>CM019692.1:52547761-53222761 GCA_009760885.1 Achatina immaculata
ATACCTGGAAAATCCCCAGGACAGGTATGGATGTTCCAATGCACCTCCCCTTTGAGCTTCCAGTGGAGTATAATCTGGATATTCCATTCATCACTGCCCTTAAGGTATCATCACTTCTCTTCGCCTGCCTTCTGCGGCAATCAGAAGTTATCTACCCCTGTCATTTTTTTTCTAGCTAACACTCGAAAGAGGACATATTCATGGTCTAGATTGTGGTTCTCAACTTCTTCTGTCTGCCGCCCCCCTTGCCTCTCAGGCCACATTCCTAGCGCCCTCAAAACGTTCCCAGATCAGCTGGTTCTTATATCACGTGCCCTTTCCTCTTCTCTCGCTATTCCCTCAAGATCTTCCAAAATTCTTCCTGGGCTGTATCTCCCACTTTAAGAATCACTGGTCTAACAGATCTATCTTCTTGGGCAGAATTGTTAAGTTCCTGTTTGGGGGGCATAGAGGAGGACATGCATCATACCAGGTGTAGAATTTATCCAGGTATTATTCAGGTCACTTGGGTATATCTTGATTTAAAATCAGCAGGTTTAGATCTCGAAAGAATGAGAAAAATAGTGTTTTTGGGGGGAGGGGGATATATCTGTGCATCAACAGGTTTTGGATAATTTGTACATGACGATATTTCTTCCAGCTTAAAAACGGGACTAAGCCAAAGACAATGGGCTATGGGTGATCTCTACTCTCTTCTTCAGTCAAATCGGCGTTTAATCAGGCCGTTGTGGCACTACAGTCTGGAAATCTAGACCAGAAGTGAATTAGTAATCATGTTGTTCTTCTTCATGCTCGCAAAGATGTTAAGTCCGTCAGAGAGGCAGGAACTAGAAACATTGATGCACTCACAGACTTGGAATCCGATCAGAGAGGCAGGAACTAGAAACATTGATGCACTCACAGACTTGGAATCCGATCAGAGAGGCAGGAACTAGAAACAATGATGCACTCACAGACTTGGAATCCGATCAGAGAGGCAGGAACTAGAAACATTGATGCACTCACAGACTTGGAATCCGATCAGAGAGGCAAGAACTAGAAACATTGATGCACTCACAGACTTGGAATCCGATCAGAGAGGCAGGAACTAGAAACGTTACCACACTCACAAACTGGAGAGTGTGACCCACCTGTCATAGTGGTAATCTCTGGGCATTTCAAAACACACAAGTGCATAACATATATGATTATAAACATCTGTTTATGATGACATTTCTGTTTATGATGACATCTCTATTTATGATGAGGCGGCATCTATATTTATATCAAAGATAAAAATTTCCAATACTGATTAAATTACAGTAAGTGCAGTAATGTTTCGTGTTTCTGATTGTTAGTTCCTGGTTTTTCTTTCCCATATTAAAAAAAAAAATCTAGATAACAGTCCTGCTGTGGTTTAGCTGATAGACCTTTCGTCTTCCAACTAAATGGTCAGATGTTCAATTCCCCCCGCGGGCGTAATTTTTCCAGGATCGGCCGACCCCGTAGTGCAGTCAACCTCAAGAAACGGACAAGGGGAGTTCTCTGGAAAAGAAAAGACGGTGAGGACAAGTTCTCAAGCTCAGAACCTCATAGTTTAGAAATGTGAAGACGCTAACACATTCACTTACATACAGCATGCAAAAATGCCATGGGGAATAGTTTAGAAATGTGAAGACGCTAACACATTCACTTACATACATATGCAAAATTGCCATGAGGAATAGTTTAGAAATGTGAAGACGCTAACACATTCACTTACATACAGCATGCAAAATTGCCATGAGGAATAGTTTAGAAATGTGAAGACGCTAACACATTCACTTACATACAGCATGCAAAATTGCCATGAGGAATAGTTTAGAAATGTGAAGACGCTAACACATTCACTTACATACAGCATGCAAAAATGCCATGGGGAATAGTTTAGAAATGTGAAGACGCTAACACATTCACTTACATACAGCATGCAAAATTGCCATGGGGAATAGTTTAGAAATGTGAAGACGCTAACACATTCACTTACATACAGCATGCAAAATTGCCATGGGGAATAGTTTAGAAATGTGAAGACGCTAACACATTCACTTGCATACAGCATGCAAATTGCCATGGGGAATAGTTTAGAAATGTGAAGACGCTAACCATTCACTTGCATACAGCATGCAAAATTGCCATGGGGAATAGTTTAGAAATGTGAAGACGCTAACACATTCACTTACATACAGCATGCAAAAATGCCATGGGGCATAGTTTTAATGTAAAACATGCAGGAAGGTCATCTATGAGCAGAAAACAATGAGTGTAGCGTATTAGAGCCCGAAGTTTTCGCGAAATATCGAAACGCTTATAGCTGATATGATTAGTCTCACACTTGAACGCCTCGCTGTCCTTACTTCTGTGAGGGGAGAAGCACCCACTGCTACATCTGGTTTAACTTTGGTGCTTAAGCCAGAATCAAACATTTAACATCGCCACGATAAACGGCTCAACTAATCACTTTGCTCCTTCGGCCCCTAAAGCAACACTGTTTACTCTCTTACATTCTCTTCTTTGTTAGATCGCCCGACTAGCATCTCCTGCACCTCAAGTTTCGGACTGTGCCACCATCAAACTAGTTCATCAAGTAAGTGGCTGTGCCATGTTCCGAAAGTAAGAAAATCCAACAAGGATCATCACCCATAACTTTTTAAGAAAAGTCAAAAAGTATTTAATTTATCCCCATACCCCAGACACATGAGGGTTATAGGGAGAAAACTTAAATATTTTGGACACATTAAACGTCATGATAGTCTAGAGAAGACCGTCTTGGAAGGGCGCATAATGGGAAAAAGAAAGAGAGGAAGCCCAAGACGAAGATGGCTGCAAAACATCGTTGATGACCTGCGAATGGATGCATCAGCATCAGGCCATCTTGCTTACAACCAAGAGGCCTACATGAGTGCTGTTAGGGAGGCAAAATTCCGCAAGGGACATGCAAATGAATGAATGGACAACTAACTCTATGTATTATATAATCTATAGACAACTAGCTATGTATAATATAATCCATAAATTACAAACTCTATGTATAATATAATCTATAGACAGCTAACTCTATGTAGAACACGAGTAAATGATAACATCATCTAATAATTTATGTTCAGCCAAATTATACAGAAAAAAGAAGGTCAAACGGTACATCAAAACTGTGAAGGGAAAACGGCGTGTACCCTGGGTTTATGGGAGATTTCTTTCATAAGCCAGAAGAGCTGCAGAGTGAATGCGAACGGCAGGACCAGACGGAGATCATATCTGGAGATGTGGTCTGCGTCATTTGTGGAGACGAAATGGCCAGCTTGAAAGAGTCAGGAAAAAACTGGCCCTTTCCTTTTCGCAAAAAATATTCTTGTGCAAAGGTTGCAAAATGTGAACTTTTGGAGTAATTTAATTTTTTTGTTTCTTTCGTTTCAGCTTCACATTTATGAAAGGGTTCTGCAGCTATAATTCCAGGAATAAAATGTGTTTGTGTGCAGACAGACAGACAGACAGACAGACAGACAGACAGACAGACAGACAGACAGACAGACAGACAGACAGACAGACAGACAGACAGACAGACGGATGGATGGATGGATAGATAGATAGATAGATAGATAGATAGATAGATAGATAGATAGATAGATAGATAGATAGATAGATAGATAGATAGATAGATAGATAGATAGATAGATAGATAGATAATAGATAGATAGACAGTGTTAAAACTAACGTAGAATGACTGAATGAGAAAGGAAAAAAATGTTCTATGAACTTTTAATGGCCATCTTCCTAGCAGAGGCCAAGAACGAAAATGTTAAGTTGGGTACTCACCAGGCATAACTCCGTACACACTGGTCACTAATCGCTTTCGCCCCAACTTTACTTCTGACCTATAGGAAGGAATGTCCTTGGCCAGTCATTAGTCAAGCGATGGAATTTTTAGACAAACCGTCGGTAGATTAGCAAATTTCTGGAAGCTCTTCCACGCTCCCAACATTCTGAGGATACCGGCTAAAAGCAGGCTAAATTTGAGGTCCATCTCTAGGCCAGCGATTCCAAATGGGAAAGGTGAACTAACGAATTACTTTAAATCATTTGTATTTCAAATGTGGTGATTTATGTCAAGTTTATGAAGTGAAGTTATACATTTTGTTTTACTGATTCATAAACGTGATCAATTTCTGATGAACTTAAAAGAATTCATCTCAGGATTTCCAGTTCCCCTGCTTTAATCTCTTCATTATACTGTGCGCGACTCTTTAAACTCATGTTCTGATATCTATCTAAATTTAAATAAACACACTTGTCTTGGAAACTTAAAGTTTATATACAGCTGTCTTAGAGAATCAAAGTTTATATTAAACTGTCTTAGAGAATCAAAGTTTATATTCAATTGCCTTGGAAAATTCAAGTTCATGCTCAGCTTTTTTTTAAAGAATGCAAATTTATGTTTATTTTGGTTATAGAATCTAAGAATATATCCAGTTTTGTTAGGGAATTCAGGTTTATACTTAGCTGTCTTAGGAAATCCAAGTTTATTTTTAGCTGTCGTAGGAAATCCAAGTTTATATTCGCTGTCTTAGGATATCCAATTTTATATTCCAAGTTGATGTTTAATTTTGTTACGAGATACAAGTTTATGCTCAACTTTGCCAAAAATCAACATTTATGCTCCGCTGCTAGATGGGAAATTCAAATTTACGTTCAGATGCCAAAAGGAACCTAAGTTTATCTCCACATGTTTAAAGGAAATCTAAGTTTATGCTCAACTGTCAAAGGGAATCCAAATTTATGTTCAGCTGTGGTCTGCTTCCTATCTCAGACTAGTAGCAGTGGGTTTTGGAAGAAGAAAATAGTTAAAAGAAACATAGGAATAGCCTTGGTGATGAAACTGATATAAGAAAAAATGAAGGCATACAAAAATACAGAAGACATATAAGTTGCTCTTGTTTACCTTTGTTAGTAACAGTTATAAAGCTAATTGTGGACAAAGGCTAACGTTTTGTTGTTTACAGCCATTGACCAGATATCTCTGCACAGTCTTCCCTACCCCCTCCCTCCCGCCACCAACACACATACCTACGCATACATGTACAGAGAGAGAGAGAAAGAAAGAGAGAGAGAAAGAAAGAGAAAGAGAACGAAATAGAGAGAGAAAGAAAGAGAGAGAGAAAGAAAGAGAGAGAGAGAAAGAAAGAGAGAGAGAAAGAGAGAGAGAGAAAGAAAGAGAGAAAAGAAAGAGAGAGAGAAAGAGAGAGAGAAAGAAAGAGAGAGAGAGAGAAAGAAAGAGAGAGAGAGAGAGAAAGAAAGAGAGAGAGAGAAAGAAAGAGAGAGAGAGAGAGAGATGAAAACTCGAGAAATAGTAAAATGTTAAAGGTTTAAGTTTTTAAAATCTTCGTTCTTCGTGACCTTCTCAAAAAAAATTAGAAGAGAGACAGAAGAGAGAAAGAGAGAGAGAGAGAGAGAGAGAACCAAAAGATTTGTATCTAGATTTTCTTGCACAACAATATACAATGGAAAACAATAAAATGTATTGTGCTGTATTCTAGAAATTAAAATGACCTTAGCTCCACATTTGATAAGGCAAACTTGTATACAAAACAAGCACGAAGAAATCACTCATCAAACTCTAGTTTTGTACAAGTCCTGATGCTAACCTGCAGATTTCTGATACCTGTAGTCTGAGAGTGAGTCCTGTGACGTTTGTGCACAGGTGTGAAGGTGAACTGCCAGACAGCACTTACACACACACAAATGATGATGAGCCAAAAGGGACTATAAACAATAGAAAGAATGGTCAGAAAAAGTTACTGAGGTTACTTGTTCTGTCTTTCAGGAAGGGAAGCTTTAGTGGAGTTGCAATGTTTTAATTCAATAACTATGTTTATTATACATTTTTTGTATAGTCTTGAAATTTTTGTTTGGCATTGAAAGAGTTAATGATCGTAACTACCTTCTGGACACAGTCTATATTCGATCCCAAAACCTCCTGAAAAGAAGTATCTCATAACAGATGGCCGTACTTCGTAGCACGAGGCTGCAAACTATGTGGAAATCTGAAAAAAAAGGACTAAGCATGAAGATGAAAATCAGGATATTTAAGAATAATGTTCTAAGTGTACTACTCTATGGAAGTGAATGCAAGAAATCACCAAAACTATAGAAAACAAGTTGAATTCTTTCCAGACTAAATGTTTACGAAGAATTAGAAAAAATATTTTGGCCACACACCATAAGAAATAACATCTTGTTGGCAGAAATGCAGATTAAGCCACTGACAGAGATTATTGAGGAAAGACGCTGGCGATGGTTGGGACATGTGATAACTCACTACCAAAAATAGCTCTAAGATGGACACCACAGGGGAACAGAAGTAAGGGTAGACCAAAGGAAACATGGAGAAGAACAACAGAGAGGATGTTGAGCAATAGAGGGCTCATATGGGCAAGAGCGGGGAAAAAAGGCAACGAACAGGCGTTTGTGGAAAATCCTTGGGGGAGCCTCAGAGAGAGAGAGAGAGAGAGAGAGTGAGAGAAAGAGAGAGAACAACTACAACGGAAATGGAACCCACGCTTTCCAATGAAGAACCCGCTTCGCAGTCGATCCATGACGTGAGCATGAAGATTATGAGGTACAGAAAGAAAACTTAGGTTATGAAAGAGGACATAGTGAGCGATGATTTCCTTGTCCAATGAAAGCTTCGTATTCTGCAGCTTTTCATGCATGAAAATTGAGAACACGAGAATAGTTACACCAGCTTCTGACAGTTTTTATGCTATTTTCTAGCCTCAGGAGATTATATCTGTAAATGGCTGTAACTATTTGTATGTACTTTATCAGATATTCTGATTTTAATTAAATGCGAGTTCTCACGCATTCTAGCAATACATTTTTTTGGCAAATTCAAAAAAAAAAAAACAAAAAAAAAAAACGAACATGAAATTGCTTTATTTATGAAAAGAAAAATTGCCATACCGTTTATTTTACTCAGAAGTATTACATTTCATGAGCTAATGACGCAGCTGGAATTGTATTATCATCACGCCTTTAATTCGACAAAAGCATAGTTTTAACCGCATGCTCCAGGTAGTGACTCCTTGCCCCCTAGACGCTATCCGTCTTGTCTGAGCTGGCGTCAGCTTGAGTCGAGGTTCATTAATACGAAATAAGCCCGGCGAGCAAAAACAGCGTCCTCGAAAGCGAAAGTGTGAAAATATTGCACGCCCAAGCTAACACGCCGCATAAATATTACACGGCTAATAACATTCTCTGCATAAACGCGAACCCTCGTTTTACGGACAATTTGCGTCCGTATTATCTAACTCCAGCGGCCTGGTTTGAATTCCCTAAAATCGCATTCTGTATACTAATAATACAGAGCAACATAATTTTGACGTAGCGTTACCAATTGAGTGAGCTGTTTGTCTCTGGATTGTATGGAAAGGTGATAAGTATCTTCATGTCCAGGGTAGAAGATACCACTCGATTTGTGTCGAATAAGAGAGCTGGAATATTGGCAGTAAATAGCTTACTACATTACCCTTCTTTTACGTTTGGGTTAGGTGTTATGCGAAATCTTATTGGCTCTTTAAGCTCTGAAAGCTGTATCTAGCCTTGTATTTTAGGAAGCACAATGTCTTGAAGTTGATTAAAAATTATTAACGAAGAATTAACAATTTTTTCTTGAAGAGTTACAAGTCTTCTTCTCCTTCCACTGTTTGTTATTACGCTACATTTTTCTGTAACATCTTCTCCAATTACTTTTATATTACTTATATACTACAGCTGCTACTAGTAATACTGCTATTGCTGCTGCCATTACTACTACTACTACTAATACTACTACTACTACTATTACTACTGCAACTACAACTACTATCACTATTACTACTACTACTATTACTACTACTACTATTACTACTACTACTATTACTACTACTACTATTACTACTACTATTACTACTACTAATACTATACTACTACTACTACTGATACTGCCGATGCTACTGCTGCTTCGTTATTGCTACTACTATTACTTTCTCTGTTACAGTTTCTTCTGCTACTATTACAATCAGTATTACTACCTGTGCACCTACCAGGTGTGCTACTATTAGTCCTTCCGTTACTGTTACTGATACTGTGTTAATCTTACTGTTATTTTTTTCATTCTTACTTAAGTTACTATTACTGATACTGTGTTAATCTTACTGTTATTTTTTTCATTCTTACTTAAGTTACTATTACTGATACTGTGTTAATCTTACTGTTATTTTTTCATTCTTACTTAAGTTACTGTTACTGATACTGTGTTAATCTTACTGTTATTTTTCCATTCTTACTTAAGTTACTGTTACTGATACTGTGTTAATCTTACTGTTATTTTTTCATTCTTACTTAAGTTACTGTTACTGATACTGTGTTAATCTTACTGTTATTTTTTTCATTCTTACTTAAGTTACTGTTACTGATACTGTGTTAATCTTACTGTTATTTTTTTCATTCTTACTTAAGTTACTGTTACTGATACTGTGTTAATCTTACTGTTATTTTTTTCATTCTTACTTAAGTTACTGTTACTGATACTGTTAATCTTACTGTTTATTTTTTTCATTCTTACTTAAGTTACTGTTACTGATACTGTGTTAATCTTACTGCTTATTTTTTTCATTCTTACTTAAGTTACTGTTACTGATACTGTGTTAATCTTACTGTTTATTTTTTTCATTCTTACTTAAGTTACTGTTACTGATACTGTGTTAATCTTACTGTTATTTTTTTCATTCTTACTTAAGTTACTGTTACTGATACTGTATTAATCTTACTGTTATTTTTTTCATTCTTACTTAAGTTACTGTTACTGATACTGTGTTAATCTTACTGTTATTTTTTCATTCTTACTTAAGTTACTGTTACTGATACTGTATTAATCTTACTGTTATTTTTTTTCATTCTTACTTAAGTTACTGAGGGCCAGGGTGAAGATGCTGTTCGATTTCACTGTCAACGACCCATGACTGGCATTCTAGTGTTAGAGTTGGCAAAGCAAACTGATCAAGACCATGTCCCATCTCTCAGTTGGTACACTCAGAAACAGACCGAGCCTGATTAAGTGGCGACTGACGGCTATAGTCTTTTCACCTGGCTCCCCCCCCACCCCCGGCCTATTTTAGCTCCACGAATTGAAAAAAATAGCCACTCTAATGTAGCATGACCTTGTAAGTAATGATTATAGTTGTTATTATTATTATTAATGAATATGATTATGAATATATTGTAGGCATAATAGTAACATCTAATAGCAACAGAAAAAGTAAATAGGAAAATTAGAGCAAGGTAGACATGACACTAGTATGACTGGACGCTGACACGCGTAAACAGAATAGAAAGGACGAACTGAAAAGGTAGACACAATGAAAAGCGAGGGCACAATAAAACTTCCGACATGAAAGAGCAAGATAATGACTTAGGTAAATGACAATTATATAGACGGATTTGAGCAGACTGACACGTATTAGCTTGCTAATCTTAGAACACTATTCCACACGGTTTCGACATAAAGGAGTGACCAACTCGGCCAGCAGACCAATTAAATATTTAGAGGCGTGGCTTATTGGACAACTGACTTACGACATAGAAGTGACGGGGCAGCTGGAGAGGACAGAGCCCGAAGGACGGTCAGTGAATAGAGGCCGGTCCAGACATGAGTGGAAGACAGTCCAGACATCAGTGGAAGACAGTCCATGCCAGGATTCGAAAACACTCACTAGGAGACACGGAAGGGACCGAAACACAGACGAAGAAGAAAGAGAACGAGACGATACAGAATCAGAAGTAGTGGTAGACTGCCGATGTGTTTCAAGTGATTCATGTGATTAAGGAGATTTGCTACTTTTGAAACTTCGAGTAAAGAGAATTCAGACGAGAAATTAGCAGACCACGTGTTGCAGATCTATTAAAAAATAGAGTTCAGAATGGTCCTAGTGTCACATGTAGAATATCTTGAAGTTGAGAACATTGCTGAAATGCTGTATGTAGAATATGATAGAGCTTGATATTGTGAACAAATGATTTCAAAAGTGTTTCAATCCAAGTGATGTTGTCGACAATACATCTTGAACTTATTTGTCAGAATTAAATAATGCAGTGAACATTTCATCGGACTTGCCCAGATCTAGCGAATGTAGTAATGCCTGTGACACCTCGATGTATTATGATCAAAAGAAAAACGTAATCTTTTCAATCTTCATCAATAATATGATAGTTCACACCTTTACATTGTTATACTAACACTCTCCTCAACCGAGACGATGCTGTTCTTTTACACTCTCGCAGCATGGTCTACAAAGAACATCTGCTGACAGTTCTAGGCACATAGAACAGCAACAACAACAACTACTACTACTACTACTACTACTACTATACTACTACTACTACTACTACTACTACTACTACTACTGCTACAGGGTCCGGTACAAAGCATAGCTGGATTTAACTGACGTAGTGCGCAGAAACTGAATACGTGTGAAAAAACCATGACGTCAGAGATGAAGCAGACAAACGGTCATTTTTAACAATGGCTTCTTGGCAAACACAACATCATGCATTCACCGGTGAAACTTATTTTAAAAGTGGAGAATCGTCTATTACTGTACAATGAAAGTTTCGTCGCCATTTTGAGTTTCATCCCGGTGATAATATTCCCGATCGGAGAACAATTTTGAGGTGGGTAAAAAATTAAAGGAAACCGCTAATTGCCTTAATAACAAGTCTACTGTTAGTCCAAGTACTCAGCAGACACCTGAACGAATTCAAGAAGTCCGCAACGCATTCCTGAGTAGCCCTTGGCGATCAGCTGTTAGACACGCCTTGGCACTTGGTATGTCGGATCATACGTTACGTCGCATCATTCATAATCATCTGCGTTTCCACTCTTACAAGTTGCAAGTTGTGCAGCAACTGAATGATTTGGATAACATTAACAGACTTGACTTTGCTACCGATTCTAGCACGCATTAAGAAAATCTGAATTTGCTCAGTAACCTCATAATGTCTGATGAAGCAGATTTTGAGTTGTCAGGAAGTGTGAACAAGCAGAATTTCAGATACTGGTCAGCTGAAAGTTCACAATTACTGCATGAGAAACCGCTCCATAGTGAACGAGTAACAGTGTGATATAGCGCTGCATCATTCGGCGTCACTGGCCCATATTTCTTTTGAAGACGAAGACGGGCATCCTGTTACTGTTAATAGTGATCTTTATGTGCAGATGCCAACTGAATACTTCATTCCAGACTTGGCCAATAAAAATAAAAGACTAATATGGTTTCAGCAAGATGGAGCAACTGCCCACACAGCCCGTCAGTCCATGGCCTTGCTGTGACAAGCATTTTCCAATCGTCTTATTTCCAGATTTGGGGATATTCATTGGCCGGCAAAGTCACCGGATTTATCGGCCACAGACTTCTCTTTGTGGGGGGGGGGGGTGTATGCTAGTCGACCACAGTCAATTGCAGACCTAAAATATCGAATGCGACATTCAAAATATCCCTTTGAACATGTTAAATGGTGTTATGCAGGAATTTTCCAGACGCCTGGCTGAATGTATCAAATGTAATGGCGGTCGTCTAACCGGCGTAATTTTCAAAACCTAAATATGATTGTCAGTAATAATAAAAATATCCACTTTTCTGAGTTTCATTTCACTTTTTTTTTGTTACTAAAAACATGTATAGCGCTTATTTCTTTTCTATCTTTAAATTCAAGCTATGCTTTATGCCGGACTCTCTACTACTACTACTACTACTACTACTACTACTAATACTACTACTACTACTACTACTACTACTACTACTACTACTACTACTACTACTACTACTACTACTAATACTACTACTACTACTAATACTGCTGCTGCTGCTTCTACTTAAGTTACTGCTTTTACTCTTGTTACATTTAAAATCAATGATATTACTTGTACATCATTTACCTAATATATTATTTACTTATATCAGTCCATTTATTCTTCTAGTATATTCTTTGAGAGTATTAACAACTATGCCACTTGACTAGTGCTACGAGTGAATGAAGTGAACCATGAAGGTCCTAACTCAGTGCAAATGTTCATTTTCCGTTAACAATACATCGCCCTTAACAGCCAATTCTAGCTCTTGGCTTATACCGCCTTCTCCAGCGGCGTACATTATGACCTTTCGCGGCACACACGAGGACCCTTCGTAGCACAAGGGTCAACAATCGGAGATTTAGATGCTCACTATATTGTTATTATTATTATTATTTGTCTCACAATTTACCTTCGAAGAATCGATGAAGTAGAGTGAAGAAATAAAAGATATATTTTATAAAAATATATGTGGCGTAGTGGATAGCGCTCTCGTCTCTCACGGCGGGGTCTGTAGTTCATATCCGGCCGGAAGCTTCTTAGCAAGTCGGCTGTAGAAATGAGGTACCCAGTTCCTACTGGAGCTATGGAAGTCAAGGGCGGCCAGCTCTGATGCAGACATTACCGTGTCCTTGTCATCCAGAGGTCAAGGAAGACATGAAGACTATATTTTGTATGAGTCTGTGGCACAACAGCCTTACAATTTGAAAATATCATTAAAAAATAAAGAATAATAATTAACTAACCAAAAATTATTTATCAGATGAAAACATGGGCATTGAATGGGTAATAGAAACTTCAGAGGACCTTGGCTTTGCGAATGATATAGCACTTATAGTGGAAATGTGGAAATGTGGAAATGATGCAAGAAAAAAAAACAAATGCCTTGCACTCATTGGCTAGCAAAAGAGGACTTGAGATCAACAAGAAGAAG
The DNA here is from genome assembly GCA_009760885.1 of Achatina immaculata. Taxonomy (NCBI): domain Eukaryota; kingdom Metazoa; phylum Mollusca; class Gastropoda; order Stylommatophora; family Achatinidae; genus Lissachatina; species Lissachatina immaculata. The sequence continues at coordinate 52,560,595 of CM019692.1, forward strand.
ACAAAAATAATGAAGATTCTAGTCACGCGAGAGAAAAGAAATGTCTATTTGGAAGGAACAGCAACAGTAGAAGTAGATCATTTTTATATATCTCGGAAGTTACACAGACCAGGAAGGAGACAGAAGGAAAGAAGTTAGAACCAGAAAAGCAAAGGCTCCATGGGGCTTTAAGAATCTTGAGAAAATATGGATATCAATACTGCTAAGCACAAGAATAAAGCTTAGAATATTCAACTCAAGTGTAATACCATCCTTACGTACCCGCGTGAAAGCTGGAAAACAACCAAAGAAACAAATAGCAAAGTGGACGCATTCGAAAACAAATGTCTAAGAAAAATACTCGGTAGACAACTGCACGAACTCGAGACTAAAACAGGGATTTTAAAAAAAATAAGCTTGCAGGAAACAGCCTCAACAGTGATCAAGAAAAGAAGGTGCACACATGTAGGCCACGTGATAAGAACAAACAACCAGAGAACCACACTGCAAGCTATTAAATAGGAAACATCTGGAAAAGAACACGAGGCTGACCTTGAGAGACCCTAAAGAGGCTAAGAAGATTTGGCATCAAACCCCTTGATAGGACTAAGAAGCTTACCGAGAACAGAGACTCATGGCGAGGCACACTGCAAAGTCATATGTGATGTCTGATGGCACGGGAAGGATGTAAGATGTAATATATCAAACACACAACTCAGACGGTAAAACACAGATCTTCTAAACAGGAAGTTAAGAAGAGCAAGTTGAATTAGGGAAAAAACACTTAAAAGTAAAGCGATGGATCAGAAGAGACAGAACAGCATAAAGCATAAACTAGAACCAAAAAAAACCCCTTTTGAAATGAACAAAGCAGCGTGAATTCGATGATAAATTCTGAAAACAAAATATGCCGAGATATTGAATCACGAAACAATTTATCACTTGTTGCAGTTGGAGAGATAGTGGGAGGAGATACTGACACTGATCAAATAGTTTTCTAGGATGAAAAGGCAGATTACAAAGAATGAAAGAGAAATAAACGTGTGAAATGAGAAATAAACTTTAAAAAATAACACTTCGAAGAGAACTTACAAGATAGGGTGGGGCTTGGGGGGGGGGTGCGGGTTAAGGGAGGGGATAGGGAGGGGAGGGAAGGATCTCGTTTTTGTAATTTCAGTTTTGTAGGATTCTTATAAAAATTTTACGAGGAAGGTTGTCTGGAAGAGAGTCCGAAGAGGATCGAAGTGATGAAGTAAATGAGCAGACCAGAGAAAGAGAGACAGACAGAGAGAGAGAAAGAGAGACAGACAGAGAGAGAAAGAGAGACAGACAGAGAGAGAAAGAGAGATAGACAGACAGAGAAAGAGAGACAGAGAAACGTACGGATAAAAGTGGGATATTAATATTAAACATACAGATACTACTACTACTACTGCCACTATTACTACTACTACTATTACTACTAAAATTTTAAAAAAATAAAATAAAAATAAAAAACAATAAAATAAAAAACTAATGAAGAATGTATGAGAAGAGCTGGAGAGACAAAAAACCTTGTCAAAACGATAAGAGAGAGACAATGTACTTTCATAGGATATGCAATGAGAAGAGGGGGCATTGAAAATATTATAACAACAGGAAAAATAGAAGGAAGAAGATCAAGAGGAAGACCAAGAGAAATGATACTGGACAGTCTGACGGGATGGTGTGAGAGGAGATCACCAACTGAACTGATGGCCTGCATGAAGGATCGGGTACTTTGGAGAAGCATAATAGCCAACGCCAGTCGGCACGGCACCTGATGATGATGACTATTACTACTACTACTACTACTACTACTGCTGCTACTACTACTACTACTACTATTAGTCTTCCTCGTCTCCGACCGCCCTAAAAAAGGGTATTGCTTATGTTGTGTCGCAGTTACGCGACTTTCCACCCAGCACATCCGACTTCGGCTCCATGTAATTTTAGAGCCGGGTTCTTCTTCCCATTGGCCTGTTCACTTGAGCAGACTAGTCTATTTCCGCCGAGAGGTAGATTAGGGTTCTATGGTTCGTCAAACTTGACGCAGGTAGCATCCATGGCTACCTACGAGTAATTAAGCTTGAGTACTTCGCCCCACTACATTAGATATCAGAGGGATGCTAACATTGAACATAGAATAAATGTGGAATGTTAACATTGAAGAAAAGAACACAGGTAAACTGCAGGTAACAGGTAAGAAGATAAGAATGTAGGTGGGTAGGTTGGCAGATAAACAGATGGGTATGTGGGTATATAGGTAGGTAGGCAGGCATGTTTGTAAGTAGATAGATAGGTAGGTATGTAGGTAGATAGATTGGTGGATAGATAGATAGGCATGCAGTTAGGTAGTAGGTGGCCATGTAGATATGTAAGTAGGTACGTAGGTAGGTAGGCACGTAGATAGATAGTAGGTAGGTAGGTAATTAGGTAGGCAGGTGAGAGTATATAGGTAAGTAGATAGGTAAATAGGTAAGTAGATAAGTAGGTAGGTTTGTAAGTAGATAGCTAGATGAGTAGGTTGGTAGGTAAGTAGGTAAGTAGATCGGTAGATGTGTATGCGTATAATTCAGACAACCCCCGTGAAAACAGTCCTACATAGATAGGTAAGTAGGTAGGTAATTGGTAGATAGGTAGGTAGGTAAGCAGGTAGGTAAGTAGGTAGGCAAGTAGGTAGGTAAGTAGGTAGGCAGGTATTAGAGAGACAAGTAGACAATGCCACATGGCTCATAACTTGTATTAAATTTAAACTTGGATTTTTTTTTTTTAGAAGGAGAGGAAAAGATTTCTATAAAAGAAAATACCAGACTTTATAACCTTGTAATGTACCTAGATACTTGGGGGAACGATTTCATTATTCGGATACATTTCCTTCACTGTGTGAGACAAAGGAGTTTAGAAGATTACAGAAGCCATGCAGTACACTCGACACCCGATTCTTCTCACGATACTGTAAGTAACATTACCGAGAGATTAAACAAGCAAAAAACAGACGGGGATTTAACTGTGTCTGCGGAAAGGACATCGTAGCTGAAGATATGGAGCAGATAGCAGGCCTAACAGCTCATAAAGAAACCCATGTTTTGGTAAATTCAATGCACTGGACCGCCGGTGTCACTTGAGATAAATTAAACCCAGTATCGCCGGAAGGGCCATGATGCCAATTGTTCTAAGTGGAAATATGTCGGGAGTCATCGGGTCAGAAAGGGTGAGTAGGAAACTCCTGCAGCAGGTTGAGAAGACAAGGGAGAAGTAGATGAGACAGTAGATGAGGTGTCAGATAGTATGTAAAAGAATGAAGGTGGGAGCATCATTTAGTCACACATTAAAAGTGGGACCATTATTTAGTCACACATTAAAGGTGGGAGCATCATTTAGTCACACATTAAAGGTGGGAGCATCATTTAGTCACACATTAAAGGTGGGAGCATCATTTAGTCACACATTAAAGGTGGGAGCATCATTTAGTCACACATTAAAGGTGGGAGCATCATTTAGTCACACATTAAAGGTGGGAGCATCATTTAGTCACACATTAAAGGTGGGAGCATCATTTAGTCACACATTAAAGGTGGGAGCATCATTTAGTCACACATTAAAGCGCGATGTTGAGACATCGTTTACCCTGTGTGTTGGCACATGATAAAGTGTCACGTTGTGCTTCTTGAAGCATTCCGCCACTTTCTTGATCCATACGTCTCTGAACAATCTCGGTTCTCTCTAATTTCTTTCGGCTATGAGCATGTGTCACAGAATGACCAAACAGTACTCCCATTAATATTTTCAAATCAACGGAACCTCAAAGATTTCATGTAAATCTTTTCAAGGCAGCCATTTAGAAATGGATCTGACTTATCCTAAAATGGAAATAAAAAATAAGCGAAACTTTGTATACACGATCCTCGATTTGTGGGATCTCAATTTCCTTGATTTCGTGTATTCCAGACAAAATTCTTGGAAATCTGAAAAATAAAAAGGTAAAGGTAAAATCCCTATTTCCATGGCACTAAAGCGTCCTGGGGATACGATGTTAGGCCCGTATTTTCCACGATCTTGGGGTAAGGAAAATGTGATGTGGTTAGGATCATGCCTGGCTGCTTTACTTTCCCAGATTTCTCTGGTACCAAATTTTTAGAGGCTGAGTTTTCGCCTGGGTCCGTTAAGTGTGGTGGTGCCATAGAAAGATCCCCGCCGCTGGGACTTGAACCCGGTACCACCTGATTAGTAGACCGAGCACCTAACCACTCAGCCAACCAGGCCGCCTATCTAAAATGTAGGACGCCAAAATTTTCTGCACCCGGGCAGTATGTTACGGGACATCCGACAGCTCATTTATGTATTCTTGTATATTTATTTATATATATATTTTATTTCTTGTATTGCTTATACGTAATGCATGTACAGTGTGAATTCACCGTCTTTAATACCAATCATTGGCGCTATGTGTAGCAGTATGGGAGATAATTTGAGTTTTTTATTTACAGAAAGGGCAATTGTTATGATTCTCTTTTTGAACTTTTCCGTGGTCGGCTGAGATCCTTCGAGAACGTTACGTGGGCTGAGAAACCCGTGACAGAGAATTGTGTGAGAGACTGAGTGAGCAGTCAGTCTTCCTTTGGATGTGTACCTGAGTGGATGGTTCTCGTGATGTCTCTGTCGAGTAAATGAACGTTTATATCTGTTCTGGAGTTTTGCAAGTATGAATAGACTCGCCATGTGGCAGGGCAAACCTGCCGGCGGTCAGATTATCGTCAGCATCATCTGCATTTCCATCCATTTCATCAATAAATCCTCATGTCAAGTGTTACGCAGGACTGGCTTGACTTCCATATCAGTGTGTTGCTAAACTTAGGTTTGAAAGAGCCTGGAAATGAAGAATGGCTGGAGACAGTGATTAACTAATCCAGTAACACTCAGAAAATATGGCTTCAAGATAATGTACAAATCATAATCATCGTACGCATCAAGGCACAACACCGGCTTAACGAATGCCCCAATAACACAATAAAGACAAAGGCACACATACTTCTTCATATTGACACTATATGGTTAATGTTTCGTTAAATATTCATTCTGAAATTCCTGACATTATATTATTTTCGGACAACCGCCCACCTGTCGAGGTAATCCTTAAACACTGATATTTATCATATAGTGTGCAAACAGATCGAAGAAGAAAATATGGGCCCTAACAAGGCAGGTAGAAAAGCCTGAATAACATTATACTGGACTACCTCCTCCTTCTTCCCTCTAACCCTCCCTCGTCTCCCCACCTCACACTCTCCATTTTTGTGCAAGAAATTGTCAGAGATCAGTATTTTTAGTTGGTAGGAGGTCTTGTTTGTCATATTTTCTGTCTCTTTTAAGCATCTCATAGCCATGTTACCTCACGATTTTCATTTGTAGTTGATATCCAATACTATAAATTTACCATCTTTAATAGGTTTATGTTTATTTCTTTGTGTTTTATATCTCAACCTTGTATTATCCCCTGTTTTGATAAATATGTTTTCCTAATTCTCTCATGATTAAACAAAGAAAACTTCAATATTTTGAACACATTAAACGTCATGATAATCTAGAGAAGACCGTCCTGGAAGGGTATATAATGGAAAAAAAGAGAGGAAGACCAAGGCGAAGATGGCTGCAAGACATCGTTGATGATCTGCAAATAGATGCATCAGCAGCAGGCCATCTTTCTCACAACCGAGAGGCCTAAAGGAGTGCTGTTAGGGAGGCAAAGTTCCGCAAGGGACATGCAAATGACTGACTGAATTCTCTTATGGTACAAAACGGTTGAAGTCAACAGCTCCCTCAAGGAACAGACATTTCGGCTGTTGTCAAGAAGATGACGTGGCATAAGCTACTTACAATTTTAAGTCTGAAGTTTAAATGGACTGCGCAGCCATGGATTTCTGAATGTTGTAAAAGTTATGATTTGTAAATTTGTGTCCCATTTATGTAAGGTTGCCCTGTCCTACCGTGCAACATACTAGCAAGTGATGTGAGCAGTGCCACATTAGTCCACCTTTCCTCTCCCAGCCCCAGAAAGAGCTATCTGTCTAATCCTACAAGCAGGTGACTGATGCACCCCTCGCCAGATTCGAATCACCAACTTTGCCATTTCATTCTCTTTATCCCTTATCAAATCTTCATATATCCAGAAAATTATTTCGGTCTTTAATTCTCGGGTCTCAGGGGCAAAAACACTGTCCAATAAAAATCAGTAACCCATGTCTGAAATGCTGGCGTCTGGCGAGCTTTGATACCCCCAGTAACAGGCCTAGCCTGGCTAATGGGGCAGGGACCGTCACAGTCTCCATGGTGGTGGACTCTGCTAAAGAAGTATTGAGTGTCCCAATGGTGGTGGAGTCTGCTAAAGAAGTATTGAATGTTTCCATGGTGGTGGAGTTTACTAAAGATGTATTGAATGTTCCCATAGTGGTGGAGTCTACTAAAGAAGTACTGCATACCCCCTGCTCTTTAGCTCCACTCAGGGAAAAAGACAGTCACTACAACCCGCTCCCTATCCAACACCTTGCTGTGCTTCAACATCTTCACTACATCTGTTGCTAAGAACACCAGAGAACGATCATTATCATCCTGCTTTTAAATTATAAACCTCTCATACAGAAACCTCCCGTTCTCCCTACGAACCTCAAGCTCAGAATCTGTAGTCAATGTACGCTCCATTCTATTAGCTGCAGCCGAAACATGGAGAACCAGCCGGAGGACAGAAAGCAGACTGAGAGGATTTGAAGGAAGATGCCTCAGGAAGAAGCTCTTTCCGTGCCTCAGGAAGAAACTCTTTCCGTGCCTCGTGAAAAAACTCTTTCCGTGCCTCAGGAAGAAACTCTTTCCGTGCCTCAGGAAAAAAACTCTTTCCGTGCCTCAGGAAGAAACGCGGACGTTCAGTTGGATGCCGGATTAAAAAGCGCGGGTCTTGATCTGTATATGGGGTATAGTTTGCAAAATTGAATGAAAAACAGTATTTCCGTGCACTTCCGTGTACCTTTTGTTTCGAAATATAACTAAATGTATGAAGATTTCATAAATGTAGAGGTTTTTGTTTTAGGAAAAAAAAGTAATGTGGTGTTTTTAGACAATGATTGTGTCCAACTTACCATCGGATAGGTCTTAGGGTACAGTATTTACCATGTGAGACGCCTAGATCTACCTGTCGGTCTCATCTTGTATGTTAAATTTTGTCGGTAAAATAATGTCTGAAATAACCTTCTGACTACTTCTCCAGTCGTCTAATATGTCAAGATCTACTTGGGATACATTCAAGAACAGTGGTCTGGTCACAGGCCATATCCATACCCCTATCTACATTACCAAAAATTGAAACTTCTCGATGTTTCTCTTCGTTTGTTCGCTCGACACTGCTCGTAAATCACGCTTTCGGCCATGATGAAAAATGTCACGGGGCATGCGCACTAAATGTTTACAATCTAAACGTTATTCCGGTTTTTTTTTTTTATTTAGTGAAACAAACCAAACGTCACCTAAGTTACGAAAGCGACCACGTCAGAAACCGAAAGCGTCATCTCCATGACGATAAGAACGGAAAGACATACACTGGAAAGAACACGTGACAAGTGAGGAAATAACCAAACGAATGGTCATTGAGAACAATGCTACAGGTCAAAAGACAAAGATGGAAATGGCTGGGCCACATACTATGAATGGAAAAGAACAAGGCATCCCTACACTGCCTTGACTTGGACACCTCAAGGGAAAAGAAAGAGGGGCAGGCCATTGGGGACATGGAGAGGAACAATAAAGGAGGAGCTAAAGAAAGCATGAAAGACATGGAGACGCACAATACAGGAAGAGCTAAAGAAAGCAGGAAAGACATGGAGACGCACAATACAGGAAGAGCTAAAGAAAGCAGGAAAGACATGGTTTGAGATATCCAGACTTGCTCATTACAGGTCTGTCTGGAGAACTTTTGTTGATGGCTTATGCTCCATTGAGAGTACAGATGACTGATGATTATCATCATGATTCGTATTCTTATATTTTGCAACGTATAGTTTACTTCTTCCATAGTTTGTTTGTTGCAGTTAACAGTTCTGACTTTCAGCTTGAATGCTAGTGAGATAAAAACAGTTGCCTGCCATGAAGATCGGACAGAAACTACTCTAGACTAGATAGCAAAACAAAGTTAAGAACAAAGTAGTCGAGGCAAAAGAGATTGTGCTCAAATCGATAATATGTCCCCTGATAACTATACTTTTCATATTATCATGATACGATAAAGATGTTAGATGTATGTTTAAAATTCCTTACATATCTGTGTTAAGTGAGACAGATGCTGGAGGTACATATCTTTGCTAAGTAAAACAGATAGTGTATGTCACGTACAACTGTTATATATATCATAAGATATTTTACAAGGATACCTTGTAAAATATCTTATGATATTTATTTTCCGTATGATGGATACTTTTCTCGATAAACTTCACGGGGGTTAGTTTCTATGTAAACCTAATTTACATAGCTTAGTTTCTGCGTAAATCTGTTATAGTTTGATTTGTCTCTGCGTAAATCTGATATTCTTTAGTCTCATTATTGCCGTGCTGCACTAGACGTGGAAATTCGCACTGAAGTATTTTTGAAACGGAAAATTTTCCATCCCCTTAATAACATCTGGAAAAAAAATCTACAAACAGCTAAAAACATTGCTTGAGAAGTGTTTTTAAATTTTAAAGACTGTTTTCAAGATGAAATATATTACAAACATTGAAAAATAATTTTCGATTGTTTGGGAATAGAAGAAAAAAATATAGAAAATTAAATTAAACACCGTTTTGCTGCAGCTTTGTGGTAGTTTCGTGCAGAATATCAAAGTACACATCAATAATGGAAACTAAAGAACTCTGCATACGTTGGTAAAGAAATTCGTAAACTGAAGATCTCTGTTAACGTTATGAAAGAAGTTCGCAAATTGAAGATCTCAATTTACATTATGAAAGAAATTCGCAAACTGAAGATTTCTATTTACGTAATTAAAGAAATTCACAAACCGAAGATTTCTTTTCGGGTTGTGAAAAAAATTTTGCAAGTTCAAGATAACAATTTTTTTTTTCCTTCATAGCAGGCTTATCCTGTTCTTTGCTTATTGTTTATGGACATTATTTTGTTGAGCTGCCTAAATTATGGTAAAATATACAAATATACTTAGAAACATCTGGAAGACCTCCCAGTACAGTACTAGAACCAAAATAAAGCCGTACCAGAGTTGTGTGTTATCGATACCACTGTATGGAGCAGAATGCTGGAGAACAACTGAAACGGAAATGAGCAAACTATCCTCATTCCACACAACCTGCCTCAGGAAGATTTTAAATATTTACTGGCCATGGTCAATAAATAATAGAGACCTACTTGCCGAAAATGTACTAGAAGATATGCATGTCGTAATAGCAAATGGATTGATCATGTGCTCTGAAGAGTCCACAGCAACATCGCTGCGATGGTGACCCGAGGGAGAAAGAGAGGCCGACCCAAGGCTATCTGGCTGAGAACTGTGGAAGCGGAAGTGATTAGAATGCAGCACAGCTGGGGCACAATATAATAGCTGGCCGAGGACCGTGAGAGGTGGAGAGAGTTTGTTACGTCCCTGCAAGACCCCACGGCATACTAGGCACTGATTGCTTAGCCGATTGCCAACCAGTGACAGATGAATGAATGGATATTTACTGGTTATAAAGACCTTCATGATCCACAAAAACTTTTACGTATTATTATTATCTTTTATTGTTAGGAATATTCTTATTGATAAATGACCTTACATTTCAGCTTTATCTTCTGTAGCGGCTCTTCACAGCAGTAAAACAATAATATCAACGGGTTTAAAAAAAAAAAAGAAACGGAACAAACTTAGTAACAGGAAATCACAAGGATATCAACATCAAGATTAGACATCAAACAGTAGATTTGAAAAGGAAATTACATGTACGACGTGGGTACGCAACAGATACAGACATCTGAAACATCTATGACGTGCTGTACACATGAAGATTGTGCTGTTCGTACAGCTACGGCCACAACACGTTAGGCTGAGTGCTTTCAAGATATCTTTTATTTGTCATATGAAGAAAGTTGAATGTCAAATAATTCATCAAAAAGTTTGTTTTTTTTTAAATTTGTTAAAGATTAAACATTTTTCTTAAACCAAAGACAGAAAATCCAAAGAATGATGATCAGAACATGAATTATAATGTGAACTAGCCACGCCAGTGATGAATAATGATTAGAACATGAATTATAATGTGGTCTAACAACGTCAGTGATGAATAATGATTAGAACATGAATTATAATGTGGTCTAACCACGCCATGGTTGAATGATGATTAGAAGATCACTTATAATGTGGTTTAGCCATGCCATGGTTGAATAATTATTAGATCATCAATTATACTGTGGTCTAACCACGCCATGGTTAAATAATGATTAGAACATCAATTATAATGTGGTCTAACCACGCCATGGTTAAATAATGATTAGAACATCAATTATAATGTGCTCTAAACACGCCAATTTTGTAAACTTCTCATACAAATAAAAATAAGGTTTGTTGATTTTACCTTACAAGATAAGATGTGAAACATCATGTATACACCATCAGACGTTAAAACTTGTAGAACTCTGTGACACACAAACTATAGTTCGAATTGTTTTGTAGTAATTTTCTTGTACCTTGAAAGAAAACAAAAAAATGGCTTGTAAACCAAACCAGAAAAATATGTGTTGTTTAACTGCTAAAATAACTCATTTTTACAACACAGGACATATTGGCAGTCTCCGGGAAATAATTCTAAGATTTTGAACAGGAGGGTAACATTTGACGCCGCTGAGCTGACGTTAACTTAAATAACGATAACAAATAACAACAAAGTACAAGCCATGAGACGCGAAACGTCCTGTATAGGTTCTGTGAAAAAACGACGTGATGCTTTTTGGACGTTGTGGGAACATCGCATTATATACTTAGGAAACCTATAAGATAAAATGTGGTGTATATGTATTGACTATGTACTGTACCATTATACGTCCGACAGCGCAACCTTGTTTGCATAAGACGTGAGATAACACATGCTATGTGCAGGAAATGATTTACTCCAGTTACATTCTCTATGCCCATGTTCTCCTATGGGAATTTTGGGAGTATTTTATAATATTATGTGACCATAATATTGTGTAATTGTAGACCAAAGGAGGTATGCAGAAGAACAGCAGAGAGGATGTTGAGCAACAGAGGGCTCACCTGGGCAAGAGTGGAAAAAAGGCAAAGGACAGGCATTTGTGGAAAACCCTTGTGAAAGCCCCATGTGTCTTGGGCACTCACTCACTCACTCACTCACTCACTCACCTCACTCACTCACTCACTCACTCACCTCACTCACTCACTCACTCACTCACACATACACACACACACACACACACACACACACACACACACACACACTATCGAACTTTGTCCGAATGGGGTTTTTGAGGGGTGACTATTTTTGAAGTGTATACATGGAAAAAATACTAAAAGGATAATGGTCTGATGAAATCGATCTTTGCTTGTACTTGTACGAACTCCCTGTAACTACGAGCTGTTGTTCTTTGTAGCCGATGCTGTAGAGATGTTGAGGCACAGCATCGTATCGGCGCGGGAGCGGGTTATCGTAGCTACTTTTTCAGTCCCTGAGTACAGCTAAAAAGCAGGGGGTGTGGAATGCTTCTTTAGCAGACTCCACTACCGTGAGGACTATGGTGATCCCTGCCCCGTTAGCCAGGCTAGGCCTGTTACCCGGGGTACCACGGAAAGGTGGGGCAGGGTCTTTATCAGCCAGGGTTCGCTAAGCTTGAGGCTGGCATATCAGATATGGGTCGCTGATTGTCTCATCGGACAAGCATCTTCACTCCCGGTGAAATCGATCAAACAGCACAAGAAAATATAGCCAACAGATCAAAGACCCCGCCTGATGTAGGAGTTTGATGATGCGGAACCTGATAAAGGAATGAAAATTGGCGTAAAAATCCTATGAGACGAACGAAAAAAGGGAGATAACTGTATGGATGGATGGGCATGAGAAGAGAAAGACTAGGCGCATCATTCAGATAAGAGATAGAATGAGCAAGGGATTCAAGCAGTCAGTTTTACAGAATAGAGATGGTCCAAAACACGAAGCTGTACCGAGGGGAGAGAGAGAGAGAGAGAGAAAGAAAGAAAGAGAGAGAGATGTGGATGTAGGGGAGGGGAGAGTTAATATGTTTAAATATTTTTACTTAATTGCTTAACTAAACCAAAGGCAAATACATTTAACATAAACTCACAAAACAACTCAAACTCCACACACTGGAGAAAAAAACCACCAGCAGGTCATCTACAAAAAAAAATGAGAAAACCCTTGCCCATTGTCCCTTCACGATCCTTAAGAAAACAGACATAATTAGACACAAACTCTGTCCAAACTCTCAAGCATATTTACTACACATGATTCGTATCTTAATATTGGCACATAAACGAATAGAGTGTAAAGCTTTAGTCCTACAAAGAAGAGATTCACAACAGAGAAAAGATTCACAACAAATAAAAGATTCACAACAAAGAAAAGATTCACAACAAAGAAAAGATTCACAACAAATAAAAGATTCACAACAAATAAAAGATTCACAACAAAGAAAAGATTCACAACAAATAAAAGATTCACAACAAAGAAAAGATTCACAACAAATAAAAGATTCACAACAAATAAAAGATTCACAACAAATAAAAGATTCACAACAAATAAAACAAAACACTTTCTCATAAAGACAATGTAATAAAAAAAGAAACAAGATTCATGAAAGAAAAAAAACTCGTTCAACTGTATGGCTTTGTGCATTATTATTATTTTTTTTAAAAGGACAAAACGGGACTCCTGACTGTTTGATGCAAATATGGTTTCCATGCATCATCATCACACCCCAGTTTCACACACCCCAGTTTCACACACCCCAGTTTCACACACCCCAGTTTCACACACTCCAGTTTCTACCGAAACTTTCCAGCAGAATTAGCCAGTCAAAACAAACTGAATTATTGTTACAAAATAAAGGTTTCTACATTCCAATATAATGCACTTTAAACTCAGATTTCGTAACAAATTAAATAAACATTTTGAAGTAAATACAATATTTTAAAAACTCCGCCAACAAATAGGATACAAATTTCAAAGTAAGGACACTTTTCATGATAATGTTTAGCTTCCAACAAAACCATATAATGTATAACAAGGCGCAGCTTCGAATTCAGATATATTTTGAAAGAAATGCATTTCAAAATAGGACATTAGCTGCACATACAGAAAATGTGAGGCATCAAAGGCACTCTCGGAATAAGGCATTAAAGGAAAATAATTTTTTGGTATCACTTTATAGTTTAAAAAAATATGTAAGCAAACAGTGAAAACTTTCACACTGAGCTGCTTTTCTTTGAAATATTTTGGCTATTTTATTTTCTTTAATTTTGTTATGCTGCAGTTAGAAACACTGATTTATGTGTTCTCTGCGTCCAGGAACGTTAGATCAAGTTTACATTACATTGGCCACCATGTTTCTTTGGGCCCATCCTGTACATCAGCCTTTCTCTCTCTCAGGAAAGGTTTGGCGAGAGATCGCTAGGGATTCTTTGAGAGATGGTGATTTATAATAATAATAATAATAATACGGGGACCAGCTAGCGTAGTGGTTAGAGCACTCGTGTAGCAACCGAACGGTTGAGAGTTCGAATCTCCAGCTGAGCGGGATTTATTTTTTTTACGACCAACAAGGCCCGGAGGTCGACCCAGCCACGTAAAATGGGTACCAGGGAAAATCTGGGAAAGAAAGGCAGCGAGGAAAGGAACTGGCCCACCCTACCTCATACGCTGATGTGCCAACATGACGCTTCATCTCATCGGCATTTGCTGTGGGACTTTACCTTTTTACCTAATAATATCACTTCTTATTTTATTCAGGACAGCATTAACAATGATTATTAGATTATTAAATAGTTAAAGGTAAAATCCCCATTTCCAGCCATTATGGCATATTGAGGATAGGGTGTTAGGCCCATATTTCCACGCCCATTGGTAAATGAAAGTGTGACGTGGTCAGTATCACGCCTGGTTGCATTTACCTTCCCAGATTACTCCATTCATTCAAGTGCCAATGCCACGTGACGTTGGTGATCATTTCTCTCCACAAGTCTTTAGGCTTGAGTATGAGATCGGCCGGTGATTTTCTTCCTAGCCACACTGACAGACTATCCAGTAACTTCTCTCTCTGTCTTCCTCTGTCTCTTCTTCCTTCATTTTTTTTCCAGTTGCCACAATATAGGAAATATCCTATAAATCTCGCTTGTCTGCCTCTGATCTTTGGTATAATTTGCTTTTTAACTCCAGCCTCTCCTAAGACTTTATTGGTTTTCTTGGCTGTCCAATGTACCTTCAACATCCTTCTTATGAACCACATCTCCATAGCTTCTATTTCTTTGCTGTACTCTCTTATTCATGGGCCATGCTTCACACCCATAAAGCAAAATTGACTCGATGTAACATTTAAGTACTCGGAATCTTGTTTCCATTGACATGGATCTGTTGCACAAGATGTGTCTCATTGTCTAGTACCCATTTTTAGAGGCTGGGTGGACCTCTCCGCCTTTTTGATGTGGTGATATCATAAAAAAATCCTCACTGCTGGGACGTGAATCCGGGACCACCGGATTAGTAGACCGAGCTCCATACCACTCAGCCAACCAGGCAATAATCTAATCATTAGATTATTAAATATCTATAAAATGTAGATAATGTTTAGAAACTCTGAATTACACATATATAGTAATACATGGTCAGGGGCTCTGTGTGATCTGAAAAGTGCAATCCAAGCATTAGTCATGTACAGGAAGTGCGTGCAGCAACCTGCTTCAGGAGCAATTTCGTCTACATATAACTCCCAACGACTTGTGCGCTTGATAGAACACGGGTCCTTTGTTTTACAGTCGTCGATAATCAATCATCAGAGATGAACGGATGGAGGCCAGTAAAATGTTTCTTTTAGTTCGTGTATTTCTCTGAAAAGACTGTTTCCTCTACTCAGTTTCGATCATCTATCTCCTATCCGTTCATTATTTGGTGGTCTATATCTCCTGTCACACATATGGCATTTTAGAGCTGTCCTTCTGAACGCAGCAAAAGAGCGAAGTATGAGTTAGTTTTTTTTTAAGCTGTAGACAAAGCACTGTTAGACATGAGAGTAGAAAAGTAATAAGAAGGTGATGACTCCAACCCCAGACTCTAGCAGAAGATGCTGTCGCCAAGACAGGAGAGGACAATTCTTTTCAATTTGCACACGAAGCATCCTCTGAGAATAACAGCACTGAGGTAACAACAAACAACAATGTAAACGACAAGAGTAAACAACAATGTAAACGACAAGAGTAAACAACAGTGTAAACGACAAGAGTAAACGACAGTGTAAACGACAAGAGTAAACAACAATGTAAACGACAAGAGTAAACAACAATGTAAACGACAAGAGTAAACAACAATGTAAACGACAAGAGTAAACGGTGGAATTTTGTTTTTCATACAATGACTACGTAAGAGTACGAACTATACGGCGAATATTACAGGCTATTGTTTGAAGTATTTCCTCTGTTTCAGCGACTTAAAGCGGCAAGTTTAACTTCCTGAGAGAAGTGTTCTGAGTCACATAGATATCCTTCAGTGGTAGTAGACCTGCTTATGTGAGTGTATGATCCATGTGTGCTCCCATGGAAAACATAAAAAAAGTAACTTTACGGCTAAGCTCTTGATGCTGCAAAGTGGTACCGTAAATGATAAAACATGTGACAATAACGTGTATTATTGAATGATATCGTAAATAAATTATGAGTCGAACGGTGTTGTAAAGATAAAATTTAACAGAGCCAACGAGATCTTCTAAAATATGAGTCAAAAACAACAAGGGGCGGAGCTCAGCACGAAGCTCTTTATGGCAGAGAGCGAAACAACCACACATCTCCGATAATCAAAGATGTATCTCTTACATGTCACCCCCTATAGATATTTGGAGGTTGTGGTATGGATGAATGGGCCTGAACGGACCCTCACTACGCCATTACTGGGAGGAGGGGAAGGGGGTCCTTGTGCATGGGTTTATCTTCTTCCAAGTTTTGGGGATGTTTGAACGATCAAGCAGCTTCTTCTATACATCGCTGATGCATTTGAGAAGGCCATGTCATCATTTACGCTCAATTTTTCTCTCCAACACTGAATCATCCATAAACAACATACATTCCTTCACAAAATACTGAATTTATATAATTTCCTCCATGTTTTTCATGCTTAACATACATTACAAGTGTACAAACATTTGCACACACTAAAATAAGAATTATCCAAAGTTCTATCGGACGTGATGTAAGCATATACACACTGCAACATCATCATTACAGAACACGAACGTTAGTGCGTAGATTTTCTCCTCTTTGTGCTTCATGTAGGTCATAAGGTCCTGTCTGATGACGCCATATTGGTCAAAACGGACGCGGTGTTGCTGGGGGAGATGCTTTCAACGATGAGAGACAGGCAGTTTAAGCTGGAAGCGCCGCTGTTGCTAGACTGCTCAAAACCTGTGGGGGGAATATATACACATATATATTTAGTAGTGTATTAACTCTTACAGTACCAGACAAAAATTCCTAAGATCACACAAACACTTTTATAATAAACACATCCGCCATTCATTATTGTACACGAAGTGATTCAGTTATTAAGCTTACGTCCTGCACTGCTGACTCGATAAATCGCGGCTCGATAGATCTCGGACCTCCCATACATTCTGTAGAGCCCTATTTATTGTTCATCCTTGTGTTCGTACACCTGCCAGAAAGGAGCTTTCTTTACCACGTGGCCTCATGTTCAACAAATTGAGTTTTACAACACAGTGCTTCATCTATTATTAAAATAAACATCAACTTGCTACATTACACAGCTTCGCTTTAACTATATCAATATCATTATATTTGTTATAATTCACGCTTTAATATGTTCAAAGTAATAATGAGAAGCAAATAAGTTTCTTTAAAACTAGTATTTTACTAATTTTTTTTTAAAATTTCACAGTTTCTCAACAGTTCGTTCACAACCATTGCAAAGCCAGACAGAACTATACCCAAATGCTTCTTATTACATCTTAAGTACGAAAAATTCTCAGAAAGAATTCTAACTCACTAAATAAATACCCCCCCCTCCCCCTTCAATGGCTAGAAACTTCACTGGCTCCAAGAAAGCTGCATTTTGCGTCTATTTTATGTTTAAAACTAGCACCAACTCCAGCAGACACCCTAGAAGCCATCACTCGTCTCAACCGATAAACGTATTTTGCATGTCATGCTAAGAATTCCGTACAGCCAGCAAAGAAGACAACTTCTACAGCAAACTTCGCTGTTCTATGGTTACTGAAAAGTACACGATTAGAGCATTCTAAAGCAGAGCAGGGGAAAGATGAGCTACGCTGAAACAAAACAAAAAATGTTGAAAGAGAAAAGTAGACGAAAATTATTCATTTTTTAAAAACTTATTCTGCTATAGACAAGAAGAGATTTACAGAAACATCGGACAGATAGACAGCTAGGCGGACTAGTAGAGAGGCCGGGTAGGCGAAAGAACCAAAGAAACGTTTTTAAAATGCAGTTTCTTTTAGTTATGTGGCAAGAGCGATAGAGGTTTTGTTAATGATTCAAACAAGACGGGACCTTAGATTTGAGTGGTGTGTTTATGTGTGGTGTATGGTAAGTTGTGTAATGTGTGCCTCGTGTGTGCGTGCGTGTGTTAGACATAAATAACATGAATGAAGAAACTGTGTTCAAAGACTGAAGAATTGGCATGCAGGCCCGTCTCACATTCTACCCTTCAGACCTGACAGAGGAGCAGATAGACGAGCAGACAGAAAGGCAGACAGACAGAGCGAACTCTATTTTTTCAAAGTGTGAAGAATTGGACACAGTGTACACATCTGGAAGTGTCTTCTGACAGGTATAAGAGGAAGGAGACATGACAAGACAAGTACATGTCTGGAAGTGTCTTCTGACAGGTATAAGAGGAAGGAGACATGACAAGACAAGTACAGGTCTGGAAGTGTCTTCTGACAGGTATAAGAGGAAGGAGACATGACAAGACAAGTACACGTCTGGCACTTTGCCCCGTGTCATTTAGAGACGTTTATTCATTTCACTTTAACTCTTTCACTCCTGAAGTAGTCTCCGTGCCCTACCAGAATAACTTTTGATGAGAAAATTTGACAGAAGGAAACCAGAAAGAAGTTGAATTTTAAAATATGGGTTAGGTTAGAAATGTGTTACTTTTCACTTGATTTACTATTAGACTTTGACCGGATGCACATCTGAGCACTGATTCACATAGGTGTCCAAGATCTACCAGCACTGCTGGTGTTGCTTTGGATTGAAAGACTTGATACTAGTATTATGTAAGTGTTACCTAACGACCGATCTTTACTTTCGAAGACTGAAGAATTGGGTTCCCAGGGCCATCTTACATTCTGCTCTTCATCACTCATCTTTCATTCTTACCATTCATTCATTCATGTGTATGTCCCTTGCGGAACTTTGCCTCTCTAACAGCACTCATGTAGGCCTCTCGGTTGTGAGCAAGATGGCCTGCTGCTGATGCCTCTATTTGCAGATCATCAACGATTTCTTGCAGCTATCTTCGCCTTGATATTCCTCTCTTTCTTTTTCCCATTATGTATCCTTCCAAGACGGTCTTCTCTAGATTATCATGACGTTTTATGTGTCCAAAATATTTAAGTTTTCTCTCTTTAATCCTCTTTACTTGCCAGTTTTCTTCAGTATTCTTACAACATATTCAATTTATTAACAATATAAAAATTACATAAGAACATATCTAAGCATGTAGAATGAGACTTTACAATCACAAATATAAGATAATAAACTGCACGGGATATAATCTAATAAGACAGCTCACAAACACACACATATTTTCAGTGCAGCTCTTGCCACATCACATTCGTTCACACTGATTAAAACAACTTCTAAACAAGCCACATACTGAACTACGCTCTTTCAAAACAACACTGTTATGGCCAGTCCATAATATGAGAGTCGAGTAGATATTTTAAGTATACATATAACTGAAGGCAAGTAAGTACTGAAGAAGCTTGGAGTTATGAAATAGTGCTTATAGATTTTAAATGGTGGGGAAGAGAATTCCATAGTTTCACAGTTGAGTATGCAAAGCTTTTGTTGTCTAGAACAAATTTGGGTTTAAGAAGAAGACATTTATTTTTACACGTCGAGAATTTTTAGGGTTAGAAGTAAGGCGGAGCATTTGTGCTACAGAATGCTATGAACAAATTTGACTTTGTTAAAAATAACAATAGATAAACAGACAAACGGATACATACAGAGACAGGCGGACAGACAGACAGACAGACAGATAGATAGATAGATAGCTAGATAGATAGATAGATAGATAGATAGATAGATAGATAGATAGATAGATAGATAGATAGATAGATAGAATATTAAGTAGGTAACAGTAATAATAGTCAGTAGCAGCAGTAGCAGTAGCAGTAGTAGCAGCAGTAGTATTAGTAGTAATAGTAGTAGTAGTAGTGATGGTGGTAGGAGAAGTAGTGGTAGTTATAGCAGTATATGAAAACAACGTTGACATAGCAGAAGAAATAAGAAGTAGAAGAAAAGAAGAAGAATGCCAGAGATAGCCAGATAATTCACACAGACATCGAAGTGACGAAAACAGGGGAGGTAACAAGGTATAAATCTCTTTTAGATTGTCATCTGCCAAGAAGGTCTTCAGTGCTCGCCAAGTGCTCCCAAGAAACCCGAGGCCGTTCTGTTTTATCAGAAAATGCCAGCGCTGTGGCCCCTGGAGGTTAGGCTATCCCTGAAACTCGTTCATGATTGTCTCTAGCATCTTTCAGCACAAGATGAGCATTTCTTTAATTGTTGGTCGCGGGAACTTGTTTCTTGTGTTGTTGCTCGACGTGGCTGAATTCTTTCTCTTTCTTGATAGTTCTTCGGTTTGGTGATGGAGTTCAAGGTTATATTATTTTGTTTTCTTATAAACTGGCAGCATCAGGTCAGTTGCTGATATTTGATATAATTTTTTTAAAAAATCAGTTCGTCATCATCATCATCATCATCATCATCATCATCATCATCATCATCATCATCTTCTTCTTCTTCTTCTTCTTCTTCTCGATCCTAATCAAGACCAACAATGATAGCAGTAGCACCAAGAGTAATTTCTAAAGACGAAAGAATTTAACGTTTCTGCGAGTAGCTTAATTTCTTTTTTTTTCTTATCAATATCTTTGCTACTGACTTCTCTAACGCAATCTTGCCATGTTATCTCTCATATTTCTATGTCATGGTTTATATTACTAAATTTTACTTTTTATGTTGCTGATGTATTTCATTGCACCTTTTTTTCTATGAAAGAAAGGAATCTAGGAAAATGATGATCACCTCCATCTCACTATTTCCGGAATATTTCTTTTCTGTTTAAGCATAAATTTGTTTCCAAGATAACCTCTCATTAAGTACTTTACAAATCAAAGAGATTCTAAATTCTCTCGAGAATCTACATTTCCGTTGCCCTCAGTGAACTCTGCATTCGTCATTTCATCATTCCAGGCTTGATTCTGAATTTCATCATTCCAGACTTGATTTTGAATTTCATCATTCCAGACTTGATTTTGAATTTCATCATTCCAGGCTTGATTCTGAATTTCATCATTCCAGACTTTGATTCTGACACATATAATGGAAACTTCGTGTCTGTATACTGCCATTTAGGAATATGGTGGCGGTTTATCGGTGTAGTACTCGCAGCAGAGATTTATAATCTTCTCGTAATCATCTGTTTTTGTCTTCATTCATTCAATTATTCATTAGGTGAGGATAAAAATGTTACGATCTCTGACTACAGTGTGTGTATGTGTGTTTTATTTAACCAGCGTACGCGATCCTTCATGCAGGCCATCAGCTCAGTTGGTGATCTCCTCTCACACTACCCCGTCAGACTGTCCAGTATCATTTCTCTTGGTCTTCCTCTTGATCTTCTTCCTTCTATTTTCCTGTTGTTATAATATTTTCAATGCCCCCTCTTCTCATTGCATATCCTATGAAAGTACATTGTCTCTCTCTTATCTTTTTGACAAGGTTTTTGTCTCTCCAGCTCTTCTCCTACATTCTTCATTAGTTATTTTTGCTGTCCAGGGGATTTGCAACATTCTTCTAATAAACCACATTTCTGCTGCTTCCAATGATTTTTGTGCAGACTTGCCTATTGTCCATGATTCACTTCCATATAACAAGATAGGTTCAATATAGCATTTTAGGACTCGTTTTCTAACATTCATTGATAAGGATGTGTTGGTCAATATGTTTCTCATTCTCTGAAATGCAGTCTTTGCTTGGCCTATTCTGTTCCTAATTTCTGTTCTGCATTTCCCATCTGAAGTTATTACTGCTCCAAGGTATTTGAATTTCTGCACCTGCTTTAGAATAGTTCCGTTTAATTTAATACTGCATGCTGGTGGATTCTGTTTCTTAGATATAACCATAGTCTCTGTCTTTTTGATGTTCAAAGTAAGGCCTTTCTGTTCCGTTCTGCTCTAATATTGTGAGCTGCAATTTAGAAGATTGCTCCAATATTGTGAGCTGCAATTTAGAAGCTTGCTCCAATATTGTTAGCTGCAGTTTAGAAGCTTGCTCCAATATTGTGAGCTGCAATTTAGAAGATTGTTAGAGTACTGCGCGTCAACAATTTAGAAGATTGTTAGAGTACTGCGCGTCAACCGTTTAGAAGAGTGTTAGAGTATTGCGCGTCAGCAGTTTAGAAGATTGTTAGAGTATTGCGCGTCAGCAGTTTAGAAGATTGTTAGAGTATTGCGCGTCAGCAGTTTAGAAGATTGTTAGAGTATTGCGCGTCAACAATTTAGAAGATTGTTAGAGTATTGCAGGCCGTACTTTTTTTTGCTCTGTGATTTTATTGAGATTTTTATGATGCAGGCAGAGATCTGAAGTCAGATGCATGGGAAAGGCTGCTGTGGAATTCTATGAGGAAAGTTTGAAGTTTAAAAAAATGGCTTTTATTGCCTGAAAACTAGTGCCACGAGCTGGAGCGAAATGTGGGTCTGAAGTTTGCAGAAATGTAGCGCTTAGATCGAGGATTTTACATGCTACTAGGCTTAGAGCACAAGAGAGAAGAGAAGTTCAAGCGCGACCAGTGCTAGAAATGTTGCAGGAGAAATGATGTCTTGTATTAATGCTCCTGCTGCTACTGCTGCTGCTGCTGCTACTACTACTACTACTGCTGCTGCTGTTGCTGCTGCTGCTGCTACTACTACTACTACTACTACTACTACTATTACTGCTATTAATGCTGCTGATACCACCATTTATATACTATTACTACCAGTTCTGCTATTACTACCACACTTCCGCCATACTACTACTACTACTGCTGCTATTACTACTGCTACTACTACTACTACTACTACTACTACTACTACTACTACTACTGCTGCTGCTATTAATGCTGCTGATACCACCATTTACATACTATTACTACCAGTTCTGCTATTACTACCACACTTCCGCCATACTACTACTACTGCTGTTATTACTACTGCTACTACTACTACTACTACTACTACTACTACTACTACTACTACTGCTATTAATGCTGCTGATACCACCATTTACATACTATTACTACCAGTTCTGCTATTACTGCCACACTTCCGCCATACTACTACTACTGCTGCTATTACTACTGCTACTACTACTACTACTACTACTACTACTACTGCTATTAATGCTGCTGCTGCTACACCACCTATACTATTATTACCAATGCTGCTATTACTACTACACTTCCGCCATAGTATTACTACTGCTGCTATTACTACTACTACTACTACTACTACTACTACTACTACTACTACTAATGCTGCTGCTGCTACACCACCTATACTATTATTACCAATGCTGCTATTACTACTACACTTCCGCCATAGTATTACTACTGCTGCTATTACTACTACTACTACTACTACTACTACTACTACTACTACTACTACTACCGCTGCTGCTATTACTATTACCACTACTGATACTACTACTACTACTACTACTACTACTACTACTACTACCGCTGCGGCTATTACTATTACCACTACTGATACTACTACTACTACTACTACTACTACTTACAATTACCAATACTACGGCTATTACTACTGTTGCTGCTACTAATGCGGTGCTGTTACTACTACTACTACTACTACTACTACTACTACTACTACTACTACCACTACTACTAAGGAGAATTTAACCAGTTGCTGAAATACTGACAGGTTACACTTATGTGAATGTTCCTTCAATCAAGGAACTATAATTCTGAGACAGAATATAATCACCAGCTCTCGGAGGGCGTTTCTTTTAGGTTTTTTCATGATTTTTCTTTTATCATACTGTTGCTTCAGAGTTTCATTACTTTTGTTCAGCTGTTCCTCTAGACTTTCTTTAGTTTTCAGTCACTTGCCCCGACTAACCACAAAATGACATTACTTTGGTATATGACAGTGCTATGTGGGCCTGAATTGCTTGTGATGTACCCTTTGGCTAGTGAGGCCATGTGGATGAACTTCAAATATGAACGGTGTGTGTGGAACGAGTTGGTGATAGAAACTCGAACCGCGAGTCAGAATGGGATTGGTTTGCTGTGCTGGATGCCCTGCGGGTGGAATCAAGAGCCAAGGTTACCGACAGATTCATTTGTCACTGGGATCATCACCCAGTGATTCCTACACATTCCAAGTCTGTCCCTCCTTTGACTCTCAAGTCAACACCCAGAGTCAACCCCCCCCCTCCATTCACCTGCTTCTGATGCCCTCAACTGCTCATTTTTTTTCCTCTTAGCGTCCCATCGGATCTTTCCATAGTCCCAGAAGCCTGCTGTGAGATCCACCGCTCTGTACGTTTAACGAAGATGAAAGAGCACAACAGCCTGCTTTCAGACGAACCACGAATAAGTAAGAGAGGGTCTTGACCAGCACTTTTTTTCCAACCGTTAATAACTGTACCGGTTCTTCCGCAAAAAATCTTCAAGAACTGATTAATATGAAGTGTTTTCTGAAAGCAGAACCTACCAAAACAATAACACGTTTCTTCGAAAAACAAAATGAAATCAGGACGAACGCTCGTTTAAGGAGGAAGCAAGGCTGTGACTGCTCTACGTGCAAAACAGATTTCAGAGCTGACATACTCAAGCGTAGACGGATCTGCCGGGCGTACGCGACGTATCTTGTGTGTTTGGACTAGGAATTCTTTTTTTTTCCATGAATTTTAATGGAAATTAGACATTTGACGTTAAACACTTTTCCATTATTGATCCAATCTAGTGTTTCTGTTGACATTATGTTGACACATCCTGCAGAAACGTTACACAAAATTTCGTGCAGTGAGTTTACGAAGATTTCAACGGCTTAAAGATATAAATTGTGTGGGAAAATTCAAATTTGCTTTAGATTCCTAGGATTATTAAATATTTTTGTTGCATTACTATAAAAAATATAACTTTTAACAATTTTTTTTTGTTTCGTAGTTTTCAGTGACACAATGGCTATAGAAATGCAGATTTTTAACATGTACAGTAGTTGCATCGACGTATTATTTCCTGTCTAGCTTGTCTTTTCTGCATAAATTTTAATATTGAAATGGGTACACGACCTCTCCTTGACCTGGGGAAGGAAAGGTGGCCGGGTATGATGCTGACAACATCGCCCTCTAGCGTAACGGCAGGTCAAGGAAAATATGGGCGCTAACATTATATCTCCTAAGCGCCCCCGGCGGGATAATAGGGTACCTTTATCTTACTTTATATCTTCTGATATCTTACTTTATATCTTCTGATACTGAAGTACAACATATATTGTTTACAACTCTGATTAAATACTTTTAGTATTTCTGTTTTTCACAGCTTCATTGTTAAAATGTTTAAGGTTATCACCGTTTAATTTCAGACACATCCATAATTACTTCCATCGGCGCAAGATCTCAGCACAGTGCAGGTACTCCTTAGCACAGAGAGAAACTCCGACCAACGGGAGTGGCGGGCTTTTTTTCGGAGCAGAATTTGCCTCGTTTTCAAATAACTTGACTTGCATTAAAAAGTAGGAAATGCTTTATTCATTAACGAAACACACAACTGCAAGCTTGTGGTTTACTAAAAACTATGAAGCATGAAAAAAAATCGAAAGAAACAAAAAGATTTACTGCAGTAGCTTTGCGTGTCTTAACAAATTTATTATTATATACATATAAGTAATGAACAAGCTGTCAAGTGGAACACAACAGGTCAAAGAAAAAGCAGCAGACCACGTGAAACTCTAAAGAGGACATTGTTAAGAGAGGCCAAATTAATAGGCATAAAATCCCTTAAAGAGGTTGAAAAGCTCGCCGAGGACAGGAAAAATTGGCGAACTACCTTGCAAGCCCTATGTGATGTTTAACGGCACGGGAAGGATATAAGATAAGTTATAAGATAAGATAAGTAATGAGTGTTTACCCTGTTCTCATTTCGGCTGTACCCGTGCTCAGATTTTCTTTAACATATTCCATTATGAGTTGGTAAATGTAACACTGCTTTGCCATGGAAGCATCTAGGAGACAACGTGTAAGTGTCCATATCTTCCTTGACTAGCAGGCACACTAGAGGGTGATGTGGTCAGCACACTAGAGGGTGATATGGTCAGCACACTAAAGGGTGATGTGGTCAGCTTACTTGATGATGATGTGGCCAGCTTATTAGAGGATGATGTGGTCAGCTTACTAGAGGATGATGTGGTCAGCATACAAGAGGGTGATGTGGTCAGCTTACTAGAGGATGATGTGGTCAGCACACTAGAGGGCGAAGTGACCAGCACACTAGAGGGTGATGTGGTCAGGTTACTTGATGATGATGTGGCCAGCTTATTAGAGGATGATGTGGTCAGCACACTAGAGGGTGATGTGGTCAGCACACTAGAGGGTGATGTGGTCAGCACACTAGAGGGCGATGTGGTCAGCACACTAGAGGGCGATGTGACCAGCACACTAGAGGGCGATGTGGTCAGCACACTAGAGGGCGATGTGACCAGCACACCAGAGGGTGATATGGTCAGTACACCAGAGGGCGATGTGACCAGCACACTAGAGGGCGATGTGGTCAGCACACTAGAGGGTAATGTGACTAGCACACTAGAGGGTAATGTGACCAGCACACTAGAGGGTGATCTGACCAGCACACTAGAGGGTGATGTGACCAGCACACTAGAGGGTTATGTGACCAGCACACTAGAGGGTGATGTGACCAGCACACTAGAGGGTAATGTGACCAGCACACTAGAGGATGATGTGACCAGCACACTAGAGGGTAATGTGACCAGCACACTAGAGGATGATGTGACCAGCACACTAGAGGGTAATGTGACCAGCACACTAGAGGGTGATGTGGTCAGCACACTAGAGGGTGATGTGGTCAGCTTACTAGAGGATGATGTGGTCAGCATACAAGAGGGATGATGTGTTCAGCATACAAGAGGGATGATGTGGTCAGCTTACTAGAGGGTGATGTGGTCAGCTGTGCGCCTGACCATCCTTCCTTCTCCAGCTCCACAAGGATCCGGATCTTCATTTCTACAATTGGATGACTGGGGCTCCTCCGGCCAGATTTGAATCATCTACCTTCGCCATGAAATACTTGTACACTAACCTCATCGCCACGCAGGGGCTAGTTCATTATTTATTATCTCCTTTTCATATTTTTGACATATTCTATTTTCATACTTTCTTATATATTTTGGACATATTTATTTGGACACGTCATGATAATTTAAAGAAGACCGTCTTAGAAGGGTGCACAATTTGAAAAATAAAGAGAGGAAGACCAAGGAGAAGATGGCTGCAAGACATCGTTCATGATCTGTGAATGGACACATCAGCAACAGGGCATCTTGCTTACAACCGAGAGGCTTCAGAGAGAGAGAGAGAGAGCTGTTAGGGAGGCAAAGTTCCGCAAAGGACATGCAAATGACTGACTGACTTTCTTATATACATTATTTCCTTCCTCACGTGTTTTCATGGAGGCCAACAGGACACAAAACATCTACATACACAGTGGCACAGCATATTTGCTGGGGACGGCGTGGGGACAACGTGGGGACGACGACAGGCCTGTGAAATGTGATAATGCTAGAACATCAAGTAAGCTGCGAAGGGAAAATGAACAAACTAACATACAACATGTGACACTAGTTCCCGTACACTGAGGTTCATATCAAGAAGGTGCTGGAAGTAGATTTGTACTTGTCCTGCGGGGAAACGATGATGATAGTGACTAGAGACTTGCTCGACCTGTAGAAAGTGTTTCACTTAAGCTAAGTTTCAGCTTCAACGTGAAGTAGGAATGGAGACTATTATAGTAATACTGCATTGCCGGTAATCGAAAGTTACTTATTTTTTATCCTACAGAGCATGGCAAAATAAGGAAACTGAGAGATGAGAGGCATTCATTCTGTTTCGTTGCTTCATTTTATACCTTTTCTTTGCAATCGAGTTTATTTATCTGCCAGATCTTGCAAACAGCACTGGTTGTCTTAATAGCACTATCTTTGACACTTGTAGAAGTCGATTTGCTGGTCTCCGCTACAATTTACTGGATACTTGTGGAAGTCGATATCCTGGCCTCTTCAATAACACTTTCTTGGACACTTGTGGAAGTCGATTTGCTGGTCTCCACTACAACATTTTACTGACATTTGTGGAAGTCGATTTGCTAACCTCCACTACAACGCTTTACTGGACACTTGTGGAAGTCGATTTGCCTATCTATGACTGATTTCAGTGAATGAAACATGGCGATTTCATATTTCTGACATATTCTATTTTCATACTTTCTTATATATTTTGGACATATTTATTTGGACACGTCATGATAATTTAAAGAAGACCGTCTTAGAAGGGTGCACAATTTGAAAAATAAAGAGAGGAAGACCAAGGAGAAGATGGCTGCAAGACATCGTTCATGATCTGTGAATGGACACATCAGCAACAGGGCATCTTGCTTACAACCGAGAGGCTTTCAGAGAGAGAGAGAGAGAGCTGTTAGGGAGGCAAAGTTCCGCAAAGGACATGCAAATGACTGACTGACTTTCTTATATACATTATTTCCTTCCTCACGTGTTTTCATGGAGGCCAACAGGACACAAAACATCTACATACACAGTGGCACAGCATATTTGCTGGGGACGGCGTGGGGACGACGACAGGCCTGTGAAATGTGATAATGCTAGAACATCAAGTAAGCTGCGAAGGGAAAATGAGCAAACTAACATACAACATGTGACACTAGTTCCCGTACACTGAGGTTCATATCAAGAAGGTGCTGGAAGTAGATTTGTACTTGTCCTGCGGGGAAACGATGATGATAGTGACTAGAGACTTGCTCGACCTGTAGAAAGTGTTTCACTTAAACTAAGTTTCAGCTTCAACGTGAAGTAGGAATGGAGACTATTATAGTAATACTGCATTGCCGGTAATCGAAAGTTACTTATTTTTTATCCTACAGAGCATGGCAAAATAAGGAAACTGAGAGATGAGAGGCATTCATTCTGTTTCTTTGCTTCATTTTATACCTTTTCTTTGCAATCGAGTTTATTTATCTGCCAGATCTTGCAAACAGCACTGGTTGTCTTAATAGCACTATCTTTGACACTTGTAGAAGTCGATTTGCTGGTCTCCGCTACAATTTACTGGATACTTGTGGAAGTCGATATCCTGGCCTCTTCAATAACACTTTCTTGGACACTTGTGGAAGTCGATTTGCTGGTCTCCACTACAACATTTTACTGACATTTGTGGAAGTCGATTTGCTAACCTCCACTACAACGTTTTACTGGACACTTGTGGAAGTCGATTTGCCTATCTATGACTGATTTCAGTAAATGAAACATGGCGATTTCATATTTCTGAATAGCTGTTTGCAAAACTGTAATATTATTACGTTCTTAAAATATTATTATAATTTTTTTCTGTTCTAGTTAGGTCATATAATTAATGTTAGGCATTCTTTACAATTAGATGGAATACCATCTAAAATTGTCAACATCATTAAGGACTTCTACAATGGATATGTTTGTGCAGTCAAGACAGAAGAAGGGATGAGTGAATGGTTCCAGATTGAAACAGGCGTGAAACAAGGATGTATACTGTCTCCTTTACTTTTTGGTATTACAATAGACTTCATAATGAAAAAATGCTGCACAGGTAACACAGGTATTGACTGGGTACATGGGACCCAACTAGAAGATCTTGATTTTGCTGATGACATAACTCTTATCAGTAATAATGTGAATTCCATGTAAGAAAAAACAGATAGCCTGTTTTCACTGGCTGGCAAAATAGGACTTGAAATTAACAAGGACAAAACAAAAATAATGAAAATTCCCGTTAATCAAAATGGAAAAATACACATAGAAGGGACAGATATTGAAGAAGTCAATCAATTTGCATACCTTATCAGCTACATAGACCAGGATGGTGACACCAGAAAGGAAGTTAGAATCAGAATTGCAAAAGCAGCATCGATCTTCAAGAATCTTGATAACATATGGTATTCAAAAGTTATAAGCACAAAAACCAAGTTAAGAGTATTCAATTCAAATGTAATATCCACCCTCATTTACGGATGCGAAAGCTGGAAAACAACTAAAGAAATATACAAGAAATGAGACTCTTTTGAAAACAAATGCCTAAGGAAAATACTCAGCATCAAGTGGAACGAATTCAAGAACAATGCAGAGATAAGACAGATGACTGAACAACAACCAGTCTCATGGGTGATCAGGAAAAGGAGATGGACATATGTTGTTCACTTGATGAGAAGAAACGATCAGAGAATCCCAAAAACAAGCTATCAAGTGGAACACAACAGGCCAAAGAAAAAGAGGCTGACCACGTGAAACTCTAAAGAGGACATTGTTGAGAGAGGCCAAATTAGCAGGCATAAAATCCTTTGATGAGGTTGAAAGACTCTCCGAAGACAGGAAAAATTGGCCAACTACTTTGCGAGCCCTACGTGACGTTTAACGGCACGGGAAGGATATATGATATAAAATACGATTCTTTACAAGTGTAAAGTGCAGCACTGTAAATTCCATCATCAAATAGATAAGTAATCAGGAAAACAAAAGAAAGTCCTAAGTTGCTGTGATGCGCATGTCTATGATAGAAGTCAGTGACAATTAGAAACTCCCCCCCCGGGTCAGCCATCAGTAAGAGACTTGCTCGACCTGTAGAAAGTGTTTCACTTAAACTAAGTTTCAGCTTCAACGTGAAGTAGGAATGGAGACTATTATAGTAATACTGCATTGCCGGTAATCGAAAGTTACTTATTTTTTATCCTACAGAGCATGGCAAAATAAGGAAACTGAGAGATGAGAGGCATTCATTCTGTTTCTTTGCTTCATTTTATACCTTTTCTTTGCAATCGAGTTTATTTATCTGCCAGATCTTGCAAACAGCACTGGTTGTCTTAATAGCACTATCTTTGACACTTGTAGAAGTCGATTTGCTGGTCTCCGCTACAATTTACTGGATACTTGTGGAAGTCGATATCCTGGCCTCTTCAATAACACTTTCTTGGACACTTGTGGAAGTCGATTTGCTGGTCTCCACTACAACATTTTACTGACATTTGTGGAAGTCGATTTGCTAACCTCCACTACAACGTTTTACTGGACACTTGTGGAAGTCGATTTGCCTATCTATGACTGATTTCAGTAAATGAAACATGGCGATTTCATATTTCTGAATAGCTGTTTGCAAAACTGTAATATTATTACGTTCTTAAAATATTATTATAATTTTTTTCTGTTCTAGTTAGGTCATATAATTAATGTTAGGCATTCTTTACAATTAGATGGAATACCATCTAAAATTGTCAACATCATTAAGGACTTCTACAATGGATATGTTTGTGCAGTCAAGACAGAAGAAGGGATGAGTGAATGGTTCCAGATTGAAACAGGCGTGAAACAAGGATGTATACTGTCTCCTTTACTTTTTGGTATTACAATAGACTTCATAATGAAAAAATGCTGCACAGGTAACACAGGTATTGACTGGGTACATGGGACCCAACTAGAAGATCTTGATTTTGCTGATGACATAACTCTTATCAGTAATAATGTGAATTCCATGTAAGAAAAAACAAATAGCCTGTCTTCACTGGCTGGCAAAATAGGACTTGAAATTAACAAGGACAAAACAAAAATAATGAAAATTCCCGTTAATCAAAATGGAAAAATACACATAGAAGGGACAGATATTGAAGAAGTCAATCAATTTGCATACCTTATCAGCTACATAGACCAGGATGGTGACACCAGAAAGGAAGTTAGAATCAGAATTGCAAAAGCAGCATCGATCTTCAAGAATCTTGATAACACATGGCATTCAAAAGTTATAAGCACAAAAACCAAGTTAAGACTATTCAATTCAAATGTAATATCCACCCTCATTTACGGATGCGAAAGCTGGAAAACAACTAAAGAAATATACAAGAAATGAGACTCTTTTGAAAACAAATGCCTAAGGAAAATACTCAGCATCAAGTGGAACGAATTCAAGAACAATGCAGAGATAAGACAGATGACTGAACAACAACCAGTCTCATGGGTGATCAGGAAAAGGAGATGGACATATGTTGTTCACTTGATGAGAAGAAACGATCAGAGAATCCCAAAAACAAGCTATCAAGTGGAACACAACAGGCCAAAGAAAAAGAGGCTGACCACGTGAAACTCTAAAGAGGACATTGTTGAGAGAGGCCAAATTAGCAGGCATAAAATCCTTTGATGAGGTTGAAAGACTCTCCGAAGACAGGAAAAATTGGCCAACTACTTTGCGAGCCCTACGTGACGTTTAACGGCACGGGAAGGATATATGATATAAGATACGATTCTTTACAAGTGTAAAGTGCAGCACTGTAAATTCCATCATCAAATAGATAAGTAATCAGGGAAACAAAAGAAAGTCCTAAGTTGCTGTGATGCGCATGTCTATGATAGAAGTCAGTGACAATTAGAAACTCCCCCCCCCCCGGGTCAGCCATCAGTAAGAACTGGCGAAAAACCGTGTCATGTGGAGTATGATTCGGATGTGCAGTATTATATGACGAGGAACCGAGTTCAGAACTTAAAGACAAGAGACAAAAGCAAGAATCAACACAAAATGGGCGTATTAGTACTGTGGCTTTGTGTGCCAATGAAATGTTTGTAGAACAAACCATGATAGAAACTATTCAGTAAAAAGGCGTTTTCTACAAAGAGCTGACATAATTCAGAGTTTTGTTCTAATACGAAAAGTGATTAATTAAGGTACTAAAACTCAAAATTATCAACTTATTCTCCATGGCTGACATACGGTAGAGTTTTATGTATGCATAGGAAAGTACGGAAACCCATTGTGATCATTTCTTCATCTGACTACATCTGTATATCAAACGATTAATTAACACAGTTTTGTGTGTATGTCCACAGGTGTATAACCAAAGGTCAGCAATGTGTCCCTCCGAGGTTCGAGCCTTAGAAAACTGATTAGAAGCACCTAGTGTTTTTGTACCATTGCTTTAGGGTAAAGTTCAGTGTTGCATCAGCAGTCAAGTACGTTCAAGTTTACTGAGAGCCGGTCACCAGCCTGTACGGCTTCTGCTATATTTACGCAAGTTAAGCTCTGAGTAGTATGAACAACATATAAGACTTTTGATGATCTATTTAAATTAAGCTCCGAGAAGTCTGAAAGTTTGGGGGGGGGGGGGCAAAAGCTCTGGAGCTCCTATCAGGATCTGGAGAGGAATGAGGGGCTTTGCCATGTCAACAGGGATCAGGATCTGATGTGACCAACAACCTCGAACGCAGAAGAAGAAGTCTGAAAGATATATAAGCCTTCTGCTGTGTCTATTGTTAAACTCTGAATAGTCTGAATGTGTTTTTTTTACATTTAAGCTCTGAGTAATCTGAATGTTTGCAATTAATCTCTGAGTAGTCTGAATGTTTACACTTAAGCTCTGAGTAGTCTGAACGCTTACGCTTAAGCTCCGACTTTTGCTGTGTTTAAAGCCAAAGCTCTGAGTAACCTACTTCTTTTCTCACATTCGTAATTTCGTCGACTTCACTAACTGGTTAGTTATTTTCCCTCGCCTTTAGAATCCATCTCTGAGGGACGGAATGGCGGGAAAAAAAAGGAAAAAGTTTTTTTTTTTTAAAAACCCAGAAGGAAAATGAGAATCAAAACGAATGGGCTTGGAGCAGGGAATGATGAGGATATAAGGAGCTAGCCCATTCAAAGCGGAGAAGAGTTGATGATTTTTGCAGAGCCAAGATAATGAGGAGCAGAAGCTGCCGTTTCGGCGCCAAGCTCGGCCGTGTTTCAAGCCAGCGTAAAGCAGAGGAGGAGAAAAAAAATAAGTGAATTCTTTGGGGAGGGAGATAAATGATGTATGCAAAGAAATAAACGAGAACAGTGCAAGCAAACGGCGAACTCCTGCGAACACTTTACAGACTGTGTAAGTGTTTCTTATGAATAAACTATCGTTCAGTAATGATCCTATGCATAAACTATCCTTGAGTAACGACTCTATGCATAAGCTGTTCTTGAGTAGTGATTGTGTGCATAAACTATCTTTGAGTAGTTATTATGGTTTCAGTTAAATTGCCACAAAACAGCCTTGTAGGAAAACGAGCACAAGCCGTCATGCTGTTTTTAAAGTAACTAAAGTGTTCTTTCTTTCTATCTTTCTTTTCTTTTCTTTTCTTTCTTTAGAAACATGAGAAATTAAATCTCAGTAAAAATGAATAGCTGATTGATTTAAATCATGAAAATAGTCTTATAATTCAAGAACAAATGAAAAGTTGAGCGATTAAAATCATAAAAACAGTGTCGTAAGAAATGAATAGCCGTGTGATTAAAATCACGAAACTAGTTATTTCTGTTATTTTTGTTGGTTCTGTTAATCACAAGTTTAATCTCGCTGTAAAAGATTCTGCCTCACAAGATAAAGAATCATAGGCCTCTTTATATGAAAAAAAAAAAACCAAAGAGGTGTGATGTCAGCAAGACTGATCGTGATCAGGATTATCAGTCAGGACTTTGTGTGTTCAAGTCATACGGGTGACTGACTCGCATAAACGGGTACTCAACACATAAATGTTGGCGAGAAACTGGCCTCGGAAGACTGAAAACATTGACCTGCAGGTCGGGGAACACTGGTAAGCACTGTATACACGGTTAAGAATGAATGAAGAGAAAATAGAAGATCCAGATTCACGCACCACGGAACCTGACATAGGACCACAGCGGAGGAACACAACATACAAAATGGCGTACTCTGTTATCAACATTAAATTAAACAAAATGACAAAATGGGGGGGGGGGCAGAGATGTAGTACTCAGTTTAAGTGAGACAGCGAGACAGCAGTCAGCCACCATTGGCTTACGTCAGGGTTGACGAACCGTAAATGGTCAAGACCCTGTCCTACCTCCCAGTAGTGCCCTGGAAACACAGAGCAGTCTGGATAGACGAATATGGATCGCTGTGGGAAGACAAAGTCTACCGCAAAAATACGTAGAGCCGTACTCTGTTGCGTTGGAACGAAAGGCGCATAGCCGCAGCACCTCTGCAAAAAAAGAAGAAGAAGAAAAAGAAAAAGAAGAAGAAGAAATTAAATAAGATGTATATGCTCATATACAGCCCTCGCAAAAGAAGGGAAAAAAAATAAACTGCACACGCGACAGAAGCAAAACCCACTAAACAAACGCTTACAGACAACATAAACAAAATCCAGCTCCGTCCTTCTTATGTTAGACTGTCCAATTTTAACTGGAATCCAGGAGGTTTAGCTAGTGAAGATCATTCCTTTACATGCTGCCCGTTCGCCAGCGATTTCCCTAAGCATTAAATCATCCCACACGAAATCCTCCCCAATTATGTCTGGTTTATTTGACATCGCCGTGGAAATAGAGTTCTACGTATTTATTAATCAAGCCATAACAAGAGAGGGAATACCTTCCCTGGTTATTTACATTGTAAACATTCCGAAACGGGGCACGGGATTTTCGAACTGAGTAAAGATTTTTATTTTTCTGTCTAGTTCTAAGAGTGAGGCACTTGGAAACGCTTACATGCTCCAGTTTTCGTTCAATGCACAGCTGCCCACAAACTCATTCCTTTCTATCCGCTCCTCCTATCACAACATCAACAGCAGAATTCTGGGTGTTATATCACCCTATGTATAAGTGTTGATTAAAATTTGAATTCCATGTCAAACATTGAAATAGCTTGTATTTTTTTTTACCTGCTACTGGTTATCAGCTCCGAAGGATAATAGATGTAACTAAATTTGTGATTGATCACATCTATCTATCTATCTATCTATCTATCTATCTATCTATCTATCTATCTATCTATCTATCTATCTATCTATCTATCTATCTATCTATCTATCTATCTATCTATCTATCTATCTATCTATCTATCTATTCAGATTTTTAAAAAATATTTCCCCGTCCATTCTTCATTAAATTCATCCAATTATTCTCCAAGTAGACACAAATAATCAAAGTAATGTACTGACATTTGTTCCGAAGTAATCACATGAATTATTTTTATTTTTTAACAACTTCAAGTGTAGCTTTACTTTCCTTAAGTATTGATACTGAGGATCAAACCAAATCAGGATCTCTGTTGTCATAGCGACGCTCTTAAAATACTCCGCACTCTTCAGGAATCCTTAAAACTTTCAGGTCAAATCTTGGCCATGTGGTCAGTTCTGGCCGAGTAGGTCTTCACTCCTGGAGTATACATGGTACTGAGACTGGGATCCACTCCCAGTCTAGTTAGTTAAGGATAAGATGGATTAGTTTAAAAAATTAGTTTCTTTTTTTTTAGATAAGGTTTAGTTTATGAATGGTTGGATTTGCTGCCTACGTGCAGTCTTTTTACTATTGCTATATGTAATAGCTGTCCTGTTCAGTATTTCTTCTTCTTCTTCTGGAATTTTGCCTCTAGTATAAATTGAAATATTTTCTATCTCTCTCTCTCTCTCTCTCTGAACCTTAAGTGCCCAGGGCACATGGGGCTTCCGCAAGGGTTTTCCACAAATGCCTGTCCTTCGCCTTTTTTCTGCTCTTGCCCTGGTGAGCCCTCTGTTGCTCAACATCCTTTCTGTTGTTCTTCTCCATGTCTCTTTTGGTCTACCCTTACTTCTGTTCCCCTGTGGTGTCCATCTTAGTGCTATTTTTGGTAGTGAGTTGTCAGTCATTCGGAGAACATGTCCCAACCATCGCCAGCGTCTTTCCTCAATAATTGTTGTCAGTGGTTTCACCTCTAGTATAAATTGAAATATTTTCTATACTGTTCTTTAAATTGTGCAGAACCCTGCTGGTTACCCAACAAGGGCCCACTTGGGTAACACTTATTGTATTTTGTACATGTTAAAAAATGTGAAACAAATAATGTTAAAAACGAGAAACTTTTGAGTTTATTTTTGCCTGAAACAGAGTTGATTTGGAGTTCCATTAGCTCACCAGTGCAAACTATTAAACTATTGTTAAAACCATAAGTATATTATATAAGTATATCTGACAAGCTAAAAAATAATACATAGAGAGAGAGTATGTGTGTGTGTGTGAGAAGAAAGAAGAGGAAGAAAGAGAGGGTCAGAGTGAGAAGGAGGGGAGGGAGGAAGAGAGAGAGAGGGAAGCGGGAGAAAAGGGGAGGGAGAAAGAGAGAGAGGGGGAGAGAGGAAGAGGGAGAAAGAGAGAGGGAAGAGGGAGAAAGTGAGAGAAAGAGGAGGAAGAGGGAGAAAGGGAGGAAGAGGGAGAAAGAGGGGAAGGAGAGGGAGAAAGAAAGAGGGGGAGGAAGAAGGAGAAAAAGAGAGAAGGAGAAAGAGAGAGGGGGTGGAAGGGAGAGAGAGGGAGGAAGAGGGAGAAAGTAAGAGACAGAGGGAGGGAGGGAAGGAAGAAGGAAGATAGAGAAAGAGAAAGAGAGAGAGAGAGAAACTATGTGTTATTAAAATATGTCAATCTACATACAGAAAAGATCATTTCTCGATCCCTTTCTACGATATCCTCTTCAAGAAAATTTTCAAGTACTGCTTGAGAGCACTCAAATGTCCACAGAGCCCTACACACAGTGGTAATAGAAGTGCTCAACGGCTTTCATCTCATAGCTGAAGGGGCATCAATTAAAAGCTCATGGCTGGATGCTCATTAAAGAAGAGATCTTTAAGACTTAAAACGCAAAATGGGCGAGAAATAAGATTTAGTAAAGATGGTTTTTTTTTCTTGCTTTCAAATTTGTGGCATATTTTTTTTAACCGGTTTACTGAAAGAGTTTTAGCGGAGAAGGTTTACTATGTCAAAGCTTTCTAAATTCATCCAATTATTCTCCAAGTAGACACAAATAATCAAAGTAATGTACTGACATTTGTTCCGAAGTAATCACATGAATTATTTTTATTTTTTAACAACTTCAAGTGTAGCTTTACTTTCCTTAAGTATTGATACTGAGGATCAAACCAAATCAGGATCTCTGTTGTCATAGCGACGCTCTTAAAATACTCCGCACTCTTCAGGAATCCTTAAAACTTTCAGGTCAAATCTTGGCCATGTGGTCAGTTCTGGCCGAGTAGGTCTTCACTACTGGAGTATACATGGTACTGAGACTGGGATCCACTCCCAGTCTAGTTAGTTAAGGATAAGATGGATTAGTTTAAAAAATTCGTTTCTTTTTTTTTTAGATAAGGTTTAGTTTATGAATGGTTGGATTTGCTGCCTACGTGCAGCCTTTTTACTATTTCTATCTGTAATAGCTGTCCTGTTCAGTACTTCTTCTTCTTCTTCTGGAATTTTGCCTCTAGTATAAATTGAAATATTTTCTATCTCTCTCTCTCTCTCTCTCTCTCTCTCTCTGAGCCTTAAGTGCCCAGGGCACATGGGGCTTCCGCAAGGGTTTTCCACGAAATGCCTGTCCTTCGCCTTTTTTCTGCTCTTGCCCAGGTGAGCCCTCTATTGCTCAACATCCCTTCTGTTGTTCTTCTCCATGTCTCTTTTGGTCTACCCTTACTTCTGTTCCCCTGTGGTGTCCATCTTAGTGCTATTTTTGGTAGTGAGTTGTCAGTCATTCGGAGAACATGTCCCAACCATCGCCATCGTCTTTCCTCAATAATTGTTGTCAGTGGTTTCACCTCTAGTATAAATTGAAATATTTTCTATACTGTTCTTTAAATTGTGCAGAACCCTGCTGGTTACCCAACAAGGGCCCACTTGGGTAACACTTATTGTATTTTGTATATGTTAAAAAATGTGAAACAAATAATGTTAAAAACGAGAAACTTTTGAGTTTATTTTTGCCTGAAACAGAGTTGATTTGGAGTTCCATTAGCTCACCAGTGCAAACTATTAAACTATTGTTAAAACCATAAGTATATTATATAAGTATATCTGACAAGCTAAAAAATAATACATAGAGAGAGAGTATGTGTGTGTGTGTGAGAAGAAAGAAGAGGAAGAAAGAGAGGGTCAGAGTGAGAAGGAGGGGAGGGAGGAAGAGAGAGAGAGGGAAGCGGGAGAAAAGGGGAGGGAGAAAGAGAGAGAGGGGGAGAGAGGAAGAGGGAGAAAGAGAGAGGGAAGAGGGAGAAAGTGAGAGAAAGAGGAGGAAGAGGGAGAAAGGGAGGAAGAGGGAGAAAGAGGGGAAGGAGAGGGAGAAAGAAAGAGGGGGAGGAAGAAGGAGAAAAAGAGAGAAGGAGAAAGAGAGAGGGGGTGGAAGAGAGAGAGGGGGAGGAAGAGGGAGAAAGTAAGAGACAGAGGGAGGGAGGGAAGGAAGAAGGAAGATAGAGAAAGAGAGAGAGAGAGAGAGAGAGAAACTATGTGTTATTAAAATATGTCAATCTACATACAGAAAAGATCATTTCTCGATCCCTTTCTACGATATCCTCTTCAAGAAAATTTTCAAGTACTGCTTGAGAGCACTCAAATGTCCACAGAGCCCTACACACAGTGGTAATAGAAGTGCTCAACGGCTTTCATCTCATAGCTGAAGGGGCATCAATTAAAAGCTCATGGCTGGATGCTCATTAAAGAAGAGATCTTTAAGACTTAAAACGCAAAATGGGCGAGAAATAAGATTTAGTAAAGATGTTTTTTTTTCTTGCTTTCAAATTTGTGGCATATTTTTTTTAACCGGTTTACTGAAAGAGTTTTAGCGGAGAAGGTTTACTATGTCAAAAGCTTTCTAAACACACGGGAAACGGCGCGAAACCTGACTCAGCAAGGTTAAAATGTTGAAAAACTAGATTCTTTTTCTTATTCTCTGAGCAGCTGATGATTTCAGAAGCTTTCCGAGCCACAGAGGCCAACGGCTACATACAGGACACGTCTCCATTCCTCTCTGATCTTGATCCTTTCTTGCCACTTGTTGACTCCAAGAAGCATGTACATCGTTGTCCAGGTCTACCTCTTGTCCTGTCCCCTTTCATCACTTCTGTATAATCTACCCAAACGCCAAATCTCCGTTCTCCCTAAATTCCCGAGTCACCTCTGCTTCATGTTTTCAATTCTGTGCTATTTAAAACTGGCTCTGTCACCAGGTGTGTGAAGTCTTACGAAAAATGGGATATTTCACAGGTTTTGTCAGGATGTTTTGACACTGGATGACTGCCACAGTCAACCAGAATCTGAGTCTCAGGTCAAGGAAAAAAAACACTACCGTCTTCAGGCTATGCACCGGACACGTGACTGCGAGCAGACCTGTACCATCTCAGCTTGATTCCACATGCAGTACAGGAATCCACACTCTCCACAGCACATCCTGAAGGAATCCACACTCTCCACAGCACATCCTGCAGGAATCCACACTCCTGTCCTTCGCCTTTTTCTGCTCTTGCCCAGGTGAGCCCTCTATTGCTCAACATCCCTTCTGTTGTTCTTCTCCATGTCTCTTTTGGTCTACCCTTACTTCTGTTCCCCTGTGGTGTCCATCTTAGTGCTATTTTTGGTAGTGAGTTGTCAGTCATTCGGAGAACATGTCCCAACCATCGCCATCGTCTTTCCTCAATAATTGTTGTCAGTGGTTTCACCTCTAGTATAAATTGAAATATTTTCTATACTGTTCTTTAAATTGTGCAGAACCCTGCTGGTTACCCAACAAGGGCCCACTTGGGTAACACTTATTGTATTTTGTATATGTTAAAAAATGTGAAACAAATAATGTTAAAAACGAGAAACTTTTGAGTTTATTTTTGCCTGAAACAGAGTTGATTTGGAGTTCCATTAGCTCACCAGTGCAAACTATTAAACTATTGTTAAAACCATAAGTATATTATATAAGTATATCTGACAAGCTAAAAAATAATACATAGAGAGAGAGTATGTGTGTGTGTGTGAGAAGAAAGAAGAGGAAGAAAGAGAGGGTCAGAGTGAGAAGGAGGGGAGGGAGGAAGAGAGAGAGAGGGAAGCGGGAGAAAAGGGGAGGGAGAAAGAGAGAGAGGGGGAGAGAGGAAGAGGGAGAAAGAAAGAGGGGGAGGAAGAGGGAGAAAGTGAGAGAAAGAGGAGGAAGAGGGAGAAAGGGAGGAAGAGGGAGAAAGAGGGGAAGGAGAGGGAGAAAGAAAGAGGGGGAGGAAGAAGGAGAAAAAGAGAGAAGGAGAAAGAGAGAGGGGGTGGAAGAGAGAGAGGGGGAGGAAGAGGGAGAAAGTAAGAGACAGAGGGAGGGAGGGAAGGAAGAAGGAAGATAGAGAAAGAGAGAGAGAGAGAGAGAGAGAGAGAGAGAAACTATGTGTTATTAAAATATGTCAATCTACATACAGAAAAGATCATTTCTCGATCCCTTTCTACGATATCCTCTTCAAGAAAATTTTCAAGTACTGCTTGAGAGCACTCAAATGTCCACAGAGCCCTACACACAGTGGTAATAGAAGTGCTCAACGGCTTTCATCTCATAGCTGAAGGGGCATCAATTAAAAGCTCATGGCTGGATGCTCATTAAAGAAGAGATCTTTAAGACTTAAAACGCAAAATGGGCGAGAAATAAGATTTAGTAAAGATGTTTTTTTTTCTTGCTTTCAAATTTGTGGCATATTTTTTTAACCGGTTTACTGAAAGAGTTTTAGCGGAGAAGGTTTACTATGTCAAAAGCTTTCTAAACACACGGGAAACGGCGCGAAACCTGACTCAGCAAGGTTAAAATGTTGAAAAACTAGATTCTTTTTCTTATTCTCTGAGCAGCTGATGATTTCAGAAGCTTTCCGAGCCACAGAGGCCAACGGCTACATACAGGACACGTCTCCATTCCTCTCTGATCTTGATCCTTTCTTGCCACTTGTTGACTCCAAGAAGCATGTACATCGTTGTCCAGGTCTACCTCTTGTCCTGTCCCCTTTCATCACTTCTGTATAATCTACCCAAACGCCAAATCTCCGTTCTCCCTAAATTCCCGAGTCACCTCTGCTTCATGTTTTCAATTCTGTGCTATTTAAAACTGGCTCTGTCACCAGGTGTGTGAAGTCTTACGAAAAATGGGATATTTCACAGGTTTTGTCAGGATGTTTTGACACTGGATGACTGCCACAGTCAACCAGAATCTGAGTCTCAGGTCAAGGAAAAAAAACACTACCGTCTTCAGGCTATGCACCGGACACGTGACTGCGAGCAGACCTGTACCATCTCAGCTTGATTCCACATGCAGTACAGGAATCCACACTCCACAGCACATCCTGAAGGAATCCACACTCTCCACAGCACATCCTGCAGGAATCCACACTCTCCACAGCACATCCTGCAGGAATCCACACTCTCCACAGCACATCCTGAAGGAATCCACACTCCACAGCACATCCTGAAGGAATCCACACTCCACAGCACATCCTGAAGGAATCCACACTCCACAGCACATCCTGCAGGAATCCACACTCTCCACAGCACATCCTGCAGGAATCCACACTCCACAGCACATCCTGCAGGAATCCACACTCTCCACAGCACATCCTGCAGGAATCCACACTCTCCACAGCACATCCTGCAGGAATCCACACTCTCCACAGCACATCCTGCAGGAATCCACACTCCACAGCACATCCTGCAGGAATCCACACACTCCACAGCACATCCTGCAGGAATCCACACACTCCACAGCACATCCTGCAGAGCTGCTTCCTCTACCAAGAATTACAAGAATTCCGAACGCGGCTCTGGTAACAGGAAGCCACCCTGGAAGACAAATTCTGGGCTGAAAGCTTAACCTCCAAAGACTGCACAAGTTATCCAGACAATACGTAGGAGACGACTAGAAGAAATGGAATGCAGAAGAAGAAGAAGAAGAGGAAGAAGAAGAAGAAGAAGAAGAGGAAGAAGAAGAAGAAGAACAACAACAACAACAACAACAACAAGAAGAGGAAGAAGAAGAAGAAGAAGAAGAAGAAGCAACTCAGTCTGGTTTTTAATATCATGAAAGCACACAGTGCCTTCCACGCTTGATAGTAACGACCGCTCCTTATTATTTTCCGCTATTACATCATCGTGAAAATGTGTTCATCATTATCTAAAGTGGCTTTCCATGCTTTATGATATTTCCATCTTGAGCAAAAAAAAAATAACAACTGAATTACTGCCAGTAATAACTGAAATATTTTGAAAAGACTGGCTACTTCCTTCTACATGAATCTTTTAACGGTCTTTGCCAAACTATGAAAACAACCAGTGAAAAGAGGTTTTCAAGTTAGTAGGACTGCAATCAATTACTTTTATGGAATCCTACTCGTAGTTTCATCATTTATATCTTGTATTATAACAGAAAAATGTTTAAGTATAAAAGACTTGGCAAAAGTCATAAAACATGAAAATTGGAGCCCACTAAAAGACCTGAAAATTTCAGTTATAAAATGAATAGAAGTTTAGAGATGAAAATGCGGGCTGAAGGGTTTTGAGTTAGTATAGTGTACAGTGAGTTGTTAGCTTCACGTGAAACGATAACAGTCATGTCTATTTTGACGTCTTAAGTAGATGCAGCCAGCAGTTCGAAAAAGAGAGACAAAAAGTAACCATTATAAGGAGAAACAGACACATCAAACCTTAACTGGATATCAGACTTAAATCCCCTGTGTGATGGGTACCCTCGCTACTCCCTCGTCACTCACCACGTACTGTTCCCGGGGCCACACACGCACCCAGGTCGGCCATTATCGCAACAGGATAACAGATAATATGACAAAAAAATCCACCGCTCGCAGCATCCAAAAGCCCCGGGGCGTAGTCGAGTTTTCTGTTAAACCACTCGTAAATGTGCACGTATACGAGTCTATATGTACGCTTTTTTACGTGAATTTTTTTTTCCCAGCTTTGACATCAGCGAAAATGTTGATTTTCAATGTAGTTCACAAAACGTGATGAATAGTTCAACTTTCTGAAGATAATTACGACAGAGGTATCAAAGAAAGAGGCAATTCCTGCTTCTCTTTTTGTTTTTTGTTTTTTTGTTGTGAAAATGAGGAAACTTTGAACTCATTTTGTGGGAACTAGTTGTGGTAAAAACTAGACATTATTTGTTTACAGGGGTTTAATGTGTTACACATTTCAACAATTGTGCCGAATTTACAACAACGGAAAAGAGGAAACTACATTAAGCATAATCTTTTATCTTCGTTCAGAGATGTCGACCTGCCTATTCCTGCAGGGAACGTTTGAAAGAAATGAAGCAATCGTCATCTTCAGAACGTGCAGGTAACAGTGGTCAGACATGAGCATCTACATTGTGAGGTTTATGGTGTCTCTGATAGATCTTTCTAACTTTTTCTTCTATCTGGTCATTTTGTCGAGGTATATTTCTCTCGACCTCCTTTCGTTTGAAACTTAGTCATCTTTCCCCGGTATAATTTTCTCGATCCCTTTATTATGTAACCTGTTCATCTTGTCGAGGTATATTTCTCTCAGCCTCCTTTCTTCTGTCACATTGTTGTCATTTTGTCGAGGTATATTTCTCTCAGCCTCCTTTCTTCTGTCACATTGTTGTCATTTTGTTGAGGTATATTTCTCTCAGCCTCCTTTCTTCTGTAAACTTGTTGTCATTTTGTCGAGGTATATTTCTCTCAGCCTCCTTTCTTCTGTCACATTGTTGTCATTTTGTCGAGGTATATTTCTCTCAGCCTCCTTTCTTCTGTAAACTTGTTGTCATTTTGTAGAGGTATATTTCTCTCAGCCTCCTTTCTTCTGTAACCTGGTCATCTTGTAGAGGTATGTTTCTCTTGACCGCCAGACCTCCTTTCTTCTGTAACTTGATCATTTTGTAGAGGTATGTTTCTCTTGACCGCCAGACCTCCTTTCTTTTGTAACTTGATCATTTTATAGAGGTATGTTTCTCTTGACCGCCAGACCTCCTTTCTTCTGTAACCTAATCATCTTGTAAAGGTATGCTTCTCTTGACCGCCAGACCTCCTTTCTTCTGTAACTTGATCATTTTGTAGAGGTATG
This sequence comes from Achatina immaculata, assembly GCA_009760885.1. NCBI lineage: Eukaryota > Metazoa > Mollusca > Gastropoda > Stylommatophora > Achatinidae > Lissachatina > Lissachatina immaculata. Next base: position 52,605,251 of record CM019692.1, read on the forward strand.
TTTCTCTTGACCACCAGACCTCCTTTCTTCTGTAACTTGGTCATTTTGTAGAGGTATATTTCTCCCGATCGCAAGACCTCCTTTCTTTTGTAACCTGGACGTGCTATCTATATATTATTTCTTCTTTCTCTACATCATATTTTCCCACCATCTGTCAAGCTCTGGCTGTGCCGAATATCATGTCCAAATAATTTTTTTTCTTAGTCTTTTCCTTAATGCCTTAATTAATGTGATAATAGTCTACGTTTGTAAGATCATTCTAATGTAAGAAATTATCTTGCACCAGCTTCATAAGACAATTTGACTGCATGTGATCTTCCACGTCTCGGGTTTCTTATTTCCAAAGTGACTCTGATCAGAATTAATATTGTCAGTTGCTGTTGTTGTCCTCAGAGGAAGAAAAAAACGTGTATTTTTCTAGCTCTGTTTTCATAAACAGCACTACGACGGACATCACAGAGAAACAGAAGTAAGGGTACACCAAAGGAGACATGGAGAAGAGCAAGAGAGAGGATGCTGAGCAAGAGAGGGCTCCAATGGGCAAGAGCAGAAAGGAAGGCAAAAGACTGGCGTTTGTGGAAAACCCTTGCGGAAGCCCCATGTGCCTTGGGCATTTAAGGTTCAGAGAGAGAGAGAGAGAGAGAGAGATTTCCATTAACATTAATTTAAGAAATAAGGAAAAGTTCAGTCATATAAGAAATGCGGAGCCTGAATCTACATAATGAAAAGGTTATTAAAAACCATCATTATACCAGCATAACAGTATAATGTATACAGCAGTATAATGTACTGTTCATAACTTTCTACAAGACACGATTATGCAAGTGACGATGTGAAAGATGGTCATTTCCTTAGGACAAGGGTTTTTGACAGGACGTTTGAGAAAGCACAACAGTGTGGAAGTTAAAGGATGGACGTAGGAAGTATTCAACACTTTCAGCTGTCTATACGAGCTCCGAGAAAGTGATTGAACATGGAATGTGCGTGTGTATTAGACTTATGCTTGGGCATGTTCTTTAATGCAGAGGTCGTTCCTGTATCGCGGTCAAAGTCGTGTTCGTTTGTTTGGATGTTGTTGCATGTTGAGCTGCCATCATTTACAACATGAATCATCACACATACTCTCATCCACCACTAGATCGTCCAGTGGACATACGAGGGGCGAACGGGTACACCAAGAACAACCAGCAAAAGTAGTGGATAAAAAACAAATTTGAACTGTTTCTCTAGCACTTTTAGTACTAAATTTACTAGCTATTACTGATACAGCTTTATCAGTGTAAATAAGTAATACTTAGCAGCGTAAACTATATTTACAAAACAAAGAAGACCCTTCACAATACATTTCAAACAAATCTCATCTTCTTCAGGTAAATCATGCGTATAAAATGGCGCAAAGTAAACCTTACTGCTTTCTTTAGAGCGCATTTACTCCAGGTAAAATGACATTTCCTTTCCTTTTCTGTTTCATCGCCGAATTTACCACAAGCTATATTTTCCTTAAGCTGCAAGAATAGACAGATGATAGTTCAGCATGGGTCACACTGGACGTTAGGGTATTTCTAAGCGAGACAATAGGCAGGCACTTACCGTTTGTGTTGCTGTAGTTACCGTTCATGTCCGAGCTGTGTTGAAGTTTATCTGTGAAATACTGGGGGCTGTGGATGCCCTGAAAAGAGGTAAGATAAACGATGTTTTCATTTTATCTTCTTAAACTAGCTCTTGAAAAGAGGTAAGTTAAACGATGTTTTTATTTTATCTTCTTAAACTAGCTCTTGAAAAGAGGTAAGTTAAACGATGTTTTCATTTTATCTTCTTAAACTAGCTCTTGAAAAGAGGTAAGATAAACGATGTTTTCATTTTATCTTCTTAAACTAGCTCTTGAAAAGATGTTATTTTATCTTCTTAAACTAACTCTTCATTGTTGGAGATGGTGAAGGAGTTGTGGTGGGTGGGGGTGAGAAGAGGAGGGGGGCGCGAGTGTGGAGGTTCTTACATTGACAAGGATGATAAGTAATATGAAACCTTTGATTTTTTTTATCACATATCCATTCTTACATCTTTGGTAACATGTCAGTTCTTACGTTATTGGTCATATGTGAGTCTTTACGTTATTAGTCATATGCCAGTCCTTACGTTATTGGTCATATGCCATTCCTTACGTTATTTGTCATATGTCAGCCCATACGTAGTTCAAACCATGCCCATCTTTACATTGCTGATGGCGCTGTCGTCCTACATCGTTGGTCAGACGCTCATCCTTGCATTGTTTGTCAGGCGTCAAGCCTTACACAGTTCTGTAATCTGTAATCAGGGACTGTCATCCCCGCACCCCGGGCATTCCCATACGTGCTCCGCCTTCCGTTCCAACACCCGGTGAAGCTCGCGCCTGAAGATGGAGCCAGCCACACACTTATCCACAACCTTACAGGGTTGTCCGTGCATTCTTCCTCACATCGCCGGTCAAGCTATGGCAAGACTCTGTTGTCTCCGTGTTTGCACGGGTGTATTTATGTTGTTTATAAAGTTAAGCCTAAAGCGGCTCATGTCTTGTCTTTTATCTTTATCTTTTATCGCAAAATGAATGACAATTTATACATTTACTTTTACTTACAATTAAATATATAAAGAATATTTCATGCGTCCATATTTAAAACAATTAATCCTTTAAAGAACATTTAATACGTATATAAATAAAACAATGTAACGTATAAAAAAAAGTGCTGAAAATTTATGACTGAAATAATAAATACTCGTACTTCTTAAAAACAATCCATAGATCCTTTAATAAAACAGAGAAATGAATAAATGAGACTCTACAAAACTATAACAGGAAATAAAAGACAGTTCAGAAAGTAAATAAATAAGACAGTGAGTTATTAAAAAAAAAGTTCAGGAAGTTATAATAAGACAAATGAACAGATTTGTTTTTAAAAAGTCAAAGTGTTATAAATAAGATACTGAAGATATAAAAAATAGATAAAGCTGACAATGTTGCAAATGAGACAGTGAGGCGTTTAACATGAACAATTTTAGAACGTCTCCGGGGGCATCAAATAAGACAGTGAAGCGTTTAACGCGAACAATTTTAGAACGTCTCCGGGGGCATCAAATAAGACAGTGAAGCGTTTAACGCGAACAATTTTAGAACGTCTCCGGGGGCATCAAATAAGACAGTGAAGCGTTTAACGCGAACAATTTTAGAACGTCTCCGGGGGCATCAAATAAGACAGTGAAGCGTTTAACGCGAACAATTTTAGAACGTCTCCGGGGGCATCAAATAAGACAGTGAGGCGTTTAACGCGAACAATTTTAGAACGTCTCCGGAGGCATTAAGTACAGGATTTTCCCGAAGACCCAGCTCTAGTCAACCGTCGCTGCAATCAATCCACCACCTCGTTACTTTGTGGGGTCCTAGATTCCCCTAGAATCTCCAAAGTTGTCATTAGCTTCTATCGCCATCAGCCTCAGCCCCGAACCACCATATCAATTACCTTCTCCGATATGATGGCGCTCTAACCGGTCCAGTAACAGCTTTATCGGCCCCCGTATATTTTCTCCCTCGCCAAGTATCAGCTAAAGAGACGGCGGTTCTTGCTATGAAGTCACAAACGATTTGGCAAACCATTCCTTATTGCTGGCGACGTGATACAGTGAGCTGGGCTGATACTGCGTGTAAACGGAGAGGAAAAGTTAAAATATAAGATATCTTCTTATCCTTGTTTCATGATTTACTTTCTGTTTCAAGGAAACATTCCATTTACGGAGGAGAAATCAAACTTTTTTTCATTACTCTTCCTCCTCCTTTCTCTCTCTCTCTCTCTCTCTCTGATAAAGGGCAGAATGGTAGACGGGCCTGCATGGCCAGTTCTTAACCCTTTGAAAATAAAGACTGCTCGTTTGTTCTGTGTGTGTATATACATCTGTCTCATTTTACTGTCATTCTCTCCTCTTTCTCGTTTCTTTTCTCTCTTGTCTTCATATCTCTCTCTCTTCTTTTTTTCTTCTCCTCCATATCTTACCCAGTCCTGTCTCTTTTCCTCCTCCTTTCTTTCTATTTATTTTTTATTTATTTCTCTTCGTTTTCAAACTCATCTGTTCCGTTATTTCTTTTCTCTCTCTTCTGTCTTTCTTTCCTTCTCATTCCCTCCTCCCCCTCCAACCTTTCCACATATTTAGTCCAGCTGCAGTGACACACCCATCTTTTGGGCAGAATTTCAAGTAGGAGAGTATGCAGGACCATGTTCCGATGTCTTTCTCTAATTTTGGCGATTTACCGGATATTTCTGTCTCCACCCTGTTAAGACAAAATCACATTCTTTCACACACATTTCTACTACCGTTTAAAACAAAATCACATTCTTTCACACACATTTCTACTCCCATTTAAAACAAAATCACATTCTTTCACACACATTTCTACTCCCGTTTAAAACAAAATCACATTATTTCACACATATTTCTACTTCTGTTTAAAACAAAAATCACATTATTTCACACATATTTCTACTCCCGTTTAAAACAAAATCACATTATTTCACACATATTTCTACTCCTGTTTAAAACAAAATCACATTATTTCACACATATTTCTACTCCCGTTTAAAACAAAATCACATTATTTCACACATATTTCTACTCCTGTTTAAAACAAAATCACATTATTTCACACATATTTCTGCTCCCGTTTAAAACAAAATCACATTCTTTCCAAAATTTCTACTCCTGTTTAAAACAAAATCACTTTCTTTCACATATATTTCTACTTCTGTTTAAAACAAAATCACTCCCGTTTAAAACAAAATCACATTCTTTCACACATATTTCTACTCCTGTTTAAAACAAAATCACATTCTTTCACACATAATTCTACCCACAGTGTAAAAGAAAAACGCATTCTTTTGCACATACCTGATATTTCTATCTCTGTTTACAACAAAATCACATTCTTTCTCACATATTTCTACTACCGTTTAAAACAAAATCACATTCTTTCACACACATTTCTACTCCCGTTTAAAACAAAATCACATTCTTTCACATATATTTCTACCCACATTTTAAAAGAAAACCGCATTCTTTTGCACATACCTGATATTTCTATCCATGTTTAAAACAAAATCACATTGTTTTCACTGATAATGTTTCTCCCTCCAGTAATTTAACTTTCTTTCTTTTTTTTTTTTTTTTTACTTCGAACTGTGATGCTTTCTAAAGTCCAGACCGTGCAGCATACCAGGAGCTTTTGGATAATCCAGTTCCCGTTGATAACCTTCATCAGCTCTCACTGCGTCCGTTCTAACTTGTCAGATATAATGTTACCCACAATTCCCAGCCCTGTGTCCTGTTTGAAAGCGGAATCTCATTAAGACAGATGAAGAGTAGATGTGCGAGGAGTTTATAGAAGAAGACATTCAAGATCGCTTAACGAGTCGACGCAGGTTAAAGTCGAGGTTGGACGTAGAGCGTAGTAATACAAAAAAAGGAAAAAAATAGTTTAGTTTCAAATCCCTTGTCTCCAGAAAGACCGCTACATGGCGTACTATAGCCATATGACTCTAAATCACTTTAACGTTAAACAAAACATTATAACTTATAATAATCACGGCCGTCATGATCTCAGCGTGTTAGCCTATAATCCTATCCGTAAACTTACCGTTGTTAATGTTTATAGAGATTGTTCCGTAAACTGTAAATCTAAAATTTCCAGGAAAATAAAAAAAGTGGAGTGAAAGCTTCTATGAAAAGGCTAAGTTCAAGCTATACATCTTATTATTTCTCTGCTGTTTCTAAGAGCGCCGGCAATGTTGTGGTAACGTTTTACAGCTTGGTCGGCAACGTTTTGTAACATGAACAGGATTATAAACTCAACGCCAATGACAAGAAACCTACAGAGGAAAGATTTAAACGTCCATAACTTCTTCTCAAAGCCTGGAGTAAACAGCCGAGTTAAGAGTGCTCCTCTCTTGGAATAATTCATTTTAAAGAGATATGGCGTCTCGCTAAAGGAATCTTAAGTTGAACTGGAATGTCAGAACTTAAGCCGGAGAATTGTTACATCATACATTTAGCGTATTCGGTTTAGCGTGGCTTCTCTAATGCATATTTCATGGCAGAGAGAAATCATGTTTTGGCTATAATGTTGGACTTAGACTTTGTGATGTCATAAGCTGTGATGTCGGACTTAGACTTGTTTGGGGTCTGAGGTTATATGTAGCTTGGCCTTGTTATCACAAGGGTTTGTGAAAAGTCACCTGGCTATCACAAGGGTTTGTAAGAAGCCACCTTGTTATCACAAGGGTTTGTAAGAAGTCACTTTGTTATCACAAAGGTTCATAACACAACAGGACCTTGAGTCGCCACCAAAAATGCCTTGCGATCACTTAATATTCAGGTATTTAAATGAAACATATAACTTATTATTCAAATGAATGTACTTATAGAATTTAAAATTTGGGTTTGAAATATTACTCAAATTATTTAAGTATAAAACCATTTAAAAACTGCACATAAAAATTGCTAATACAATATTATTTTAAAAAAAAAACAACTACAGCGGAGTATGAAAACCACACAAAATTCTGAAAGACAAAAAACTAGTTTTAACAATTCTGAAATTAGCATTTTAATAATTCTGAGTCCCTAGGCTGTAGTGCGTTTAACGTTCTGCCTAAGTCCGGCACTGTCTGGCTGATATAAATTCGGCACTGTCTGAATGATGTAAATCTGGCACTGTCTGAATGATGTAAATCTGGCACTGTCTGGATGATTGGACACTGTCTGGCTGATGTAAATCCGCCACTGTCTGAATGATGTAAATCTGGCACTGTCTGGATGATTGGGCACTGTCTGGCTGATGTAAATCCGGCACTGTCTGAACGATGTAAATCCGGCAGTATATGCCTCAATGTTTGCTTTACCTACTCTCTTACCTGTCTGCATATTTATTTATCTATTTGTCCATATAAGAGAAAATATCGTCCATTTTCTCGCCCGATAACAAGATATTGATACGTCACTAAATTCTCCTTCCGGCCAAGAAAAATATAAAAATCTGTCTTATCTGATAATAAGATAAGGCAAGATAATAAAGAGAAGAAACATTCTTCTAGGCGAACAGGGGAGAAGAAAAAACAGACAGCCAATTCCCCTCAGAATTCCCCCTCTAAACAGCGAGTTAACCACTCCTCACGTTAATAGAAGACAATTGTGTCAAATTCAGATCAGAAGGCAAGTACAGGAAGCTAAATGATGTTGTCCACTTGAAACACTTAAAGATTAATCCAAGTAATGGCCACGTAATGAAAGCCATGTGGATGCGGGGGTTCAGTGTGGGTACGTTTGGATTTACATTTCTTTTTCTCTTTTTTTTTTTCTGTCGCGTTATTTTCTTCCAGGTAACTTTTTTTTTCGTTTTCCTTGATTTTTTTTTAAACGCAAAGTTTTTCTACGGTGACATAATGTTCTTTCTTTCCTTCAGATAGTTTGTCACTTCATTCTTTGTTATTTTCTTTCTTTCCTTCAGTCATTTTATTACTGCATACTTTATTACTTTCCTTCTTTCCTTCAGTCATTTTATCATTGTATTCTTCGTTATTTTCTTTCTTTCCTTCAGTCATTTTATTACTGCATACTTTATTACTTTCCTTCTTTCCTTCAGTCATTTTATCATTGTATTCTTTGTTATTTTCTTTCTTTCCTTCAGTCATTTTATCACTGCATACTTTATTTCTTTCCTTCAGTCATTTTATAATTGTATTCTTTGTTATTTTCTTTCTTTCCTTCAGTCATTTTATCACTGCATACTTTATTACTTTCCTTCTTTCTTTCAGTCATTTTATCATTGTATTCTTTGTTATTTTCTTTCTTTGCTTCAGTCATTCTATCACTGCATACTTTATTACTTTCCTTCTTTCCTTCAGTCATTTTATCATTGTATTCTTTGTTATTTTCTTTCTTTCCCTCAGCCATTTTATCACTTTATTCTTTGTTACTTTTGGGAGCTTACTCTTTCCCATATTTTGCCCAAGAATAACTTATCACAGAAAACTTTGGTGGTCAAACTTCACATGGGAGTGTAAATAGACCTGATGTTCAATTGATAGTTACATTTAAGTACTGAAATAACATGAAGTTAAGTTTTCAGTTAAGCTAAATTCTGCTTCTTCTTGTTCTTCTTGTTCTTGTTCTTGTTCTTCTTCTTCTTCTGCTTTGAGCAGCTGTTGAATTCAGCAGCTTTCCGTCCCATTGATGCTCACTGCTGCACACAAGACACACATCCCCTCCTCTTTGCTCTTGCTCTTTCCTCACCAAATGTCTATTTCAAGAGCGCGTACATCTTTATTTTGTCTCGCCGCCGTTGTCTAGGCCTACCTCTTGGTCTGTCCTCTTTAATCACTTTTGTAGAGGCCATCTTTGTTTGTCTATCTTCCTTCATTCTCATTAAATGCCCAAGACACCTGGTATTAAGTCATCTGTTCTTAATACTTCACATTGCACACAGAACACAAGGAAATTAAAATATAAAAAGTATAAATTAGGCAAAGAAAGCAGTCAGTGTATTTGATTTCATTTCAGACCTTAAGTTATTCTCATTTCTTTGATAGAAAACTCTTGTGATTATTCATTTACTTCTCATATTCCTGTTCCCTGACTCCTGCCTTTATTATCATTTTTTTAAAAAAAGGTTATTCCATACTATCATAGAGACAAAGAGTTCTTCAAATATCATGGACACAAAAAAAGAACAAATATATCTAAACTACAAGAACTTAATATTGAAGAAGGCTGGCTAGTAAAGCGGATTAAATAGAGAAAACTGAAATACTCTGGACACATTAAACGTCATGAGAATTTAGAGAAGACCGTCTTGGAATGGTACATAATAGGAAAAAAGAAAGAGAGGAAGACCAAGGCGAAGATGGCTGCAAATGGAAACATCAGCATCAGGGGATCTTGCTACTAGGAGAGCTGTTTTGGAGGCAAAGTTCCGCAAGGGACATGCAAGTGACTAACTGACAAAGAGACACCTCGGGGAAGTTGTGTTCATGTCCAGATTTTTCTTGACCTGTAGGCAAGCTAGAAGGTGACGTAGTCAATACCACGTCTGACCTGCATTCCCAAAAGAAAGTTGGGGGGGGGGGGGGTGGAATTGTTCTAGATAATTTTCTGTTATTGGTTCCATCAACTCGACTGTAATATTTGAGCATTTATTTTCTTTTGTAATTTTATTCAAATCTCAATTCTCTCAGTTACTGCAGATATATCAATTTAAAACTAGAAAGTATGCATCTTGTTCTTGCTTCTTCTTCTTCTTTTCCTCCATCTCCTGCTCCTCCTCTCTTACGCACACAAACATATTGTTTCATATAGGGCAATACTTTAGATCTTGAGATAGTTGACATTCTCTGCAAAAAGGGAGAAAGTTGTTGTTCAGTGAACTCCGTACAGTTTTCATCTAATAACAGAAGTGGATGAAACCAACGAGCAAATGACGAGGGTGTAAAGTTTTGCTGAGGTGGTGGGAATTAAGCACAAATTTCCGAGAAAATGAGAAAACTAAGAAATTATACAATTCTCCGCTTCTTTCTTCTGTCTCGCGAATGTTGCTTCATTTATGCCCATGTATTGAATAACGACAAAATGATCCTGCCATCTTTGATCATAACGAGCCCATTACAGATTTCTAGTTTACCATGCTAAAAATAGAACATAACTGGATTATAGCAGAATGTGTTCTGATGCTTGAGAATGCTGCCTGGTATATATTTAGACATTGCTTATAAGCAAACCGATTTACCTTGTTAAGATATAGTCATGAGCTGATGTTAATGATGATGAAAAGGAATAGTTTGTAAAAATGTTTGCTTTCTGTGGAGACTCTTAAGTTATCAGTTTTGGTGAGGCAGGAAAGACGAATTTTCAAAACTGTGGCATTCGAGAATGCTAATCACTGAAGGAAAAATAGTTATTACTAGAAGAATTTTAATTTCAATACACTTGAAATGTATGCACTGAAATATGTACGAAGAACATTCAATGACGGCAAATGCATAAATGAAATAAATCAGGAAATGGTAAAACAAATTCAGCTTCATGAAAAAGATACTAACAATAAGATCATATCCCTAAATGTAAGAAAAGATTATTACCGCTGCTGTATATGGAGCAAATGTTGCAGAACAAGTAACAAAGACATGAAAATATATTTGGAAGCAACAGAGATGTGGTTAATGGAGAAAGATACAACAAAACAAGTCAATGAGACAGAAAAGACAAACGAAGAGGTCTTCAAAGAAGAACAACGAAAACTAGTTTTTAAAAATTATATTAAAAATAAACAGTCAAAATTTCTTGGAACACGTCATGAGAAGATCAGTCAATCAATCAATCAGTCAAATGCCATGCCGCGTGGCGCAGGCGATACGTTCTCTCCATGATTTCCTGTCTTTTGAGATGGTTATAAGCTCCCCCTGTGACTTTCTTCCTAGCCACACTGACAGCCTATCTAGTAACTTCTCTCTCTGTCTACCTCTGTCTCTTTTTCTCTCGATAGAAGTTACAAATGGTCGGAAAATTCAAGATTAAAACAGCAAGAACAAACGAAGCTTACCTCAGCGGACTTTACCAAACAGAAGAGAATAAAGAAAAGCACACAAATTAAAACAGTATCTCAAACAACGGAAGGGCATGATCGACACTACTACCCAGCAAAGACAGATAACTTATGTATGTACGAGTGGCTATTGAACATTCTAACACTGGCTACGTAAACAAGTGCTTAGAATTAATTTTCGTCCGTTGCTATACCATAAATATATTTTCTTATTTTTCAGAGAGGAAAAAATACGAAAGCGCTTTTGCAGCAAAAAGATACATACTCAGTTCACGTGTTCATGTAAAAGGGTACATACTTTGTTCATGTAAAAGGGTGCATACTCAGTTCATGTACCCCGTTTTCAAAAACTGCATGTGACTAGCAGACTGGGTCAGTTCTTCCATGAAACCCGATGCCAGTACCAGAGTGCTGAAAACCGCACAGAGATTATTCAATTAAATCCGCAAGACTGCTAACCCACTCGAAAAGCTCTCATTAAACTTGCCCGCCCGGCATGAAACCCCAACATAATCCGCGGAGATTCTATCTTCCTGGTGCCAAAGATCAAAGTCATGGCCCCGAGAGTTGCGTGCTTGAGCGCTTATCCCCTGGGTGCTAAGCGTACGCCACACAAAGGCGGCAAAGGGCTCGGTGCCCCCATAGGAACCTCTCTCAGATCTGGTGACGCCATCTTGAGCTATTTAGCGGCCTGAAGATGTGGTCTAGGCAGGGACTTGTGAGACACGAGCAAGGATACGCTTGCCCCTTGTGGTTATTTTATTTTTGCTTATTTCTTATATTGGAATGAGGGTCACGTGGAGAAAACTGAGCGAAAGAAGTCACAGGCAAAGATTTATTGAAGAAACGGGGGATGCGGGAGGAGCGAGGGAGAATCAGTGAATGAGGAAGGCGAAAGGTGCAGAGCACTTCTAAACGAAACCGCTGTCAAAGAGTTAACAGAGAGATCAAAACCATTGTCAAAGAATGACAAACTATAATCAAAGGTAAATTGTTATCATGGAGCCACACACGGCTTCGGATAGGAAATTTTGTAAAGGCTGTTCAAAACTATTTCCTCAACTACCCTTCTACCCACCCCACCCCCACCCCCAATTTTCCTTCCGTTTATATACTGATTAGCCATTCTGTTTTCATCCACCCACTACGGGACCCCACTGAAGCCTTCTGGGCCTTCCCATTAAAACAGAAGAAGCGCTCAGATCCCCGGAGCAGTACACTAGTCTGTAGCTACATACACATTTTACACTACAATCAAACCACCGCAGGAAACTGTAGACTAAAAGCCTTAAGAACGGCCACACTACACGCTACGCTACACTACACTACACTACACTACACTACACTACACTACACTACACTACACTACACTGCAATGATTGCAAATAATTTTCAAAATCAAAAGTACTCTACTACTAAAGAATCAGAAATATAATCAAAATCTCTATGGTTCTCTTTTAGGCCCAGGTACTCCTTCCTGTTTCAATATCTGTTTACTCAGACTGATTTGACCCCTTCCAATGACACTGCCATGAGTTAGAATAAAGTCTGGACCGGTTAATAGTTCGCTAACCCTGGCACAAGCTGTCAGCCATGAATCGTTAAGCTCAGTCTCATCCAGCTTGAGGACTGCTTCCTTGGCTACCTTTGACTGAGAGTCCGGTTCTCTGTCCCCCTAGCTAAACTAACATTAATCAAGTGTAGGCTATTTTTTTAGCCTGGTTAAACTAACATTAATCAAGTGTAGGCTATTTTTTTAGCCTGGTTAAACTAACATTAATCAAGTGTAGGCTATTTTTTTAGCCTGGTTAAACTAACATTAATCAAGTGTAGGCTATTTTTTTTAGCCTGGTTAAACTAACATTAATCAAGTGTAGGCTATTTTTAAGCCTGGTTAAACTAACGTTAATCAAGTGTAGGCTATTTTTAAAGCCTGGTTAAACTAATATTAATCTGGTTAAACTAATATTAATCAAGTGTAGGCTATTGTTTAGCCTGGTTAAAGTAACATTAATCAAGTGTAGGCTTTTTTTTAGCCTGGATAAACTAACATTAATCTAGTGTAGGTTACATTTTTAGTCTAGTTAAACTAACATTTATCGAGTGTAGGCCATTTTTTTTAAAGACGGAGTTTCTTAGTGTAATGGTTCAAACGTCACTATATTCCAATCATTCTTCCTCTGCTCTCTGTTATCTAGTATTTGTTCCTTTACTCTTTACGATCCAATCTTCGTTCTTCTGCTTTCTATAGTAAAATCTTTGTTCCTCTGCTCTCTATTACCTAGTATTTGTTCCTTTACTCTTTACGATCCAATCTTCGCTCTTCTGCTTTCTATAGTAAAATCTTTGTTCCTCTGCTCTCTATTATCTAGTATTTGTTCCTTTACTCTTTACGATCCAATCTTCGCTCTTCTGCTTTCTATAGTAAAATCTTTGTTCCTCTGCTCTCCATGATACAGTTTTTGTTTCTCTGTTCTCCAAGGTACAATCTTTGTTCCTCTACTCCTTACGGTCCAGTCGCCGTTCTTCAACTTCCTATAGTACAGTCTATGTTCACCTTCTCTCCATAGTAAATTCTTCGTTCATTTACTCTCTAAGATATAATCTTAGTTTCTCTATTCCCTGTGACGTAATCTTTGATCCTCTATTCCCTATAGACCAATATTTCGTCCTGTACTCTCTGTTTTTCAGTCCTTGCTCTTCTGTCCTCTGTTGTCCAAATTTTGTTTCCCTACTTTTTATAATCTAACACAGCCCGTCAGTACAACCACATAAGCAAAGTGTAACTTGTCTTTCTTGATTATCCTAAGATAAATTCTGTATATTTTCTGACACTCTCAATTCCTGTTACCCGCGTTCTATTTTTAACCATCAAATGAAAGTCGCTAGGAAAACGAAGAGGGGAGAAACCGCGATAAAATCTTCACTTTTCAGTGCTTAGAGACAAGTATATTTTCTGATAACGAACTTCCACGCCAGCGTTTACCTTTTTTTTTTTTTTGTTTCCTTCTCTCTAAATCTTCTGTTAGCTTTCCCTTCTTTCTTTTGGTTTCTTTTCCTTCTTTTTTTTCTTTTCCTCTCTGCAAAGCTGCATTGCTTTTAGAAAGAAGATCTAGATACATTAAAGACTTCCCAGGCATAATTCTTCGTTTTAATTATGCTGTCATTCAAAGTCTTGCAGGCGTGTCGAGCGGAATGCCCACGCGTATTTCCTTCTTGGTCTGCGCCTTGGAGTCACTTAACAATCTCTGAAACGCACAATTTGAGCTAGACTTGTCGCGCGCAGAACCATTAGTTTCAGTTACCTTGGCAATTTAGCTGTCCAGTTGTACTCCTACTGCAGTTCCTTTTCCCCCCACTTCTTTCAGTTGTCACGTGACATCAAATTTTCATGAGAATAAAACCGTAGAATTCAGTCTCCTGAATTATGAACTCTAAAGGGGGAAATCTTGGAGGAAGTTGAGGAACCGTGTTACCATATTTTCACGTTCGTTAACTCTGCTTCAAGGAAAAGTTAAAAACATTTTAGGCCTAATAATTATTTGTCTCTTTTAACTATTGCATTTTGTGACTTTTTTTTTCTCCTCTTTTTATGGGAAACCGGAAGACAAATATCTGGGAAAAAGAGGTACGGAAAGTAATAGCGACGGAAATATGTGAGGGATGATTAGAAAGAAATTGAGGTGAATGAGGTGAAAGACAGGTAATGAAAAGAAAAAAAGCAGGAGTAGGATGTGAGAAACTAGAAAAAAATGCTCAAGGGTGAGAAAGAGGAAGAGATGCAAAATGTAGAAAAATTAGATTTGAAAAAGGATGGTAACGACATCTTTTTAATCTATGGCCATGACATCACCAACAGTCAAGTAACGGACTTGCAATTACACTGAGAACAATGAAGTGGTAAGCTTGCAATTACACTGAGGACAATGAAGTGGTAGACTTGCAATTACACTGAGAACAATGAAGTGATAAGCTTGCAATTACACTGAGAACAATGAAGTGATAAGCTTGCAGTTACAATGAGAACAATGAAGTGATTGATAAGCTTGCAATTACACTGAGAACAGTGAAGTGGTAGACTTGCAATTACACTGAGAACAATGAAGTGATAGACTTGCAATTACACCGAGAACAATGAAGTGATTGATAAGCTTGCAATTACACTGAGAACAATGAAGTGATAGGCTTGCAATTGAAAACAATGAAGTGATAGGCCTGCGAGCAATTACTTTGAGAACAATGAAGTGGTAGACTAGCAATTACGTCGACATCAATGAGGTGATAGATTTACATTTACATCGAGAACCATGTAGTCAAAGGATGCCTAGAACATCAATGATATGGGATGAAACACCAGTTACTAAATGAAGATGCATAGCACTCAATACTCCCAAGGACATCAGGGACTATGAAATGAAAAAGTAGAAACTGAGACCACCAGCTGAGGTAGACCACCAAAGGAGAGGAAACATACTGTAGGAAACTCTGTGGCCTACAGAATGCAAAGTAAACTGTAAACTCGAAAGAAGAAAAAAAATTTGGAACCTCTTCTTAAAGCAGGAACAGTGTAATACATTATTTTAAAAAAACAAAACAAAACAGAGAACATGTGATGATGGCCTACCATATAAATAAAGACAAACGGCAGCTCGGTGTTAGAAATATCAACACTAACCAGACACAAAACTAACCAGACAGTACTAGCAGTTCCTGCAACAACCCTATTATTTTGCTAAATGCTTGCGAAGAAAAACCGTCAGGAATTCTCTCTGAAGAAATCTCCAAGCGTGAAATTATTCGAGGATTTCCCTTCAAGATCTGTTAAAATTATGTAGTAAACACGTCTTAAATACATTCTCGAATTATCTCATTGTCTAAATTTCTGGTCTTGCTCATTTTCACGTTATGTATCCGTTATTTAGAGAAGGAAAACCCACTTTTTGGTTGCCAAGAAGATAAATCTTTCGGTCAATTAAATTGTCAGCGCCAAGAGAAAGGCTAAAATCTTATCGCAGAGTTTTGTTCGGCTCCGCTGACCTCAGAAAATGTGCAATAAACGTGTTATCTCACCTCCAGATCGCTCGGTACCATGCCCAGCGTGAGTTATGGCTTGAAGGAAATTCTTGGTGCCTGCACGGAGAACTGAGTTGTAAAGTGAAGAGATAAACCCTCTGTTTTCTCAGAAGCATTACTTTGATGCCATTGTTAAACGCTTCAGTTAGAAAAATTGTGAACATTACTTAGATTTCAGAAGCTTCATTTCTGAGTTTTTCTACTGCAAAAAAATGTAAGCCATTTATAGATTACTGTTTGTCGACCATATATAACTGCATTGTTTTGAAGGGAACTCTGTTTTAACTGGGTTTTTTTTAACGAAACTGCATTTTACAGAAAAATGAATGTAAAAAAAAACACATGTCTTCTCTTTCATACAAGTCGCTCCCATTTTGAAATGGTAGTTTTTGTTTCCTTTCACTACATAAATGCAGCATATGAACACCTAATTTATGACAATTTTTTAAATACGGCAATTATTTGTACATAATTTAAGACAGATCACTAAAACAAAGTAAAGAACAAAGAAACTAAATTACTTGTTGACTAATACATAGGTAGAAACGCAATGAATTTAAAGACCTTTGAAACAACTAAATATACATAAGAATATCCTGATACGCTTTTGTGAAGTTCTAAGAAACAATTATATTAGCGTTTATGGTAGGCCTCAAAAAAAAAAAGTTCAGAAATTTAAACTGACTTGTCCTCTTGTGGGTCTCAGATAAAACATTACTGACTGGTTACGAAATTTTAACAATAAACAAACAGACGATAAATAAATTGGAAGAAACAGGGATGTGGTTTTTTTTCCCAAGAGAAAGATGCAACAAATATCCTGGACATCAAGAAAAACACACGAGGCGGTCCTCGGAGAACTTTCAGATCAATGGAAACTAGTTAAAATTATACGAAAAGAAAAACAGTCAAAAATTACTTGGACATGTCTTGAGAAGACAGGAAGTTAGAGAACTTGGACATGTCATGAGAAGACAAAAGTTAGAGAACTTGAACATATCATGAGAAGACAGGAAGTTAGAGAACTTGGACATGTCATGAGAAGACAGGAAGTTAGAGAACTTGGACATGTCATGAGAAGACAAGAAGTTAGAGAACTTGGACATGTCATGAGAAGACAAGAAGTTAGAGAACTTGGACATGTCATGAGAAGACAAGAACTTAGAGAACTTGGACATGTCATGAGAAGACAGGAAGTTAGAGAACTTAGACATGTCATGAGAAGACAAGAAGTTAGAGAACTTGGACATGTCATGACAAGACAAAAGTTAGATAACTTGGACATGTCATGACAAGACAAAAGTTAGAGAACTTGGACATGTCATGAGAAGACAAAAGTTAGAGAACTTGGACATGTCATGAGAAGACAAAAGTTAGAGAACTTGGACATGTCATGAGAAGACAAAAGTTAGAGAACTTGGACATGTCATGAGAAGACAAAAGTTAGAGAACTTGGACATGTCATAAGAAGACAAGAAGTTAGAGAACTTGGACATATCATGAGAAGACAGGAAGTTAGAGAACTTGGACATGTCATGAGAAGACAGGAAGTTAGAGAACTTGGACATGTCATGAGAAGACAGGAAGTTAGAGAACTTGATAATGACTGGAAAGTTCAAGGAGAAAAGGAAGAGAGGGAGGCCAAGGGGAAAATGTCTCAGTGGACTGATCAGTTGGCGTGATATAAGAAAAGCATCTGAACTGATCCGAAACATCAAGTATCGCCCAAGATGGAGACGGATGATCGTCCCAGCTGTCCAATAGGGGACATAACGTATCTATATGTGATTTTTAAAAAAAAGCGTGAAACGATATCGTATTTACTTACACATATGTTAATTCATAACAGTTTAAACTGGTTAATATTACTTTGTTTTTCCATTCTTTCCGCATTACAAATGCGACCAGACGTGATACTGACCACATCACACCTTCTCTCTCTCTGTTTCTATTTCACTTATTTCTTTCTCTCTCTCTATTTCTCTTCTTTCTGTCTTCCTCACTCTTTCTCTCTTTCTCTCTCCTTTGTTTCTCTGTTCTTTCTTTCTCTCTCTCTCCTGCTTCTATTCTTTCTTTCTTCCTCTCTCTCTCTCTCTGTTTCTCTTCTTTCTCTCTCTCTCTGTTTCTCTTATTTCTTTCTGTCTCTCTCTCTGTTTTTCTTCTCTCTCTCTCTCTCTTGGAAGCACGGGCCTAACACCTTATCCCCAATACGCCTTCATAGCATAGAAACGAGAATTTTACCTTTTACCTTACCTTTTTTTTCAACCGCATTACAAATGTTTTCTGTTCAGTCTAGTTGCTTTCGCGTAAATATAAGCATTCTTTTGTTTTTCATTTCAAGTAGTTCATTGCTAGTCTAATACAACGCGTTACAAAACAAGAGAAGCGACGCTTGTAACTGTGTTTCCATTCGCTCATTTCAAAGTAAAACAAACCTGCCTTTTAATGTTTATAAACACCTCTGTAACGTGTGATAAAGCTGAACATAAATGTCTGCGTTATCCGTAGATGTGACGCTCCAGTCGTCTCCCCTGCGACCTGAAGAGATCACGTATAATGTCCAGGTGGAGTAGAGAGGGGAATGGGGAGTTTTTAGAATGGGGGGGGGGGGGGGGGGTTATCAATGCCATAACGTCGTTTTGTTTTTGCCTTATTTGCTCTGATACACCGTGTCAGAACTTTATCACTTTCCTGATTTACTCTTTCTTTTCATAGAGCCAGAGCTTTTTTTTTCGTTTGCTCTTGGTTATATAGTTCCAGAGCTTTATATTTTCAATGATTTGCTCTTGCTTACATAGTTCCAGAACTTTATATTTTCAATGATTTGCTCTTGTTTACTTAGTTCCAGAACTTTATATTTTCAATGATTTGCTCTTGCTTATATAGTTCCAGAGCTTTATATTTTCACTGATTTGCTCTTGCTTATATAGTTCCAGAACTTTATATTTTCAATGATTTGCTATTGCTTACATAGTTCCAGAGCTTTATATTTTCAATGATTTGCTCTTGCTTACATAGTTCCAGAACTTTATATTTTCACTGATTTTCTCTTGCTTACATAGTTCCAGAACTTCATATTTTCACTGATTTTCTCTTGCTTATATATTGCCAGAACTTCATATTTTCACTGATTTTCTCTTGCTTATATATTGCCAGAACTTCATATTTTCACTGATTTTCTCTTGCTTATATATTGCCAGAACTTCATTTCTTCTTCTTCTTCTTCTTCTTCTTCTTCTTCTTCTTCGAGTATCGGTTGGTCATGCTATATCTGCAGGCCCGTCGCCTTGACAAAGTCTGTAGTCTTATGCAGGTTTTAGTGGGAGCCCCAGAGCAGCAGGGCAAGTTGTTCTGTCTCTTCAATGCGACTGAGATCAAAGTCTCGACAACTGACGAGATCTTTTTTTGGTATGAGATTTAGACCATAGAGTTTCGTCTTAGAATCAAACATTTTACAGAAGGACTAGACGAACATGTAGGTCTATCGAAGATTCAGAGACAACATGCAAGTTTATGGAATCCCTGCAAATATTTGCATGACCGTACTAGATGGATTTAAAATAAAAAATGTATAGAACTGGAAAGCACAGAAATACGTATTCGGGAATACAGAACGTCAGCTCAAGCGAATCTATGAAAAGCAAACAGTAGAAAACTCTGAAGTTAAAAGAAAAAGAAGGAAGATCAATACGACATGAAGATTTCACAATGAACAACGGAATATGAATATTTTTTTTTGGGGGGGGGGGGGGAATAAGATTAGTTGAAGCATATGTCCAGTCAACATAAAATCACATAGATATAAATATGGTGAATTATGTTACCTTAACCTGTCAGTATCCACACGGATGCCCAGTCCGGCCGTCGGAACTTCCCGAAAAATTCCGAAAGCAGATTTAATCAGGAAAATCTTGCGGGGGAAATTTACGGTACATTCGTACGCAGTCGCCATATTTTCTTCTACGTGGTTTCTGTCCTGACTCTCTCCTTCTCATTTGGAATTTTTATTTATGCAAATAAATCGGCTGCTGGCACGTCCGGTCGGAGTTGGCCGTTTCCAAAACTGCGGAAATTCTCTGTTGTTATTTCAAGTTTAAGTGACTTGACTTAGATTTCGGAACCTCTGCATTGTTCAGCAGAGATAGTTGTAAATGTTGTTTTTATGTATTCTTTAAAGCAGACTATCTATCTATCTATGTCACATTGAATTTGTCTATTTCTCCCTCTCTTTCTCTCTCTCTCTCTCCCTCTCTCTCTCTCCCTCTCTCTATCCATCTTTCTTCCCCTCTGCCCCTTTTTTCTCTGCGTCCATTAGCACCCATTAAGTTTAAACTTTCTGCCCTAACAACATTAGATGGATGTTGATATAACACTCTTGTCGAAATTCTTTCCTATCATTCATTAAGTACTGCGCAGGCGGATGTTGACGATCAAGCTTCCTGATTCTGTGCAGTCCCTGGCACTTCTAATGAGACTAGATTTCTTTTTCTTTTTTTTTTCGGTGTTCCTTCGTTAATTCTTTCAAATTTTTTTCCCCACTGCCCCCCCCCCCCTTGCTTCTTCTTTTTTCACGGGTTTTTCCAGTGATTTTCACCTTCTTTGTCTCCACGTGAGATACCCACAGATTGTGTTCTGGCTTTTTGTCGCGGTTCACAGTGGGTTACGACTTTCAGAACCGTCGCTAGGAAGCCTTTAATGTAAATTTGTGACTTACGCAGTGTAAGTCTACATTTACAGAGACTAAATTCCAAATAAGGAAACACATTTTTTTCGGCCAGCAAAGAATCATACATTCACAGTATGATCAAAGAATCATGTATTCACAGTATGATTAAAGAATCATATATGCACAGTATGATTAAAGAACCATATATGCACAGTATGATTAAAGAATCATATATACACAGTATGATTAAAGAATCATATATGCACAGTAAGATTAAAGAATCCTATATACACAATATGATTCTTTATCTCACTACAGGCGGAATTGTCGTCGGAGTTAGTCGACTTTTGTGGCAGTGACCACCGAAGAGATTTGGAGGGCGACGGACGGCCCAGTGCTGCGAGGCAAAAAAAGAGTGAATGGGGTTTCGTTGTCTGCAGAAGAGGCAGAGTGGTGGCACACAAAGCAGGCCCCCCCCCCTGCACGACGGCATCAAGCAAGCGGATGGAAATTGAGCTAGTGGCCGAAGCTACTCTTCTGGCTACTCTCCCAGGATGATACACACGGTGTGCTGGGGGTGACGGGCTCTCGGAGCAAGCTCCGTAAGATAGTGAGGGGTTTGCTACGTCATGAAAGGGTTCAGATCTTGGGACAATCCAGCGTTACCAGGCTGACGTGGACATATTGGCCAGGGCATGCGGGAGTGAGAGACACTGAGGAAGCTGATTATGGTGAGAAATGGGTATGTGTTGATAATATATATCTACAGAGGATGAAAGATAGATTGATTGATTGATCTTTATTTCAAAAGGGTTAAGAACTGGGCACGCAGATGTGTGAGGAGGGAGGGGGAGGGGAGAGGTGAGGAGGGAAGGGGAGGAAGAGCCGGCCGGGTGGCTGGTTGATAGACTTCGAGGTTGCTAAAATCAACAGCTGACTGGTACAATACTCATGGTTCATACTCTTCGGTGGTTGCTGAAACAGAGAGCGCAGCATGTACGGGTGTGGCCAGAGTACGATGATGTTAATTCCTAGATTCAAGATTCATATATAAACAGAGATTATGGATGTGCCAATTAATACGAAAATAATTGCATATGATTTCCATACTCCATGTCGCCGTTCATACACTTATAAGAAGGTCATGGGCTCATTCTAAAATGTCTACTAAAAGCTGAAAACACAAAAGGATTTTCGTGCCGAGCTTATTTACAATCAAGCCAAAAGACTAAGTCTATATTTTTTCATACACTTTTCATGTTTTTATCTGTTTTTTTTTTGTTACTGTATGTGACCCTTTAAAAAGATTTTTGCCGAAATATGTCCTTCATATATATGTACATATCTTGACGAAATATGCCCTTCATTTATATGTACTTATCTTGACGAAATATGTCCTTCATTTATATGTACTTATCTTGACGAAATATGCCCTTCATTTATATGTACTTATCTTGACGAAATATTTCCTTCATTTATATGTACTTATCTTGACGAAATATGTCCTTCATTTATATGTACTTATCTTGACGAAATATGCCCTTCATTTATATGTACTTATCTTGACGAAATATTTCCTTCATTTATATGTACTTATCTTGACGATATATGTCCTTCATTTATATGTACTTATCTTGACGAAATATGTCCTTCATTTATATGTACTTATCTTGACGAAATATGTCCTTCATTTATATGTACTTATCTTGACGAAATATGTCCTTCATTTATATGTACTTATCTTGCTTTCTGGCATTCTTGTTTCTGCCCACATTCCTCTTTCAATCTTTTTGTAAAACTGAACCATGCATCCAACTATTACCAGAGCCAGTTTTACCGCAGTTGTCATTTTCTTTATGTCTAATGAAAGATGCCAAAACGTATGCTAGACATAAAGCGAGTCACACGTACATCTTAAATCATACTTGACCGCAGATACCTGCAGAGGACTGATATTCTTGGGATATTTAGCAAAAGACTGGATGACAGATCTGTACCCAAACAGGCTTTACATGGCGAAGTTGTGGAATGAAGGAATCTGCGAGGTAGAACTAAAACTGAGATATAAAGATATTTGTAAGTCACATGCAGTATTGTTTTCTAATCAGCTCGATGTTTTGGAAGACCCGGCGAAAGACCAAGTCATGTGGAGAGCAAATCTGTGCCAGAGAGCAGCAACACTTGGAGAAGGAAAGAGAACCAAACTTTAAAGTTTAAAGCTGCAAGGTCGAGGGAACTGGACCTTCCAACATAAATATTGCTTGTTGTTAGTATCCTTGGCTGTGCAGATCTAACATTGGCAGAGTCAGCCATTGGAGAATCTGCTCAGTAAGACGATTTTTTTTACGAAACTCACAGCAATTGATACTTACCTGCTTCAAAACTGTCTCCATAGTACAAGTTATACATATACATATACATATATATATATATATATATATATATATGCATTGTGGAAAATTCTAAGATGGCATGGCCTCCCTCATAAGACAGCGAATGCCATCAAAGGGTTTTCAATGCAAAGTGATCTGTGGAGAACATACCTCCAGCAGCTTTATGGTACAAAGAGGAGTAAAGCAGGGATGTATTCTATCACCAACATTATTTATCTTGCCAGTAGACTGGTTAATGAAGGAGGCAACATTAGACAAACGCAGAGGATTACAATGGACACAGGACACAAAGCTGGAGGACCTTGACTTTGCCAACGACATTTGTCTACTATCAAGCAGGCACAAAGATATGCAAGATAAAATAAACAAGCTGACTCAGAACGCTAACAATATACGATTAAAGATCAATATAGAAAAGAAAAAAGTTAATGAAGCAAAATGTGAACAAGAGAAATGTACTCAGAGTAGATAACAAGCTAGTGGAAGAGGTCAACGAATTTGTATATCTTGGTATTAGAGTAGTAGAACTTAGAGACAGCACAGAGGACATCACCAGCAAACTTACTAGAGCAAACCAGGCTTTTTCAGTGCTGCAAACTATATGGAAATCTAAAAAAACTAAGCATGAAGATGAAATTCAGGATATTTAAGAGTAATGTTCTAAGTGTGCTACTCTATGGAAGTGAATGCTGGAAACCACCAAAACCATAGAAAACTAGCCGAGTTCTTTCCAGACTAAATGTTTACCAAGAATTAGAAGAATATTTTGATCAAACGCCATAATAAATAACATCTTGTTGGCAGAAATGCAGATGAAGCCAATGACAGAGATTACTAAGGAAAGACGCTGGCGATGGTTGGGTCATGTGCTACGGATGACTGACAACTCACTACCAAAAATAGCACTAAGATAGACACCACAGGGGAACAGAAGTAAAAGCAGACCAAAGGAGACATGGAGAAGGACAGCAGAAAGGATGTTGAACAATAGACTCACTTGGGCAAGAACGAGAAAAAAGGCAAAGAATAGGCGTTTGTGGAAAACTCCCCATGGGTATTTAAGATTCATATATATATATATAGGGGGCCGGCTAGCGTAGTGGTTAGAGCACTCGTCTAGCAACCAAATGGTCGAGGGTTCGAATCCCCAGCTGAGCGGGACTTTTTTTCCGACCAATACGGCCCTGAGGTCGACCCAGCCTCGTAAAATGGGTACCAGAGAAAATCTGGGAAGTAAAGGCAGCGAGGAAAGGAACTGGTCACCCTACCTCACACGCTGATGACCCAGCATAATGAGGTCTCTAACGCTTCACCCCCTACGGCATTTGAAATGCTATGGGACTATCTTTACTTTTTATATATATATATATATATATATATATATATATATATATATATATATATATATATATATATTACTCTTAAGCATAATTCATAGTCAGGTTAAATATTTTTCCAACCCCTAGTGCGCACAGCGGGGTAAGTTTAGGGGGAATACACGAGTATGTTAAATATTCCGAAAGGCAAACGTTCTCTAGAATATTTAGTTCCTTTGAAAAATGGAACATGCTTAGGCAAGGAGTTTACACTCGATTACACGGTGATGCACTTACACGCAGCCCCCAGAATAACGATTACCTTATCCGCTCTGCTCTCGAGAGCTCTTCACATAAATTGCAGTTGTTTCCCTTTCTTTCTGCGCGCGCCTGCCTCTCTCTCTCTCTCTCTCTCTTCTCTCTCTTCATATATTTTCTTTACCCTACGTGGGAGTATACATTTTAACATTTCAAATATTTTTTTTAAACTGTCTCTGGTGTGTAATTTTTTTAACTTAAAATACTTGTGAAGAACTTCAGTATTCATGTTTAGGAAGTGTTAAAAAAAAAAAAGATAAATGTCTAAAATATGTATTTTTTTTAAATGGCAAACGTTTACTTTTTTATGGTACAAACTCATTTTTTAAAAGTATTATTTCTTTTCCATTTTAAGCAGTGGGAGAGTGTTATTTAAAAAAAAGTTTGCATGTAAACATTCATCAAGAACAAAGATGCTGTCCCATGTCCCAGTCAGAGACTCACAGCTGATATGCCAGCTTCAGGGTTAGCGAATCATGGCCGATCAAGACCCTGAACTACCTTTCCTTTCGTACTCTCAGTAACCGGCCTAGCCTGGCTGACGGGGGGAGGGAACGCCATAGTCTCCACGGTGGTGGAGTCTGCTAAAGAAGTATTGAATGTCCCCATGGTGGTGGAGTTTGCTAAAGAAGTATTGAATGTCCCAATGGTGGTGGAGTCTGCTAAAGAAGTATTGAATCTCCCCATGGTGGTGGAGTTTGCTAAAGAAGTATTGAATGTCCCAATGGTGGTGGAATCTGCTAAAGAAGTATTGAATGTCCCCATGGTGGTGGAGTTTGCTAAAGAAGTATTGAATGTCCCAATGGTAGTGGAGTCTGCTAAAGAAGTATTGAATGTCCCAATGGTGGTGGAGTCTGCTAAAGAAGTATTGAATCTCCCCATGGTGGTGGAGTTTGCTAAAGAAGTATTGAATGTCCCAATGGTGGTGGAATCTGCTAAAGAAGTATTGAATGTCCCCATGGTGGTGGAGTCTGCTAAAGAAGTATTGAATGTACCCACGGTGGTGGAGTCTGCTAAAGAAGTACTGGACATCTGCTTTTTAGCTGTACTCTGGGACTGAAACAAAATAGCCGCCGTAGTCTGCTCCAGTCCGGCACGACGCTGTGCTTCAATATCTTCACCGCACCGGCTGCAAAGAACACCAGCTCGCAGGTTGAAAAAGAAGAAGAAGAAGAAGAAGAAAAAGAAGAAGAAGAGGAAGGAGAAGAAGAAGAAGATGATGATGATGATGATTAATGAATGAATGAATAATCTTTATTTTTCAAGGGTAAAGAATTGGGCACGCAGGCACGTCTTACATTCTGCCCTTCATCACTCCATCTTTCATTCTTCCCACACACTTGATTTAGTACAAAAATACAAATTAAATTAGTAAAAACATATCAAAAGAGTGTAAGATTTAACTACTACATTCAAGTTAAAAGAGAAGAAGTAATTAACCTAATAAAATAGCACTCACGCACACATACACCCGCAGACATATACATAAATAAAAATACATTGTAAATACAGATCTTCTAACATATGTTTTTTTTAACAAACATTAAAATAATTTCTAACAATATCTAACAAGTTACTTTTCGAACTATGTCACTGAAGTACTTGATCGTTTACGAGCCATGATTAAGAAGAAGAAGAAGAAGAAGATAAGCTTTTATCAGTTTTATCAGCCATTTATCACTGTTGCATTTATTAAAGTGGCTGAGAATAACAGAATCGATAGCAAAGCGGCATCTTCTCCTAAAGGCATTTGGTTCTATCTCCTCCGCTATCCCCTTTCTGTCAGAACGAATTTTCGCCAGGACTACGGAGTACGTGCACTTAGCGCTCGTTTAATTCAAAAATAGTTTTTTCGATATGTAAGTTGCACAAGTGTGTGCCTGTTTAGAAAGTTGTTCCTGTTTTTGTTTTAAATAGTCTTAACTTTAATCCAAAAGATGATGATGATGATGATGATATATTTTAACACCCCGTTTTTAAACGAGTAGAATGGAAGGGAACATAAAATCGGACCCAAGTCATTAACATATTATTTGATACTAAAATAATCATCATCAGTCCTCTGTCCTCCCAATGGAGCATTAGGCATCAGCAAATGTTCTCCAGCCAGTTCTGTCTGGAGCAAGTCGTGATACCTCAAACCATGTCTTTCCTGCTTTCTTTAGTTCTTCCTGTATTGTTCGTCTCAATTTCCCCAATGGCCTGCCCCTCTTTCTTTTCCCTTGAGGTGTCCAAGTCAAGAAGGTGTAGGGGTGTCTTATTCTTAATAGACTACCAAAAAAAAAAACAAGGTAGGAACAGCTTTATTCGTTAACGACAGCACAGTTGTAAAAATCTTCCTACTTCTTTGTCCTGTATGTTTTTGTATGATTAAGGTGTAAACCGAAAAATTACAACTGCGTGCTCGTTAATTAACATTTTCGTTGTTTTGTTTTCAATAGTCTAATACTTTGTTACTGCAGCTTTACTGCACTGACTTTGTGTATGTTTATATATTTAGTTTTATGTATACTTATACCTAGAAACACGTTTGTGTGTTAGTACATTATCTGAGTCTTCCTTTTGAGGGTTGGGGACGGCTGGGACCGGAAACGAAACTATCAGAAGAGAACGGAGATGTTGATTATTTCAGACAGGAAACACGCCCTCTACTTACATCTCTTAGCGAAGATTTTTGCGCACTGGGTTCTCAGTATGTGATGTTTCTCGTCTTAAGAGTCCTGCCAGGCAGGCTATCTTTTGTGTTGTGAATCATTAAAAAATATAACTTGCCAAAAACATGGAGTTCAGAGATAAAAAAAAACAGACAATGAGAAACATAGGCAGACAGAGTTAGGGAGACAAAGTGGAGGGATGGGAGGAGAGAATGAGTGAATATATCACAATAAAGAAACAAACTCGGATTTTAGTAAGGATTCAAAGAAGAAGAAGAAGAAGAAGAAGAAGAAGAGGAGGAGGAGGAGGAGGAGGAACACGAAGAACTACGAAACGACAACCACTAGATTTAATACCCTAAAGCACAACCGTTAGAACAAGATAAGAAAATAAGAGGGTCATACACAAAACAATCAGTCTGTCAGTTAGTAATTTGCATGTCCCCTGCGGAACTTTGCCTCCCTAACAGCCTGTAGACCTCTCGGTTCTAAGCAAGATGGCCTGCTGCTTATGCGTCCATTCGCAGATCATCAATGATGTTTTGCAGCCATCTTCGCTTTGGTCTTCCTCTCTTTCTTTTTCCCATTATTTACCTTTTCAAGACTGTCTTCTCTAAATTATCATGACATTTGATATGTCCAAAATATTTAAGTTTTCTCTCTTTAATCTTCCTTACTTCTTACTAACTTTCTTCAATATTAAGTTCTTGTAGTATGGATATATTTGTTCTTTTTATGTCCATGATATTTGAAGAACTCTTCTATAGCATTTACATTCAAAGGCATTTATGTGTTTCTCAGCTGTTTTGTTAAGTGTCCAGGTCTCACAGCATATGTTGCGATGGGGAAGATGCATTCCCTTAAAAATCTTATTTTTGTAGTTCTGTCTGTTTCTCTCCACAGCTTCTTTGGTTGTTTTATGTTTTTGAAAATCGATAGATGTCTTCCTTTTTGTTTCCCTCATTGTATCTCCATTATTAGTTAGTAATGATCCGAGATAAACAAAACTCTCCACCTCTTCCAATTTCCCACATTGATACATATATCAGCTGCCTTGTTTGTTTTGTGTCAACAATTTAGTTTTCTTCGCATTAATATTGAGGTTTTGCTCTTCACTGCTCTTACGGACAGACATAATTAGTTTTTTTCCATTCCTTTATTGTGTTGTGGACAGTAATACTGTGTCGTCAGCATATCTAATCTTTGGTATTTCATAATCTCCAATTGTTATGGCATCAGAATATTCTTTGTGTACATCTTCTCTAACATTCCTCATTATATTTTCAGTATAGAAGTTAAATAAGAAAGGCGACATATTGTAACCGTGACAGACCACTTGTTTTATGTCAAACCAAGTTGTTGTTTCACTGTGCCTGTTGGTCTAAATACAGCACTGATATTAATTGTATCACATGTGTTGGAAAATCCCATTTCCCCATTATTTTCCAAAGTTTCTGGTGTTGTACACAATCAAACGCTATTGAATCGTCTATAAAAAATAAACATAGATTCACATTAAATTCTATACATTTCTCTATTATTAATCTTATGTTGAAAATACGATCTCTTGTTCCTCTTCCTTGTCTAAAACCAGCTTGGACCATGCTGATTTCCGCTTCTATTTTCTTTCAAATTCTACCTATTATGACTTTTAATAGAATTTTACTGGCATAACTAATCATTTAACACTCACAAAACAATACAGTTACAAAATGCTGAATACATTATATTTGTACTATCACTAGACAAGTCAAAGTGAGATCAGAAAACTACAAACCTATGGCATCGAGAAGCCACCGAAAAGCACAAAAAGAAGACCCCACGAAAATCTATTAAATGAAGTTATGGGAAAAACTAGTGTGAAAATGTTTGCTTTCCAAAATGTAGCGATGACCATAGGAAAGAATTTTAGTGAACAGAGAACCAGTGCAACATGATTTTAAAAGAACATATAATGATACAGTGAAGAAGAGCAAAGAAAGCAGGGAAGAAACTTGTGGAGCATGTCACTGGAAGTTATTGGTAGCCAAACAACAGAAGCTACAGGACACAGACCAGACTTGATATTGGTAGCCAAACAACAGAAGCTACAGGACACAGGCCAGACCTGATATTGGTAGCCAAATAACAGGCGCTACAGGCCCAGTTATAATCGACATATGAAGTGTAATACTACTGTTACTTCAACCCTGGCCCTGCCAGTATCATTTCTGATCCTGTCTCTCCTGGTTACACTTAGAATTCCCCTCAAAGGTCTCATTTCTGCAGCGGTGATCTTCCTTTCATTTTCAGAACTTAGCGTGTAGAAAACACGCTGACGGAAAACTCTCCCTTACATTTGAGTCAACACTTAACTTCCGATTTCCACAGTAAACTATTAGTTGTAAACATCACAAGTTAATACTCTATAAGTTTCTGTATTAACTGCTTGGATTTGTCTCTTCTTTCACTCCATTTCAGGTTTCTGTTACAGCAGATTACATCGTTCGTTGTGTTCGATATAAGGATGTACAAATTCACTTTCATGAAGTACAGTAAATGTGCTCTACATTTGTCTTAATTTGATTGCTGGAAGTTTTTATTCTGGTTATGATTGTTTGTTGCTATGATACATATCCTGTATATTTTTTTATGAGAATGCCCATCATAAAGGTTGACCTTTTAAATCTTTTTTGTAAAATATTTTGGTCCTCATTAACTTCTCTAACTAATGTTTGTCTTCTTTCATTCCTCATATAGTTTTCATTGTCGAGGAAGCAGATACGATTCAGTAGTTCTGCTTTGCATAAGAGGACATTTAATGCATCTGTTGCCTCCTCCATTCACCTTCCTCTTGGGCGGTCTCTTCCTGTGTTTCCTACAATTCTCAATATTAGTATTTTCAATAGTATTCTGCCTAATGGTAGCCAT
Organism: Achatina immaculata; assembly: GCA_009760885.1. Taxonomy (NCBI): domain Eukaryota; kingdom Metazoa; phylum Mollusca; class Gastropoda; order Stylommatophora; family Achatinidae; genus Lissachatina; species Lissachatina immaculata. Next base: position 52,635,196 of record CM019692.1, read on the forward strand.
GTAACGTGACCAAACCATTTGATATTAAAAACATGTCCGGAGTGCAATGATGATGGCACACACCATAAACCATAAACCATTTGATATGCTGCTTCTGGATGTAGTGTAATACTACTGTTACTCCAATCCTTTTCTTGCCGGTATTATTTCTGATCTCCTGGTTACATTTAGAATTCTCCTCAAATGCCTCATTTCTGCCGCGATGATTTTCCTTTCATTTTCAGCTGTTAGCGTCAAGTTTCATTCGCTAACGAAGCACGCGCCTGTAACATTTGGGATTTGTATGTATATGTATATAGAGTTGTACATACTTACATATAAAAACTGTGCTGGCGAAGACGTTGTCCGATTTGTCGGTCAGCAAGCCGTATATGACTTGCCTGCGTCAGAGTTGGCGAACCACGGCCGACCAAGACCATGTCCACTCTTCTCTGGTACCCCAGCCTATCCTGGCTAACGGGCCAGTGATCACCATAGAAATCACCATAGGGATCACCGTAGGTATCGCCATAGAGATCACCATAGAGATCACCATAGGGATCACCATAGAGATCACCATAGTCAACATAGTCATCATAGTCATCATAGTCATCATAGTCAACATAGTCAACATAGTCACCATAGTCAACATAGTCAACATAGTCATCATAGTCAACATAGTCAACATAGTCAACATAGTCAACATAGTCATCATAGTCATCATAGTCAACATAGTCAACATAGTCAACATAGTCACCATAGTCAACATAGTCATCATAGTCATCATAGTCAACATAGTCATCATAGTCATCATAGTCACCATAGTCATCATAGTCATCATAGTCAACATAGTCATCATAGTCATCATAGTCAACATAGTCAACATAGTCACCATAGTCACCATAGTCAACATAGTCACCACAGTCAACATAGTCAACATAGTCATCATAGTCACCACAGTCAACATAGTCACCATAGTCACCACAGTCAACATAGTCATCATAGTCACCACAGTCAACATAGTCATCATAGTCACCACAGTCAACATAGTCAACATAGTCATCATAGTCACCACAGTCAACATAGTCAACATAGTCATCATAGTCACCACAGTCAACATAGTCAACATAGTCATCATAGTCACCACAGTCAACATAGTCATCATAGTCATCATAGTCACCACAGTCAACATAGTCAACATAGTCATCATAGTCACCACAGTCAACATAGTCATCATAGTCATCATAGTCACCACAGTCAACATAGTCAACATAGTCATTATAGTCACCACAGTCAACATAGTCATCATAGTCATCATAGTCAACATAGTCACCACAGTCAACATAGTCATCATAGTCATCATAGTCAACATAGTCAACATAGTCACCACAGTCAACATAGTCATCATAGTCAACATAGTCAACATAGTCACCACAGTCAACATAGTCATCATAGTCATCATAGTCAACATAGTCAACATAGTCACCACAGTCAACATAGTCATCATAGTCATCATAGTCAACATAGTCAACATAGTCACCACAGTCACCATAGTCATCATAGTCAACATAGTCAACACAGTCACCATAGTCATCATAGTCATCATAGTCAACATAGTCAACACAGTCACCATAGTCATCATAGTCAACATAGTCAACACAGTCAACATAGTCAACATAGTCACCACAGTCAACATAGTCATCATAGTCAACATAGTCAACACAGTCACCATAGTCATCATAGTCATCATAGTCAACATAGTCATCATAGTCACCATAGTCATCATAGTCATCATAGTCACCACAGTCACCATAGTCAACATAGTCAACATAGTCACCATAGTCAACATAGTCAACATAGTCAACATAGTCACCATAGTCAACATAGTCAACATAGTCGCCATAGTCACCATAGTCACCATAGTCACCATAGTCAACATAGTCACCACAGTCACCACAGTCACCATAGTCACCATAGTCACCATAGTCAACATAGTCAACATAGTCACCATAGTAAACATAGTCACCACAGTCACCATAGTCACCATAGTCACCATAGTCACCATAGTCACCATAGTCACCACAGTCACCACAGTCACCATAGTCACCACAGTCACCATAGTCACCACAGTCACCATAGTCACCATAGTCACCATAGTCAACATAGTCACCACAGTCACCACAGTCACCATAGTCACCATAGTCAACATAGTCACCACAGTCACCATAGTCACCATAGTCACCATAGTCAACATAGTCACCACAGTCACCATAGTCAACATAGTCACCATAGTCAACATAGTCAACATAGTCACCACAGTCACCACAGTCACCATAGTCACCATAGTCAACATAGTCACCACAGTCACCACAGTCACCATAGTCACCATAGTCACCATAGTCACCATAGTCAACATAGTCACCACAGTCACCATAGTCACCATAGTCAACATAGTCACCATAGTCAACATAGTCACCACAGTCACCACAGTCACCACAGTCACCACAGTCACCATAGTCACCATAGTCACCACAGTCACCACAGTCACCATAGTCACCATAGTCACCATAGTCACCATAGTTAACATAGTCACCACAGTCACCATAGTCACCACAGTCACCATAGTCACCATAGTCACCACAGTCAACATAGTCAACATAGTCAACATAGTCACCACAGTCACCACAGTCACCATAGTCACCATAGTCACCACAGTCAACATAGTCAACATAGTCAACATAGTCACCATAGTCAACATAGTCACCACAGTCACCATAGTCACCACAGTCACCATAGTCACCACAGTCACCATAGTCACCACAGTCACCATAGTCACCATAGTCAACATAGTCACCACAGTCACCATAGTCACCATAGTCACCACAGTCACCGCAGTCACCATAGTCACCATAGTCACCATAGTCACCATAGTCAACATAGTCACCACAGTCACCATAGTCAACATAGTCACCATAGTCAACATAGTCACCACAGTCACCACAGTCACCATAGTCACCATAGTCGCCATACCTGATCTCAAGCTAGCTCGAGACTCAACATCTACACAGCACCGGCTGCAAAAAACACTATTTGTAGTTCGAAGAATAAGAATAAGAAGATGATGATGATGATGATAATGATGATGATGATGATGATGAAGGAGGAGGAGGAGGAGAAGAAGAAAAAGAAGAAGACTGTTTCTATATCCGGGGTTAAGATGATGATCAGAACAGATGTTAGGGAAAGTTGCTTGTCCTCTTTAAACCAAGATATGGCTCCTCCTCTGATAGAATCTGCGTTCGTGACCTTCATATTCACCTACAAACACACACACACACACAAGAGAGAGAGAGAGAGAGAGAGAGAGAGAGAGAGAGAGACAGACAGACAGACAGAGGAGTCTAAATGGCAACCAAGATCCCATGACAATCAAGGTCACTTTCTCAGAGCTGAACGAGTAGAAACACGTTCCTATATTTTTCTGCATTAATTCCTGTATAAAGATTGCTTCAACTCTCCAAAGTGTAGACTTGCTTTGAGAAACTAAACCTAGTTTTTAACTCATTAAAGAAGTGAATACTTCATGGGCTAGCTTAATCAAATCTCATATTCTCATTGCTATTGTTTGGATTAAATATTCCGTCTCTGATAATCAACTTCTTTTACTGCTACCAACAACTGATTATAGGCATTTATGCCATGAAAGCAGGCCCTATGTGAGGGGCTGAAGTTAGTACTTCTGTGCGAAAGGGTACCCTTAAACCGAAGAGGGCCAGATGGTAATGAGATTGAGAGGCCAGTTAAAAAGGGACCCAGAGGCAAAACGCGGATTTGCAAAGAGACCCGAAAATACGAGTAGTTTTGCAGTATCTTATAAAGTTCCTTTCCGACAACCTGCTTTGGAGTTACAGCCAAATAATAATAATAATAATAAACTTCATTACCTTAAGAATTAAGATTACCTACATTTTTACAAGTACAGAAAGAGACCAGACAGTTCACGACTAAAAGAAGTTCAAAGACTTTCTCAAGATTTTCTCAGAAACCTTCACACAATCCCCCCCCCCCCTTTTCCTCGGAAGAAGTTAAAAACTCTTACCGGAGATTTTCTCTGTCGGAACGAAAGATTCTCTGCGGGGTAAGCTGAACGAAGATAGTTCGGTGTGTGATGTGATGACGCTAATATGTTTGAAAAAAAAAATATGATGGCGTTGTCAGCGATAATGGCGATGTCGAGGGTGCTTGGCTAATAGTAAATGCTATTAAAACGTTCTCTAGGAGGAGTTGTCGAAAACTGGGCAGCATGAAAACGATAATTTTTACGGTGGAGGAGAATTTCAAGCACGTGAAGATCTATGTTTTTATAAGAACTGGCTTGACCGGAAACAAGGTGTTTGCGATTGGAACTCTTGTTCTATAGTTCTATGTTGTTTTCCACCACTTTCAATGCAACATGTGAATGTTTGTAGAGTTAATTATGATCTTTAACTGTAACTGTAACAAAAAAGGCCTAGCTCTGTTGCTGGTCTTAGGGAGCGGCTTCATTACTCTCGGGGCGGGCCCATACGAGCCTTTGACATCAGGATTTCCTTCAGTGTCTTTAGTGAGGTGACTCCAATGTTGTGTTGATTGTGTGTTTGCCCGTGATCTAGCGTTTGGCTGGGATTTGCAGCCACCTCATTCGTCTACGTGAAATGCAATGAGTCGTATGCGATAGGTACACAGAAGGAAGTTGCCTTGTATTTGTTCATGGAAGTGTTGCTTGATGGATTTGTACAGGTCCGATTTGTCTATTTTGATGAGCCCCTCTAGCTTGGCCCTTGCTGCAAGCTGGTTCGGCTTTGCTGTTTCCGTCGACTATGGCATGGCTGGGACAGTATATCCATGCGATGTGTTTGATGTGGGATTTAATCTTTAGATATTAAATAAAAGCTATGAGTATGAAAGGTATAAGCTGTGAACCGACGTCACACGGTCAAACCATGTGCTCTGCTGCCTAATCAGTAATTGACCAGAAACTACCGGCTAGTGTCGCCGTCAGTCCCAACTCCGTAGCTAGCGGTGTCATTTATCTTATTTCCCAGAGAGTTAATCCTGGTACCCATTTTTTCTTGAAGCTGGGTGAACCTCGGGATTTTTTTTTTTGCGAGCCACGGTTTAACCTTTACCGCATGAGTGGAAATCGAAATCTGGTCGCCTTGTCGGCGAGAGCGAGTGACTAATCCATTGCGCTAACGCGGCTGAACTCCAGAAATAAATTTTTGTGTGTATGAAAAACTGGTCTTTACGCTCATTTTTCAGGAAGTTGGGATAGTTCAGCAATTCAGACGTTTCCCAGACTGGAAAAACATGAAAATCTGTTCTGTCTGATTAGAGATGAAAGATAATGAATTAGAATAATGAGGCAGGTCATCCGAAGGGTTGAGACATAAACCCATCCCTCTCCACAATTAAAGTACATAAAAAGTTTCAGTGTATCATTCATTCACTTGCATGTCCCCTGCGGAACTTTGCCTCCTTAACAGCTCTTCTGTAGGCCTCTCGATTGTGTGCAAAATGGCCTGCTGCTGATGCATCCATTTGCAGATCATCAACAATGTCTTGCAGCCATCTTCGCCTTTGTCTTCCTCTCTTTCTTTCTCAGTGTATAAATGCGTAAAACTAAATAAACAGATGCTGTGTATACAAAGCCATTGCGGTAAAGCTGTAATTTAAACATAATAATTGGCTATTTTTTTAACGGTGCAAACAGCTTTATTCATAAGAAAGAGAGAACGTTCCAGCTGTGTACTTCGTTAATTAATAAAGCTGTTCTTAGCTTTTTGAACGTAGTCACAATTAAACTAAAGCGACAGCACAGAACGTCAAAAATACATGGATTTTTATCCATTTACACTATTTAATCTCTTAATCACGCTGTGAAGTTAATCCATTACATCTTAAGCACTTTTTTTTCCTATGCTGACACACAACTATGACATATCGCTGGATTAATAAGGTCAGAAAATATGATCTAAATATCATACGTCTTCTGCTTCTACAAAAAAAGGCATGTAATCTGGACATTAATTGCCACTTTAAATCAATTTACACCCATATTTATTCATTAAACTGTTTACTTTGGCATAGTCTGGTCCTCGTTTTACAGATGCCATGGAACTTTGTCCAGCTTAATTCGTTTACAGTTTCCATATGGGAGGAAACTTGAAGAATAAATTCGAGCTAGCACGCGAAAACCAGATGACAAGGCGAAACGTTAAAACTCTCTGAGGTGCGTTATTGCTGATAACCAGGGACTTATATTACAGCAATATTTACACTGAAGCGTTGTAGAGAAGGTGAAAAAAAAAAAGAGAGATTCTGGCGAGGAAATCTATCGTAACTTTTACCTCCCCCCCCCCCACCCCACTTTTTTTTTCTTCTGCTTCTTCTTCTGTTTTTTTTTTTCATTTGTTTGTGAGGTTGTAATAAATTTTTCCCGCATTAAAGATTGCAAAATGGATAGGGGGAATGTTTTTCCCCCGTTTTTTAGGTTCATGTTTCAAAGATTTTTAGATAAAGTTATGAGATTTAACTGTTTGTTTATATGTTTGTGTTTGATATTTACACAAAAAATTATTTTATTTGTAAGAATGCTACATTTCTATTTTTGTATCTTTCATACAGAATTTCTTCAGTTTTCAGAGTTTAAACTCTGACAGCTTCGTTTTTAAAGAGGTATTGATGACGTGGCCATTTTAAAGCTGCGACAGCCATAGCAAGCCGACAGCGGATTTTTTCCTGCTATAAATTCAAGAGACAAAGAGCAAGACCTCATAAAAGATGTGTGGTTGGAGTTAAATAAACACTCATGCATAAACATCACCGAGACCACTCATATGGGCCAAAAATGCCAACCCGCTGCGTCGACACCTTACGCTACAAGAAGAAGGATAAAGTAAAGCTAAGCAAAGTAAAGTAAAGTAATTTTTTTTTACCACCGGTGCTTATAAATATGCAAAATATTGCTATTATATGCTCATTATAGACTTTATATGTGTCCTCGTTCTGATGATTTTAGCATAGTAAAAGTGGCAGAATAATTCAAGTTTTAAATGGCGAAAACTGTCTGCTACTCCATAATATTCCCTTCGACTTCCCATCTTTTTCGGCCAAAAAATTATTCGTTTACAGTCTAACAAACAGCTGTATTAAGCATTCGTTTACAGTCTAACAAACAGCTGTATTAAGCATTCGTTTACAGTCTAACAAACAGCTGTATTAAGCATTCGTTTACAGTCTAACAAACAGCTGTATTAAGCATTAGTTTACAGTCTAACAAACAGCTGTATTAAGCATTCGTTTACAGTCTAACAAACAGCTGCAATGAATATTTTTAAAAACTGCTATTAACGAGAATACTACATGCTGAAACAGACTTTTACTTCATATTTTTTGTTACTGCTAACATCCATCTGATTAAATAAACTATTTGTCCGATCTAAAACTAAACTTTATGTAAAAAAAGAAGAGAAAAAGAATGAACGTGAGATATATCAGCACTGTAAAACGCGACGTTTAAAATCTTTCGCTAATACATACTGAAACCTTTTCTCAGCTGTTGTTTTGCTTTTTCCGTACTTACTATTGCGTTCACCTCCCGTACATTTGTGAACCTTCGTAGTTTATGAGTCTTCGCGTGTGAGCAAACCTGAACACTAGTCTATTCCCATGATTCATTTGGTTTCTCAAGAATTTCTGACTAAACTGGGGGGGGGGGGGAACAGTACTGTACTTTAGACAATTAAAAACCTTCTGTCTTTGGCAACGATCCCCTGTACTTCATATCTTTCTTGGCAACGATCCCATGTACTTCATATCTTTCTTGGCAACGATCCCCTGTACTTCATATCTTTCTTGGCAACGATCCCCAGTACTTCATATCTTTCTTGGCAACGATCCCATGTACTTCATATCTTTCTTGGCAACGATCCCCTGTACTTCATATCTTTCTTGGCAACGATCCCAAGTACTTCATATCTTTCTTGGCAACGATCCCATGTACTTCATATCTTTCTTGGCAACGATCCCATGTACTTCATATCTTTCTTGGCAACGATCCCCTGTACTTCATATCTTTCTTGGCAACGATCCCCAGTACTTCATATCTTTCTTGGCAACGATCCCCTGTACTTCATATCTTTCTTGGCAACGATCCCCTGTACTTCATATCTTTCTTGGCAACGATCCCAAGTACTTCATATCTTTCTTGGCAACGATCCCATGTACTTCATATCTTTCTTGGCAACGATCCCCTGTACTTCATATCTTTCTTGGGCACTTATCATTTTTGTGATGAACTTCAGGAAAACGAATCTTCTGTAACCCGCGACACATGTAAGGACAAAGGACAAAATACTGAAAAAAAAATGCTTAGGACATGATAAGATGGACGTGTATGGACAACAGAACAAATATCACAGTTTTCCTAAGAACTCACAACGCACCTTTCTCCTGCTCCACATCAACCTTCAGTTCCATTGACCCTCGACACGTCAGGCCCGTCTTTAGCTGCCCCACCGCAATAAATCACCTGGTTTTTTTTCTTCATAAAACTACGTTTGATCTATGTATCCAGAGAATTTTGTTGCAACCTGGAAGACAATGTTTCCCGAGTATTTACCCACTGATTCCTTTCATGTTCTGTGATATTAAGCGCGCTAAAAGCATAAATATTTATCTCGTGTAGTTTTATGATGCTAATAAATTCTCTTTATAGCTTCATTTTTTTAGTCTGCATATTAATTAATATAAGTGTAAGGTGAATTATCTTGATATTTCTTTTTTTTAATAATAAAAAAGTATCAGATTCAGTGATCTGCGATAATGATGTAATCAAAAATTTATCGGGTTAAGTAATCTATGATAATGGTGCTATACACCTTTAGAGCAAGATCATTCTTTATTGTGTATGTTGCCCTGCCTTCTATATTTCGCGTGCTTTAATCCTTTCTTGTGTATCTTCCCTGTCTTCTATACTTCGCGTGCTGTAGTCTTTTCTTGCGTATGTTGTTCTGCCTTCCATACTTCGCGTGCTGTAGTCTTTTCTTGCGTATGTTGCTCTGCCTTCCATACTTCGCGTGCTGTAGTCTTTTCTTGTTTATGTTGCTCTGTCTTCCATACTTCGCGTGCTGTAGTCTTTTCTTGTTTATGTTGCTCTGTCTTCCATACTTCGCGTGCTGTAGTCTTTTCTTGTTTATGTTGCTCTGTCTTCCATACTTCGCGTGCTGTAGTCTTTTCTTGCGTATGTTGCTCTGCCTTCCATACTTCGCGTGCTGTAGTCTTTTCTTGTTTATGTTGCTCTGTCTTCCATACTTCGCGTGCTGTAGTCTTTTCTTGTTTATGTTGCTCTGTCTTCCATACTTCGCGTGCTGTAGTCTTTTCTTGTTTATGTTGCTCTGTCTTCCATACTTCGCGTGCTGTAGTCTTTTCTTGCGTATGTTGCTCTGCCTTCCATACTTCGCGTGCTGTAGTCTTTTCTTGTTTATGTTGCTCTGTCTTCCATACTTCGGATGCTTTAATCTTCTACTTGCTGCTGAAGAAGCCCCCCCCCCCCCTCTTCGTTCTGCTTGTTTAGGTACCCCATGATGCATTTCTGACCAGGATGGCCGGCAGTGTAGTCTTCCATAAGAAATGGGTCTTTGTCCAGAATGGGTCTTTATCCAGAAGCTTCCACACATCTATGACCCTCAGTTTTGAACATCAAGATGTTTTGATGCTCAGATACACATTTTTACCTATAGGAAACAACGAAGCTTTCGTACAGTGAAAGTAAGAGAACAAAGTGTTGTATCATTACACCTTGAAAAAAAAAAACGTAGTCAAAGCACTTTGAGACAAGAGAGAAAGAGAAATACCCGAGACTTGAACCACAGACTCTGGTATGACGAACAACCGTCTAGGCGCGAGAGAACAGCGGATTAATGAACTACGCTATCTAGCACCCCCAGTAGTTCGTTAATCCGCTGTTCTCTCGTGGCTAGACGGCTGCTCGTCCTACCAGAGTCCGTGGTTCAAGTCTTGGGTAATAATCTTCTTGTGAGTTTTCTCTCTCTCTGATGTCTAAGACTGTTTTGTCTACGATTTGTTCGAGGCCTAATCATGCAACACTGTGTTCTCTTACTTTATTGCTCCGATCTTGTCTGCCCGCATGGAGCTACGACCAGATTGTGCTGAGAAGCCCGTGCTGTAAAGGTGTTGAAACACAAACGTCGTATCGGACTGGGAGTGGGTCACAGTGGCCAGCATGAAGACCTGAAATGAATTCATTCATTCATTCATTCATTTATTTGCATGTACCTTGCGGAACTTTGCCTCCCAAACAGCAATCTTGTAGGCCTCTCGGTTGTGAGAAAGATGGCCTGCTGCTGATGCATCCATTTGCAGATCGTCAGCGATGTCTTGCAGCCATCTTTTGACTTTCCATTATTGCTGTTTGGGTTTCTTGGTATATTTCCAGAAGATAGTTTACCATTGCTTTCCTTCCGGCAGTGATTGTACTAGTCATTGATCGTAGCCATTGTCCCTACATTGCGATAATCTGTCTAACATCATAGAATGGTGACCATAACCAACATTATCTGTCAGCTGCTCTCCCATTCCATCCACCACCTGCTCCCATTCAGAAAGAATTATTTTCTCCAGCAGGCTCCACGATCGTGGGACCACATCAACCCTGCTCTATGAGCCAGACTGAACCTGTTTATTAAGAGCACCAGAAAAAAATGTGAAATCCGGACTGGTGAGCACATGTTTTGTGGTCCTGATAACTGCCTTTACATTTTACACCTTTTTCCCCGAGTTGTTTGCTTACCTTGCAGTAGATGACGTGAAGATTATCATTAATGAGTATTTTATCTTCATTCAGTAGCCATGATGAAACTGGTGTAGTCTTCTTTGTCTATGAAGAGTGTTTTTTTGCTTGAGATGTTTACATGTGATTTGTGATTACCTTAACCAGTACATGGGGAGATTATCGAATAAGAAAGAGGCAAACCAAAACTTTTTGTGGTCGTCGTTTACCGTGACCGGTTTATATTATCAATAACGTAGTAAAAGCATAATAATCAAAGGGTAGCTGGGACCCGTAGACTGTTCATGCTCATTTAGTATGGAAGAGAATCCGCCAGTTTTTACTTTGGTTCAACATGTGACCATTTTTTAAAGATAAAATCTCACTGCTAAGATGACAAGAACAAAAATCTTCAAGCGAACATTTATTTTTCGCTGATGTTTGTAAAGTGTGCTTAATTTTACACTTTAAAAAAAGCGAAAAGTACTGAATGAGAAAAAAAGGTATTTCGGAATGTACTTCATACAAGATGAAAGACAGGTACGGGTTTTAAAAAATCCTAATGCGATCATTGCATATATGACATCACTTCTTCGCTTTATGGTCCATTCTTTCCATGGACTGTGGAGAATAGATCGCTGGAGCTGTAGCTGAAAGTTATGTACAATCTTCTACTCCCTGCTTGGTAAGCCAGCGTCTCTACCATATAGAAGCGCGCCGATTATCCAAATACATTATTTTAGGAAAGACATATCTTTTAAATCTGTGGACTCGGATAGTTTAGTAAAATAATTGGTTCGGCACACAACAAGCAAGTAAGAAATAGATACTTACCATGTAGTCTGAGCCGCTGCTGGATGAATTGTTGTCGTTGCAGTTATCTTCTGTTCTGTTGACACGGCTACCGTGTAGAAGCTCTTCAAGACTTTCAATGTACTCTATCGCGTTGCGAAGGATCTCTACCTTAGGCAATCGCTGGTTTGGGTTCGGGCAAGTTCTGCGCTTTAGGGTTTCGAACGCTTCGTTCACCCTCTTGAGTCGCCTGCGTTCGCGCATGGTTGCCGCCTTCCTGCGGTCTATGGTCACGGTTTTTCTCTTGCACGCCTTGCATGCCCAAAGCAGGCACCGTCGGTTGGGTCCGTGATACCCAGGTGCAAGCACGTGGGGGATGTGCTCATCAGAATCGTCGTCATCGTCACACGAATCATTACCATGATCATTCCCGCAACCGACTTCGTCAACTTTTCGTCCAGATTTGTCGCCCTCTACTGTGGGAGAGCACGGCTGGGGTTCGTGGTTCAGACCACTAGAGCTGTTTTTAGAACCGGCACCGGAAACAGTAGCAGCCGGTTTATGAGTACCTGTGTCTTCCTTCTGAACGCCCTTCTCTGCAGGTTTGTTTACTGTCTCGTTGTCGTCTTTAGCCGGCGAAGGTGACGCACAGCCTCTGTCACTTTCTTTAAGAGCAAGGAAATGTTTGGAGGCGTCGACGGAAGCGGTGAGTCCTGTAGGTGAATGGAAGTTTGGATTGGAACCATTTCTGGTCCGCCTATGGAAGTCCATCTGGTTGTTTGGATAAAACGAATGATGATGGGGATGAGCATCGGCGTAGAAATGTTGAGACGAGTACCCGCTGTAGGCGTACACGTCAGGTGGGTACTGTCGAGCAAAGGCGGCCCTCGTGTAGGCTTGATGGTGCGGGCTGAGAAGCTCTTGTCGACCTGCAACTGAGGAAGTGTGAGGGTAAGGCATGTCCATGATCTGGCGGGGATCCTGAAGGTCTGCAGCGCCAGGTCCAAACGAGGCTGCATCGAACACGGAGGGAGGAGCGTTATGCTCGTACCGGCAGCTTCGATAATCTGCCATCATCATCATGTTGCTGTACCAACGAATACTCTGGTCGTTTTCAGCTTAATTAACAGTTTAAATCTTATCTTTAATCCATGCTTTATGGGGTTTTTTTCTCACACATGTATTTCTCTTAGACAATATTAAGAAACCGTTCACATTCAGACATTGCTTATAATATTACAAAAAGTAATCATCTCTTTCGAACAAAAAAAAGTTTAAACGCGAAACATTTCAATTCATGATTGAAAAATGTTTTTTTTTTTAACTAGATCATAAAAGTTTTAAGAATCCAAGCATTATAGTACAAGACAATTATAAATCTGGTGTAGGGAGATATTGCCTCTAAGGAAAAAAAAATGATAAAAAATGATATTCTTATTTTCAGTTCCTTATCTGAGGAAACCTGATAACTTTCACCCCCGCTTGTCAGCGCGCGTTGCTCTACTGACATCCACGTCTGCTTCCTGCCTTAACAGAATCAATTTCATGTTTTTTCCCCCGCCAGCTTGCACACTCCTTCATGATGTCATCATTCGTAGTTCTTAAACTTCGCAGTTTTAAACTTCAAGAAGAAGTACATCCATGTTTACCAAGCTCCATTCTCAAAGTCCGCCGGTTCTTATTTTCGCTCTAAAAACGTGCTATAGACGCTCCGATGAGTACGGCGATAAGTTTCCTGGCTAGTCATACACTCCAAGACGGCTCAGATTAGATCATAAAGCGTTTCGCCAGTTCTTCCAGCAAAGATCAGAAAAGTTTCTCATCTGAAAAGAAAGGAAGAAAAAAAAAACATGGTGTTAACTTTTCGCTCAGTCCAGAATAAAAAAAAATTCCCTCCTTTAAATTAAAAAAAAAAAAAAGATATGAGAGATAAAAAAGAACTTGGAGCATTCCTTGTTTCATCCTCGACATATCTGGGAGACGTAGGTGTCCTTTTGTGTGGAAGTGGATAAGTATAAGAAGACTATAGATAGATTGGAGGCGTGTTATAAGGGATTTGTGAAGACTACAGATTACAAGATATCTTTTTTGAGACAGTGGAAGAGGATTTGTGTGTGTGTGCGCGTGCAGAAAACTCCTATGATTCGCTTTTAGAGATATTCGTGTGCTGGGGGCTGTCACAGATGACTTATCTTATCCCTTTTTAAATTAAAGAAACTGGCCTTTTTTTTGGAAATGTATATACAAGCTCCCATCTTGAAGTACTGGCCCCTTGTTATATTCTCCTAGAATGTCAAACTAGAGAGAGCACAGATGATGATTTTCAAGATCAGTAATGCACTAACAGAAGTGCAGCTGCCACGCAAAGATTGTGACTTGTTAGAGTGTAATTTTTCTAGACGATCACGCTGGACATAATCTGATCAATGGAGACTTCTGCTGATGAATGTGAGCGAGTGTGGGGACTGGAAGAACAAACCTTTATCTTACATTGGGAATCCGAAACTTCCTCACGTTCCGCAGCAATTCCACAGGTATCTTCCTTATCGTTGGCCAAAGTTTTCGCTAGCTAAATCATTCCTAAATCTTGATTTAGTTTGTCTTATTTTTCTGCCAGTTGAAAGTCATATATAACGACATAATAAAGGATATATGGCTGGGGGAGATAATTCTCGCAGTTCTGAAACCCGAATTTGAAGGCCAGTTTATATTCTACTGTCAGGATTCATTTTCATGTACGTCTCACGCTTAACTGAGTAGTTAGGAGACTCGAGGATAACCCATTTAGATATCATAAGGAAGCCTTTCGGTGGCTTTCTCCTGGATCTTTCAATTATGTATTGTGTTAAAACACTACTCCCACCAGTTGCCCCATATCACCTGGCCCCACGTCAGTGTTAATGTCAGTCGTATTCACAGTGTGAGGCCGGCCGGAATGAAAGTAATGCTTTTGTCAACGTGTTGAGTTTTTTAAAAGTCGTTTCTTAAACTTCAGAACATTGTTAACATTGTCTATATCTGGCTTATTTTTACATAAAGTTATCTAAGAATTCAGAGCTTTATGATTTATTAATGGGATAGAGTAGGGTGTGTATGGTTTATCGCGAAAAACTGTAAATTAAGCATTTTGAACATGCGAGAAAGAAAAATATGACTAAGCTGAATGTGACACTGGTTTTCATGGTTAACAGAACATGCGTGCTGTATCATTTTAGTGTGCGCAAGTCTCGTTGCTTACATTTGCTAAAGTTATCATTTATTACTATCTTAAATATTTTATTATTTTGTTTACATCTCCGTCCACCGTTAAGTTTTTTTTCCTTCATTTATTGTATCATGCGTTCTCAGTTTAGCATTTGATTTTTGTTAGAAATGTTTTTCCTGATTCTGCAGAAATCTATCTACTAATTTTTTTTTCTGTTTTCTCTAATTCTCTGACAGCTTTTTCTCTCTGCTTTTTTGTTGTTGTTGTTGTTTGCTTTCACATTTTCTGAATCTTAATAAGTTTTCTTTTCATCCTTTGCCTGCTGCTTGTACTTTAAAACGATCCAGATCTAATCTAGTTTTTTTTCCTTGTAGAATTTCATGTCTTTTCCTTTTCCAATGTACCTCTGTCATCTTGATACGAAAGTCATTACTGGAAAATGTTATATGTAGAATCTGTTTTATTCATGTATAATTTCCTTATCAAAAGTGTTGTTATAGTAGATTGGCTATTTAATGCTTTGGTAAGGCCAGGTCGTTATTTTACTAGCTATTTAGATCTCTCAGTGCTATAGAAGTAGTGCAAGTTCGCAGTCTAGGTTTACTAGATTCAGATTCCTGCGCGGGACTTTATTTCTGTCGCCAAAAAGCATGCTTTGGGAAAGCTAGAATGTGAATCGCGCGAAATCTGGCGGCTTGATTGCGTAATGTTTTAATGATACGACACATAATGATGATGATGATGACAATGACGATATCACTAAGCAAATGTGATACTCGTTTCCCTGATTAACTCCACCAATCTCTCTCTCTTTGATATTCTCCATCAGCTCAATTGTGATTTTTCTGTTGGGTCATCGCGTTAGACTGTCCGTGATGTTTTTTTTTTAATTCTCTTGGCCTTCTCCTGCATCTTTTCCCAATTATCTTCCCTGTTGTTATGATGTGTTCAAGCCCTCTTGTTCTCATTATATGTTCAGTGAATGATGGGTGTCCTTTTCGTGTGGATTTAATTAGGTTCTAATCTACATTGCTTGTGTTAGACATTCCTTGTTTGTCATCTTAGCTGTCCATGGCATGCTTAACATTCTTCTAATGAATCACGTCTCAGTTGCCCTCCAGTGATCTTTCTATCGATCTGTTGATTGTCCATGACTCACTTCCCATAGGCTCAAGGTAGCATTTTAGAACTCTCTTTCTGATGTTCACTGATAGAGATGCATTGCACAAGATGTTTGTCATTTGTTGGAATAGAGATGCATTGCACAAGATGTTTGTCATTTGTTGGAAAACTGTTTTGGCTTGACATATTCTATTCTTGATTTCAGAGATGCGTCTCCCATTTGATTTACTCGAGTGCCCAGATATTTAAATGCATACATTTGACTCAAGGTTGCTCCATGTACCTTAACACTGCATTTAGATGGGGTTTTCTTTCCTGATGTGACCACATGTCATTGGGAACATGGAGACGCACAATTCAGGAAGAACTAAAAGAAGCGAGAAAGACATGGTTTGAGGTATTCCGACTTGGTCAAGACAGGATTGGCTGAAGTACCTTTGTTGATGCCTTATGCTCAAATGGGAGTACAGAGGGTTGATGAAGATGATGATCATATATATATATAACGCTGCTGATTTCAACAAAGCTTCAAATGTGATTTTTGTGATTTTGTGACTCAAAAAGGTGAATATTTTCTACTTGTTTATCGAAAAGTCTTTTCAGTTAGGAGACCGGCTAGCGTAGTGGTTATAGCACTCGTCTAGCAACCGAATGGTCGAGGGTTCGAATTCCCCAGCTGAGCGGGTTTTTTTTCTGAAATACGGCTCCAGGGTTCACCCAGCCTCGGAAAATGGATACCAGAGAAATCTGGGAAGGTAAAGCGACCAGGCGTGATACTGACCACATCAGACTTTCATGTGTCGAAGGTCATGGAAAATACGAGCATAACACCGTATTCCTCAATATGCCTTAATGACATGGAAACAGGAATTTTATCTTCAACTTTTACCTTCCAAGTTTTTGGTTGAGGTTAGATGATGGTGTGTTGTAAGTGTTGTATGTATGTTTATGAACTGTTCTCTTATTATGTTACAGACACATCGTGTTAAGCCTATCTATGAACGAAATTTGAAAAAAAAAGACGTACGTTTTTCTCACTCACTGCGTATTTATGAATTTAAAAAATATTTAATAATAATCACACAGATTTACAATGTTCAGCTTAACTCTTACATTACAAGTATTTTGTGGTGCGTATATGCACAAAGCTGGTACTACCATTAAGTCGCCAGGACAAGCAACCCAGGGCGAAGTTTTCAGAGGAACATAACACAGACCTTTGAGGAATATAACACAGACCTTTGAGGAATATAACACAGACCTTTGAGGAATATAACACGGACCTTTCAGGAATATAACACAGACCTTTCAGGAATATAACACAGACCTTTGAGGAATATAACACAGACCTTTGAGGAATATAACACAGACCTTTGAGGAATATAACACAGACCTTTCAGGAATATAATACAGACCTTTCAGGAATATAACACAGGCCTTTGAGGAATATAACACAGACCTTTGAGGAATATAACACAGACCTTTCAGGAATATAACACAGACCTTTCAGGAATATAACACAGACCTTTGAGGATCATACTTACTGCTGAGTCTTGTTCCAGACGTAAAATGGTCTGGTAGCTGTCCTGCGTCTGTGGTGTTGTACGAAGCTTTCCTTGAAATACATCATCATCATCATCATCATCGTCATCAGGTGCCGTGCTGACTGGCGTTGGCTATAATACTTCTCTAGAGTACACGATCCTTCATGCAGGCCATTAGCTCAGTTGGTGATCTCCTCTCACACCATCCTGTCAGATTGTCCAGTATCATTTCTCTTGGTCTTCCTCTTGATCTTCTTCCTTCTATTTTTCCTGTTGTTATAACATTTTCAATGCCCCCTCTTCTCATTGCGTGTCCTATGAAAGTACATTGTCTTTCTCTTATTTTTTTTAGAAGATTTTTTTTTGTCTCTCCAGCTCTTCTCATACATTCTTCATTAGTTATTTTTGCTATCCAGGGGATTTGCAACATTCTTCTAATAAACCACATTTCTGCTGCTTCCAATGATTTTTGTGCAGACTTGCCTATTGTCCATGATTCACTTCCATATAACAAGATAGGTTCAATATAGCATTTTATGACTCGTTTTCTAACATTCATTGATAAGGATGTGTTGCATAATATGTTTCTCATTCTCTGAAATGCAGTTTGTGCATGGCCTATTCTGTTCTGCATTTCCCATGTGAAGTTATTACTACTCCAAGGTATTTCAATTTCTGGACCTGCTTTAGAATAGTTCCGTTTAATTTTATACTACATGTTGGTGGATTCTGTTTCTTAGATATAACCATAGTCGCTGTCTTTTTGATGTTCAAAGTAAGGCCTTTCTGTTCACTTTCTTTGGCGACTTTATCCAAGAGATTTTGCAGGTCTTGTTGGTTCTCAGCTATCAGTACTGTGTCGTCAGCATACTGAAGGTTGTTAATATTGTATCCTCCAATTTTTATACCTGGTTCAGTGATGATCGTTCTTAGAATATTCTCGCTGTATAGAGGAAAAAAGGTCTGGAGATAGTACACATCCTTGTCGCACCCTTTGTTTTATAGGTTGATATTTTCCAGTTTTATTTTCAACTCGATTGCTGCTTCTTGTTGCCAGTATAGATGTTTTAAAATCCTCAAGTCTTTGCTATATGTCTTCAAGCATTTTAAATATGTACATTTTCTATAACATTCGTATTTCCGTCATTCTCTGAAGTTTTATCGTGATCTTTAAAGGGAATAATAAATTCTTCACAACTTTACAGTATTCATTAACTTCTTCTTATCTATTTTCCAAACAGAGACTACGGAATCCAAATTATTTTCTTATATTTTCAGTTTATATGTTTTCGTTTCTGTTTATGTCGTATCTCTTCTGTTTCTGTGTTAAATCTGCACCTTCTGTGTACTATAACTGATTGAACAATTTGTCTCTGAAAGTATTGACACACGTTTATGGCTTGAAACAGGCGTGTCTAAGAAAGTTCTGACACAAGACAGAAACTTCAGACCTGGTAAAAGAATGAAACATGCTTTGGACGCTAAAACTGGCATGTTTAAAAAAAAAAAAACAAACTTGACACAGCAACGGAAAGGGTCAGTGGTCATTACTAGTTTCCTAACGTTGTACTTTCCTAGAGTTATTTACAGAATTTTTGTTTGTCAACATTTTTTTTTGTATGCACAGATGGCTAACCAGAACAGCGGTGGTACATTCCGACAAACTTGTAAATCGATTTGGTCGTTAGCCGAAAGTTCTGTAGCTCATATATGCGTGTTTGTTGTGCAGACAGTAAAGTACTAGTTCAGCTCATTAAAAAAAAAATTAATATCATGCAAAACAGATATGATAATAGTTTAATAGATTATTTTTACTAAATGCACAATAAGTGTTGGTGGCTTGTGGAAGGGGGAAAAAAGGGGGTAAGTGTTTTTTTTCGGGGGGGGGGGGGGAGGGAATTGTGAAAATATCCGAAATATCGCCTGTCGACCGATCACGGCTTAAGAACTTATTTATTCCAACTTCCTTGTTAGGTTCGAAACCTCGCAGATCGAGCGATCGCGCGACCAGGACTAACAGTGTTAAATGTTAGGGCGCGTGGTATGTATTTTGAAGGGTATTGACTCAGCTGGGATTACGTGGTGTGTGGTGTGCCATTTGTATCAGTTTCTGTTTCCTACAGCGAACGCCACTTTGTGAAATAGATTTTACTGGAGCTTGGAAAAAAAAAACAAGAAACGGAACCAGTTTCCCCTGGTCATAGAAAAACAGAGACTAGAAAAACTGCGTTACGCAACTAACGAATCAAATATCACAATTTCGCTGAACTTTCAAAAAGTGATTGTTATCAATTTTCCCTGTAACGACGTGGCACATGGAAGATTTTTTTTTAAGTGCGCGCGAAGAAATATTTCGTTTTCCTAATGTCAATATCCACGAGTCTGGAAAATCTTAGAACCATGCCTCTAGAATATGCATTATTTCCAATAGTATAATTTGTTAAAAGCAGATCATTATATACTACCACGGTCTAATTTGTAAATGTCTTCAGTTCACCTCTAGAACTCTAATGTTACTGAAAAAATAATGGCGGAAAGAAATACTGCGACTAGAAAATTGAAAACCATAACGCAAGAAGTTATGACATGCAACAGGACCTCAACAAGTCTAAGTTCGGCACTGCAACTTAGGGCCTCGCCAAGTCTAAATTCAGCACTATAACTTAGGACATCATCACCATCATCAGGTGCCGTGCCGACAGGCGTTGGCTATTAATGCTTCTCCAGAGTAAACGATCTTTCGTGCAGGCCATCAGCTCAGTTGGTGATCTCCTCTCACACCATCCGGGTCAGACTGTCCAGTATCATTTCTCTTGATCTTCCCCTGGCTCTTCTTCTCTCTGTTCTTCCTACTGTTAAAATAGTTCAATGCCCTCTCTTCTCATTGCATGTCCTGAGAAAGTACATTGTGTCTCTCTTATTTTACTGGCAAGATTTTTTTGTCTCTCCAGCTCTTCTAATACATTCTTCATTAGTTATTTTTGCTAATGATTGAAGAAGATGATGTTACGTGTAACTAAACAGCGAGTTTAACCCATGTGGTTCCAGCGTCCCATAATTTTGAACCACATGGGTTAAACTCGCTGTTTAGTTACACGTAACATCATCTTCTTCAATCATTATAGTACCTCTCCACTAAATCCACCCCTTTTTACTTTTCAAACTTCCTCACAGCATCACTCTGCAACCCCGCTATTTTCTCAGCAACCCCTCTTCTCTGCAACATCTCTTCCCCAATCACCTGTTTCAAATTCTCCTAGCTAGGCCAGTAGTGCGTCACTCTCTCTCCCCTCCCCGGTTCCCCATCCACCACTCCCAGTTACAACCCACCGACCACATGTCACAGGTCTCTATTTAAACAATTTCCACGTCCTACCAGATCCATTCCTGACACATACCGCCAGACAAGCCACACCTTATTTACAGCTAAGTACCTTTTTTTTTTTTTTACAGTATTCATGTAAATCTATACTTTATCTCCTCTCCCTATTTCTTCGTCCTGTATGTTTTTGTATGATTAAGGCTCACGCCGAAACGTCACAACTTTGTAATCGTTAAGTAATAAAGCTGCTCCTACTTTTTTCCAATTTTATACATTCTAGTATCACAGCTTTACTGCAGTGTTTAGTGTATAGTTGTATACTTATACACCAATTATTGTGTTACTTAGTTATTTTTGCTGTCCAGGGAATTCGCAACATTCTTCTAATAAACCACATTTCTGCTACTTCCAGTGATTTTTGTGCAGACCTGCCTACTGTCCATGATTCACTTAGGACCTCGACAAGTCTAAATCCGTCAATGATGTCTTAGGGTGTCGACATTCTAAATCTGGGACTGCAACGTAAGGTCTCACCAAGTCTAAATCTGGCACTTGTGGTTTGTCTACAACCAGAAAGGTCCCAATCAGCTCATGTGTCAAACTATGCACCTGGCATCTCTCGGAGTAGGACATCAGGTTGTGATTTAAACGTAAAACGTTTATAAACACATTTTTATATCACATTGTTTCTTGAACATGGGTTTCTGAGAGACGTTGATAATTTTCATGAGAATATTTTTAAAATATATAAGACATTATGCGAATAAAAATTTCTTCCTCTACTGCATCTCTCAGTTATAACACAGTAATAGCTATATCTCTTTTTCACATAGTGAAGGGAACGCCATGGTCTTGGGGCCAGGAGTTCGTCTCGGATATTGGAGGTTGCAGGTTCGAATCTCAAATGCATAGAATTTTTTTTACTTTGTCCATCCACCAGCAACAAACTTCTCTCGTCTGTGGGCAGCCGGACAGAACCCACGTATGTTGTCGTGCATGTTGTCGTGCATGTCCCTTGGCACTTGAAAATCGTAAAAATAATAGACCAGACGGCCGCTGTCCGGTCATAAGTCTAGGAAATCTACCAGGGAAATTGTCGCACTCTCTTGGGGTGTCTATGTTGACTGCGACACCTGTTCTGAGCTGGTACCTGGGATGTGCTGGCGAGCAGATGTAGAAACATCCTGGCTATGATCAAGTCTTTTCCGAACAAGGAAGGAGCAACCAATTTCTACAGTTCTATTCTCTTACTTGACGTCTCAACGTTTTTGATGAGCTTCATTTCGTTCTTGGTATTTAAAAGCATTTGCACTGCAGAAACATTGCTCAGTGTAAACAGTACCAGTGTCTCTTCACAATCAGAAGCTGAACAAGAGTGTGTAAGTTGCCAGGACTAAGAAAATACGTTACTTTCATATAAATTTACTAACGTTTTGGACAAAAATCAAGATAGTGCTGATCATAAAGGCAAATTCAGCGAATCCAGTGCTCTGATGTTAACAAAAACATTTATATATAAAGAAGAAAATATCAGGACTAGTCATACGTTGTAGATAAGTAAATTTCATCTACATTTTACTCAGAAAACTAACACACAATGACTATTACTTTAGTCTACATTTTGTTGTATTCCATGTATATAGCTATTACCGTTCAACTAAAGTTGTTTATGTCTACTTCGCAATGAAATGTTAACATATGCCAATGTTTGTCTGTGATTAGGAAATGTCAGTTCATTTCTCTCTGAGTCCTTCTCTTCTTTCACTCTAAAACCACTTACTCTTATTTCTTTTTCTGTTTCTATGCTCCAGCGCAGCAGTTAGTGCCGTTCCCTCTCATTACGACAGTCTGTGGTTTACATTTCTGTTGTCCCTCATCACTACAGTCTGTGGATTACAGTTCTATTGTCCCTCATCACTACAGTCTGTGGTTTACAGTTCTGTTGTCCCTCATCACTACAGTCTGTGGATTACAGTTCTGTTGTCCCTTACCACTAGTCTGTGGATTACAGTTCTGTTGTCCCTCATCACTACAGTCTGTGGATTACAGTTATATTGTCCCTCATCACTACAGTCTGTAGTTTACAGTTCTGTTGTCCCTCATCACTAGTCTGTAGTTTACAGTTCTGTTGTCCCTCATCACTAGTCTGTAGTTTACAGTTCTGTTGTCCC
Source organism: Achatina immaculata (assembly GCA_009760885.1). Taxonomy (NCBI): domain Eukaryota; kingdom Metazoa; phylum Mollusca; class Gastropoda; order Stylommatophora; family Achatinidae; genus Lissachatina; species Lissachatina immaculata. The sequence continues at coordinate 52,658,162 of CM019692.1, forward strand.
TCATCACTAGTCTGTAGTTTACAGTTCTGTTGTCCCTCATCACTAGTCTGTAGTTTACAGAGCTTCATTTAGGAATAATCTAAAGAAGTTACAGTTTAAGGCCTCACAATCCGCAGAGCCTGTGTGAGACCTTCTGAGTATCTTTTTAACAAGTGGGCTTCAAACTTTATATGGCTTTCGAAGTTCACCAAATCCCAAATTCGACACTGTAGCGTAGGACCTCACCAAGTCTAAATCCGACACTGCAACTTACGGCCTCAAGTCTAAATCCGACATTGCAACTTAGGGCCTCAAGTCTAAATCCAACACTGCAACTTAGGGCCTCAAGTATAAATCCAACACTGCAACTTAGGGCCTCAAGTCTAAATCCAACACTGCAACTTAGGGCCTCAAGTCTAAATCCGACATTGCAACTTAGGGCATCAAGTCTAAATCCAACACTGCAACTTAGGGGCTCAAGTCTAAATCCGACATTGCAACTTAGGGCCTCAAGTCTAAATCCAACACTGCAACTTAGGGCCTCAAGTCTAAATCCGACACTACAGCTTACGGCCTCACCAAATCTAAATTAAAAACTGGCAGCTTAGGACCTCGCCAAGTCCAAATCCGGCGCTGCAACTAAGGACCTCATCAAGTCTAAATCCGGCACTGCAACCTAAGGTCTTACCAAGTCTAAATCTGGTGCTGTTGGTTTGTCTGCAACCAGAAACTCTCCCGTCGACTCGTGTGTCTAAATATGCACCTGGCTTCTTTCCAGAGTTAAACGTCAGGTTAAGATTTTAAATTAAAACGTTTGTAAAAGGATGTATATAAAACTGCCATTTCTACTTAGTAGAGTACAAACGCTTACTGGATCAGTCGGTCATTCGCATGTCCATTGCGGAACTTTGCCTCCCTAACAGCTCTCCTATAGGCCTCTCGGTTGTAAGCAAGATGCCCTGCTGGTGATGCATCCATTCGCAGATCATCAACGATGTCTTGCAGCCATCCCCGACTTGGTCTTCTTCTCTTTCTTTTTCCCATTATGTACCCTTCCAAGACTGTCTTCCCTAGATTATCATGACGTTTAATATGTCCAAAATATTTATGCTTTCTCCGTTTAATCCTCTTTACTAACCAGCCTTCTTCAATATTAAGTTCTTGTAGGATATATACATTTCAGCTTACTGAATATTTATAGTACAAATGTACTGATCACACTAACCTATATTGATATGTATATAATACATTTTGTACAGACATTCCCTGGGATCTCAACTCTTAGCCTGCTAAACAACGTCTGCGACACACAAACATTTCTTGTTATGAAGTGTGACAAGTCATTTCTTTACGGGAAAACGATGTCATGTTTATTTTTTAGCATTTATGACAGTTTAAAATTACCAGCCACAAATCAAAACCATTTCACTTTAATTATCTTCATCATATTTTTAAAATTCGCTTGAATGACTAACTAAAAATTAAGAATTAAAATTATTTAAAGAGGTAAGTCTGAGTAAAAAAAAGTGGTTTTAGACCGTTAAAAAGACTGTGTGATTACAGATCCAAGGCGTAGCTACTTTTAAATAAGACATCCTTATTTATATTTTGCTTAAGCAATTTTAAAAAGTGTTTTTACATGCTTGTAAAGGGAGGATCGAAGGTGGAAAAAATATATGTGAGAGGTAACACTAAGCTACGAAGAAATGTGGTAGCGTTTTCTTTGTGTTAAAAGTTTGTTTGTTTTTTTTAATTGCAAGCAGTGTAAATTCTTAAAAAGATGAGAGAAAATGTTAATTTTTTATGAAAGAGAGGGCAAACATTAATGTCTGCTGAAAGAGAGAAAGAATATCTGACGTCACTGATTCATGCGGCACATCCTTTCCAGAACATTGTCCCTCTCACAGCCTCCCTGGATGCAATACAGTCTTGCACAAGTTGACCGGCGTCCTGCAATGATACATTCAGACTTTTCCCTGACGTCCTTAGTCCACCTGCGGGGAGGTCGTCCCTTTTCTCTTTCGCTGGCCACTGTGTCTTCTACTATCAACCTCTCCAAGCTACTGTGTCTCTTGATGTGGTCGAAGTATCTCAGCTTTCTCATTTTTATGGTGTTAACGAGCCACTTTCCTGCCACACCTAATCCCATCAATGTATAAACTAGGAAAAACGTAGGAACATGTTTATTACTTAACGACTACAAAGTTGTGACGTTTCGGCGTGAGCCTTAATCATATCCCTAATCCCATCAATATCTCTTTATTTGATTTTCGTTCTATCCGTGATATTCTAAGTGCCCTTCTGTAACATTTCATTTCACGTGTTTTATTATCTTTTCTAGTGATTTGTTAAGTGTCCATGCTTCACACCTGCATGTTGCCACTGGGAATATGAAGCTCTTAGCAAACATAGCTCTTTTTCTCTTGTTGGTACCTTGCTACATACTCCTCGTTTGTGCTAGTTTCTGTGATGCAGCTGCTATTTTTCTTTTGATTTCCACTGCACAGTCGCCATTGTTGGTGATGATTGAACCTAGATATTCGGATTCATCTAAGTTGTCAAGCTCTTAATAGTCCAAAGTAATTTTGGATTTGTTTCTCATTTTGTCAGTTGTCATTACTTTCGTTTTGTTGGTATTTAAAAAAAAAAGGTTCTGAATTTCGGTGTGTCTTTTTGTTGAGAGAATCAACTGTTGCAGTCATTCTGAGCTTTTTGATAGAAGGACAGTACCATCGGCGTATCTCATTTCTGGAATCCGGTGGCCCTCGATATTAAAGAGTCAAATTTAGTTGTTTTATGTTCCTCTCTTACATTCCACATGTTTTCGGCGTGGATCTTAAATAATTATGGAGAAAGGACACATTCCTGTCTTACTCCGTTTTGCACGTCAAGCCAAACCCGATGTTTAGCCATCTACCCCCATTGATGCTTGCTGGTCTTGGTACAGTTATATAATATTAACATCTTGGTACAGTTATATAATATTAACAGAAAGATAATCTAGAATTAAATTAGAAAGAACTATTAGAAAAAAATTGTTTAAAGATATGTGTAAGCCGCGAGAGTCGGCGGCCGCTGTTTTTACGTCATCTCTTGGGAGAAACAAAATGTAATTTCATGTTCAAAGAAAATTATATTTCATGCCATAAGGGAATATGTGGTTGTATGTTCCAGAGAGAAAACTTATTTCTTATGCCTGGAGAGATAAGATTATTTTATGTTGAGATGAAAACCTTATCTAATGTTGTGAATCATGAAAAAATCGTTATTCTCTGAGAGGGGGGAATCGTTTTTATAACGTTAGAGTATGCTTATTTTTATACTAAGTGACAAGACATTGCATTCTTAAAGCTTCATATTTTGCCTAGAAAGAACTTTGTAGTACGAATATTAAAACCCTTATACCCATGTGTATGGGCCTGTAGTCTTCAGATATAAGAAATATTATTGGTCAGAGCTAATTGCTTAAACACAGACATTTGCTATAACAGAGGGATCTTAGTGGGAGAACTTTTTAAAAATATATCACAGTAATATCGTTTGTCAATAAAACATTTGGTTTTCAGAGCTTTTCTTATTTTGGGTGTACGGAAACGTATTTGTAAAAAATTAAGAAATATTTTAACATTATTTTAACGTCGTTAATTGCCGCTTTTATATGCTGAGTGTGTTTTTTTTTAATTGAATTTTGAAAGAAAAAAGTGTCATTTTTATTATTAATATCGAGTTCGCAATTTTTGCTTGTTCTCCTAGAAAACTTTGCGTGAGCTTTTTTATGGACGTTGCACACATTCGTTAAGTTGTACAGACAATCTGTTGTAGAGTTTTATCTGGCAAAATCAATCCCATGTAGTACCAGAAGACCACGTTTTTGTCTTGAAAATGTGTCTCTATGCATGCGTCTTCTGCCCTGAAGTTTGACACTGAAATTTCACGCAGTAATTACACATTAGCGTGACATAATGCATTCATTGATCTTTATATATTTTTAAACATATTATTTATTTAAAAAAAAAGGTTTCAAAAAGGTAAAATTCCCGTTTCCACGCCATTAAGGCAAACTGGGGAAACGGTGTAACGCCCTATTTCCATGACCCTCGGCACGTGAACGTGTGATGTGATTAGTATCGTATCTGGCCGCATTTACCTTCCCAGATTTGTCTGGTACCCATTTTAAGAGGCTGGGGGTGAACAAACACCCGGGACCTGTTTTGGTGTGATGGCACCAGAAAGAAAATCCCCACCGCTGGGACTTGAACCAGGTACCACCTGATTATAAAAGCTCGTTATAAACCAAGTCGAGCACGGTCGTAGAAATGTACCTGTTGTGACGAAAGATTTGTCTGGAAAACGATAAAAAGCCAGCGGAACAGCGGAAAAGATTAAGAGACGTAATAAAGTATTAGGAAGTATACAAACACATGTATATAATGTTTACATATTAATGATAATGTTTACCAAAACTTGTTATAAACATTATACTGAAGACTTCAGTTAAGCAGCTACAAAGCATCAACAAAAACCTAAATCAGCCGATGACTGACTTCAGTATTTAACAGAGAAAGAGAAAATGATAAAAGTATTATATTATTTTTGCTGCAAATATTAACAAATCTTACATTAGCTCTTTCAGGTCCGATCTACTTTGTCATGGTCTGCCAGTATAAAGTTTAATGAGAATTTTGGAGGAAATAAATTGGAAGGAAGTTACTCTTTATTTTCAAATACAGGTTGGGCTAGAAACCTGCTGCTTTTCTTTTATTACCACTTTGCCTAAATATCGCTCTGGGCACTGATTCGTATAGGCGTACATGATCTACCAACCCTGCCAGTCTTGTTTTGAAGAGAAAGTGTTACATAGCATAACTGAGAAGTCAATATGTAATTCTAAGAAAGCTTTCACTTATAACATCACATAATGGAGGGAAAGCGGAGGTTTACAATAGCAAATGTTAACATTACTTTTTATAATAAAACATTACACTAATCACCCAATTGTGTGTAACTTTTGCAACAGTAATGAAAACAACGCAGAGAGAGAGAGAGAGAGAGAGAGAGAGAGAGAGAGAAGAACAAAGAAACCAGACTGTCATTGACAGTAAAATCACAGCACAAGATTAACTACAAACGGTCACTGATAGTAAAATCATGGCAAACGATTAACTACAAACGATCACTGATAGTAAAGTCATGGCACAAGATTAATTACAAACGGTCATTGATAGTAAAGTCATGGCACAAGATTAGCTACAAACAGTCAGCAACAATGAAGTAACGATATAAGATTAACAATAAAAAGAGTTAAAAGCTGTCGACAACAGTAAAATTACGACACAAGATTAACAATAAAAAGAGTTAAAAGCTGCCAACGACAGTAAATCACGACATAAGATTAACAATAAACGGTCAGTGACAGCAAAATATGCCACAAGATTAACAACAAGCCGTCAATGACGATAACATCTCTACATAATATTAACAAAGTGACAGAAAATTACTATCTGTTCCGATCCAAAAGACGAAAGAGGATATAACAATAACAATAGCAACACTCACACGCGAAGTAAGATTATATATAACACAGGTAATGGCAAGTACAAGCAATGATTATAACATGATAACGCCAAACTTGTAATCAGTAATAACACTAAAGGTCAATGACTGATTGAACTCCTATTTTTTAAACATAAAATGAAAGCATTTCACTTTAATTACAGTTTGTAAAGGTTAATTTATCCAGTTTTGCACGCCCAGTTTAAATATAGCATATACTGACCAATTTATCCAGTTTCACTCCACCTTAACCAGTTTTCGTTCCAGCTTAAAACGGCTATAGCATCGTATTACAGCTACAGAATTTACCAGCTAACTTACTCAGCTTTGTCCTCAGCTAATAGCTTATGTATAAAACTTTGAAAACAGCGTATACACACCAGCTTTATCTAGGTTATGTACAACCAATAGCGGAGAAGTTATACAGTTTAATTATGGCTTAAAATGGTTAACTTACACGATTTATTTACAGTTTATATCGACTAATATGCATATTTTAATTATAACGGCTGTCCCGTCTAGTTTATTTACAGCGCATGAGGATTAAACTATATAGTTTATTTACAACTTATAACGGCTAACTCATCCAGTTTCTCTACCTTATTTAAGAATTAGCCTTTCTAGTTTAATTACAGCTTATAAATGATAGTTTAATTTCGGTATCTTGATCTTTTCCCCAGTCTGTGTATTCTGATTGCTAAGTGATTTTTTTAAACGTAAAATGTTTTAGCTAAACCCTAACGTAGCTAATCGAAATCTGTAAAACGGTCTTTCCTGGTCAGGCAAGTCCTTTATTTACTGACGTATGTCGCTTGCCCAATAAATATTTGACTCACGATTTGATTATCTACGTAAGTTTGATTATTTACGTAAGTTTGATTATCTACGTAAGTGTTGCCCCGAAATCTTTGAAAATATAGGACAAAGCTAAAAAACAGGAAACTGTTGTAAATATAAAATAGTTTCAAGTAATAAGGGGGTGGGGGGATGGTAACAGTTGACAGACTGAACTCAGTCAGGAGACAGAAAGTTAACAGAATGTCGTCATAAAAACGTCATTAATAATAGTCAGAAGGACAAAAATAGATGGATGTAAGAAGAACAGCAGTGAAAATAACTGAAGATAAAATTAACAATCAATAATACTAAAAAAAAATTATCAGCTATTAACAGTACAAAAACAGTTAACAATAATAGTAAGACTGCACTAACAACAGGGATTAGAATTAAGAAATAGCCGTTAAAAATAGGAGCAGTAACAGATCATGAAATTAACAGTAACAGTTAAAACACACACAAAACTACAGTAACAGTTAAAACACACACACAGAACTATAGAAACAGGCAACAGAACTAACACTATACTAAATCTACCGTCACACATGGTCAAGACTAGCATACAGAAACATATCACTCGTATTCACACAAGGGACTTACCCGAGTCATTCTCCTCTTCAATTTCCAAGTAAATTAATGCTCAGTGTGAGCTTTCTTCCAGGCCATAAGCTCACACCTCTAGGGGAGGTAGCTGTTGAAGGAAAAACAGTCTGACAGTCTCAAGTTACCACCCCTTGTGCAGGTAGCTTATGAATTGTTTACAGTTGGCATGGTCACTGCTTTTGTCCACTTGACCAGATTCACGAAGAGACGAGAGTCGGCCGATGCCGTTATTCAGAAAGAAGTTACAGATCCTCAGATAAGCGAAGAGAAGGTTCACGTTGCCAGAATTTCCTCCCACGCGATGAACTTCACTAGGAAATTACACAAACGGTTTTTTTTTTTAAAACACGAAGCCACTGAAGAACGTACGTTCTTTCAACGACTCAAAACTCAAATTAACTGGCTCTTAAATTTCAGCGTTTTTTTGCACTGGGCAGAAATGAGGCTCTTAATATATATATTTTTTTTTTTGAAATTTTACTTTGCACAGAGAACTTAATGAAAGTGTTCACTGACTTCACTTTCATCACACGGGTTCCACTTCATTATCATCTTCCTCCGAAGCTTTTGAACGAGTTAGGCTTTCTCCCCCTTTATTATTTTTTTCCGTCTACGCAGCCATTCCTAGCTCTGTCAGAAAAGTCTCCATGGGAACCGGGTCTTCCGCTTGAGTGAGATGAGAACGCGAGGCTGAATTCATCGGAGTCACTTCTGGTAAAGCTTACGGTGTTTCCTTTAAATCTTTACAAGTTTTGCGTTTATATCCTTCACACAATTTTCTATGAAGACCGTTTGACAGGATTCAACACTTCCGAGAATAGAAACTGGAGAGGGCTGCTTGCTGCGTCTTTTTTTCCGGAGAGAGCTTTAAAGTCATGAAATCATGGGCGAGCGAACGTGTTTTAAACAATCATTCTGGCTGTAAATTAAGCTGCGGGGGCGGAGAGTAAATTGGCAGCAAGCGCGCTCCGGGTCAGTTCTAAGACATTACAAAAGCCAATGAGGACAACTCTAAGGCTCTGGAGTCTGCGATTCTTGGCAGGTCTGGAACTAGAAGCTGATTGGTTCGGTGAGGTTTGGGGGGCGGAGCAAGAGGAGAGAATCTGCTGGGAGTGTAGAGCGTCCTTTACCGTTGTTGATTCATTGATTCTCATTTGAGCAGTTACACAAACAGAGAATGCAGTGCAACACGAAGCTAAACAATGAGTTTAACACGGTGATATCACCTGGGATCTTAGTTTTAGTCTTCGTCAGAATTGTTGTTGATCGTATGCAAAGGGGGGGGGGGGGGGGATTATAAAAGAGAGCCAGTGATCGGAATCCAAAGAAAAATAACGGGTCAGGAGCAGGACTATAGACAGACAGACAATTCAATAGGCAGGCAAGCAGACAGGCAAACAGACAGGCAGATAAACTGACAGGGAAACAAACACGCAGACAGACAGACTGACTGACAGACAGACAGATAGATTCACTTTCTTGTGTGAAAAGCTGTGGTTTCAGGACGAGCTCTACTGAAATCAGCTGTAGGAAGGAGTTGTCTTTCGAAGATGGAGAATATTTATCTGCAGGGCAGGGCATACCATATACAGCTGTCACTGAGTGAAAGGAGAGCAGGATATCCTAAACGTCCTACAAGTGAAGAGGTTTCACAAGCGTAATAAATGAACACAAAGAGAACACGAAAGAGAAGCTTCAAGAGTTTTAAAACTCCTTAAACATCACAGGACTTTTAAATAACCTCGTTAAAAAAGGTCATTAACTTTTAACGTCGTGGGTAGACTCATTGTTTATATAGCGCATGATGATGATTATAAAAGTACTTGGCTAATCTAATACAGGTCATAACTTTCATTCCTCACAGAAGATCTCTCCCATTCTTCGGAGCTACTCCTCAGCGCCTCTGTACTCATTATTCATTTCCAAGGAGCAAATGTGTGCATCTTCCAGATGAATGTTTCTCTGCACTGACACAGATTTGACATAGAAACAAGTTTGAAACACTTCTCATGTCTTCGCATGCTCTCCTGTCCGTGGCACGACATTGTATACCTTCATGGAGTTTGTCTTTCCTGAGGCTGCACGCACTGACGTCTGTCTCAGACAACGGTTGGACAAACATTGCGCACGTGAAGACTTAAGTGAGCGCTGTATCACTTACCACTGACTGAGTATGCTCCTGGCTCATAGCACGTGGAGCTAATTAGGTTAATGACCTGCCAATTATGTAAATGTCATCTGGTTTTTTAACCATGTCCGACTTTGCTGTTATGGATTTCAAGATTTCATCAATGGAGATTTTCTCCCACCCTCCCTACTCTTTACCCCTTCTACCTGCCCCCCCCCCCAAACTCCACGCCCCCCCCCCCCAACCCCCCGCTCGCCCCCCCCCCCCCACTTCCAACTCCACTCTATCTTCTTATAATTCTAAATTCATCAGTAAAAATAGTGGAATAAATATGTACTCTAAATCATCACTATCATCCTGTGCCATCTCCTCAGGAAGTTTGCCTCAATGAATCTCCAACTTCTGTTATCTTATTTTCACCCGACAGACTTGAATCTCTTCCGTCCTTTCACGACATCCACCCATCTATATCTTTGTCGCCCTCTTGCTCTTTTGCTTTCAAATCTTTTTTCAGGTGCGGATTTCATTATTTGTTTTATGCCTTGTGGTATGGTCACAATCTTTTGATTATTTCTCATTTTAATTTCAACTACTTTAGTACTACTTTTTTTTTCTTTACGTATGTCCTTGGAGCCTATCCCATTTCTCATGTATTTACACATTTTTCATACACAGCATTTAACAACTCTCAGCTTTATTTACTATTTTTATTTCTGTTATATATTTCTGGTCCATATTTTTAACTTTTTTTTTGTTGTTGTTATTTTGTTTTTGGCCACAGGATTTTGTAGGTGCACTAAACAGAAGACAAGAAATTATGTTTCAGGTCATGCCTTCGTTACATAGAACAACAGAGATATAACTCGTTACAGAGTGCGAAATCACTTTTTTTTTTAAACGTAAAAATTTGAAATACATTACAGTATGCCCCATATGTACTGAATCATTTACATAGAAATCTGACAAAAACAATAATACATTTTAAATTTCGTATTCATTTTGCGTTCATTTTTATCCCTCATCGCCTACTTAGTTTCTCTCATTTCTTTTCCCTTCATCTTTCACATGACTCAGATAGTACCAAAGATGGTTAGATTAGTATGAACTCAAGGTTATCAAGGCAAGCGAACCGGAGCTGACGAAGATCCTATCCTGCTTCCTTACAGTGCTCCTAGTAACAGGCTCACCTGGGAGAACAGACCTGGACTCTTCCTGGTACCTGGGAAGATGCTGTGTGCCCCCACTACAGACGTTCGCGTCAGATCTTCAATCAAAATACCACAACCCACTCCCAGTCCGATATGATGACTGTCTTCCAACATTTTCACTGTATCAGTTGCTGCTGGCGTCGTGGTCGTAAACCCAGGGAGACGAAGCAACAGTAACGAATATAAGAGATGTACTGTAGATATCACTCTTAATGTTCATTATTATTTTTGCCTTCCATTTTTATTTGTACTGTAAAGAGCGAGCGAACTATCTTACATACTTCGTGTTGTGGTGGAGCTACAAAACAGAAAAAGGTACCATTGCAACTATCTCTCATACCTGGAGGTGGAGCTAGAAAATTAAGAAAAGGTACCATGGCAACTATCTTACATACCTGGAGGTGGAGTTAAAAAACAGGAAATGTTACCATGGCAACTCTCTTACATACCTGGAGGTGGAGCTAAAAAACAGAAAAAGGTACCATGGCAACTATCTTACTTACCTTGAGCTAAAAAAAAACAGGAAATGATACCATGGCAACAATCTTACATACCTGGATATGGAGATAATAAAACAGAGAAAGGTACCATGGCAACTATCTTACATACCTGGAGATGGAGATAACAAAACAGAGAAAGGTACCATGGCAACTATCTTAAATACCTGGAGGTGGAGATAATAAAACAGAGAAAGGTAACATGGCAACTCTCTTAAATACCTGGAGGTGGAGCTAAGAAACAGAGAAAGGTAACATGCTTTTCTTCAGATTCCATCGGCATAGCGACTACAAGGATCTCCGCCCCGTTTTCCGGACTAAATCTTTTGCTGGGAGCATTAACAGAGAGATAGGGCAGGGTCTTGACCAGCTTTTGACAAGTAATTCGTCACCTCAGCACAGTCACTTTTCCACATCATAATTAAACTAAAAACTCCTTCCACATCCAAATATTAGTTCCACAAATTTTAGTGACTCTAATTTTCCTTACGAAACTGGCGAGCTTCTAAATCGGTGCCTAATCCCCACGAAACCCGATGGGAAAACAAGCCTGTTATGTTTTCCATTTCCACTCTGTTTCTTATTTTCCCTGTGCGTCGGTGCGTGAATATTGGAGTTCTGTTTCAATTGCTTTTCTTGGCGAATTAGATTTAATAAAGCCATCATTTGCGTTTGGGTAGGCAAAAAAGTTGTTTTTTTTTTTAAAAGACGATAGAGAAAAAGATAAAACGATCGTGAGAAAAGGATAACCTCTGGTTTATCAACGGCTCCGGGATACTCGAAATCTCTGTCAAAAAACAACAAAAAACTGTGAGAAAACATAAAAAAGTTAAAATCTTTGAGTAAAGTGTCAAACTGATGACGGACTAGTTTTCTCCCCTGGGCCTATCAAACTCTTAACACTTCTTGAAACTCTAAATATGCGTGGGCGATTTAGGCCAACAAAAATCCTCATTCTCGCTTTATCTGAAACTTAAAAGACGATTAGGCACAAGTCCCCAAGCTTTCAGTGGAAGTTTCTCGAGCAAATCTCTAAACTCGTAAAAGAACATTTAAGTCTGGTTATGGTCGGCATCGAGTCTTTCTTTAATGGGGGAGTTAAACTTTCATTTTCCCGAAACAGTTTAGTGAAGTCAATAACGTATATTTAATCTGGCATATTTTTCTGTAAAGGTTAAATTTTAATCTTTTTTTTTTTTGGGCGGGGGGAATTATTTCTAGAAAGTTTTTTTTTTCCTTTACCTATACTGCATATTTCTTCTCTAAATTATATCTCTATTCTCTCCTTTGATGCCATCGAATTTTGTTTGAAAATCTCTAAAAATATTCATAAAAGTATGAAAATTTATTCTACATTATCTTCTACTCCATCGCCTTGTATGCTACAAATTGTCGTAAACGTTTATGTTTAAACATGAACTCTACAAATTATCGTAAACGTTTATGTTTAAACATGAACTCTACAAATTGTCGTAAACGTTTATGTTTAAACATGAACTCTACAAATTATCGTAAACGTTTATGTTTGAACGTGAACTGAAGTATTTGCTCAAGTCCTTAGAAAACTACAGAAACCAGCTGGGTCATTAAAAGCTCTTTTTCGTGCTATCCTCCATCCTCCACAGTGTCCTGCTAACTTGTTGTGGGTGCCAAGTATTAAGAACTCATTGTTTCTTGCCATGTTTAGAGACGGATTCCTGCTGTGTGTTTATTATTTACCAACTGATTTCTGTTAAATGTTTGCTTGTCTGACTGGCATAATGGTTAGTATAGTCGTACCTCATGCTCGAAGATGCCCCAGTCACCTTCTGAAGAAATGAGTACCATGCTTTTTCTGCAGCTTCTCTTGTCTTGTCTCCTTCCCCGTGTACCTTTCAGTATTGATGGGACAAATAGTCCTCTTGACAGGGCTTTGCGATTTGCTTTATAACAGGGCATAATTAAGGTTTCTGTACTTTTCTCCCTCCACCTCTTGCGTGGACGAACTCACCCCTCAGTTTCCTACAGTTCTTATTGTGAATGTTTTCTGTGGTTTACTGTCTGGTGGTGGTGGTTTTGCGTGGCTAAATCATTTGACTTGTGGTTTCTGGATGTAGTTTAATAGTGGTGTTACTCCAACCCTTGCCCTTGCAAGTACCGTTACGACGTGACGCAGAGTAGAAAAATAGAATCAAAACGAAAACTTTAGCTGTGAAAAACAAGGCTTAGTTCCGGTTAAATATCTCGCTCTCTCTCTCTCTCTCTCTCTGAACCTTAGGTGCCCAAGAGGCACACGGGGATTCCGCAAGTGTTTTCCACAAACGCTTGTCCTTTGCCTTTTTTTTTCGCTCTTGCCCAGGTGAGCCCTCTCTTGTTCAACATCCTCTCTGTTGTTCTTCTCCATGTCACCTTTGGTCTACCCTTACTTCTGTTCCCCTGCTGTGTCTATCTTAGTGCTTTTTTTTTGTGGTAGTGAGTCGTCAGTCATCCGGAGCACATGTCCCAACCATCGTCAACTTCTTTCCTCAATAATTGCTGTCAGTGGCTTCATCTGCATTTCTGCCATCAGGATGTTATTTCTTATGGTGTTTGGACAAAATATTCTTCTAATTTCTTCGTAGACATTTAGTCTGGAAAGAATTCAGTTTGTTCTCTCTAGTTTTGGTGATTTTCCATCATCACTTTCACAGAGTAGTACACTTGAAACTAATCTCTGGTTAAATGCAGCCAAATAAAGAGTAGATGTCTGGTGAATCGAGGCCAAATTAATAATAAATGCAGGATGAATTTAGGCCAACCATAAGAAATATTTTTGCCTGAAATGCAGATGATGCCATTGATTTCGACTATCGAGAAAAGACGTTGAGAATGAGATAACTCATTGTCAAAACACAGCACTGAAATGCCAGATATGTTGATAGTATAGCTACAAAATCTGCAGCTTGAGAAATTGTCTTATTTCTGTTGTAATTATAAACAAATTCAGCTATTAGAGAAACTGTCTTATTACTGTTGTAATTGTAAACAAATTCAGCTATTAGAGAAATTGTCTTATTACTGATGTAATTATAAATCGAATCGGTTATTAGAGAAACTTTCCAAGCAAATCCGATACTGAGGCTATCTGCGAAAAGATAATATGTATACTGTTAAAAAAAAAGAACTGAAGTTTGGTGATCAGACAAGGGCAAATTGCCTGAAACGTTCACTTGGACATCAACTTCACGTACTGATCTGAATTGTATCGAACAGATGATTCATTGGCACAGAAAAGCAACACTAGTCAAAACAGCATTTAACAACAACTCATGACAGGTTCACGAGAATCCCGTGAAACTTACTGAACACAAAACTCACTGACCATGTTATTTAATGCCTCTAAAAGATTGACGCTCCTCGAATCAGTTCATTTGAAAATTCAATGTGCAAGTATGGTTCATCTCACTACAGAACAACGACTTATCATCATTGGACGTTTACAGACTGGACAGTCACAAAATATAGTGGTCAGGCAATTTAATATGGTTATAAGCATCATTAGTCGCCTTTGGAGACGATTTCAAGAAACTGGCTCAGTTGCAGACCGGCCGCGCAGTGGAAGACCCATAGTCACAACTCCTGCCGAAGACCGCTTCATACGGCTGCATCACCTCAGGAATTGATGTGTATCTGCGTCCTCAACAGTCCAGTCAATGACAGCAGCTCGTCGAATTTCAGATCAAATGGTCAGGAACCGGCTGCACGACGCTGGTCTTTGGGCTAGAAGACGCTACAGAGCTCTTGTTCTTACGGACCGGCATGGCCAGAACCGACTGCAGTGGGTGAACCAGCATCATCAATAGACCGTTGCGAATGATTGGAAAAGGGTTTGATTTAGTGATGAATCATTCTTTATGCTCCAGCGACACAATAGACGGAGAAGAGTTTACAGCAGAGTCCATGAGCGCTACGCCCAGAACTGCGTGGATGAGCTTCTCCACATGGTGGTGGAAGTGTACTGGTGTGGGGGACGATCAACTTCATGGGAAGAAGTGACCTGGTGCAAATTGAGGGACGCCTGAATGCCTAACGATACGTTGCTGAAATTCTTCGTCCTCACGTCCTTCCACTTCCGGCTGCACCAGGGTTGATTTTTCAGCAGGATAACGCTCGACCTCATGTGGCATAACTCACCACCCAGTTCCTTTCTGACAACAACGTCAGACCATTCCATGGCCTTCCATGTCATCAAACATGAACCCAATAGAACACTTATGGGATGAACTCAACAGACAAGTCCGCCAGCGAGACGTGGCGCCAACCTATCTCCGTCATTTGTCTCTTGCACAGCGGGAAGAGTGGGCAGCCATCCCACAACAACAGATCCAACGGCTAATCGGATACATGTCAAGGAGATGTCGTTCTCTGATACAGGCCAGAGGAGGCCATACACCTTACTGAAACGGATGCCTCAGTCGCAAAGAATTAAAGTCCAAACAAAATTTAATGAACATCATTTCATTCTTAACGTCTTAAGCTTTCTTCATGCCAAGATTGAAACATTAATTCTATACAAAAAAATGTTGATACAAGTTTGAAATTTAGTGTCCATTACGACTACAGTAGTGTTGCGTTTCTTTTTTTTTTTTTTTGAACAATATACTTACTTCTGAATCATATTTTACGAGTAAAGGAAGTTATTGATGTCTTTTTCTAAAAACTGTGATACTTTAACATAAAATTACAATAAAACATACATAAACACTTCAATAACTAATTTATTCTCATTTTACACGTAGGCGAATCTTCTTCTTCTTCGTTCGCTTCTACAAACAAGACCGCCCCGTGATCCTGCTGAATTTACTCCTATGGTCCTCGATAGGTCCCGTGGTCCTCCTGTGGTCCCCGCAAAGACCACACGAGATCCCCGAGAGGACAAGAGGTTCAGAGTATCGCACGGCTTGGGCCTATATTCTCGTTGTGTCGCAGAAGCGGGAATGTGTGACACTGTGGTTTTCGTTGCACCAGTTTAACTAGAGTTGGACTTTCTCACCGGAAAACCTCAACGTGTTTGAATATCAGTATATCCCCGCTGGGTGAGACGTGGTTGCCCATCCAGCCTAGAGTTGGACCTTCTCACCGGAAAACCTCGACGTGTTTTGGGATATCCGTGTATCCTCGCCGGGTGTGACGTGGTTGCCCATCCAGTCCAGCGTTGGACTTTCTCACCGGAAAACCTCAGCGTGATTAGGATGCGCATACATCCCCGTCGGGTGAAAAGTGGTTGCCTATCTTGACTGCCCTGGTCCAGTGTATCCAACTTCAGCAGTTTGTGTTCGTGGCCGCTAACCTTCCTAGTTGTGACAAGGACGGAGCTTTTGTCCAGAAGGACGAGTCCTCGGCACTAGTAAGTTTCACCCCTGGGTTGAGCCGGTTTAGGCGTATTATCCCAGTATGGGCGTGTTTATGACGTGACCGACCTCTAGAGCGGAGGTACCGTGTCATGAGTAGTCATCAAGTTTCACCCCTGGGTAAATATGCATATTTCACCAGTATGGGTGTATATCGGACGTGGCCGACCTCTAGAGCAGAGGTGCAGTGGTATGAGTAGCTCCCTCCGCGATACATACCGATTAAACTTCCCTTTATCCTTTTCATCACCTTTTTCACAGCGGCGCCGCCCGGCAACCTTAGTTGCATTTTCTTCATTGGCCGGGAGGAGTTTCACTCCACGCTTGGCAGCCGAAGAATCTCGCCAGCAATGTCTTAGTTTAACCCCTGGGTTAAGCCGGTTTAGGCAGTCTGCCCCAGTAGGGGTGTATATAGGACGTGGCCGGCCTCTAGAGCAGAGGTGCCTTGGTTTGAGTAGTCCTGACCTTGAGACTACTGGTCACTTCACTTAATCCTTTCCTTCACCTTTGCCATGACGGCGCTGCGCAGCAACCCTAATCGCATTTTTCTTCATTGACCAGGAGGAGTTTCACCACACACGCGGCAGCTCAAGAATTTCGACAGCAGCGGAAGTAGGCGAGTCAAAAACTAACTGCAGATTAAGGGATGCTACGGATGAAAATTATTTTTTAAAAGAAACAACTCAGTTTTATATATATATATATATATATATATATATATATATATATATAAACTGAGTTGTTACCTCCCTTGATTTGCGGTTGCCTTTCGATTTACCCTCCTATTTGTCTTATTATTTCTTGTGAAATGTTTGCTTTCAGCTTTCAGAGACAATAAGCCACTATTCCACAGTACAAAATATAATGAGAAGGAATACTTGCTCTGCCTATGTACTACAGATATACATGAATGTATTTTTTACCTCTTATAACCCTTACAATTTTTTCTTAAACTTCTTATCTTTTCTTTTATTGTTACAAACATCGTTTCATTTGTAACCTAGCCAAACTCTCTTTGGAAGGTGTTCCATCTGATTAGGAAAAAAAAAGAAGGACCGCACAACATGGAAAGATAAGTTCTTCAACTATTATTATCGCGGCACCAGATGATGATGTTTTTTCCAGCGCAGCAGTCTACATGGCTGAATTGTAATTAGTAAAATTCTTTCTCCAGCCTCCTCCAGAATTTACCAGTAACACTTTGATTATATCTTCTGCTGAACTGTCAATATTCCGTTATAAAGTATCTTCTGAATAAAAATAATAGTAAAAGTAACCCTATCATGCCTTAGAGGCCCATAAAAGGTAAAGATAACCCTAGCATGCCTTAGAGACCAAAAAAGGTAAAGATAACCCTATCATGCCTTAGAGACCCATAACAGGTAAAGATAACCCTATCATGCCTTAGAGGCCCATAAAAGGTAAAGATAACCCTATCATGCCATAGAGGCCCATAAAAGGTAAAGGTAACCCTGTCATGCCTTAGAGGCGCCTTTTTTCCGCTCTTGTCCAGGTATACACTCAACATCCTCTCTGTTGTACTTCTTCATATCTCCCTTAGTCTACCCTTACTTCTGTTCACATGTGGCTAGTGCCTATATTTTTCTTGACCTGTCAGCACACTAGAGGATGATGTGGTCAGCATCGCATCCGGCCGTCTTTTCCTTCCCCAACTCCAGAAGAAGGTCAGCTACCCATTTCTACAGCTGAGTGACCCAGGCGCCTCCAACAGAATTCGAACCCCCGACCTTCGCCATGAGAGACAAGTCCACTAATCACTTCACTACTCAGGCGCCTATCTTCTGGGTACTTGCAAAGTAAATGCTTGGAAACATGACGCTGATTTTTTTTCCCCCACAAACTCTTGATTTTTTTTTAATTTATAAAAGCAGGTAAGGAAAGGAATCAAAACGGAAAAGAAGTAAAGATAGAAGGAATGTAAGCATTCCACGCGAATGGAATTAACTGTAATTTTCCAGTTGCCTATCAACATGCCGTGCTGGAGTTTAGACCAACTCTCAAGATCTTCTCAAATCTAAAGATATAGAAATATAAAAAGAAAGTTGAGATCTTTAGGCTGAATAGAACTTTTCTCTCAAAGAGTTATCTAACTTTCCTGTAATGAAAAAAAAACTGTTTGATTTAAGAGAACAAAACGCTTTGTCCATTACGCAGGCACTACAGAGGTTCCCCATCTTCTTAAGCTGAAGTCATCTGATAATCGTTTGGGCAAAAAATAATGGATAAAAGTATGTAAAAAATGCTGCAGAAATGCGCTCATTAAATTAACAGCAATTAGCTTTAGTTGGTCTGTCTGTCGATTGTATTTTAGTATCGCTGATTTCGTAGATAATCACGATCTTTTGTTAGTGTTTTTTCAAGATTTTAACATTAATTTTGTTGCATGGATGCAGATATTCCCTGTATTAGCCTGTTGATAAGAGAAACGTGACAGGTTTGTTATTTCAACCTTGTTATTTCAGTTTCGTTAGTTCAGTCATAATCATTATTGTTAAATGCATAACCGATTTGCACTATCTGATGCAGAATATCTGGATTAGAGAGAAATTAACAAGATAAAGGGCAGAATGTCAAACAGACCTAAGTGCCCGGTTCTTCATCCTTTTATAAATAAAGTTAAGATCACTCAATCAATCAATCAATCAATTAATTACTCAATCAATCAGTCAGTCATCGTATGATGGATTGACCGCTGTGACAGATGCAGGAGAAGTTTTCGGATTGTATGTAAAAGAATTTTATGATTTATATTTCATAAAATTAAGTTGATTAACTGTTTTAATCTAAATTAACTTTTAAATACAGGACTGAAAACAGGGCCAGCAACAACTTGACGTGTTTTATGCTCTTTTTCCTGTTTCAATGCAGAATTAAGGGACATTAGCAGGAACTAAGTTTACCTATTAATTGTAGTCGATTAATCAGTAAAATTAGAATATCGTAAGCGTTAACCTCTTCTTCTTTTATGATCGATTTATTTAACAAAATATATTTTAAGGTTTCAGTCCCATAATTACATGCAGGAAAACAATCATTCGTTTCTATTTATTGTCAGTTCGTGTTTTTAACTGGCTGGACATAATTATCCATTCATTAATTTATTACTAAATTTACTTATCTAATATCTTGTCCTTTTGTTATGTTTGTTTGTTTTGGTTTATGATCTCGATGGTAGGTTAGTTTATTTGCTGATCTTTTTTTTCGTACAATTAAAATTAATTGCTGTTGTTTTTTTTTTTGCTAGTAAGTTTACTTGTTTGAGATGTTATTCTAGTGCTAAATAAATATCTCTTATTCTTCAAAATAAGTGAAGAAGTATATTTGAGGCTGATGTGTGAAGTACTGCTGTCTTCACACGTCTAAATAAACAGCATTATGAGGTAAGGAGGTCAGCGCCTGTCTCAGGTTGTCTTTACTGTCCCAGAAATATTCTGGCACATTTTCTGAAGCCGGGTATGTCTTAATGGCGTGGAAACGGGGACTTAACCTTTACTTTACCCACAGTCAGGAACTGAAGACAGGACCTACCGTCCGGCAGGCTAGGACCTGAACAACTACACCACCGCGGCTTCTAGGTCTTCTCTTCCACAGCATTAGCAGCTGCCAGCAGTTTAAACTATCACGTGGTAGAGGGCTGAGATGAAACAAGTATCTTAACCTAACATGAGCCAAACATACAAATCTACATACAGAGCCTGAATCAGAAAGATTTAAGATACAAAAATACAGAGTGTGAATCATAAAGATTTAAAAGACACATACAGAACCTGAATCATAAAGATTTAAGAGACAAATATGCAGAGCCTGAATCATAAAGATTTAAGAGACAAATATACGGAACCTGAATCATAAAGATTTAAGAGACAAATATGCAGATCCTGAATCATAAGGATTTAAAAGACAAATATAAAGAACCTGAATCATAAGGATTTAAGAGACAAATATACAGAACCTGAATCATAAAAGATTTAAGAGACAAATATGCAGAGCCTGAATCATAAGGATTTAAAAGACAAATATAAAGAGCCTGAATCATAAAGATTTAAGAGACAAATATACAGATCCTGAATCATAAGGATTTAAAAGACAAATATAAAGAACCTGAATCATAAGGATTTAAGAGACAAATATACAGAACCTGAATCATAAAGATTTAAGAGACAAATATGCAGAGCCTGAATCATAAAGATTTTAGAGACAAAATACAGTGTGATTAGTTCCGGTGACCTGCATCCATTGTCAGTAGCTGCCCTTAGATTACAGGTAAAGGAAATGGTTAATATTTTCTCCAGTTCCGTTGTTGGATAGTTCCCATTCTATGTACATCTTACCCAAAAAGAAATGTGAACAAAGTATCCATGAACACTTCCGACATGAACAATTTGTAAGTTTTTAAACACATGTGCTCGTGTTAAGAACGCTTTTCAAATCTGTGAAGACCTGAAACCCTCCCTGGCGCCATTGTGGCGGAAATGGTGTCACGTGGGACACGTGATTTATCTGAACCCGTGACAGATGGCGGTAGAGTTACTCCGTCGAGCTGAAAGCCAGTTGCCTTCTCGGGGTTAACTGACGAATGCCAGTGTCGATGATTTGTTGAAGCTTACCTGGTCATTTTGTTTCTTTGCTGGATGAAGGCTATAGATGTGAAATACGGTATGTCTGTAGCACTGGTTCTCAGAGTGAGATGCACTGCCTCTAAAGGGGGGGGGGGGGTGGGGGGTGGGGATAAGGGCTGGTAGGCAAACGAGCAGCATCCCAGAAATAGTTTAGAAACCACCGGTCTACAGGAAAATGATTCCCCCCAAAACTCGTAGCTAAGGAACGGGAAGAAAACAGCTGATGGCGAGCGTGCTTGACCTCCAGGGCCATGTTCCGATCAATTTACAGAATATCATCATAAACATAATCAACTTTCACTGTCCTGGTCATCAGCAAATTCTTGTTCTGCCTCATCGTGGTCTCATCAAAATTCCACGAACATTCTATTTCCCTTCCAGTAACTCATCTTCCTTCCTCTCCCCTCCCCCTTCACCTCTTTATTATCTGTTTTAGTGTGTGTGTGTGTGGAAAAAAGGGAGGAGGGGTCCTCTTTTCCCTCTTTTTTTCCTCAAACAGTCTAGAATTCTTCTCTACCATCTTTTGTCACTTTTGTTTTTTTTTTCTTTTTCCTGTTTCTATTCTGATAAAGAGACTCTTTGTTCTCCGTTTCTCTTCTAATAGAGACTCTCTGTTCCCTGTTTTTCTTCTGATAGAGACTCTCTGTTCCTTTTTTCTCTTCTGATAGAGACTCTTTGTTCCTTGTTTCTCTTCTTGTAGAGAATCTCTGTTCCCTGTTTCTCTTCTGACAGAGACTCTCTGTTCCGGGGTTTCGTTTTTTTTTTTTTTAATTTTGTTTCTGAACAATTTCCTCTCTCCAGTTATTAGTTTGCATTGATTGAAAGTATACCTGGCATCTCACATGGCTTTGATGATAACGATGATGATGATGGTGATGATGATGACAGTAGTATTAGCATTAGTAGTAGTAGTAGTATTAGCATTAGTAGTAGTGTAGTAGTAGTAGTAGTAGTAGTAGTCATGACCTCCAAAAAAATGTTGTAAACAGGAACAAAGTTCCAATCCCTCCCCTCCCCTCTGCTTATTTTTTCATTCACTCTGGGCCCAATTACAAAAGCCGTCCAGGCCTACCCTTAAGAGAGAGAAAATGCTCCAGGTCCAACCTTAAAACAGAGAAAACTCTCCGGGCCCAACCTTAAAACAGAGAAAACTCTCCGGGCCCAACCTTAAAACAGAGAAAACTCTCCGGGCCCAACCTTAAAACAGAGAAAACTCTCCGGGCCCAACCTTAAAACGGAGAAAACTCTCCGGGCCGAACATTAAAGCAGAGAAAACTCTCCGGGGCAAATTTAAAAAAACTCTCCGGGTCCACCCATATGTGAACAAGCACTCGATGCCTGGAAGTGTGTACGGTTTTGGGGGTGGAGCGTCCTTGCTCACGTGATCGGAATGTAGGAAGACACATATAGTCGAGGAATGCCTGATGGAGAAAAAATGAGTCCGAGGACTTGGCGGCTTAGTTTCGTTTAGTTAATCCCGTGCCCGTTAAACGTCACATAGGGCTCGCAAAGTAGTTCGCCAATTTTTCCTGTCTTCGGAGAGTCTTTCAACCTCATCAAAGGATTTTATGCCTGTTAATTTGGCCTCTAATAACAATGTCCTCTTCAGAGTTTCACGCGGTCTGCCTCTTTTTCTTTGGCCTGTTGTGTTCCACTTGATAGCTTGTTTTGGGATTCTCTGATCATTTCTTCTCATCAAGTGACCAACATATGTCCATCATCTTTTCCTGATCACCCATGAGACTGGTTGTTGTTCAGTCATCTGTCTTATCTCTGCATTGTTCTTGAATTCGCTCCACTTGATACCGAGTATTTTCCTTAGGCATTTGTTTTCAAACGAGTCTAATTTCTTGTCTGTTTCTTTAGTTGTTTTCCAGCTTTCGCATGCATAAATGAGGGTGGATATTATATTTGAATTGAAAAGTCTTAACGTGGTTAAGATTTTGTACAAGAGGTCAGATATGTATAAAATTTTGTATGGATGTATGTAATATGTTGCATAATTGGCATACAGTATCCTTGGAGAGGCAATCCTGGGTTGTCGGTTAGATGGGTGGTTTTGAACCTGGCAACCCAGTACGGTAGTACACTGGCCATGGATTTCTGGGTTGCAGCTGGCTTTTTGGTTCTATCACTTCCCTAAACTGTCTCCATTTGTAGACCTAGCACCCGCTAGGTTTACTTTTAAAAGAGAGGAAACTCTCCGGGCCCACCCATAAAAGAGAAAAAAAACTCTCCGGGCCCACCCTTAAAATGGAGAAAACTTTCTGGGCCCACCCTTAAATAAGAGAAAACTCTCCGGGTCTATCCTTAAAAGAGAGAAAAGTCTCCGAGCCCAAACTTAAAACAGAGAAAACTCTCCGGGCCCACCCTTAAAGGAGAGGAAACTCTCCGGGCCCAACCTTAAAAAGGAGAAAAATCTTTGGACCCACCCTTAAATGAGAGAAAACTCTCTGGGCCCACCCTTAAATGAGAGAAAACTCTCCGGGCCAATCCTTAAAACACAGAAAATTCTCCGGGCCCCGTAGAAATGCATAGGCTCAAATCTCCTCCAGATGACCTTGGTAGTAGTAGTAGTAGTAGTAGTAGTAGTAGTAGTAGTAGTAGTAGTAGTAGTAGTAGTAGTAGTAGTAGTAGTAGTAGTAATAAAAGTAGTAGTAGTAGTAGTAATAGTAGTAGTAGTAGAAGTAGTAGTAGAAGCGGTAGTAGTAGTAGTAGTAGTAGTAGTAGTAGTAGTAGTATTAGTAGTAGTAGTAGTAGAAAAAAAAGCAAGCAGCGAAATCGGTTGGCGGATAAACAGACCCGTAGACTAATAATCAGAAATTATAAGAATACTGGAAAACATTAACATAGATGGGAGACATCTGAAACTTATCAAATGCATATACTGGCAGCAATCAGCAGCAATGAAGGTTGAGAACTATATAGGAGCATTCCAGGACACAAAATTGGGAGTGAGACAAGGATGTGTTCTATCTCCTGACCTCTTCTCCTTGTACGGTGAAAACATAATGAGAAATATAGAGAGTTTGCCAGGAATATCAATTGGCGGGTACAACCTTAACAACTTAAGACATGCAGACGACACAGTTCTGATTGCTAAAAGTGAAGGGAAACTACAGGCTCTTCTGGACATCGTAGTTCGTGAAAGTAAAAATAAAGGTCTCAGCCTGAGCAAAAAGAAGACTGAAGTGATGGTCATCTTAAAGAAAAGAACACCACCAGAATGTAGCATTACCATCGATGGCACAAATCTGAAACAAATTGATAGATTCAAGTACTTAGGAACAATTATAACAGCTGATGGGAAATGTCACAACGAAATAAAAAGCAGACGTACTCAAGCCAAGTCAGCATACCAAAAAATGAGATATCTTGTGTAACAGATCCATATCAATGGAAACAAGATTCCGAGTACTTAAATGTTACATCGAGCCAGTTTTTATGGGTGTGAAGCATGGTCTATGAATAAGAGAGTACAGCGAGAAATGAAGGCCATGGGAATGTAGTTTATAAGAAGGATGTTGAAGGTACCATGGACAGCTTTGAAAACCAATGAAGAAGTCTTAAGAGAGGCTGGAGTTAAAAAGCAAATTATAGCAAAGATCAGAGGCAGAAAAGCGAGATTTGTAGGAAGATAAAATTGGAACACGTTGTGACAACTGGAAAAATTGAGGGAAGGAGAGACCGAGGAAGACAGAGAGAGAAGTTACTGGATGGGCTGTCAGTGTAGCTAGGATGAAAGCCACCGGCGGATCTCATAATCAAGTCTAAAGACAGGGAATTGTGGAGAGAAATGGTCGCCTACGCCACGCGGCATGGCACTCAGTATAAGACTGATGATGCTCAGTTTACACAGAGGAGAATCAGCCAGTTTTGACTTTAGTTCAGCATGTGAGAATTCTGTAAAGACTAAATATCGTAGCAAATAAGGTAAGAGAAAGATCACACGAACATTTAATTCCCGCTGATGCTGGTAAAGTATGTTTAGTTTTACATTTAAGAAACAGTACAGAATACTGAAAGTTGTACTCAGAAAACCGGTATTTCGGAAAGTACTTCATGCAAGGTGAAAGACAAGTACAACCGCATCGGTTTGGAAGAATCCAAGCGCCGTCACTGATCTTGACTCAAAGCCAAACGTCCAATCAGAGACAAGACCTCCTGGCCCAGATAACGGGAGTGTCTTGAGCATGAAAGTTGTAGATAAAGAATAAGAGAAGACGAAGAACTAGACTATGATAAGTGATTGAGGTGGGACAGTTGCATACCGATGGTCATCGCCCATGGGGCAATCGTCCACCCCTGCCACTCTGTAGATACGCCTCTGGGAGAGGAAGCGAATGGGGCAGTCATGATGCAGAAAGATCCACTCTAGGGGACAGCCAGAAAGAAAATTTAGATATATAAAATATTGTTTCTGGTTTAAAATGCAGACTTATGTTTGTTTTAGACAGACACACAGACAGACAAACAGACAGACAGACAGACAGGCAGGCAGGCAGATAGATAGATAGATAGAATGAATGAATGAATCTTTATTTTTCAAGGGTAAAGAATTGGGCACGCAGGCCCGTCTTACATTCTGCCCTTCATCACTCCATCTTTCATTCTTCCCACACACTTGATTTAATTTTTTAAAAAACCAAATTAAATTAGGAAAAACATATCAAAAGAGTGTAAGATTTAACTATTACATTCAAGGTAAAAGAGAAGAAGTAATTAACCTAATAAAATAGCACTCACGCACACATACACACGCAGACATATACATAAATAAAAATACATTGTAAATCATCTTCTAACATATGTTTTTTTAACAAACATTAAAATAATTTCTAACAATATCTAACAAGTTGCTTTTCTAACTATGTCATTGAAGTACTTGATGGTTTACGAACCATGTGTTGAGAGAGTGCTGGCTATTTTATGGAGGCATATAATTACAAGCAAGTAAATAATGAAACAGGTTTGAGTTAAAGGATGAAGTATTACCAATGGATTTTAAATTGTAGGGGAGGGTGTTCCAGAGCTGTACTGCAGAGTATGCAAGGCTTTTCTTGTACATATCAATTCTGGGTTTAGGAAGAAGACAGTTTTTTAAACGCTGGCTATGTTTAGTATTATACGTAAACAGTGACCACAAGTAAGGCGGAGCATTGTGCGACAGAATTCTGTGAACAAACTTAACTTTGTTAAAAATGATTCTATTTTTGAGGGGTAGAATTTTGAGTTGTTTGTGTTGATCTACAGTCTGTACTGGGTGTTTGTCACAAATAAGATTTAATGCTCGCTTGTGAAGTGAGTGGAGCCTTTTTGTGTTTGAGACTGAGCATCCATCCCAGATTGTGGAACAGGAATCTAAGTGTGTTTGTATGTGTGATATGTAGTATATTTTTCTTGTGTAGATAGATAGATAGATAGATAGATAGATAGATAGATAGATAGATAGATAGATAGATAGATAGATAGATAGATAGATAGATAGATAGATAGATAGATAGATAGATAGATAGATAGATAGATAGATAGACATCTGTTAAGCTTTCTCCCAACTTTTAACACAGTAATGGCAAACTTGCCTATATAAATCTCACCCTGTCCAGATAATTACTGTACAGAGGACAAGAAATTTCACCCTAGAGATTACTACTCTTCTGACCAATAGAAATTCAGGCGGGCTACATTTTACACGAATTGGTTTCCATTGCTTGTTCGTGGCAGACTTTAGCCGGCTCAGTGAAGACAAATTGGGCGCCAGCATTCCACGGTTTCCATCCTGGCTCTCGCTGGAGGTTAACAGTTCACATAACACTGTGCCACTAGTCGCAGAACCAGCATTAACCACTAGAAAATACGAGTTTACCGCTCGGATTGGCAAACATCTTTTTTTTTCGATGGGTTGCCAATTCGCCCAAACTGAATAACGGGAAAGCTTTTTGGATGTTTTGATTTTGCTTGGATTTCTACTCTAAAGAGTAATATTGTGATGTTATTAAAATTACTTCTTTTTTTTAAATAGGCAAGACAAAAAAGTAGTCAAGAGACATTTATGTGAAAGAGAAACAAACTTACTAGCGCACCTTTCAAGATTATCAGAGGATTTGATAACCGGGTTCGACAAGATAAAAGAAGAGACTGGGATGCACCTCTGTGGCCGCAGTTGCAGACCTGATGGCCCTATTTCTCCGCTCTCTTTCTTATCAACGACAAAATTCATGAAAATGCTGAAATGTTGCGGCTACAGGGGGTCTTGTTTCTGTGTTTGGTCAGGGGGCTTGATAGTAACTGACCCCGAGACGCGTCCTCTACGGCCCTGTTGCCAAGACAACGTGCTTCGGCCATTTTGATTTTGAGGAGCATCGGCTTAGAGCTTGTCATTTTTTTTCTTTTTCAGCTGCTGGGATCGAACTGTTACCTCCTGCATTGTTACTCCTAGGCCATGTGAACTGTAGGAGATACTACCTTGGGAATGAACTTTATTTATAGTGCACATCCTTGTGGGTATATGACTTTTCGGTCATTACCAGCCCATGTGGTAGCTCTTAAGTGAAGCAGCTGCGAACACTGATATCGCTCATAGTATAGTGAGTGCGATAGTCAATGCAGCTGAACTAGGATAAGAGGGGAAATGGGCATTAAATTATGTGTATGTGTGAGTGTATGTTTATGTGCGTGCATGCGTGCGTGAGTGAGTGTGTGTGCGTATAAAATCTGTTCTCTTTCATAAAGTTTTAGTTCAAGGACCAAGAACTCACTAACTTTAGTGCATCTCTAATCTTACTGGAACATAGAACATTTCTAATCTTACTGGAACTAAAAATACACAGAACATATCTAGTCTTACTGGAACTAAAAATACATAGAACATCTCTAGTCTTACTGGAACTAAAAATACATAGAACATCTCTAGTCTTACTGGAACTAAAAATACATAGAACATCCGTAATCTTAGTGGAATTAATATGCATGGAACATCTCTACGATACATCCATTCTCTAGACGGAACAATGCTCTGCGAAATGAGGTTTTGTTTTGTTTTGCTTTGGGGAGGGGGTGGGGTTTTGGGTGGGGGGATATCAATACGACAATAAACATAACTAAAGAATAAGAAAGTCAAATGAAATAGACGGAAACTCTAAAACAAAAACAAAAAAGTTATGACTGATCTGTTTGTATTCTTGCCAAGAGCACCATTACACTGTGGCTCAGAGCTGCACATTAGCTGAAGAAAAGGAACGTAGAATTGCGACTCCAGGAAAGAGAAGTTTTCGCTGGTACTCTTGACTCGATCATCATGTAGAAACACGCCGACATATTTTCTGAAGGGTCCTGTAATGAAATATTCATGTTTTCACTCTGGACATGCAAACTGGCAACATCTTATCTACCAAAGCAAGATGAATGCCATTCTTCAAGGCATTTTTAAAAAAAATCCTCTAGACATGTATCAACTAAATATTTACTTGGAAATAATGTTAGCTACGGCTCATTACAGCATGTCGTTGTATTGTAGCGTTTACCTTTCTCGAGACAAAAAGGAATATTCATTTTTAGTTCAACGTTCTGGGGGTAGAATAAACAGCGAAGTAAGAGCACGGTGACATGAAATGGACCTGAAACACGTTTGTTGTGTGTAATGAAAGCAACGAAAGAGGAATCTTACGAGGATTTAGGTCAAAATTAACCCGTCAAAGTTGTCATTTTTCTCGAGTATAAACTATATTTTATATAGCCCCTGATCGGTACATTTTCTTGTGTGTGTCTTTCTGAGAAAAGTTATAGATAAACAGGTTTACTTTTAGTCACGTTAATCTTCTTTATAAGTTCTTCCTTGACTTTGTCAAGTTTTCTTTTTTCCTCTTTTTCTTATGACGCTTGTCCATGTCTTTCTTGAAAGTTATTATTTTTTTTTTTTATGTTGCTATTTCTGTTGTGAAGGTAAATTAGGTGGAGGAGAGACTGGCTAATGGCAACAGGGAAGATGGAAGGTAGAAGAAACAGAGGTAGACAGAGAGAAAAGATGTTTGATGGTTTGGCATCTTGGCATGGGAAATCCTCAGTGACAAGCCTGTTGGGACGCACAAGGGATCGAGGGTTATGGGAGGACATGATACCCTACACCTGTCGACAGGGGCCTTGAGAGAGAGAGAGAGAGAGAGAGAGAGATTAAGTGATGGCAAATTAGTTCTACTATTAGACAAGTTAGATAGATGTCCAGGATGCAGACCTCAGAGGGACGTAGTACTGACCTTTGAGGGATTTAATTTTATGCAGATCAGTTAACTGCTGAGCCTGGAGCTTTGTATTGATTAGGGTACAAGAAATCATTATTCTTCTTGGCTCTGAATGTGCTTCCAGAATTATGAAATGTCCGTCTTTTCGTCATCATAAACATAGTCTTTAAAATCGTCGTCGTCATCATCATCACCACCACCACCATCACAACATCCGTCAATAATAACATCGTTATCTTCATCAAGTGTGATGTCAAAAAAGATGTGCAGTCAACTTTCTCGGAATTACAAGCACAAATCCTCGTGGTCTCCATCGATTCAGATCCATTTTTTTTTGTCCCTAACTTTCCGGTTTCCGGGAACTTTTGCATTACTTATTATTATTATTCTTCTTCTTCCTTCTTCTTCTTCTTCTTCTTCCTTCTTCTTCTTCTTCCTTCTTCTTCTTCTTCTTCTTTTCTTCTTCTTCTTCTTCTTCTTCCTCCTCCTCCTGCCTCTTCCTCTTCTTCTTCTTCTAATCTCAAACGTTCACATTTATTTCCAGGATAAACTGTGCGGTCTTTTGAAGGTCATGTCCTGCAGCCCAGAGAGTCCTCTGTGACTAGAGTTGAGTTCTGACTTCTTGGTAGAGGGGGTAGAGCTGGAGGGAGGAGGGGGGTGTCAATGAAGCGTTTACAAGACTCATAAGGTCTCCAAGCCCCTCCTACCCAAACCTACCTTACCTGTCAGTTACTGAACCCTGTTATATCCAGCAATCTGGCCAAGCCTACCTCACCTAAAACTTGGTGGACCCTGTTATACCCAGCAATCTGGCCAAGCCTACCTCACCAAACACTTGGTGGACCCTGTTATACCCAGCAGTCTGGCCAAGCTGGGACACAAACCCGACAGGCAGCCTGCGTGGATGGTATATGAGGTAAACGTTGAATCTTTCTGCCAGAAGGAAGCAGTTCCCAACAATGTCAGGGATATATCAGCTGTGCTCAGTAAGAGAACAACCAGGAGACATTAACAAACGGACAATACATGCAAACATTTAATTGATCGTGTCACCTTTCTTTCCGTACGGTCTGTATATTCTTCCATTCACTTTTCGCGATATTTTCTACATTTTCAAATACTGTACTACTCATTTTAAAAATATTTTTATACTTTTTAAACAATAAAGACCGTTTGATGGCACAGTCATAAATGTTATCTGATTCTACGAGCATCTTTATGAGCTGATGTCAGCCCTACAGGATTACAGGATTACAGGATTCTATCCTCAGTCATGCAGGGAAAATTAAATACAAGAGTACTAAATTAACGTAGAGAACTAAGTGAATGAGTGCTAACTTAACGCAGAGAATTAAATAGAAGAGCACTAGATTAACGTAGAGAACTAAGTGAATGAGTGCTAACTTAACGCAGAGAATTAAATAGAAGAGCACTAGATTAACGTAGAGAACTAAGTGAATGAGTGCTAACTTAACGCAGAGAATTAAATAGAAGAGCACTAGATTAACGTAGAGAACTAAGTGAATGAGTGCTAACTTAACGCAGAGAATTAAATAGAAGAGCACTAGATTAACGTAGAGAACTAAGTGAATGAGTGCTAACTTAACGCAGAGAATTAAATAGAAGAGCACTAGATTAACGTAGAGAACTAAGTGAATGAGTGCTAACTTAACGCAGAGAATTAAATAGAAGAGCACTAGATTAACGTAGAGAACTAAGTGAATGAGTGCTAACTTAACGCAGAGAATTAAATAGAAGAGCACTAGATTAACGTAGAGAACTAAGTGAATGAGTGCTAACTTAACGCAGAGAATTAAATAGAAGAGCACTAGATTAACGTAGAGAACTAAGTGAATGAGTGCTAACTTAACGCAGAGAATTAAATAGAAGAGCACTTGGCGGACCCTGTTATACCCAGCAATCTGACCAAGCCTACCTCACCAAACACTTGGCGGACCCTGTTATACCCAGCAATCTGACCAAGCCTACCTCACCAAACACTTGGCGGACCCTGTTATACCCAGCAATCTGACCAAGCCTACCTCACCAAACACTTGGCGGACCCTGTTATACCCAGCAATCTGACCAAGCCTACTCACCAAACACTTGGCGGACCCTGTTATACCCAGCAATCTGACCAAGCCTACCTCACCAAACACTTGGTGGACCCTGTTATACCCAGCAATCTGACCAAGCCTACCTCACCAAACACTTGGCGGACCCTGTTATACCCAGCAATCTGACCAAGCCTACCTCACCAAACACTTGGTGGACCCTGTTATACCCAGCAGACTGGGCAAGCCTACCTCACCAAACACTTGGTGGACCCTGTTATACCCAGCAGACTGGGCAAGCCTACCTCACCAAACACTTGGTGGACCCTGTTGTACCCAGCAATCTGGCCAAGCCTACCTCACCAAACACTTGGTGGACCCTGTTATACCCAGCAGACTGGGCAAGCCTACCTCACCAAACACTTGGTGGACCCTGTTATACCCAGCAGACTGGGCAAGCCTACCTCACCAAACACTTGGTGGACCCTGTTGTACCCAGCAGTCTGACCTAGCTGGGACACAAACCCGACAGGCAGCCTGCATGGATGGTAAATGAGGTAAACGTTGAATCTTTCTGCCAGAAGGAAGCAGTTCCCAACAATGTCAGGGATATATCAGCTGTGCTCAGTAAGAGAACAACCAGGAGACATTAACAAACGGACAATACATGCAAACATTTAATTGATCGTGTCACCTTTCTTTCCGTACGGTCTGTATATTCTTCCATTCACTTTTCGCGATATTTTCTACATTTTCAAATACTGTACTACTCATTTTAAAAATATTTTTATACTTTTTAAACAATAAAGACCGTTTGATGGCACAGTCATAAATGTTATCTGATTCTACGAGCATCTTTATGAGCTGATGTCAGCCCTACAGGATTACAGGATTACAGGATTCTATCCTCAGTCATGCAGGGAAAATTAAATACAAGAGTACTAAATTAACGTAGAGAACTAAGTGAATGAGTGCTAACTTAACGCAGAGAATTAAATAGAAGAGCACTAGATTAACGTAGAGAAGTAAGCAGAAGAGCACTAGATTAACGCAGAGAGCCAGGTAAAAAGTTCTTTCCTTTACTTATTTGCGATTTGCCTTCGAAACGTTTGAGAATAGTTTCTTCGTCATGCTGTTAAAAAGTTTATATGGGTTGTTCCTCCTCCTTAACCAGTTATCCCTGGGACGATATGCTGATATGCTGATATGTTGATATGTTTTGATATGTTGATATGCTGATATGCTGATATGTTGATATGTTGATATGTTGATATGTTTTGATATGTTGATATGCTGATATGTTGATATGTTTTGATATGTTGATATGCTGATATGCCGATATGCTGATATGCTGATATGTTGATATGTTTTGATATGTTGATATGCTGATATGTTGATATGTACTACAAAATTATACTTCTTTCATTTTGTGTGGTCCTTGATGACTCAAACCAGATCGTTTGGCTGTTCCTTTCTTATACCACGTGGCCAGTGGGATCTTTTGTTTCCGTCTGGACATTTTAAAATGTTTTGGTTTTCATCCCTCAGTGAATATAATGTTCCATCATTCTAACTCCCATGAAATATCAGTGGAACTTTGTTTCGTTTTGTTCTTTTTTTTTTCCCTCTGTTTGGTCAAAATAAAAATTTCAACTGAAAATATTTCTTACTGTCTTCTTCACTGAGAAAACTAACACAGTGCTTCTGAAAAAATAAGAGAAGTGAAAACAAAATGATGTTATACTTACACATAATATTTTTTTTGGGGGGGTGGGGGTGGGGGGGTGGTGGAGACAACCTACGTGATCTAGGGTTTAGACTATCGACTCGGGTGTTGGAGTTCGAGGGTTCGAATTCCACCAGAAGTGGCAAGGATTTTTTTTCTCGTGAATACTTTCACATTAAATTCTACTGGCCTCTAGGTTGTGGGACAGAACGTCTTGGTCTCTAGGTTGTGGGACCGAATGTCCTGTTCTCCAGATGGTGGGACATAACGTCCTGGTCTTTAGATAGTGGGACGGAACATTCTGGTCTCCAGATGGTGGGACATAACGTCCTGGTCTTTAGATAGTGGGACAGAACATTCTGGTCTCCAGATGGTGGGACATAACGTCCTGGTCTTTAGATAGTGGGACAGAACGTTCTGGTCTCCAGATGGTGGGACATAACGTCCTGGTCTTTAAATAGTGGGACAGAACGTTCTGGTCTCCAGATGGTGGGACATAACGTCCTGGTCTTTAGATAGTGGGACAGAACGTCCTGGTCTCCAGATGGTGGGACATAACGTCCTGGTCTTTAGATAGTGGGACAGAACATTCTGGTCTCCAGATGGTGGGACATAACGTCCTGGTCTTTAGATAGTGGGACAGAACGTTCTGGTCTCCAGATGGTGGGACATAACTTCCTGGTCTTTAGATAGTGGGACAGAACGTTCTGGTCTCCAGATGGTGGGACATAACGTCCTGGTCTTTAGATAGTGGGACAGAACGTTCTGGTCTCCAGATGGTGGGACATAACGTCCTGGTCTTTAGATAGTGGGACAGAACGTTCTGGTCTCCAGATGGTGGGACATAACATCCTGGTCTTTAGATAGTGGGACAGAACGTTCTGGTCTCCAGATGGTGGGACATAACGTCCTGGTCTTTAGATAGTGGGACAGAACGTTCTGGTCTCCAGATGGTGGGACATAACGTCCTGGTCTTTAGATAGTGGGACAGAACGTCCTGGTCTCCAGATGGTGGGACATAACGTCCTGGTCTTTAGATAGTGGGACAGAACGTCCTGATCTCTGAGTAGTGGGGACCGAAAGCCCGTGTGCATTTTTGTGCACTTTATATCCTGTGGTAGTTGGAAATCGCAAGAAGTGTTGGCTAGACGACATCTGCCCGGCTAAAATTCTAGGAAATCTATTACGGAGATTGGGTAGTAGCTTGGAGTATCTATGCTGACTGCAGCACCGGTTCTGAGGTGGTAACTGGAACCGGCGCCAGAGCAGGTATGGGAATGTCATGACTGTGATGAGCCATTTTCGAACAAACAAAAAAAGTGATAATATATGCTATATAAAATGTATGAAAACTAAAATACTAACAAAAACAAACATATAAAATCTAGACATGTTGAAATACTAACAGAAACAAACACTATACAAAATATAGAAATGCGGAAATACTAAAACAAATAAATACTGTATAAAATATATAATAACTGAAATACTAACAAAAACAAGCATTGTATAACATGTAAAAATGCTGAAATACTAATCATGAAAAATAAAACAGCTGAGACTGAACAGTCAAAAACTTAAAAATTGAACTTCAGTTTTATATGAACCTCTTTATGTGGGCTTTGGAGTTCTTTCATTAATCTGCTACAGGTTAACAGATTTCAAAGGAAGAGTCTCTTAAAGAAAACAGTAACGATGAAATAGAAAGAGAAAAAAAATATGAGAAGAATTTCACGGTAAGTTGTTGCCAGCTAAAACTGATACCATCTCTCCTAGCTATAAAGAGGGGGTGAAATCCATCATGACCTGCTCCAGTGCACTAGCTCACAGGGAGAAGTCACGTTTATTTCGTCTATTATATGTCTCTGTTGTGACTTTATTGTATTTTTGTAACAATTTATCTGACCTGGAGTTAGAAAGGAGATATTGTAATAAAATAACGGTTAGTGTCTCGGAGTCACAAAGCGCTCTCACTCTCGTTCTCTCTCTCCCTCACTCTCTCTCTCTCTAAACCCAGGATTGATCTGTACAAGAAAAGCCTTGCATACTCTGCAGTACAGCTCTGGAACACCCTCCCCTACCATTTAAAATCCATTGGTAATACTTCATCCTTTAACTCAAACCTGTTTCATTATTTACTTGCTTGTAATTATATGCCTCCATAAAATAACCAGCACTCTCTCAACACGTGACTCGCCAACCATCAAGTACTAAAATGACATAGTTAGAAAAGCAACTTGTTAGATATTGTTAGAAATTATTTTAATGTCTGTTAAAAACATATGTTAGAAGATCTGTATTTACAATGTATTTTTGTTTATGTATATGTCTGCGTATGTATGTGTGCATGAGTGCTATTTTATTAGGTTAATTACTTCTTCTCTTTTACTTTGAATGTAGTAGTTAAATCTTGCACTCTTTTGATATGTTTTTTCCTAATTTAATTTGTATATTTGTACTAAATAAAGTGTGTGGGAAGAATGAAAGATGGAGTGATGAAGGGCAGAATGTAAGACGGGCCTGCGTGCCCAATTCTTTACCCTTGAAAAATAAAGATTATTCATTCATTCATTCATTCTCTCTCTCTCTCTCTCTCTCTCTCCTCTCTCTCTCTCTCTTTCTCTAGTGTTAGCATCATTCTTCTGTAAATCTATTATATTGTCTCCTGTGTTGACCTGACAAAGGCTTCGAGCAGAAATATTGGGTTGTTGTTTTTCAACGTCATGATAATTTACAGAAGACCGTCTTGGAAGGGTACATAATGGGGAGAAGAAAGTGAGGAGGACCAAGGCGAAGATGGCTGCAAGACATCGTTGATAATCTGAAAATGGATGCATCAGTAGCAGGCCATCTTGCTTACAACCGAGAGGCCTACAGAGAGTTCCTAGGGAGGCAAAGTTCCCCAAGGAACGTGTCAGATAACTGACTGACTGTTGTTTTTCATCATTAAGTATTCTTTCTGCTATTGTCGTTTCTCTCTTTTCTTACCTCTTTCTTGTTTTTGTGCCTGTCTCTATTCATCCAGTAACAGTTTTACTAGTCATCATTCCGCTTATTTTTTCCACACTTATTCAGTAAATGACAAAATGATGTCTCTGTTCTCTAAACTGTGAAAAATCGGAAAACATTCTGAGTAGCGTGACCTGTGTAATGGGCAGAATCAGTGGTGGGAGGAGTCGCATATGTAAATTAGGAGACGACCGCTGGGAAGGATGACGTCAGAGAGGGACAAACCGGCTGGCCGTCTTTTGTCTTACGGTTGTCATTGCTTTGAATTTACGCTGATAACGATGTTTCCAAATGTTGAACTTATCCCAATGTTTGCGGTGATGCATTGCCTAAGTCTATACACGGTTCTATCCTTGATGAGTGGTTATACTAATAGGAATTGGGCTAGTGGAATGTAAAGGGCTAGCTGGGACAGTCATTAGAGTAACGGAAGAAGGTACGCCATTGCGTTTCCATAACAACCGCCGTTGTTCTGTCGAATGGTTTTTCAACAAAAGCCCAGTAAAGGTTGTTATTAAATTCGATCGCTTTCTCTGAGAACTGTCTGAGGGCAAATAACGCGTCTGTGCATCCTCTGTTTTTCCTAAAGCCTTGTTAAGCTGGGGCTCTATCATTGGTCTTAATCGCTTCTCTAAAATTTTACAAATATCTTTCCTGTATGGTTTAATAAGGAAATGCCTCTGTATTGTGTGCAGTCTCTTTTGCTGCCTTTATTTTTCCACAGTGGGGTGATTATGGTATTCTTTCCGTCTTGTGGGGTTTCTTGTTTGGTCCAAACTAGGCCGAATAGTCTGTGTAGCCTTGCTACGCCTACTTCATTCGCTGCTTTAAGTAGTTCGTTGGTTAGTTCATCTTGCCCTGCAGCTTTACCCCTTGGTGTTAGCCTTATAGCTTCTCTGATTTCTGATCTGAGTATATCAGGCTCTAACTCTGTGGAAATTTCTACGTTGGGGTTACTTTTGTCTGTGGTCTCAGTTGGGATGTTGAGTGATTGATCGAAGTATTGTGGCCATCTTTCTAGTATCTGTTTTGGGTCACATATTGGTTCTCCTTTCTCGCTGTTTATTATTTTTGTTAGGTCAAATTGCTCTGTTCTGGTTCTCATGGTGTTTAACTTTTTGTAGAACAGTTTTGTTGCTTCTTTGTGGTTGTCATTAAGTGTTTCGCCGTATACCTCCTAGTCTTTCTCCTTTTCCCTTGTTATTATTCTGTTTACTTGTCTTTTTGCTATTCTATATTCTATATAGTCCTTCTCTTGCTTACTCTTCACTCAGTCGTTCTATCTCTCTTTCTGGTGCTGCCATATAATTGTACCACTGCGAAGTGGTGAGGGTTTTTAGATGAAAATCTTAGCCTGGACGGAAGGACCACCTTGTAGATCATGGTACCTTCGGTGGATTTTCTTAAAGTCTGTAGTGGATTCTGTTATAGATTTACTCACCATAAGGTTTGACAAAGAGTTTTCTATGTAGATTTATTCTCTGCTCTGTATTAATCTGCAAGTTTGTCTTGTCATATTCTGTCTTTAATTTCCACACTAGTTTTATAATATTTTCTGTGTAATCTGTAAATTATTCTTATAGTCTTCTCTGATCTGTAGGTTTGTCTTGGAATATTATCGCTCTAATCTGTAATTTTGTCTTGTAATATTCTCTATTTAATCCGTAAGTTAATCTTGTAATATTCTCTCCTTTATCTGTATGTTAATCTTGTAATATTCTCTCCCTACCCTGTAGGTTAATTGCGTAATCCCTATTACTAATCTTAAACTTAATCTTATATTTAGTCTATCTCTATCTGTAAGTTAAACTTTTAATATGTTTATTCTAAACTGCAAGTTGATGGTGTAATGCTTTATTTATTTTTTACAAAGCGATTTTTATATCAATTCTGAAATCTCTATTTAAATATTTTTGACCAATATATAAAATTTAAATCAACAAAATAATAATAATTTAATCTCTAAAATAGTCTCAGATATTTTGTTCCTGTAATATGCAGATTGACAAAATAAACAAGGCAGCTGAAATATGTATCAATGAGGAAAAATTGGAAGAAGTGGAGAGTTTTGAATATCTTGGATCACTATTAACTAATAATGAAGATATAATGAGGAAAATCAAAAGGAGGACATCTATCGCTCTTCAGAAAGTAAAACAACTAAAGAAGCTGTGGAGAGGAACAGGCAGAACTACAAAAATAAGATTTTTAAGGGCATGCATCTATCCCATCGCAACATATGCCTGTGAGACCTGGACACTTAACAAAACAGCTGAGAAACACATAAATGCCTTTGAATGTAAATGTTATAGAAGAGTTTTTCAAATATCTTGGACACAAAAAAGAACAAATATATCCATACTACAAGAACTTAATATTGAAGAAGGCTGGCTAGTAAAGAGGATTAAACAAAGAAAACTGAAATATTTTGGACACATTAAACGTCATGAAAATCTAGAAAAGACCGTCTTGGAAGGGTGCATAATGGGAAAAAGAAAGAGAGGAAGACCAAGGCGAAGATGGCTGCAAGACATCATTGATGATCTGCAAATGGATACGTCAGCAGCAGGCCATCTTGCTCACAACCGGTAGGCCTTCATGAATGCTGTTAGAGAGGCAAAGTTCCGCAAGGGACATGCAAATGAATGAATGAATATGTAGATTAACATTTTGATATTTTCTCTCTAACTTGGAATTTATACATAAAAAAATTGTCCTGTCTTGTCTTCTTCCTCATATAGTTTTCGGTGTTGAGGGGACAAATAGATGTCTTGACAGGGCTCGACGATTTGCTTCATATAATGGGATATTTAGTGCTGCTGTAACTTCCTCCCTCCATCTCCTGCGTGGGCGACCTCTTCCTCTGTTACCTACAAATCTTAGTGTAAATTTTTTCTGTGCTATACTGTCTGGTGGTAACCGTATAACATGGTCACCACATTTGACTTGCTGTTTCTGGATATAGTGTAATACTGGTGTTACTATAACCTTTGTCCTGATGGTGTCATTTCTTATTTGGTCTCTTCTTGTTACATGTAGTATTCTCCTTAACCATCTCATTCCTGTTGTGATGATTTTTCTTTTGTTCTTGGCTGTTAGTGTACATTGTAATGCACCAGACATGGAGGAAGAATGTGAGGAGTTCTTTGACAACCTCCGTGATACACTAAACCACAT
The DNA here is from genome assembly GCA_009760885.1 of Achatina immaculata. Taxonomy (NCBI): domain Eukaryota; kingdom Metazoa; phylum Mollusca; class Gastropoda; order Stylommatophora; family Achatinidae; genus Lissachatina; species Lissachatina immaculata. Next base: position 52,697,179 of record CM019692.1, read on the forward strand.
AAGTAAAGAGGAAAATGTTATAATCATGGGGGACTTCAGTGCAAGACTGGGAACTAGTAGAGCTGACGTAGCAGTCCACCTGGGTGCCTTCGGCGTCCAGGAGTGCGTTAGAAGTGAAAATAGTAGCAGACATTAAAAATTAGCATCAGTAAAATACGAAAGTTTTCCCACAACAGTTGCAGATTTTTACACATTTATGTTCTAGAGTGCCCAGTTTTATTTCTTTCTTTCTTCTTCTTTCTTGACTAATTGTTCATGTTTTCTGTATCGTTCTGTTTGTATTTCATTGCTTGTTAGCTTGGGGGGATCAAGTTGAAAGTCTTTGACTTGTTATTATGTAAACTTTATTCTTATCATTTTACGTTTAATCTATAACCCTATGGGAGGTTTATATTTTAGGGTTTTGACCATCATCATTGCACTCCGGACATGTCCATATTTGCTCGGATTCCCCCTCCCTCTTCCACCTCCCAAGTATATCCGTCAGCGCCCTGCGGCAGATAGTGCAAGTTCTGTGTTGACCTACAAGTTCTCTCACGGGCCCCATGTGCCTTGCATCCCTGGCCATGTCAGTTCTGTGTTGATCTACAAGATCTCTCACGGGCCCCATGCGCCTTTCATTCCTGGCCGTGCCAGTCTGTAATCTCAGCTCTCTCAGTCTAAACAGCGATGTAGATTCGCTTCTCTCCAAGTCCTCCACTCTGCCTGTCTCTCTAAACGCATTAACAATATCAGCTCCATCCAGTGGTTGTCTATCTGCATGACAGCAGAGCCAGCCAACCTATCAGCTCTCTCACTCCCCTGGACGCCCGTATATCCAGGGACATAGATGAAGGTGACTTTGTGGATCTTTGATCTCCGCAATGACTCAAACCACTGCCTGCGTACACAGCCTGCCTCGACCTTCCAGATCATACCCTCACTTAGTCTGCAGACGCAGGCTCTTGTGACTCCAGCCATGCGTCACTGCCATCACTTCCATCGTCATGCTGCTTGTGGTCATAGCGGAGGCACTGCTGGCTTCCTGGACAGTTCTGCCCACTGAGGGTGCCGTGAATGCCCGTGCACTCCTCTGATGTTGTACAATGGACCCATCTGTGTAAATAAAATCTACCTCACCGGAGTTTTCATTGATGAGGGCGTTAACCTGTGCGTTCACAGCAAGTTGATTCTGCTCCCTGTTCCTCTTTTCAAACCTAATAATGCAAACGAAGATGCCTTAAAGCGCTAGCGGCACAGGTACCCATCCCTCGTTTATGCTGTAAAAACCTTATGTATAAGAACGTACGGTACATCATATTAAAATAGATTCTCGTTGCTCAGCGATGAGATTGATTGTTATATTCCGACACTAGCTTTGGTACTCTAAAAAAATGAGACTGATTTTAACGAATACATTTTCAATAATACTCTTTTACCCTTGCATTCTCACTTTATCTGCCTCTGTGTGTGTGTGTGTCTCTCTCTCTCTCTTTCTCTGCCTCACTCTCTCTTATGCTTTACTCTGCTGTGACTCGCAGGTATTCAATTCTTCACACTAGTGTTAGGTATCACATTTGTTAGGTATCACATTTTTTTAGGTATCACATTTTACAACAGTAGTAACTGGGAAATGCTGACTCCTTTACTCCCTCCCTGAGAAGCCAGTACAACACAGTTCAGCAACACCTGCGCTTAAACTTACATAAATAATGTGAAGAATAAGTAAAAAAAAAAGACTAGTAAACACAGAGATAAATGCAAGAAATGGATGACATGATCAGGTCTCTGAAAACAATAAAGACATGCTAGGCACGAAGGGCCAGGTATGGCACGTGTGTCAACAGACATGACACGTATGTCAACAGACATGGCACGTATGTCAACAGACATGGCACGTGTGTCAACAGACATGGCACGTATGTCAACAGACATGGCACGTGTGTCAACAGACATGGCACGTATATCACCAGACATGGCACGTATGTCACCAGACATGGCACGTATGTCACTAGACATGGCACGTATGTCACCAGACATGCCACGTGTGTCACCAGACATGGCACGCGTGTCACCAGACATGGCACGCATGTCACCAGACATGGCACGTGTGTCACCAGACATGGCACGTGTGTCACCAGACATGGCACGTATGTCACCAGACATGGCACGTATGTCACCAGACATGGCACGTATGTCACCAGACGTATGTCACCAGTGACTAAAAGAATGAGAGACGAATCCGTACCACGAGCAGCTTTAATGTGAATTCCACAGGGCAAAAGAAGCACAGGACGACCAAAGAGACAGGGAGACATGTAGCAAAGGAAAAGGAAAAAGACTGACATGGGAGACAGAAGATAGCGAAGGGCAAAAGTGGGACTCTCTTGCTACCAGCAGCCTCACGTGTCTAGGCACTGAGGGGACAAGACAGAGAGAGACAGAGAGAGAGAGAGAGAGAGACAGAGACAGAGGCAGAGACAGAGAGAGAGACAGAGAAAGACAGAGGGAGATAGACAGACAGAGAGAGATAGAGAGACAGACAGAGAGAGAGGGAGAGAGAGGGAGGCAGAGAGATAAAGACAGAGAGAGAGAGACAGACAGAGATAGAGAGACAGACAGAGAGAGACAGAGACAGACAGACAGAGAGAGACAGAGACAAAGAGAGACAGAGAGAATCACAGAGAGAGACAGAGAGGTACAAAGAGAGAGGCAGAAAGAGACACAGAGAGAAAGAGACAGAGAGAGACAGAGAGAGAGAGAGGGGCAGGGCATGGCAGGAAAAGCATACGTCTCTCACTCCAGAACAACACAGGCACCATTATTAGATCTTGCTCTACTAAACAGTTCTCAGAACAAAAATTATGCAATGTCAAAATAAAAGACAAACTAGCACATTTCTGACCCAAGCCATATTTTTAAATGAACCTATCCCAAAGTTTGCGGTCATGCACCGCCTAAGCCTATACACGGTTCTATCCTTGATGAGTGGTTGTACTAAGAGGGATTGGGCTAGTGGATAAAGTCGCCAAAGAAAGTGAACAGAAAAGCCTTACTTTGAACATCAAAAAGACAGAGACTATGGTTATATCTAAGAAACAGAATCCACCAGCATGCAGTATTAAATTAAACGGAACCATTCTAAAGCAGGTGCAGAAATTCAAATACCTTGGAGCAGTAATAACTTCAGATGGGAAATGCAAAACAGAAATTAGGAACAGAATAGACCAAGCAAAGACTGCATTTCAGAGAATGAGAAACATATTAGCTAACACATCTTTATCAATGAATGTTAGAAAACGAGTCCTAAAATGCTATATTGAACCTATCTTGTTATATGGAAGTGAATCATGGACAATAGGCAAGTCTGCACAAAAATCATTGGAAGCAGCAGAAATGTGGTTTATTAGAAGAATGTTGCGAATCCCCTGGACAGCAAAAATAACTAATGAAGAATGTATGAGAAGAGCTGGAGAGACAAAAAACCTTGTCAGAAAGATAAGAGAGAGACAATGTACTTTCATAGGACATGCAATTAGAAGAGGGGGCATTGAAAATATTATAACACCAGGAAAAATAGAAGGAAGAAGATCAAGAGGAAGACCAAGAGAAATGATACTGGACAGTCTGACGGGATAGTGTGAGAGGAGATCACCAACTGAACTGATGGCCAATCGGCACGGCATCTGATGATGATGATGATGATGGAATGTAAAGGGCTAGCTGGGACAGTCATTAGAGTAAAGGAAGAAGGTAGGCCATTGCGTCTCCGTGACAACTGTCGTGTGAGAACTGTGTACCAAGGGTTATAGACATTGTGATGTTCTGCATACGACCTGTGTTATTTAGCAAGTAACAATAAACTGAGATATAATGTAGCTTGGGCTGTTGATTCTTGCATTTCACTCGTCACAAGTGTGTGTGTGTGCGTGCGCGCGCGCGCCTTGTCATAGCAGACAATAAGGTCAGTAAGAGACCAACATTTATTATCAAAATTTAGTGGGCCGGAGCATGCAGTAAAAGATTCAACAATAAACCGAGTTTGAGATTTCAAGACACGGTGACTTGCTTACTAGCGAACGTACCAGCACACTTACCCTAAATCGCCGCATACTTCAAGAACAAAAGACCGCCTGCGATTATATTCGGTGATTTGCCGTGTTTTTTTTTTTTCGTATCCCCGTAGAGTCTGATGAGCAAATATGTCACCACGCCATGCGTAACCAGTCTGGTATGTGTTTGATGACTGTATACGTCATCCTTGAAGCGGAACAGGCTCCCTGAAGCCCAGAGACAGTGTCATAAAAACAGCTGTCATTAAAACTTCTGACTGCTGAGAGATGCAGCTCTAATAATAAACATATGAATGTAATTTCTAGAGATAAGGTGGACTTTAGTCTGTGCTACTCTGTATACACTACTCTTCTCAGCCAGTTCAGTTACTTAAGAAAGTTCATATGTTCTGTGACCTTTCATAATGTTTTGAGCACTGCGTTCCATTACTGGAGAACATGGGTAAGATTATGTACAATGTAGTGCCTGATACTGTATGTACAATGTAGTGTCTGATATTGTATGCACAATGTAGTGCCTGATACTGTATGTACAATGTAGTGTCTGATATTGTATGCACAATGTAGTGTCTGATACTGTATGCACAATGTAGTGCCTGATACTGTATGTATAATGTAGTGTCTGATATTGTATGCACAATGTAGTGCCTGATACTGTATGTACAATGTGGTGTCTGATACTGTATGTATAATGTAGTGTCTGATATTGTATGCACAATGTAGTGCCTGATACTGTATGTACAATGTGGTGCCTGATACTGTATGTACAATGTAGTGTCTGATACTGTATGTACAATGTAGTGTCTGATACTGTATGCACAATGTAGTGCCTGATACTGTATGTACAATGTAGTGCCTGATACTGTATGTATAATGTAGTGTCTGATACTGTATGCACAATGTAGTGTCTGATACTGTATGTACAATGTAGTGTCTGATACTGTATGCACAATGTAGTGCCTGATACTGTATGTACAATGTGGTGTCTGATACTGTATGCACAATGTGGTGCCTGATACTGTATGTACAATGTAGTGTCTGATACTGTATGCACAATGTAGTGTCTGATACTGTATGCACAATGTAGTGTCTGATACTGTATGCACAATGTAGTGTCTGATACTGTATGCACAATGTAGTGTCTGAAACTGTATGTTCAATGTAATGTCTGATATTGTATGTACAATGTAGTGTCTGATACTGTATGTTCAATGTAATGTATGATACTGTATGCACAATGTAGTGTCTGATACTGTATGCACAATGTGGTGTCTGATACTGTATGTACAATGTAATGTCTGACACTGTATGTTCAATGTAATGTAATGATACTGTATGTACAATGTAGTGTCTGATACTGTATGTACAATGTGGTATCTGATACTGTATGTACAATGTAGTGTCCGTTACTGTATGCAAGGACAACCAACATTAAGAAGCCAGCGAGGTCAGGTTACACATCACTGACCCTGATAGTAAAAAAAAAGGCTGGAAACTCTGTTCTCAGGGGTAAAATTACCTGTCAGAGAACCTTTTTTTCCAAAGAACTGTGTTTTAACAATCTCTAGAATGTTATACTTCTGTGTGACAGTTATAAGGCTGTGTTGTTGTTTTTTCTTCATTCTTCATTTGACGCACCGAATTCAAGAAAAAAGGTCAGGAATGTAACGTGAATTATTATTCAATTTTGAAAGTTGACACAAGCGATAAATCATATATTATTACATACAAGCATTCCTAACTAAGAGCACTTTACTCGGGTACAAATTAAAGGACGGGATGACAGACTGGCACTTTAAATAGCTGTTTTCCAGTGTTACCTAGATCTTGTATAAATGTTGAGAATGCTCAAGTTTACCTCAGGAACACTGCTAACATAACCGCAAATAAGGAGGCATCTTTCGTAAGCCTGTGTTCTGTTCTGGCCCATCACTCCGCGAGATGAGATACACGTCAGCGAAGAGGCCCCCAAAAAAGTAGTTCGCTATGCGTATACTCTTCCTGTCTTAGCTACCCAAGTTGTGAGTGCGGATGTTTATTCTGGACTTCCGGCATGTTAGTCGCGTCATCACCTTGTTACTGGGATTTATAGCAAACAAACGTTCATAAATGCCATGAGGATGGGGCCCCCACGCGTGCTGTAACTTCCACAAGGAAACCATGGGGGGCTGCTTCGTATAACAGGTTCACAACGGCTTCATTGCTTTCTAATTCTTAAACAAGTTTGTTCCGTTATTAGGTATTTATATTTTAAAATTACAATGAATGCTAAAAATAGGTTTTGCTTTACTTCGTCGTAGAAACGAGGTACCTGGTTCTTCCTCACTCTTTTAATCAAGTTATTCTCTAAATCAGTGACTTTCAACGTCTAAATCAGTGACTTTCAACGTCTAAATCATTGACTCTCAACGTCTAAATCAGTGACTCTCAACGTCTAAATCTGTGACTCTCAACGTCTAAATCTGTGACTCCCAACATCTAAATCTGTGAGTCTCAACCTCTAAATCTGTGATTCTCTAAATCTGTGACTCCCAACGGAGGGGCAGGTGACTCTCAGGGGAAGGATTTTCAAGTCCAGCGGAGGGGAAAAAAGAAGAAGGGAGGGAGGAAGGGAGGATTTAGGATGTAAAAGAATGTTTGATGATAAAAACCCTTTCTGGACTATCGTTTAGAATATGTTGGGGAGGATTCGGAAAAGGGGGTTGGGGGGGGGGGGTGGAGGGAAACCTGGGTTGAAAAGGGAAGACTGGTGCCTGGGATGTTGAGAAATTATGTACTCTACACTCTCATAAACTTTTAAAAAAAGCAAAAAAGATGATTAGGTGTGGTGCCTGATACTGTATGTACAATGTAGTGTCTTATACTGTATGTACAATGTAGTGTCTGATACTGTATGCTCAATGTAGTATATGATACTGTATGTACAATGTAGTGTCTGATACTGTATGCACAATGTAGTGTCTGATACTGTATGCACAATGTAGTGTCTGAAACTGTATGTTCAATGTAATGTCTGATATTGTATGTACAATGTAGTGTCTGATACTGTATGTTCAATGTAATGTATGATACTGTATGCACAATGTAGTGTCTGATACTGTATGCACAATGTGGTGTCTGATACTGTATGTACAATGTAATGTCTGACACTGTATGTTCAATGTAATGTAATGATACTGTATGTACAATGTAGTGTCTGATACTGTATGTACAATGTGGTATCTGATACTGTATGTACAATGTAGTGTCCGTTACTGTATGCAAGGACAACCAACATTAAGAAGCCAGCGAGGTCAGGTTACACATCACTGACCCTGATAGTAAAAAAAAAGGCTGGAAACTCTGTTCTCAGGGGTAAAATTACCTGTCAGAGAACCTTTTTTTCCAAAGAACTGTGTTTTAACAATCTCTAGAATGTTATACTTCTGTGTGACAGTTATAAGGCTGTGTTGTTGTTTTTTCTTCATTCTTCATTTGACGCACCGAATTCAAGAAAAAAGGTCAGGAATGTAACGTGAATTATTATTCAATTTTGAAAGTTGACACAAGCGATAAATCATATATTATTTACATACAAGCATTCCTAACTAAGAGCACTTTACTCGGGTACAAATTAAAGGACGGGATGACAGACTGGCACTTTAAATAGCTGTTTTCCAGTGTTACCTAGATCTTGTATAAATGTTGAGAATGCTCAAGTTTACCTCAGGAACACTGCTAACATAACCGCAAATAAGGAGGCATCTTTCGTAAGCCTGTGTTCTGTTCTGGCCCATCACTCCGCGAGATGAGATACACGTCAGCGAAGAGGCCCCCAAAAAAGTAGTTCGCTATGCGTATACTCTTCCTGTCTTAGCTACCCAAGTTGTGAGTGCGGATGTTTATTCTGGACTTCCGGCATGTTAGTCGCGTCATCACCTTGTTACTGGGATTTATAGCAAACAAACGTTCATAAATGCCATGAGGATGGGGCCCCCACGCGTGCTGTAACTTCCACAAGGAAACCATGGGGGGCTGCTTCGTATAACAGGTTCACAACGGCTTCATTGCTTTCTAATTCTTAAACAAGTTTGTTCCGTTATTAGGTATTTATATTTTAAAATTACAATGAATGCTAAAAATAGGTTTTGCTTTACTTCGTCGTAGAAACGAGGTACCTGGTTCTTCCTCACTCTTTTAATCAAGTTATTCTCTAAATCAGTGACTCTCAACGTCTAAATCAGTGACTTTCAACGTCTAAATCATTGACTCTCAACGTCTAAATCAGTGACTCTCAACGTCTAAATCTGTGACTCTCAACGTCTAAATCTGTGACTCCCAACATCTAAATCTGTGAGTCTCAACCTCTAAATCTGTGATTCTCAAAGTCTAAATCTGTGACTCCCAACGGAGGGGCAGGTGACTCTCAGGGGAAGGATTTTCAAGTCCAGCGGAGGGGAAAAAAGAAGAAGGGAGGGAGGAAGGGAGGATTTAGGATGTAAAAGAATGTTTGATGATAAAAACCCTTTCTGGACTATCGTTTAGAATATGTTGGGGAGGATTCGGAAAAGGGGGTGGGGGTGGGGGGGGGTGGAGGGAAACCTGGGTTGAAAAGGGAAGACTGGTGCCTGGGATGTTGAGAAATTATGTACTCTACACTCTCATAAACTTTTAAAAAAAGCAAAAAAGATGATTAGGTGTGGATCTGCAATAGAGGTTAATGTTGTCGTGCCTAAAGCAAACATTAACTTTGAACTCTCTGTGGGTCTTCACCTCTCGGCCGGAAAAAAATCACCGGTAAATTACGTCATTTCCTGTTTGGTTGCAGTGAGAAACTTTACTGACATTCTTGCACCAGGAAACTTTTGTCGTGGGATGTTTCAAATATCATAAGGAGAGACAAGTGTTCAAAATAAACCGGCACTGGATGATGATGATGATGATGATGAATAACCACCCGGTCTTGAGATTCTTGTGAATAAAACACGTTTCGCTCAAATAACTCTCTGTGACACTCTGTAGCAGACTCTGTTTACACGCAATCTGTGTACATGGCCCCACTTGTGTACAATATGTTTACATGCAGTCTGTGTACATGGTACCACTTGTGTACAATATGTTTACATGCAGTCTGTGTACATGGCCCCATTTGTGTACAATCTCTTTACATGCAGTCTGCGTGTACATGGCCCCACTTGTGTACAATCTGTTTACACCCAGTCTGTGTACATGGCCCCACTTGTGTACCATCTGTTTACACGCAGTCTGTGTGTACATGGCCCCACTTGTGTACCATCTGTTTACACGCAGTCTGTGTGTACATGGCCCCACTTGTGTACCATCTGTTTACACGCAGTCTGTGTGTACATGGCCCCACTTGTGTACAATCTCTTTACACGCAGTCTGTGTGTACATGGCCCCACTTGTGTACAATTTGTTTACACGCAGTCTGTGTGTACATGGCCCCACTTGTGTACAATTTGTTTACACGCAGTCTGTGTGTACATGGCCCCACTTGTGTACAATTTGTTTACACGCAGTCTGTGTGTACATGGCCCCACTTGTGTACAATCTTTTCCCAACACACAACTTTCCAGACCTTTATAGCTAATAAGTCTTCATGAGGAGAAATTCTTATTCGCTTCTGCTTCTTCTTCTTCGTCTTCTTCTTCCGTAGCACTGGAACTGTCAACTAGTATTCTCTGCAGGCAATGAGGTTATTGTGTTGAGGCACAGCATTGCGTCGGCTAGGGAGTGGGTTACCGTGACCTTTTTTTCAGTTCGTGGGTGGAGCAAAAAGGAAGGGGTGAGCAGTGCTTCTTTGCCAAACACCACCACACGACCATGAAGACTATAGCGACCCCCTGTCTTGTTAGACAGGCTAGACCTGTTAATGGGGGTACCAACGGAGAGGTGGGACAGGGTCTTGGTCAGCTATAGGCTTACAAACCCTGACTGACTCGCGCATGTCAGCTATAGGCTTACAAACCCTGACTTGTGCATGTCAGCTATAGGCTTACAAACCCTGACTCTTGCATGTCAGCTATAGGCTTACAAACCCTGACTCGTGCATGTCAGCTATAGGCATGCCAAGCTTGATTCTTGCATGTCAGCTGTAAGCTTGTCAACCTTGACTCGTGCATGTCAGCCATAGGCTTGTCAACCCTGACGCTAGCATGTCAGCTATAGACTTGTCAACCCTGACGCTAGCATGTCAGCTATAGACTTGTCAACCCTGACTCTTACATGTCAGCTATAGGCTTGTCAACCCTGACGCTAGCATGTCAGCTGTGGGATACTGACTGCCTGATAGAATAGCTTCTTCGTGCACCTTATTTTCTTTACACTTGAGACAAAAGAAATCAGACAACATTTCAGTTATCATTGCATTATACCCAAGGACAATGTTGACCATCTTGGCAACAGATTTCAATGGGGAGGGGGCGGGTTGGGTTTATAGATTAAAATAAACTTTAGCCTAGATCGCAAAATAACCTCTGATCGGCTCTGGTTATGGTTACGACTCTTACACCTCGCCCGACTCGAACGCTTTTTCCAAACCATTTATCTGACAGAAACTCTCAAAAACTTTCTTCTTCACAATAAACTCGTTTTTTTTTTGTTAAGCATACTTCGTGCTCCTAATCTCCTAGAACAAATCAGCTTTGAAGTGTATTTATATCTCTTTCATTCGTCACAAGTTAACTCTAAAATGTCCTGGATGTCATTTCCCTATTCTGTCTTACCAGACTGTCACTGTTAAAGAAACAACATCAAGAGAGAGTAAGAAGTTCGTTGCGTGCAATGAGATACCAAATCAAGAATTAAAAAAAAAAAAACAGAGGTTTTATTTTCCATGTCGTCTTGTATTCATAATCTTCCAACTTTTTTTTTTAATCTACAATGAACTCAGAGTAACATAAAACACGCAGATATATTGTATCCTCATACATAATCATGGCTGGGACATAAGATTCGAAACTAAATTTCCACAAATAAATCTCTTAAATTCACCATTTACCCCCGCCCGTAAATCCACTTCGTTTCCGCAATTAAACCAAGGGACGTAATCACTAGATGATCTACAGATTGGATTCCCCGCGGCCCGCCGTATTTCTGGAGTCTCTAACGGCTGGCGCCTGCCTCTTAGATGTCATGGGAATATATCTTGGTTTTCCAAGACAAATTTCTCTCGCTTGCTCCAGACGAAGCAGCCGTACTGAAGTAACCTCAGATTCAACATCACACAAGTGCTATTACCTCCCTTTTAAATGCTATAAAAATGAAATTAACTGCCTTGAATCATCCTGGGAATAATCTAATTTTAAATTATTGACGTTTAATTTTCCTCGTTTTTCTTCTGTCACTCTGTTTTCGTTTCGTCAGTTCCAGGGTTGTCTTTATTTACGTGAAACGTGAACGGGATACGGGTAAACAGAGAGGCAGTACCACGGCTGTTGCTTTGAAGCACAGCATTGCGTCGGCTAGGGAGTGGGTTACCGTGACCTTTTTTTCAGTTCGTGGGTGGAGCAAAAAGGAAGGGGTGAGCAGTGCTTCTTTGCCAAACACCACCACACGACCATGAAGACTATAGCGACCCCCTGTCTTGTTAGACAGGCTAGACCTGTTAATGGGGGTACCAACGGAGAGGTGGGACAGGGTCTTGGTCAGCTATAGGCTTACAAACCCTGACTGACTCGCGCATGTCAGCTGTAGGCTTACAAACCCTGACTTGTGCATGTCAGCTATAGGCTTACAAACCCTGACTCTTGCATGTCAGCTATAGGCTTACAAACCCTGACTCGTGCATGTCAGCTATAGGCATGCCAAGCTTGATTCTTGCATGTCAGCTGTAAGCTTGTCAACCTTGACTCGTGCATGTCAGCCATAGGCTTGTCAACCCTGACGCTAGCATGTCAGCTATAGACTTGTCAACCCTGACGCTAGCATGTCAGCTATAGACTTGTCAACCCTGACTCTTACATGTCAGCTATAGGCTTGTCAACCCTGACGCTAGCATGTCAGCTGTGGGATACTGACTGCCTGATAGAATAGCTTCTTCGTGCACCTTATTTTCTTTACACTTGAGACAAAAGAAATCAGACAACATTTCAGTTATCATTGCATTATACCCAAGGACAATGTTGACCATCTTGGCAGCAGATTTCAATGGGGAGGGGGCGGGTTGGGTTTATAGATTAAAATAAACTTTAGCCTAGATCGCAAAATAACCTCTGATCGGCTCTGGTTATGGTTACGACTCTTACACCTCGCCCGACTCGAACGCTTTTTCCAAACCATTTATCTGACAGAAACTCTCAAAAACTTTCTTCTTCACAATAAACTCGTTTTTTTTTTTTTGTTAAGCATACTTCGTGCTCCTAATCTCCTAGAACAAATCAGCTTTGAAGTGTATTTATATCTCTTTCATTCGTCACAAGTTAACTCTAAAATGTCCTGGATGTCATTTCCCTATTCTGTCTTACCAGACTGTCACTGTTAAAGAAACAACATCAAGAGAGAGTAAGAAGTTCGTTGCGTGCAATGAGATACCAAATCAAGAATTAAAAAAAAAAAAACAGAGGTTTTATTTTCCATGTCGTCTTGTATTCATAATCTTCCAACTTTTTTTTTTAATCTACAATGAACTCAGAGTAACATAAAACACGCAGATATATTGTATCCTCATACATAATCATGGCTGGGACATAAGATTCGAAACTAAATTTCCACAAATAAATCTCTTAAATTCACCATTTACCCCCGCCCGTAAATCCACTTCGTTTCCGCAATTAAACCAAGGGACGTAATCACTAGATGATCTACAGATTGGATTCCCCGCGGCCCGCCGTATTTCTGGAGTCTCTAACGGCTGGCGCCTGCCTCTTAGATGTCATGGGAATATATCTTGGTTTTCCAAGACAAATTTCTCTCGCTTGCTCCAGACGAAGCAGCCGTACTGAAGTAACCTCAGATTCAACATCACACAAGTGCTATTACCTCCCTTTTAAATGCTATAAAAATGAAATTAACTGCCTTGAATCATCCTGGGAATAATCTAATTTTAAATTATTGACGTTTAATTTTCCTCGTTTTTCTTCTGTCACTCTGTTTTCGTTTCGTCAGTTCCAGGGTTGTCTTTATTTACGTGAAACGTGAACGGGATACGGGTAAACAGAGAGGCAGTACCACGGCTGTTGCTTTGAAGCCATGTCAGCACGTGAAGGCTGATACTTTTTAGACTTGTTTGTTTGTGGAATATGCTCAGAATTCAGCACTACATCATCAACCATAACATGCTGAGAATTCTGCACCACATCATCAGTCAGAGTATGCCGAGAATTCTCCATCACATCATCAGTTAGAATATACCGAGAATTCTACACCACATCATCAACAAGAATACACTAAGTATTCTACACCACATCATCAACAAGAATACACTAAGTATTCTACACCACATCATCAGTCAGAATATGCTAAGAATTCAGCACTACATCATCAGCCAGAACATGCTGAGAATTCTGCACCACATCATCAGACAGAATGTGCTGAGAATTCAGCACCACATTATCAGTTAGAATATACTAAGAATTCTACACCACATCATCAGTCAGAATATGCTGAGAATTCAGCACTATCATCAGTCAGAATATGCTAAAAATTCTACACTACATCATCCACCAGAATACGGTGACAATTTTACACCACATCATCAGTCAGAATATGCTGAGAATTCTACACTGCATTATCAGTCAGAATATACTGAGAATTAATTACCACATTATCAAGTAGAATATTTTGAGAATTCAGCACCACATCATCAATCAAAATATGCTGAGAATTAAGCACCACATCATCAGTCAGAATGTGCTGAGAATTCAGCACCACATCATCAGTCAGAATGTGCTGAGAATTCAGCACCACATCATCAGTCAGAATGTGCTGAGAATTCAGCACCACATCATCAGTCAGAATATGCTGAGAATTCAGCACCACATCATCAGTCAGAATGTGCTGAGAATTCAGCACCACATCATCAGTCAGAATGTGCTGAGAATTCAGCACCACATCATCAGTCAGAATATGTTGAGAATTAAACACCACATCATCAGCCAGATTATGCTGATCATTCAGCACTACATCATCAGCCAGAATGTGCTGAGCATTCAGCACTACATCATCAGCCAGAATGTGCTGAGCATTCAGCACTACATCATCAACCAAAATATACCGATGACTCAGCACTACATCCTCAGCCAGAGAGAATCTATCAAAGGTCACACGTGGATGATATTCAGAAAATCACAATCTCAACTCTCGAGCTTTCACGAGATACACAAAAGCGAGTCCAAAAGTAACTGCATGTCAAGGGAAGTAACCACTGAAAAAAATACACATGGTGGCTTTCTGACTCGCATTCGAATCTTTTAAAATATTTCCAATGATTACATCCCTTGGTGATTTGCCACTACTGTTTGACTGGCCCTCCTAAAACCACCACATTACTGTAGATTTGCTAGTAATAAAGAAAATAATTTGTATTTTCCTTGCAGATTTAACGCCCCTGGTATTTTTTAATAAAGTTTGGTAGCTCCCCCTCCATTCGCATGGGAATCGTTAAATGTTGTGTCGATGTTCTGAGCAAGATCTTGGGGCTTGTAAGTTACTATGGGCTTAAAAGTTACGTAGAGTGGACGTGTTTTGTTGGTAGCCGTGATTCTAGCTAGAATGTAGTTTATGAAAAAGTTTCAATGCAAGTTCTCACGGCGGTGACTTGAGTTATCTCAGTAACCTTTCCAGAACCACATTCGTTATTGGTGGCCGTCTGTCTTGATATGTGGCACTATGTTTTCTTCATCAAGCTGTATCCATCCATCTCCGCCTATGGCGTGTTATTAAATTTCATTCTACAATTGGATCGTTGATGGATGACTTCGTAATTAGTAAAAGTAAACGTGAGAGTGGTGAATGAATGTGGGTGTCATTCTTCATGATGTACAAAACTGTCATTACACAGTACGAATATTGTGGTATCTGTGGAGGCAGCCTACAGGACATTATTCAATCTCAGCAAGTAGAATATCCATCTTTAACGAAATATCAGCTCGACAATATAGTTTCAACACCTTCATTCTAATATCAGCTCGACAATATAGTTCAACACTTTCATTCCAAATATGAACTTGACAATATGGTTTAACATCTTCATTCCAAATATGAACTTGACAATATGGTTTAACACTTTCATTCCAAATATGAACTTGACAGTATGGTTTAACATCTTCATTCCAAATATGAACTTGACAATATGGTTTAACACTTTCATTCAAAATTCTACAAAACCCTGGATCAGTGTCCTCTGTATTTTATCAAGTCTCAGACCAGTGAACTCAACAATAATTTGTTGCACTTCCTTCTCCTCTCCCCCACCCCCAGTCCACCACACACACACACACATATACATATTTTCCCACTACTTGATATCATATTTAAAATCCTCCCTCATTCCAGTACTCCACAAACTCTAGACTTCATATCCGGATCCTCCACGTAACCATTCGCCAACACCAATATGGGAACCGATACACTAGATCTGTGAGTAAGTTAAAACTCACGTACCAAGTAGGTATTGGCTGCCATATAAGCAGCATAGTCAAATCAGGCAAAGGAGATAGCAATGACAGCTACGTTTGATGCATGTTGGCTGTCTTATTCTCACAATACACGTTATCTCCAGGAAAGTCAACTATGACCTTATTCTTCTAATACGCGTATGTATCTAGGCAAGTCAACTACGGCTGTATTCTCACAAACAAGTATTTCTAAACAGCCAGTTGTGGCCTTATTCTCACAATGCACGTGTATTTAGACGAGGCAAATGTTCTTATCTTCGCGTTTTCCTCGTCTTTTCCCACAAATATTCTTAACTTCGTCACTTCCGGTTTCGTAGTTTTACGGTTTGTTCTTTATTTAGCTTCTCTCTCGTGCTGTTTTTACAGATATATAATTTATATTCTCATTTTCATTTGTAGGTCTGTAAAGTTCATAAAATTTGATTAATTTCCTTCTTTGTTATAATATTGATCTTTGGGAATGATTAAAATTACACTTTAGTATATATTTTGTTTACACTTTCTTTCATATTTTTAGTATCACTGTCCATTTGAGAAATCGGCACGTCTGATACAAACATACGTTTTTCCCCCACACTCTACAACACACGTCTTATATAAACATACGTTTTTCCCTCAAACTCTACAACACACGTCTTATATAAACATACGTTTTTCCCTCAAACTCTACAACACACGTCTTATATAAACATACGTTTTCCCCTCAAACTCTACAACACACGTCTTATATAAACATACGTTTTTCCCTCAAACTCTACAACACACGTCTTATATAAACATACGTTTTCTCCCACACTCTACAACACACGTCTTATATAAACATACGTTTTTCCCCCACACTCTACAACACACGTCTTATATAAACATACGTTTTTCCCCACACTCTACAACACACGTCTTATATAAACATACGTTTTTCCCTCAAACTCTACAACACACGTCTTATATAAACATAAGTTTTTCCCACACACTCTACAATACACGTCTTATATAAACATACGTTTTTCCCACACTCTACAACACACGTCTTATATAAACATACGTTTTTCCCACACTCTACAACACACGTCTTATATAAACATACGTTTTTCCCACACTCTACAACACACGTCTTATATAAACATACGTTTTTCCCACACTCTACAACACACGTCTTACATAAAATCTTACATAAACATACGTTTTTTCACATCAAGACACGTCTTATATAAGCATACGTCTTACATAAAGACCTTACATAAACAAACGTTTTTTTCACATCAAGACACGTCTTACGTAAACATACGTTTTTTTCCACACTCTACAACACAATATGTGTCTTATATAAACACACGTTTGCTACTAATGCGCGTCTTCAATCAACACACGTCAGCTGTCAACACACATCAACCAAATACACACTACCGCTAACTACACACGTCTTATATCCACACCTGTTTTCTCTCACAACACATGTGTATCTAGACTACCAACACGTACATGAAAACATGTTTACACAAACTTCGTATCAACACTGCAACACTTCTCAAGGCAAAGGGAAATCACCCACTTGTCCTCGCCTTCTTCGGCCCATTTCAGCGCTGACCCGCAAACAATACCACCATAACACATTCAACAACAAAAAAAAAAAAAACAGAAACTAATAAACAAATAAACAAGCTACACGGGGTAATAAAAACAAATTAATTTTCTTTGAAAATTCCAAAGCTGTCTTTTCTCCCATTATAAACCACATAAAAAAAGAATAGAAAAAAAAAAAGAAGCAAAGAAACATACTAAATGCAGTTAACAAAATCCCGACGTTTTACATCTGACTGGCAATAGATTGAAAGAAATGTGTTTACAATGTTCACAAAATGTATATTATTAACTTACAACATTTCGGCTACAAGCTAAGAAGTAACAGACTGTACAAAAGAACCTACTTTTTGTAATCTCATAGCTGTATGTGTCAGCACCGCAGCTTCTCTAACGCAGCAATAACAGCGACATTTATGCCAGTACTTTCTTAAGTTTTTGTTACAAAGATGGGGCCAGGGACAAGACCAGGTCGCAAGCTGCCATTCTACAAGAGTCTGCAAACCAAAACCCGGCATCTTAAACCCAAACATGACAGCAATTGCTGGAATACTTTTAAAGATATCCAGACAGCTACAATCATATCGGAATAGTCTTTTTTTTAAATTAAGCCATGTATATTCCATACAGATACATAATATTGTATATTAATGTATATCTTATACAATATTATATGCATATAAATACTATCATATTGTCTGTTTCCTTTCAGACTCATTGAAATAACAAGCATATCAGAGTCGAGTTATCTTCACCAGCTGGACAGCCTTCAACACGCCAGAGAGGGGTAATTTTACACAAAAAAAGGGGGCCCACAACTCGCGCTGTATTGTTTGTTCAGATATATATATGCCACTTCACCATTTCAGACTTTCAAATTGAACATGAATGGGACAATGAACGTATAACTGATTGCCTACGTGTATACATTCATTGTGTGTGTGTGAGTGAGAGAGAGAGAGAGAGGCGAGGGGAGGGAGAAGGAAGAGATTGCTACTATCTCGCATTTTTTAACAGTCATTTAAATGGCACCGTATCAATGGAAACAAGATTCCGAGTACTTAAATGTTACATCGAGCCATCTTTGTTTTATGGATGTGAAGCATGGTCTATGAATAAGAGAGTACAGCGAGAAACGGAGGTCATGGAAATGTGGTTTATAAGAAGGATGTTGAAGGTACCATGGACAGCTATGAAACCAACGAAGAAGTCTTATGAGAGGCTGGGGTTAAAAGGAAAATTACAGCAAAGATCAGAGGCAGACAAGCGAGATTTATAGGACATTTTCTGAGAAGAGGAAAATTGGAACATATTGTGGCAAGTGAAAAAATTGAGGGAAGAAGAGACAGAGGAAGACAGAGAGAGAAGTTACTGGATGGGCTGTCAGTGTGGCTAGGAAGAAAGTCACCAGCAGATCTCATAATCAAGTCTAAAGACAGGAATTGTGGAGAGACGTGATCGCCTACGCCACGCGGCACGGCACTTAAGTAGCAGCAACCTGGTTAGTACTTACGCCAGATACTTGGTATATAAGCTGGAACACAACAGCCACAGCGCTGAACCTCCTCTTCAGCATGTCAGACTGACATTTAGAAACTTTCATGCAGCTTTCTTAAACTTCACCCGAAGAAAAACATCAGAGCACGAAAGTAGAAAAAGAAAGGTATTCTTGATAGCAAATGTTTCTGGAAACAGACAGAATGTTAAAACATCGGAACTGATGCGTCAAACATAACGGGAAAAGAAAGACAAACACTTAAAACGATGCTTAAAAGATGACTCCCTATCTAGGATTCAGTTTGCAAGCACTTTGTTGGCTGTCCACATATTTTAATATTATTTTATCTGTACATCAGAGCGTTTCTTTGCTGTTGAAGGAAAATAACCTAAGAACATTTCATCGCCAGCGAAATAGAGTCTCTTTGACATAAGTGGGACCAACACATGCAAGAAGAAGCGAAACAATGTCAGTTTTTTTAGTTTGTTTTCTGTAGCAATATACCAGTAATATTTGGAGGCACAGTTTTCAAAATGTTTCAGTTACATTGTTATCCAATATCCATTTTTTAAAATAAATAAACAGAATTTTGTAAGGTTAACTTCTATAATTTATTCTCATAACCATCTATAAATAGTTATCTTCCCAGTATATATATATGTGTGTGTGTGTATGTGTGTGTGTGTGAACGTGCCTGGCCGTTGTTATATCACGGACGCGATGCACTAGAATACAACATAGGAAATTATATCTTTAGATTACATACTTATATTTTACTATTTTTAAAAGAAATGTAACTTTTTAGCATATAAACGTCCAAGACTAAATAGATCATAGACATCATACTTGGCCATACTGAGATTTACATTTCATTCCAAGACTAAATAGATCATATACATCAAACTGAGCTATACTGGGATTTATATTTCACTTCGAGACTAAATAGATCATATACTAGGCTATACTGAGGTTTACATTTCACTGCTTGTCTAAATAGATCATAGACTAGGCATACTGAGATTTACATTTCATTCCAAGAAGTATCTTGGTTGCCATGACTTTCAAAGACAAAATATAATGCGACTCCTGACTGCTGCTAATACTGAGCTAACAATGTTATGTAATATAATGAGTTTTGACGGTTGATCTGGGACTGCAAAATTTATTTTCTAGTTTCGCCTGCCCGTGTCTTATTTGCCTTCCAGTCTGATGTCACATGACCAACAAATACAAGGTCCGACAATTAAGTAACGAGACAAATTACATAAAAAATAAAATAAATAGTTGAAGAAATAACCTATATTTTATTCAAAGTAAGTCCCTTGTGCTACAGCGAGTGGCACGATCTAACAAACACTGGAACGACCTCTGCAGTTCTTCTGTTGGTATGGCCCTTAAACTCGATGTTACGGCCCTTTGGATGTCATCAGTATCGTCAAATAAGCGCCCTTTAAATGGTAATTTTAATTTTGGGAATAGAAAATAATCGCAGGGAGACAAATCAAGGGAACAGGGTGGATGGTTGAGAACATACAACTACCGCCCGGTGAGCCAGTACATTATCATGAAGAAGGCAAAAAACTGCCAGGTGTTGAATACTTGGGTCGGACTCGGAGAATCCTTTTTAATAAGCGTTTCAAAATATTTAAATAAACTCTGGCAGTGACAGTTTGTCCCTCTGGAATAAATTCTTTGTGAATAACTCCTTTTCTGTCGTAGAAGCACACCAACATTGTCTTCACTTTCGACTTTTGAAGACGAATTTTTGTTCCTTTTGGTGATGATGATGACTTCCACTGAGTACTTTGGCGTTTAGTTGTGGGATAATAACGGAAAATCCATGTTTAATCCTCTGCAACAATCACATTTAAGAAATGTTTATTTCTGCGACACGCTTTGATGATCTCTTTTGCGTACTCAACACGCTGATGTTTTTGTTATCAGACGACGAAAGTAGTACAAACCGGCAAGCATTTTTTTCTTGCCAAAATCTTCCACTAAAATTGTATGAATGGTCGCTCGGTTAACAACAAATTTATCTACCATCATCCTCACAGTCAAAGAAAGATCTTCTTGTATCCGTTTTGACTTCTGCAATGAGTTCCTCATTACGAACAGAAATTGGGCGTCCATGTCTAGTTGCATTTGTAATCGTTTCCACACCACTTTTAAATCGCGAATACCGCCTGAATATCTGTGCACGAGATAAACAATTATCCCCATAAACTTGTCGCATCAATTTAACTATCTCAATGGCACTTTTTCTGAGTTTTAAACAAAATTTAATGTTAGTTTTTTGCTCCATGCTGATTATGTGACAATGCACCTCTAACTAGGTCAACAAAATGGCGGATTGCTTGTCGTCTGCTTATCGGGCGGCTATGAAAAGTTTCCAGATCATAGATAAAGGTTGTCTCTTTGATTTCCATGCTTTCATTCATAGATGGAATTTTTGTCTTGACCATAATAAAAATCAGTCTCATTACTTAATTGTCGGACCTTGCATGTATACATAATTATATATCCACGTTGATGGCATTTTAAAAAAAATATTTGTATTTCATACCCTTCCATCCATTCTCTCTCTCTCTCTCTCTATCTATCTCTCTCTCTCTCTCTCTTTCTCTCTCTGACTTTTACTCTCGAGGTCGCTTCCCTCTCATGTGCTTTCAGTTCTGTAAACTCTACTTCTTCTTTCCTGTTTTCTTCCTTACATAATTCTCTCTCTCTCTCTCTCTCTCTCTCTTTTTTTTTTTTATTTAGTTCCTCATTTTATCTCCCTCTTGAAGGAGCCTTTGGAGAATCACTCGGGAGTAGATTCCACGATGACTTCGTTCACCCCCTCGTATTTTCTGACGAAATCGGCCTGGTGCTCCTCGAAGATTTCCTTCATGTTCTCCTCTGACGTCATCAGATCGATACCCAGCATGGCCAGAGCTTTGCCCTGGAGAATGCTCATGAACTGACAGTCCTTTGACCCTGTGTGGTAAGGCAGGATCCAGATGATCAGACTCACAAAAACAGGACATTAGCAGGAATTTATCCCCGAGATAAAAGTGCACAAAACAAATGAACACGCGACAACAGCAGACAAAATAGAAGAATACACTTTAACAGGAGACAATATAGAATAATACACGAAAAGAGCGGACAAAATAGAAGAATACACGATAACAACAGACACAAAATAGAAGAATACACGATAACAACAGACACAAAATAGAAGAATACACGATAACAACAGACACAAAATAGAAGAATACACGATAACAACAGACACAGAATAGAAGAATACACGATAACAGCGGACAAAATGGAAGAATACACGATAACAGCAGACAAAATAGAAGAATACAGGAAGGAATGTAAGAATAGAATAAGACATTTTGAGAAAATGCCAGAAAGAATGAACCAAGTGTCCAGATGGCGGATTTGATACAATCAACAAACAGCGAAAGTGCTGAACAAATGGATTTTTTTTTCATTGACAACAATTAACAGATTGGAGAGAGACAGACAGATAGATAGAGAGAGTGAGTCAACTGATCAGTAGTTATTAACCCTCTGTATTCAAAGAGTGAGTCAACTGATCAGTAATTATTAACCCTCTGTATTCAAAGACTGAGAGAGTGAGTCAACTGATCAGTAATTATTAACCCTCTGTATTCAAAGAGTGAGAGAGTGAGTCAATTGATCAGTAGTTATTAACCCTCTGTATTCAAAGACTGAGAGAGTGAGTCAACTGATCAGTAATTATTAACCCTCTGTATTCAAAGACTGAGAGAGTGAAGACGTTGTCTGATGTAGCAAACAGCAACTCATAACTTAAAAGCTAGAGTCAGGGTTGGACCACTGTGGATGACCAAGATTATGTCTCATCTCTCCCAGCCTGGATAACGCTATATGGATCGCCACAGGCCCCAAGGTAGTGGAGTCTGCTAAAGAAGCATTGCACACCCCCTTTCTCTCCCCCCCCCCCCCACCTTTTTATCCCCACGCAGGGACTGAAAAAAAAAAACAGCCGCCATAACCCACTCCCAATCCGACATGATGCTATGCCTCAACATCTTCATCAGATAGGCTGCAAAAAAAAAAAAAACAGCTCACAGTTCAAAGAAGAAGAAGAAGAAGAAGAAGAAGATTAAAAGACTGGACGTAACTCACAAAGATGTTGGGGCATTTCCTGAACTGATGCTGTCTGTACTAGCATTTCCTTTGGTCACCGAAAGATATTTACCTGTTTCTTGATCTTCTGTTAGTTTTCCTATTATATTCTGTTAGGTTTCCTGTTATCTTCTGTTACGTTTCTTGTTATCTTCTGTTAGGCTTCCTGTTATCTTCTGTTACGTTTCATGTTTCTTTATCTTCTGTTACGTTTCATGTTTCTTTATCTTCTGTTACGTTTCATGTTTCTTTATCTTCTGTTACGTTTCCTGTTTCTTTATCTTCTGTTACGTTTCTAGCCACAGTTTCTGGTCCTCTGTGAAGAAAATCGTGTTATCATTCAATTTCCGTGCTCTCTTTCTGTCCAATACCAATGACTGTGGTATTACTCCTCGTTTATGCTAGCAACTTCCTATACTTTCCTGCCACTCAAACACACACGGTCATGGCTTCCATCAAATAAACGATATAAAAATATCATACGTCTAAGTTGGGTCAACTACCGCTTAGCCCGATGGCTGCAGCAAGTATTGTAACGAGTGAAAGAAAACACAGTAGGGGGAAGTGCGTGGACAAAGAAACTGAACATGAAGAAAAATGTAAAGAAGACGCACCAGAAAATCTGGCGAATTCTTCAGTTCCAAGCTCAGCCGGCGTGGCAGCGTAGTAGAAGACTTTGAGCGTGGGTATGGCTGTGCTCACGTTTGAGATGTCGTCCTCGTTCTGAAAATGGTCATGAAAATGCTGATCTGTCTGTCTGCCTGCCTCTCTGTCTGTCTGTCTCTGCCTGTCTGTCTGTCTCTCTACCTACTTACCTGCCTGCCTCTCTACCTACTTACCTGCCTGCCTCTCTACCTACTTACCTGCCTGCCTCTCTACCTACTTACCTGCCTGCCTCTCTACCTACTTACCTGCCTGCCTCTCTACCTACTTACCTGCCTGCCTCTCTACATACTTACCTGCCTGCCTCTCTACATACTTACCTGCCTGCCTCTCTGTCTGTCTCCTCTACCCACCTCTCTGCCTCTCTGTCTGTCTCTCTACTTACTTACCTGCCTGTCTACCTACTTACCTGCCTGCCTCTCTGTCTGTCTGTCTTCTCTACCTACCTACCTGCCTGGCTCTCTACCTACCTGTCTGCCTCTCTACCTACCTGCCTGCCTGTCTACCTACTTACCTGCCTCTCTGTCTATCCTCTCTACCTAACTACCTGCCTGCCTGCCTCTCTGTCTACCTCTCTATGTCTGTTTATCTACTTATCTACCTACATAACGCACTAACCTATTTAAAACTTTAATCGGACATAACATTTCCTGAGTAAAATCTATTTTTATTATCATGTTTTCTGTTTCAGGAAAAGTCTGCATATTTGCTTCACAGGCACATGTTTGCTGCTTGCCACATGTTTTCTGCTCGCTTACTAATCTACAGCTTGAATTATCTGCCCGACTGATACGATGACGATACGATGATAAGAGTCGTAGATGACTATACTTTCTTGCTGCCTAAACTCTTGCTTGTCTACCAGCTGATTTGACTACATCGTTGCTTACGTGCCTCCCTGTTTGGTGTGTCTCTCCCCCAGATGAGGACAAATGCCCAAATTCTATTTTCCTTTGTTTGTATGCAGTGTACTTCCGTACGGAAAAATTGCTATCATCATGTGCCGTGCCGGATAACGTTAGTGATCATGCTTCTCCATCTTGTGCGATCTTTGATGTTTACAATTAATTCAGATGCTTTTCTTTTTTCATGCCATTTGGTCAGTCCATTGAGATTTTTTTTTTCCTACCTGGTCTTCCTCTCTTCCTTTTTCCCTTGAATTTTCCAGCCATTAGTAGATTCTCCAACTTCTGTCTTCTCGTGACATGTCCAGGAAATTTTGATTGTCTTTTTCTTATCATTTAACCAGTTTTCGTTGTTCTGAAACTCTTTTTTATCATTTAACAAGTTTTCGTTGTTCTGAAACTCTTTTTCTTATCATTTAACAAGTTTTCGTTGTTCTGAAACTCTTTTTCTTATCATTTAACCAGTTTTCGTTGTTCTGAAACTCTTTTTCTTATCGTTTAACCAGTTTTCATTGTTCTAAAACTTTTTTGAGGACCCCTTCGTTTGTTTTTCTGTCTCTCCAGGGCGTTCGTTGCATTCTTCGCCACAACCACATCTCTGTTTCTTCCAGTTTCTTTGTCATCTTTCTCTTGACTGTCCACGTTTTACAACCATACAGCAATATTGGCTCTATATAGCCTGTAATGCTCTTTCCCTCACTTTTAAGAACATTTTCTTATTTGTTAGTATCTTCCCGTGTCATGAAAAGCTGCCTTTGCCTTACCTATTCGTTAGTTTGTTTCATTTGTGCACTTGCCATCGGCTGTTATTGTTGTTTCAAAGTAACTGAGTAGGTTTACTTGTGTCAGTGTCTTCCCGTCTGAAAGGATTTGCATCACTTAGTATGTTCGTTATTTTCCATATTGCCACTGTTTCTGTCTTGTTGCTGTTTAGATCTGAGTGATATTACCACTGTTTCTGTCTTGTTGCTATTTAGCTCTGGGTAATATAACAAGATTTGGAAAGAAGAAAAGGTCCCTTCTAATTGGAAGAAGGGAATCATTGTTAAAATACCAAAAAAGGGCAACCTTAGTGACTGTAACAACTGGAGAGGAGTAACCTTAATATCAGTTGTGTCAAAAGTATTTTGCAAGGTCATTTTGAATAGACTCAAAGATATAGTGGATACTGCAATGAGAGAAGAACAAGCAGGATTTCGAAAAGGGAGAAGCTGTCTCGACCAGATCTTTACTCTCAGAATAATACTTGAAGAACATATTGAAAAGCAGAAACCATTAATACTGAATTTCATAGATTTTAAGAAGGCATTTGATAGCATACACAGAGATTCATTATGGAGAATTTTATATCTATATGGAATACCATCTAAAATTGTCAACATCATTAAGGACTTATACAATGGATATGGTTGTGCAGTCAAGACAGAAGAAGGGATGAGTGAATGGTTCCAGATTGAAACAGGCGTGAAACAAGGATGTATACTGTCTCCTTTACTTTTTGGGATTACAATAGACTTCATAATGACAAAATGCTGCACAGGTAACACAGGTATTGACTGGGTACATGGGACCCAACTAGAAGATCTTGATTTTGCTGATGACATAACTCTTATCAGTAATAATGTGAATTCCATGCAAGAAAAAACAGATAGCCTATCTTCACTGGCTAGCAAAATAGGACTTGAAATTAACAAGGACAAAACAAAATAATGAAAATTCCCATCAATCAAAATGGAAAAATACACATAGAAGGGACAGATATTGAAGAAGTCAATCAATTTGCATACCTTGGCAGCTACATAGACCAGGATGGTGACACTAGAAAGGAAGTTAGGATCAGAATTGCAAAAGCAGCATCAATCTTCAAGAATCTTGAGAACATATGGAATTCAAAGTTATAAGCACAAAAACCAAGTTAAGACTATTCAATTCAAATGTAATATCCACCCTCATTTATGCATGCGAAAGCTGGAAAACAACTAAAGAAATAGAAAAGAAATGAGACTCTTTTGAAAACAAATGCCGAAGGAAAATACTCGGCATCAAGTGGAATGAATTCAAGAACAATGCAGAGATAAGACAGATGACTGAACAACAACCAGTCTCACAGGTGATCAGGAAAAGGAGATGGACATATGTTGGTCACTTGATGAGAAGAAATGATCAGAGAATCCCAAAACAAGCTATCAAGTGGAACACAACAGGCCGAAGAAAAAGGGGCAGACCGCGTGAAACTCTGAAGAGGACATTATTAAGAGAGGCCAAGTTAACAGGCATAAAATCCTTTGTTGAGGTTGAAAGACTCGCCGAAGACAGGAAAAACTGGCGAACTACTTTGCGAGCCCTATGTGACGTCTAACGGCACGGGAAGGATATAAGATATAAGATATAAGAATATTATCACTGTTTCTGTCTTGTTGCTGTTTAGCTCTGGGTAATATTATCACTGTTTCTGTCTTGTTGCTGTTTAGATCTGGGTAATATTATCACTGTTTCTGTCTTGTTGCTGTTTAGCTCTGGGCAATATTATCACTGTTTCTGTCCTGTTGCTGTTTAGATCTGGGTGATATTACCACTGTTTCTGTCTTGTTGCTGTTTAGATCTGAGTGATATTACCACTGTTTCTGTCTTGTTGCTGTTTAGCTCTGGGCGATATTACCACTGTTTCTGTCTTGTTGCTGTTTAGCTCTGGGCGATATTGCCACTGTTTCTGTCTTGTTGTTTTTTTAGATCCGGGCGATATTGCCACTGTTTCTGTCTTGTTTTTTTAGATCTGGGCGATATTGCCACTGTTTCTGTCTTGTTTTTTTAGATCTGGGCGATATTGCCACTGTTTCTGTCTTGTTGTTTTTTTAGATCTGGGCGATATTGCCACTGTTTTTTAGCTTTGGGCTTCTGTTATTGTTCTCTTCAATAATCTTATTCACAAGTTTCTGTAAACTGCTTTCACTTTATGCTATTAGAACGGCCTCGTCTGTATGTCTTACTGATACTATGGCCTCCCATATTAATTCTTTTCCAATGTTCTCCCTGAGTAATGAAAATAGATCAGGTAACAATACGCACCTTTATCTTACACCTTGTTTCACATCCTGATACTCACCTATGACATTGCTCACACACTGAATGAGCACTGACATAGGTGAGTATGAAAAGACCCACACATTTAAATAAAAACCTACATGAAAGGAAACAATTCCACATTAATCATGTTTCCTTTTGACTTCTGGATAGAAATCTGTGAGTAAAGAATAAATTCAGTAAAATAGGTCAGAGAAAAAATGTTCTAGGGAAAAAAAACGTCGAGAAAATGCCTGGAAGATAATAAAGGTGACGAGTTTTAAGTGAATATACAAAGATCCTTCGGGCAGTAAAATTCACCACTTAGAACAGATCTAAAAGGACCGTGACAGATGATGATGATGATGATGATGATGTTAACTTCCATGCTAATAAGAAGTTAAACATTAAGAGTATAAATATGTAACTATTTTAACCGCAGTTATAATTACTGCCTTACAAAGCAGCCAGAAAATGGCGTATTGGAGTTCTTATAGATGGGCGAGGGTAGACAACTCATGTTTGTTTAAACTGACGGCCGTCATGAATTATCTACTATCTGAAGAAACGAAAACATCTACTGCAGTGTTTCCCAAAGTAGGCGATACCGCCTCCTGTGTGCGCTGGAAATGACTAGGGGGCGATGAAAGAAAAAAGGGAGGGGTGGAGGGAGTGAAAGAAAAGAGGGCAGTAATGGTCTCTGAGGGAAAACGAAGCAACAGACGGAGTCAGTAATACTTCCTTTGATAGTCCAAAGAGTTTGAAGGTAACAGGCGCTTCGAGGCCTCTATCGGCGTGGGAGACAAGGGGGGAGGATGTGGGCTGGGAGACAAGGGGGGAGGATGTGGGCTGGGAGACAAGGGGAGGTTGAGGATGTGGCCTGGGAGACAGGGGGGGGGGTTGAGGATGTGGTCTGGGAGACAACGGGGGGGGGTTGAGGATGTGGCCTGGGAGACAGGGAGGTGGAGGATGTGGTCTGGGAGACAAGGGGGGGGGGTTGAGGATGTGGCCTGGGAGACAAGGAGGGAGTTGAGGATGTGGCCTGGGAAACAGGGGGGGGGGGTGTTGAGGATGTGGCCTGGGAGACAAGGAGGGAGTTGAGGATGTGGCCTGGGAAACAGGGGGGGGGGGTTGAGGATGTGGCCTGGGAGACAAAGGGGAGGGGGGTTGAGGATGTGGCCCGGGAGACAAAGGGGGGCTGATGTGGCCTGAGAGACAAGGGGGGAGGATGTGGCCTGGGAGACAAAGGGGGTTGAGGATGTGGTCTGGGAGGCAAGAGGGGGGTTGAGGATGTGGCCTGGGAGACAATGGGGGTTGATGATGTGGCCTGGGAGACACTGGGGGTTGAGGATGTGGTCTGGGAGAAGGGGGAGGATGTGGCCTGGTAGACAAGGGGGGAGGATGTGGCCTGGGAGACAAGGGGGGAGGATGTGGCCTGGGAGACAAGAGGGGAGGGTGTGACCTGGGAGACAAGGGGGGAGGATGTGGCCTGGGAGACAGGAGGGGAGGATGTGGCCTGGGAGACAAGGGGGGCTGATGTGACCTGGGAGACAAGGGGGGGGTTGAGGATGTGGCCTGGGAGACAAGGGGGGCTGATGTGACCTGGGAGACAAGAGGGGGGCAGCCCAAACAAGCCTGGGAACACTAGATATTTCTATATCGCCTAGATAACGACCACATATCTGAAGACTCAGTTGGACATCTCAGAGGCGAACTTCATTAAGACAGAGTCCGTTCTTCTATCAGTCCTGGCCAGATTATGAATCTAATAAATAATGACAAACGGCAAGGAAGAAGGGATAGGCCAGTACCGTTTAAACCGTTTGCCCCACGACGTAGCTCATTTTCTTATGCGTGCTTTAAATAAAGGCCGGTGTGGGCAGGTATCTCGGTGCATTCCCCTGCCCAAGGCTTATAGCGTTGTTAAGACGGTCCTAGGGCAGGTCAGTTGTGCTTTATTTAACTCAATGTTTCTATTTCTACTGGGTCAAGACGTGGTGTTCAAGCTGGGGGAGACAGTGGTCAGCGACTTACAACTGACTGCATGGGTCAGCATTGGGAACAACAGCTGACCAAGACCCTATTCTACTTCCGCGAGGTGCCCCCTGGTAACAGACTTTAGTGTTGACGAGTGAATAGAGACCTAGCAGGAAGACAAATCATGTCTTAAAAAGTAAGTCATGCCGAAGTCGGAGTACAGGACAGACAGTGGCAATTAAAGCAGCCTAAATGAAAATTGTAACACAACACAACACACGCTATTTGAGGATGAAGGAATGAATGAAAGAATTAATGATAATAACAATAATAATAATAATAATAGCAATAATAATAATGTACTCTCTGGCTGTATGCATGTGTAAAGGACACTTTCTTAATTCCCTCCACTCCCCTACCTCCATATCCGTCTTCACATTGTGGAAGGTAAAGCCCATGAGAGCAGCGTTCCGCTGGTAGAGTTCAGACAAGCGGTTGCTGGAAACGTTCACAAGGAACTCCTTCACAGCAGGTTCAACATCCAGCTGAAAGCAGAGCAGTATAACCAAACTGTGAAGTGAACGATTAGACAAGCTTATTGTCAACGCCTGGATGCTAACAAGCTCAACAAAGAGGTTGGATACTAACTAGTCTTAGTACGAGCTTGGATACTAACTAGTCTTAGTATGAGCTTGGATACTAACTAGTCTTAGTACGACCTTGGATACTAACTAGTCTTAGTAAGAGCTTGGATACTAACTAGTCTTAGTATGAGCTTGGATACTAACTAGTCTTAGTAAGATCTTAGATATTAACTAGTCTTAGTATGAGCTTGGATACTAACTAGTCTTAGTAAGAGCTTAGATATTAACTAGTCTTAGTATGAGCTTGGATACTAACTAGTCTTAGTAAGATCTTAGATATTAACTAGTCTTAGTATGAGCTTGGATACTAACTAGTCTTAGTATGAGCTTGGATACTAACTAGTCTTAGTATGAGCCTGGATAATAACTAGTCTTAGTAAGAGCTTGGATACTAACAAGTCTTAGTAAGAGCTTGGATACTAACAAGTCTTAATAAGAGCTTGGATATTAACAAATCGTAGTACGAGCTTGGATACTAACAAATCTTAGTAAGAGCTTGGATACTAACAAGTCTTAGTAAGAGCTTGGATACTAACAAATCTTAGTAAGAGCTTGGATACTAACAAGTCTTAGTAAGAGCTTGGATATTAACAAATCGTAGTAAGAGCTTGGATACTAACAAGTCTTAGTAAGAGCCTGGATACTAATAAGTCTTAGTAAGAGCTTAGATACTAATAAGCCTTAGTAAGAGCTTAGATACTAATAAGTCTTAGTACGAGATTAGATACTAATAAGTCTTAGTAAGAGCTTAGATACTAATAAGTCTTAGTAAGAGCTTAGATACTAATAAGCCTTAGTAAGAGCTTAGATACTAATAAGTCTTAGTAAGAGCTTATATACTAATAAGTCTTAGTAAGAGCTTTGATACTAATAAGTCTTAGTAAGAGCTTAGATACTAATAAGTCTTAGTAAGAGCTTGGATACTAATAAGCCTTAGTACGAGCTTAGATACTAATAAGTCTTAGTAAGAGCTTAGATACTAATAAGTCTTAGTAAGAGCTTAGATACTAATAAGTCTTAGTAAGAGCTTAGATACTAATTAGTCTTAGTAAGAGCTTAGATACTAATAAGTCTTAGTAAGAGCTTAGATACTAATAAGTCTTAGTAAGAGCTTATATACTAATAAGTCTTAGTAAGAGCTTAGATACTAATAAGTCTTAGTAAGAGCTTAGATACTAATAAGCCTTAGTACGAGCTTAGATACTAATAAGTCTTAGTAAGAGCTTAGATACTAATAAGCCTTAGTAAGAGCTTAGATACTAATAAGTCTTAGTACGAGCTTGGATACTAACAAGCCATAGCTTAAACTCAGACATTAAAAAGTCGTAAAAAACATGAATATTAACAATCTTACTATAAATCCTTGCATTAACCTGTCTTATTCAAAAGTCGGACATTAACAACTATTAAAATAAACACGAACAAGAGTAAAACTTAATGAAAGCCCAGCACTAGCAAAGCTTTCTACTACACAGGATGCAAAAAAAAACTTTGCTAAGATCTCTAATACTTTCATATTTTGCTATTAGATCAGATACTAGCATATTTTAGTATATATACTAGAAAACTTTAGTATAAGCCCAGATACTAGAAAACTTTAATATAAGCCCGGATACTAGAAAATTTTAGTATAAGCCAAGATACTAGAAAATTTTAGTATAAGCCCAAATACTAGAAAATTTTAGTACAAGCCCGGATACTAGAAAACTTTAATATAAGCCCAGATACTATTAAACTTTAATATAACCCCGGATACTAGAAATTGTAGTATAAGCCCGGATATTAGAAAACTTTACAATGAGTCTAAAAAGTCTTGCTATGAGCCCATAAACTTGCAAACATTACTATGATCTTGGATACTAGAAAACATTACTTGAGCTGGGACATTGACAGACCACAAATAGTCTGTGCTTCTGGTCTGACGACACATATTTTTCTATCTACATTAATCTTCACTGTGGAGGCAAAGACGCTGCCTGTTCTGGCAATCAGCGATCCATAGCTAACATACCGGCGTCAGGGTTGCGAACCATAGCTAACATACCGGCGTCATGGTTGGCGAACCATAGCTGACATACCCGCGTCAGGGTTGGCGAACCATAGCTGACATACCCGTGTCAGGGTTGATGAACCATAGCTGACATACCCGTGTCAGAGTTAGCGAACCATAGCTGACATACCGGAGTCAGGGTTGTCGAACCATAGCTGACATACCGGCGTCAGGGTTGGTGAACCATAGCTGA
Source organism: Achatina immaculata (assembly GCA_009760885.1). NCBI lineage: Eukaryota > Metazoa > Mollusca > Gastropoda > Stylommatophora > Achatinidae > Lissachatina > Lissachatina immaculata. The sequence goes on from CM019692.1 coordinate 52,729,578, forward strand.
CATACCCTTGTCAGGGTTGGCGAAGCATGCCTGATATACCCTTGTCAGGGTTGGCGACGAAGCATGCCTGACATACCCGTGTCAGGGTTGGCGAACCATACCTGATATACCCGCGTCAGGGTTGGCGAACCATAGCTGACATACCGGCGTCAGTGTTGGCGAACCGTAGCTGAAGAATATACTCTCCCATCTCTCCGTTGGTACCTCCAGTAACAGGCCTGGCCAGGCTAATCTTGTAGGGCTCGCAACAGTTCCCATGGTAGTGGAGTCTGCTAAAGAAGCACTGCACACCCTCAGCCTTCTAGCTGCACTCAGGGACTTAACAAAAAAATAGCTGATACCACCCGCTCCCAATCCGACACGAACCTGTATCTCAACTTCTCAACAACATCGACTGCAAAGAACACCGACAAAGAAGAAGCTTCTTAGTGCTTGGTCTTAATTTCTTTTCTTCGGGTTTGTTGGCCTTACATTTAAACGTCACGGATTTATAAGCAAAAGTCGATTTGAAATATTTAAGCACAGTTAAAGACGAACTACAGCTTCAGTAAAACGCCATCGCCAGAGTTAAAAGCTGAAGAATCTCCCAGCTTCCCAGCTTCCCAGCTGTGAATATTTCCAGTCATCATGATCTCGTCCTGTAACAACGCTGTCTATGGGAGCATGTTCTAACGAACTGTTTCCTACTTCTCACCACACACATCGTACATCATCATCATCATCATTGCCTTTCACTTCCTTGAGAGCATAGGCCACGGATAAAGGCTCTCTAGTCATCCCTGTTCTTGGAATTATTCTCTGCTTCCTTCCATGTGTATCCCCTGTCTCTGAGCACTGTCAAGTACACATCGTACGCCTATTGTTATTTCTTGCCTTCAAACCTCTCGCTTTTTCTTCAGTAGTCTTCCCTAGACCGTCTTTACTCAAAGCGGCCACATAAACAAGTGTCCTGCTGTCACATGCATATCACAGATCCTTGCACATATTTTACTCAGATCCTAAAATAATCATTTGTTACAAGAACTCTTTACGATACTCCCGGAATTCACGGACTCTGTTCATGTTGCTTGGATTCTTTCCTCTTTGCCAGCGATGCTTGGCAATGATTACAGAGACAATGATGAATAATGACTCTCTAGGCTCAGCTGTCAGGTTCCGCGGGACCCAATGGGCCCACAGGTTCCTGTACGAAAACCGCTCGTGCAGAATGGTGTAAATGCTACCATGACTAAATGCCAACATCAACAGCAAGTTCATCCTCAATCATTCGTTGGTCACAACGCACCAAATCATCGACCTCATGAGTTGTCTCTTGCTTGATAACCTCCCTTGAATGACCCGGACGCTGGTCGTCGAGCATTCTTTCCCTGCCACATGGAAATCACTCTACCCACTCCTTGACACGACTCCTGTACAGTTCGTGCTCACCACATACATTTACCATTCGTCCACGGATTTGTGCTAGGGAACTTCCTTCGTTGTTCTTCCTTCCATGCAAACATGCTGCTAGGCGAGGGGCGGCATATTTCTTCCTGCATGACTTCTGTAAGCGTGACCTTGATAGATAGTTTGCCACAAAGGCAGAGTCTCCCAACCACACATATCACGAGATTTAGCGGCCTCGTCGCGTTCTCATTCGACTGCTTATATACTTATATCCTTGTGAGTTTTGAATACTTATGGGGCTACACCGGCTACCTGTTGCGTTGTACCGTTTTATCTTTGACCTTGAGCTCATTAGAATTGTTAAATTTGAAATACCATCTAGTCTTCTTCGTGTGTTTGTCCTTCGCAGAGCGTTGCAGTCTTGATAGTCAGTCTGAAAATCTTCTCGCTGTCTACCCAGTGAGTGTGGTGTTGAAAGTCTGAGTTATACCCTAGGGCCATTGCCCACACAGGCGCCATCCCCACAAAGTACGCCCTACATTTTTGTTCCGTTTAGACTATCAACACTAATTAAGTTTTAAAAAAAAATCCATGCTATTTAATAATTAATGATACAAGTGACATGAATGATGATAATATGAATGATGATAATATGAAGTCAAAACAAAAACAGCTGTAAATGGAAAGAGGGGCAGAAGGAAAAGACCGAGTGAAAATAAAGTACGCCCTAATAAGGGCGTGGTCTTTTACTAGCGGAGTATCAAAGTATCAAAGATAGGTAGCTACAGGTATCTACGCTACAGTCAGTGATGATAATGATTATGATGGTGATGGTGATGATGCCAAAAGTTGAAATGTTAGACTAAAAATAATTCTTACTACCTCAACCAAGTTAACATCAAACTTACGTAACTGCTCTCTAAGTTCTCTAAATGACAGAACGATTTATAATCTATTTTTTAGAAGCACAGATTTACACATTCTGAGAACCCCTGGCTTTTACTCAGACCTTGCAGCCGCTGGCAGTGGCGGCCCCCTCAAAGCACCGATGCAAGAGCTCGCCCAAGATCTTCATCTCCACCGGTTTAGGCACCTTCAGCAGGAACTCCATACAGGCCCTCTCCGGCATCACATCTGGTTGTCTGCCTCCTTCCGATATCACTCCTGGCCAGCGGTCACGGGACATAAACGTCATGTCAACAGTTAGTTATGGTTATGATTTTATGAAGTGTCAGTGGTACATTCATCGAAAAATTCTGGACCCACGGCCGACTAAGCAATCACCTTCCACGGCAACAAGAAGCTTTCTAAGTTTCTAAGGGTCTATGGCCAGCATCTGTATAGTGTCGCAGCTTGTGCTTCCACAGTTCTTTGCCAGAATATCTTTGATCTGCATCATTCTTCCCTCAGTCAATCCATTTACAGAATCTTTGCTAGTACCACCTTCTTGTCACTTTCCTGTTCACACTGGGCAAGTAAATCTCTGTTATTTATTACCTGTGGCCAGCAACTATGCAAAAATCTTCCTGAGACATCATGGCGTATAGTTAATGTCTTCCTGTTACGAATGAGTTCTCTTATATGAGTGTTTCATGAATGTTGATACTGTCATGTGCTAAACAGACGCTTGATTCTGGATTGGACGTGACGAACGAAAAGAACTAATAGTTTTGCTAGATATCTAAGGAAAAGAGAAGCTGAGGCCAACCAAAGAAAATACTGTAAAGAAAAGTACAAGATGAGAAGGCCAGTGAACAGCACGGGTGGGATGCCATACACAGGTGGACCACTAGCCCTGAGTCTTGGAAAAATTATGTTGCTCTCCTGGAAGAACTCGTAAGGCGCATTACGCAGTGATTGTTTAGTCGATCACTGCCCAAGGAATTGTGTGGGTGGATGCTTGAGGGATGAAGAAGCAGATAAAGAGATTGATGAAGAGCAGATAGGAAATTTGGCAGCTACATAGACTAGGATGGTGACACTAGAAAGGGAATTAGAATTGCAAAGGCAGGATTGATCTTGAAGAATCTTGAGAACATATGACATTCAAAAGTTACATGCACAAAAACCAAGTTAAAATTATTCAGTTCAAATATAGTATCCAAGCTCATTTATGCATGCAAAAGCTGGAAAACAACTAAATAAATAGAAAAGAAATTAGACTGTTGAAAACAAATGCCTAAGGAAAATACTCGGTATAAAGTGGAACAAATTCAAGAACAACGCAGAGATAAGGCAGATGAATGAATAACAACCTGCCACATGGATGACCTTGTATATTGTTCATGTGATGAGAAGAAACAATCAGAGAATACCAAAACAGGCTATCAAGTGGATCACAACCGGCCTAAGAAAAAGAGGTCGACCACGTGAAACTCTAAGGAGGACATTGTTAAGAGAGGCCAAATTAGTAGCCATAAAATCCCTTGAAGAGGTTGAAAAGCTCGCCGAAAACAGGAGAATATTGCAACCTACCATGCGAGCCCTATGTGACGTTTAACGGGACGGAAAAAATGTAAGAAGATGTAAGATATGAGATTATAAACGTCTTGAGAATGATGCAGAGAATTCTTACGCTGATAGTGACGACAACAACTTGAATCACAGTCAAAGACAAACCTTTTACAATCCACGACGGTCGGAACTGCTGTCTTATAGCTGCTACGTTCTGGTAAGCCAAAACAACCGCATTCACAGGATTAGCCACTTCCCATGGGCGGTCACCCTCCTTTCGGCTCCGCCCTCGAAACGTTATCTTGTGCCTATTGTAATAAATAACTGCTCATGTACAGATACTAACCACAATCATTTGGTAAATAACAGAAAGCCAAGGCCGCTTTAGGCAGATCGAAAGTGGCGTGTCTTCTCACTTGAACGGTAGTTTGTTCCTAACTCGTTGCTGAAGCCTTGCAGTCGATCCAGCTGTAAAACTGGGTACCTGACACGCAATTGCTGAGTAAAGCGGTTACGTAAACAATGAACGTACTGTGCTGTACACACAGTTCTCAGTAGATGAGGCAGAACGGGACACAGCGTGCAGGCCAGTGAGACGAATCAGAGATGTTCCAGGCCAGCACAGAAAGCAAAGAGCACCAAGCGTAGTTTAATGATGTAGCCGAGATACAAGCTGCAGTATATGCAGCTACTACCGACTGGCCGAGTCTCAGATCTCCTTACTGGAAATTGTGTAACACCGTGCCAGACAGAACAAAAAAGAAAACAGCAAAAAATCTAGCAATACAAGTTTACAATAGCTAGAGATATCACATCTTGCGCCTTGGATACGAGAGATGAATGTAGTACCAACTTAAGTAATCGTGCTACTATGAAGATACAAAAAAGGAATTTAAGCGCAAGACAATTATTGGCAGCCTACCACTCCGTCACACAAGACCAGAGGTCACTTACGTCTGAGAGCCAATAAAACTCGGTTGAGCGTTGGTGTAGTTAGCAGGATAGGCCACCAGGATGAAGTCCAGACCTTTGAAGCAGCCAGCATCAAACATGGTGATCTTGCCAGTGTTGTCGGCGTCCCCTGGACATCCAATGACTGTTATCTGCGCTCGAAAGAGAACAGGCAAAAGCTGTAAAGACTCTTTCATCAACGGACACAAGCATGAACACAGAATAAGAAGAAGAAGAAGAAGAAGAATCTAATACAAGTATTCAGAGGTCTGGGTAGATGATAATTGTGCTTTTGGCGTCAGGTGAGCATATCCTTATATAGACAGTCCAGTGATGGAGCATATGTGTCTGTTTAAGTGAAATGTGCTTTGCTGTATGATCTGATGTTTGAGAGTGTAACGTAATGGATGTTTCTATGATCAAATGATTGACAGTGTAACATAGGAGTTTCTGTGATCAGATGCTTAAGACTGTAAACACATGAGATGTTTCTATGATCTGATGATTGGCAGTGTCTTGTCTTGCGCTATCTCCCTGCAACTGCGAGCTGGTGTTCTTTGCAGCCGATGCTGTGAAGGTGTCGTGGCACAGCATCGTATCGGCTTGGGAGCTGGTAATGGCAGCTAATTTTTCGGTCCCGGAGTGCAGCTAAAACCCAATATTTCTTTAGCAGACTCCACCACCATGGGGAATATGGCGATCCCTGCCGCGTTAGCCAGATTAGGCTTGTTACTGCGGATACTGAGGCTAGCACGTCAGCCACGGGTCGCTGATTGCCTGTTCGGGCAGGTCTTCACCCCCGATTGGCAAAGAAGATGTTTCAATGATCAGATTACTGAGATTATAACATAGAGTTTGTTTCAATGATCAGATTACTGAGATTATAACATAGAGGATGTTTCAATGATCAGATTACTGAGATTATAACATAGAGTTTGTTTCAATGATCAGATTACTGAGATTATAACATAGGGGATGTTTCAATGATCAGATTACTGAGATTATAACATAGAGTTTGTTTCAATGATCAGATTATTGAGATTATAACATGAGGATGTTTCAATGATCAGATTACTGAGATTATAACATAGAGGATGTTTCAATGATCAGATTACTGAGATTATAACATAGGGGATGTTTCAATGATCAGATTACTGAGATTATAACATAGAGGATGTTTCAATGATCAGATTACTGAGATTATAACATAGGGGATGTTTCAATGATCAGATTACTGAGATTATAACATAGGGGATGTTTCAATGATCAGATTACTGAGATTATAACATAGGGGATGTTTCAATGATCAGATTACTGAGATTATAACATAGGGGATGTTTCAATGATCAGATTACTGAGATTATAACATAGGGGATGTTTCAATTATCAGATTATTGAGACTATAATATAGGGAACGCTTCTATGACTAGATGATTGACAGTTTAACACAGGGGATGCTTCTACGACCAGATCATGGCCTCCGAGAGATATTTTATGAGGCGGTGCTAAACTCTAGCCCATCCCCCCTTCCCGCTTATTTTTCCCACCCACTCTGTCCCTCCCGCAAGCCCTCCAGGCCCACCCTTAAAACAGGGACAACCCTGTGAACCCCGGAACAATGTACCAGCTGCACACGCCCAGCCACATCACCAACCCCTCCCCCTTCGATGGCCCTGTATCAGACGACTGATGCTATAACACGTAAGCCGTTTCTTTATATTCTGTCTAAGTACAACATCCGTACACATTTCCTCTCACCATCCCCACAGAGTCGTGGGCAAACTTGATAAAGGTCTGCAGACCAAGGGCTGCTGTAAGAGAGACAACCGTGGATAAATTGTTGCCATGGGCGTGGTTTGTGTGTCTTCTGGTGTCGTATTGGCACAAGAAACCTATGTTTGGGTGCTCCTTTGTGTCTCCTTTGTAAAACTCGGCCCTGGAAACAGAAATGAAGCACTGTAAAACAATGTACACAAATACTAACTGTATAAGCGTCACTGTAAAGTCATGATAAGAAAGAAATTATTTTAAAACAGTTTTTCTCACTAAACGGAGTACACACTTTTGGCACTCAGATTTTCTGTTACAAGAGCATAACAAATCATAAATAAAATGCAGGAAGGATTTAGATAAAGCTGAATTTGGAATTTAACCCATGTGGCTCCAGAGCTCCATAATCTTTCATGCATTTCATTGTATGAGTGAGGCAAACGCTCACGTAAAGTGTATGTCTATGTCGAGGTCAACCCTGGTCGGTGACGGAGTGGACAATCCAATAACAGGCGGGTCGTCATGTGATAGCCATTGACAACTGACAAAACACACTCTCTGAAAATGTTGGCTGTGGTTATTTGACTTGGACCTGATTCAAGGGAGAAACAGTTTCTTTTCCCCGACAACTGCCCCCCCCTCCCTTTTTTTCTGTCATGACGTAGTATCAGCAAGACGACACGTCATTTGCATGAGCACTGTCGAAATTTAATGTCAGAATCCGCCTCTTTGTGCTAAAACACATAAATTATTGATGGCAGAAGCGTGGGGTTTTTTTTCTTCATATCAATCACTGAATTATCTAAGAAAGCAAACAAAACACGCGAGGCAACATGCAAATAACGTGGTAGCATTGGTATTTCTACAACGTCCTGAGACGTGTCAAACCACGTCCTAGGAAGTAAGGTCAAGGTTAAGCCATGGAGGCACCTGGGGGATATGGTGTTAGTGCCCTTTTTTTTTTCCTTGACCTGTCGGGACGCTAGAGGGCGATGCGGTTTGCGCCTTTCCTTCCCAGCTCCAGAAAAGACCGGATGTATCCTTTTCTACAGCTGGATGATTTGGGCGCCTCTTGCCAGATTCGAACCACCGGCCTTTGATAAGAGAGACTAGTGCACTAACCACTTCCCTACTTCTCGACGCCCATTCTACGAATTAATAGGAATTTAAGCCGGATTTGGTAAATTGTAACTGTTTTTACATGCTAAGTTTTAAATCTGAAACTGGATTTGAGCTTGAATTCCAGCTGCTTGAAAGGACTTGAGGGTTGGTTTGAAAGTAGTGGTTTGATATTTGATTTGGAGATTGTGACTTGAGACTTGCCGCTTTTCCTTAAAACAAATGAATTTATAATCATTTTCAACATTTACGAGAAATGTAGAAGCAACACAATATAATAACAGCTGTACAGCTAACATTGTTTGAAGCGACTGTAAGGCACCGAAAAAGTATCTGAAAATATTTTTGCTGACATAATTTACATTTAGTAGTAGTAGCAGCAGCAGCAGTAGTAGCAGCAGCAGCGGTAGTAGTAGTAGTAGTAGTAGTAGTAGTAGTAGTAGTAGTAGTAGTAGTAGCAGCAGCAGTAGTAGCAGCAGCGGTAGTAGTAGTAGTAGTAGTAGCAGCAGCAGCAGTAGTAGCAGCAGCGGTAGTAGTAGTAGTAGTAGTAGTAGTAGTAGTAGTAGCAGCATCAGCAGCAGTAGTATTATTAGTAGCGGCAGCAGAAATAGTAATAGTATTAGTAGTAGTAGCAGCAGCAGTAGTAGTAGTATTAGAAGTAGTAGCAGCAGAAGTAGTAGTATTAATAGTAGTATTACTAGAGGATTTTATTTTTTTAGAAGTAGTAGTAGTAGTAGTAGTAGCAGCAGCAGCAGTAGCAGTAGTAGTATTAGTAGCAGCAATAGTAGTAATATCAGTAGTAGTAGCAGCAGTATTATTATTAGTAATAGTAGTAACAGCAGAAGTAGTAGTAGTGGTATTAGCAGCAGTAGTAATAGTAGTAGTAACAGCAGTACTAGTAGCAGCAGCAGTAGCAGTAGTATTAGTAGTAGTAGTAATTTTTAAAACACATTTATTCTATAGCAGTAGTAGTAGTAGTAGTAGTAGTAGTAGTAGTAGTAGTAGCAGCAGCAGCAGTAGTAGTAGTAGTAGTTAAAAACACGTTTATTCTGTCGTAATTCACTAGTCAACAATTTTTTAATGAGAATAGTATGAAAAAAAAATCCTGCCAGTCTTCTTACATCCTTCCCGCGGTGATAAACGTCACATAGGGCTCTCATGGTAGTTCGCCAAGTTTTCCTGTTTCCAGCGAGCTTTTCAACCTCTTCAGGTGATTTTATGGCTACTAATTTGGCCTTTCTTAACAATATCCTCTTTAGAGTTTCACGTGGTTGTCCCTCTTTTTCTTAGGCCTGTTGTGTTCCACTTGATAGCCTGTTCCGGGATTCTCTGACTGTTTCTTCTCATAACATGACCGATATACAAGGTCCGACAAAATTTGGTAATGAGACTGATTTTATTATGGCCAAGACAAAAATGCCATCTACGAAGCAAGATATGGAATCCAAAGAGGCAACCTTCACCAACTTTTCATCGCCGCCCGATAAGCAGACGACAAACAAGCCGTCATTCTTTTGACCTAGTTAGAGGTGCATTGTCACGTAATCAGCATGGAGCAAAAAGCTAACATTAAATTATGTTTAAAACTCGGGAAAAGTGCCACTGAGACAGTTGAATTGATGCGACAAGTTTATGGGGATAAGTGTTTATCTCGTGCACAGATAATCAGGTGGTATTCACGATTTATAAGTGGTGAGGAAACGATTACAAATGCAACTAGACATGGACGCCCAATTTCTGTTCGTAATGAGAAGCTCATTGCAAAGGTCAGAGAACGGATACAAGAAAATCGTTGTTTGACTGTGAGGATGATGGCAAATGAATTTGATATTAACCAAGAGACCATTCGTAAAATTTTAGTGGAAGATTTGGCAAGAAAAAAGTTGCTTGCCGGTTTGTACGATAATTTCGTACCACATTCGTTGTCTGATGACCAAATACATCAGCGTGTTGAGTATGCAAAAGACATAATCAAAACGTGTCGCAGAAATAAACATTTTTTAAATTTGATTGTTGCACAGGATGAAACATGGATGTTCCGCTATGATCCCACATCTAAACGCCAAAATGCTCAGTGGAAGTCATCATCGTCACCAAAAGGAACAAAAATTCGTCTTCAAAATTCGGAACGGAAGACAATGTTGGTGTGCTTCTACGACAGAAAAGGAGTTATTCACAAAGAATTTATTCTAGAGGGACAAACTGTCACTGCCAAAGTTTATTTAAATATTTTGAAACGCTTATTAAAAAGGATTCTCCGAGTCCGACCCAAGTATTCAACACCTGGCAGTTTTTTCCTTCTTCATGATAATGTACTGGCTTACCGGGCAGTAGTTGTACAGGAATTTTTGGTCCAAAAACAAGTGTGTGTTCTCAACCATCCACCCTGTTCCCCAGATTTGTCTCCCTGCGATTATTTTCTATTTCCAAAATTAAAATTACCATTGAAAGGATGCTTCTTTGACGATACTGATGACATCCAAAAGGCCATAACATCGAGTTTAAGGGCCATACCAACAGAAGAACTGCAGAGGTCGTTCCAGTGTTTGTTAGACCGTGCCATCGCTGTATCAATGCACAAGGGGCTTACTTTGAATAAAATACAGGTTATTTCTTCAACTGATGTTTATTATTTTTTGTAATTAGTCTCATTACTTAATTGTCTGACCTTGTATGTCCATCTCCATTTTTTATCACCAATAATACGGGTTGTTGTTCACTCATCTGCCTTATCTCTGCGCTGATTTTTAATTCGTTCCACTTTATACAGACTATTTTCCTTCGACATTTGTTTTCAAAAGAGTCTAATTTGTTGTCTATGTATTTATTTGTTTTCCAGCTTTCGCATGCATAAATGAAGGTGGATATTACATTTGAATTGAATAATCTTAGCTTGGTTTTTGTGCTTGGAACTTTTGAACGTCATATGCTCTCAAGATTCTTGATTCCAATTTTTCCTGAAGTCAAAATGATAACAATAATGATAACTACAATAAAAAAAAATATATTACTAGTGGAATACAGGTATGTGATGATTTACCTGAAAGATGTATGGAACCCCATGAACCTCTGCTTGACTCTGAATCCTTTCTTCTTCAGAAAGTCTGTTATGAGGTCGTGGCTTTTAAATTCCTTCCCTGGTGGCTCGCTGAACCGCCATAAGTCCTCCCCTAGTGTAGAGAAAATGTTGTTATGTTACATCTTACAAAACGCTGTACTGTTATGCTGTTCTAAGTAACATTAATTTATGATACGCCAGCCTCACCTTCTGTGTTTAGTCGGCATTCATGTAACGTATAATAATCTATTCAGTAGTTGCTGTTACAGTTTTATGAAACACCTATGCTTGGGGCGTGCTTGGAAGAGGGGAGGGCTAGTACACCTAATGGTAACGGGGAATATCGAAGGTAGAAGAGGCAGAGGTAGACAGAGAGAGAAGATGTTTGATGATTTGGCGTCCTAGCAAGGGAAATGCTCAGTGACAAGCCTGTTGTTATGCAGAAGGGATCGAGGGTTATGGGAGGGCATGATATATCCTACGTCTGTCGGCAGAGACCTTGTGAGATAAGAGAGAGAGAGAGGAGAGAGAGAGAGAGAGAGAGAGAGAGAGAGAGAGAGAGCGGGGAAAGAGAGAGATGCTGTTTGAAATAACAATCACTTATGGTGATCCAGCTAATATTTATCTTTCCCTGGACTTATTTATATTGTTCCAACAACATTCATTTATACTGTTACAACTACATTTATTTATGCTGTTCCAACTACATTCATTTATACTATTCCATTCATTTACGCTCTTCTAACTACAATCATTTATACTGTTCCACCTACATTCATTTATACCGTTCCAACTACATTCATTTATATTGTTCCAGGCGATACTCATTCATACTGTCCGATGTGCATGTATGGCTTACATTTACCTATGTTGTTATACTTTGCATTCACCTCTGCTGTTCTAGCTTATGCTCCTTCATCCTGTTCCGGTTTACACTCACCTATGCTATTCTAGCTTACACTCACCTATGCTATTCTAGCTTACACTCACCTATGCTATTCTAGCTTACACTCACCGATGCTGTTCTAGCTTACACTCACCTATGCTGTTCTAGCTTACACTCACCTATGCTATTCTAGCTTACACTCACCTATGCTATTCTAGCTTACACTCACCGATGCTGTTCTAGCTTACACTCACCTATGCTGTTCTAGCTTACACTCACCTATGCTATTCTAGCTTACACTCACCTATGCTGTTCTAGCTTACACTCGCCTGTGCTGTTCTATCTAACACTCACCTATGCTGTTCTAGCTTACACTCACCTATTCTGTTCTAGCTTACACTCACCTATGCTGTTCTAGCTTACACTCACCTATTCTGTTCTAGCTTACACTCACCTATGCTGTTCTAGCTTACACTCACCTATGCTGTTCTAGCTTACACTCACCTATTCTGTTCTAGCTTACACTCACCTATTCTATTCTAGCTTACACTCACCTATGCTGTTCTAGCTTACACTCACCTATGCTGTTCTAGCTTACACTCACCTATTCTGTTCTAGCTTACACTCACCTATTCTGTTCTAGCTTACACTCACCTATGCTGTTCTAGCTTACACTCACCTATGCTGTTCTAGCTTACACTCACCTGTGCTGTTCTAGCTTACACTCACCTATGCTGTTCTATCTAACACTCACCTGTGCTGTTCTATCTAACACTCACCTATGCTGTTCTAGCTTACACTCACCTATTCTGTTCTAGCTTACACTCACCTATGCTGTTCTAGCTTACACTCACCTGTGCTGTTCTAGCTTACACTCACCTATGCTGTTCTATCTAACACTCACCTGTGCTGTTCTATCTAACACTCACCTATGCTGTTCTAGCTTACACTCACCTATTCTGTTCTAGCTTACACTCACCTATGCTGTTCTAGCTTACACTCACCTATTCTGTTCTAGCTTACACTCACCTATTCTGTTCTAGCTTACACTCACCTATTCTATTCTAGCTTACACTCACCTATGCTGTTCTAGTTTACACTCACCTATTCTGTTCTAGCTTACACTCACCTATGCTGTTCTAGCTTACACTCACCTATGCTGTTCTAGCTTACACTCACCTATGCTGTTCTAGCTTACACTCACCTATGCTGTTCTAGCTTACACTCACCTATGCTGTTTAGCTCGTGCTGTTGCTGCTCTATGGCTGTAAACGCAATCCTTTTCTCGGGTGTCAGAATATACATCTGATCTTTGCCTTTCATGATGGCAGTCAGGCAGGGCTCAGTGTGGCGAAACAGGCAGACAGAGTAATAGCTTGTGTGTCTAACAAGTCAGGCACTGATATCTGCAGGAAGTGGCGGCTGATTGCTGGATACGTCCTCGTGTGAAAACAGAGAGGAAACAATCCAATAACGTTTAAAAGCCAGCACCAAGAGGACAAGTTTCGTCCAACAAATAACTGTTTCTACTATTTACTTAAAGTAGCAGCTCAAGAATATGATCTACATCTGGTAACACAATAATTAGTGTATAAGTATACAACTATACACGAAGCACTGCAGTAAAGCTGTGATACCAGAATGTATAAAATAGGAAAAAAGTAGGAGCAGCTTTATTACTTAACGATTACAAAGTTTTGACGTTTCGGCGTGAGCCTTAATCATACAAAAACAAAACGGACGAAGAAATAGAGAGAGGAGATAAAGTATAGATTCACGTGAATACTATTAAAAAAAATTTTTTTAAAGAGTACTTAGCTGTAAATTGCAAGGTGTGGCTTGTCCGGCGGTGTGTGTCAGGAATGGATCTAGTGGGACGTGGAGACTGTTTAAACAGAGACCTGTGACATGTGGTCAGTGGGTTGTAACTGAGGGTGGTGGATGGGGAACCGGGGAGGGGAGAGAGAGTGACGCAATACCGACCTAGCTAGGAGAAATTGAAACAGATGATTGGGGAAGAGGGGTTGCAGAGAAGAGGGCTTGCAGAGAAAATAGCGGGGTTGCAGAGTGATGCTGTGAGGAAGTTTGAAAAGTAAGCGGGGTTGCAGAGTAATGCTGTGAGGAAGTTTGAAAAGTAAGAAGGGGTGGATTTAGTGGAGAGGTACTATAATGATTGAAGAAGATGATGTTACGTGTAACTAAACAGCGAGTTTAACCCATGTGGTTCCAGCGTCCCATAATTTTGAATGCAGCGGTTCTCAAGTGCCAGTCGGCTTGTGTCATCTGCGTGACATTGTTTAATGGCTGTTACCAGAAAATCAGATTTGCCTCTGTGGTTGGGGCCATTGAAATGATTTGGGACTTGTTTCGAAGCATGCTGGGCGATGTCGTACAGATGTTTTTGCATGCGGTTTCCTAATCTGAGGCCAGTCTCACCGATATATGTTATCCTGCATCTTTTGCAAACGATGACATATATCACATTTCGGGACTCGCATGTGAATCCCTCATGAAGAGTGAGGATAGTTTTGGGAAAGGTGATTGTTTTTGTTTCCCAAACTACGGGGCAGGTAACGCAACGGGGGCGGTTACATTTTCTGGTGCCAACATATGTAAGGCTCTGCTTCAAGTGGCTGTGGATGAGGATGTCCTTAAGGTTTGGCCCACGTTTGTATGCCAATAGGGGTGGATCAGAGAAAATGTCACGAGTGTCGGAGTCGAGTTGGATTATCGGCAGATGACGATAAAGAATTTTCTTAACCATCTGACCAGCTAGAAGCACATGGGTTAAACTCGCTGTTTAGTTACACGTAACATCATCTTCTTCAATCATTATAGTACCTCTCCACTAAATCCACCCCTTCTTACTTTTCAAACTTCCTCACAGCATCACTCTGCAACCCCGCTTACTTTTCAAACTTCCTCACAGCATCACTCTGCAACCCCGCTATTTTCTCTGCAAGCCCTCTTCTCTGCAACCCCTCTTCCCCAATCATGTTTCAATTTCTCCTAGCTAGGTCGGTATTGCGTCACTCTCTCTCCCCTCCCTGGTTCCCCATCCACCACCCTCAGTTACAACCCACTGACCACATGTCACAGGTCTCTATTTAAACAGTCTCCACGTCCCACTAGATCCATTCCTGACACACATCGCCGGACAAGCCACACCTTGCAATTTACAGCTAAGTACTCTTTTAAAAAAAATTATTTTTTTTTAGTATTCATGTGAATCTATACTTTATCTCCTCTCTCTATTTCTTCATCCTTTATGTTTTTGTATGATTAAGGCTCACGCCGAAACGTCACAACTTTGTAATCGTTAAATAATAAAGCTCCTCCTACTTTTTTCCTATTTTATACATCATGATCTACATCTGGGTCCTTTAACTCTTTTGCGCCAAAGCAAGACCTGTGCGTTTGGTAGATCCTGCACGCTTATGCAAATCAATACTCAAATTTAGGCACAGTCTAAATAAAATGAAAAGAAGCTTATTTATAATCCAACCCATATTTTTAAATTATTGAGTATCTTCCTTCTAGTTTCTTTCGTCGATATTTTTCAGTAAAATTTATTCTGAAACAGCCTGGAAGACAATGCAGAAGTGAAAGAGTTAAAACGAACGCAGAACTCCAAAACATATATGAACAAAATGGAAAGGGTCTCACAAAGATTGATACGTGTGTTAAAGGCTGTGAAAATCTAGTTCTACTTGAGCACAGTTAGATGAAGTTTAGCGGTGTTACGAAACAAAGGCTGAGGAAGGAAAGGGAACAAATTAATCATTGTCTTTCTGTTGTCCGTTATCAAGCCATTTTTGCTGAAGTTTTGAGCTTTTTTCATAACCATTATACCTTTCTCGCCTCTTAGTTTTAATTTTTCCCTCTTTCCTTCTTCAACTTTTTTTTAAACTGCATCATATACCTCCAAGTCACTTTCTTGTCAAATTGTTATTGAAATTCTTTCAAGTGAAGATGAATATAGTTTATTTCATGTTTTTTAACCCTCGTCTGCCAGTAGAGACTAGAGACCCTGATTCCGGCAAGCCTACATTTCAGATATCTCCCGTCAGCCACCGCGCTAGGCTGTATTAATATATCCAGATATAAATAACTACATAATAATCGTAATAATGTTATCAATATTAATATTAACCTTTTCATTTATTCATTTAAAAAATGCCGTGCCGAGCAAGCACTGAAGATCGTTGTTATCTAGTTCATGCTGTCTTCAGAATCATAATGCTCGCTTTTTTTTTCTTCCTGCGTCATATGGTCAGTCCATTAAACTTTTCTTTTCTTGCTGTTTATCTCTCGTTCTTTTCCACTGAGTTTTACACTGATTGTAGGGTCCTCTATCTTCTGCTTTCTCGAGATATGTCGAAACAATTTTACTGGTCTTTTTTACTATTTTAATTAATTTTCTCTACAGCTTTAATCGAGAACGTCTTCACTTGTTTTTGGCCATCCAAGGTAGACAATGATTCTTTTCTTGTCACCTTTTCTTGTTAGATAATCTGTCTAGAACTGCTTTCATGTCTAGCAAGAAGCCCAGATTAACAGTGGATTGAAAAGGAAGTTTTTTGTTTTTGTTTTTTCAGTTTCCGAATATTGAAATTTTAGATAACAGCTTTGAGTTAACATCTTATATCCTTCACGTGCCGTTAAACGTCACATAGGGCTGGCATAGTTTTTTGCCAAGTTTTCCTATTCTCGGCGAGTCTTTCAACTTCATCAAGGGATGGCATGCCCGCTAAACTGGCTTCTCTTAACAATGTCCTCTTTAGAGTTTCACGTGGTCGACCTCTTTTTCTTCGGCCTGTTGTGTTCCACTTGATAGCTTGTTTTGGCATTCTCTGATTGCTTCTTCTCATCACGTGGCCTACATATGTCCATCTCATTTTTCTGATCAGCCATGAGACAGGTTGTTGCCTGGTCATCTGTCTTCTCTCTGCGTTGTTCTTGAATTCGTTCCACTTTATACCAAGTATTTTTCTTAGGCATTTGTTTTCAAAACAGTCTAATTTCTTGTCTATTTCTTTAGTTGATTTCCAGCTTTCGCATGCATAAATGAAGGTAGATATCACATTTGAACTGAATAATCTTAACTTGGTTTTTGTGCTTATAGCTTTTGAATTCCATATGTTCTCATGATTCTTGAAGGACAATCCTGCTTTTGCAATTCGAATTCTAACTTCTTTCCTGGTGTCACCATCCTGGTCTATGTAGCTGCCAAGGTATGCAAATTTGTTTACTTCATCAACAGTTGTTCCTTCTACGTATATTTTTACTTCTTGAATAATGAGAAGTTTAATTATTTTTGTTTTGTCTTTGTTAATTTCAAGACCTATTTTTCTAGCCAAGGAAGACAGGGAATCTGTTTTTTCCTGCATCAATTTCACATTGTCATTGATAAGAGTTATGTCATCTGCAAAATCAAGACCTTCTATTTGGATTCCATGTACCCAATCAAGGCCTGTTTTACCTGTGCAGCATCTTTTCATTATAAAGTCTATGGCAATTCCAAAAAGCAATGGAGATAATATACATTATTTGAGTTAACACCTGTATATAATTACCCGATTCGAACCTTTCCCTTCTCCTGTCACTGAAATACAACAGCAGGGGTTAGGCTGATGTTAGCCAACCTGTGTCCTTGATGCAGAAACAAATATGAAGAACTCGCAAACAGACATGGGACAGACAGATTTTAATCTCATCTTCAGGAAGTTACGTCACTGGAATGAATAGCCACATCAGGAAGTGACGTCACTGGAAATTAATATCCACACCAGGAAGAGACGTCAAAACCTCTTACGTCATTTCTGTGAAACTTTTGTACAAATAGCGCGTCTGATTAAGTATAGTATTCAGGGAGTATTTTACAAGAAGAATAATCATTCCGTAACTGTTATAACAAATGTATAAATATTTAACGGCTCTTAGAAGAGATCAGAAAGTATTTGATGCTTTGTTTTTGTTTCGCACCAGTTGCGACTTCTGCTGGTGTGTGGCTTCATTTTCCATTTTCTTTAAATCCATTCTCTTTCATGTCGTTCTGCGCAGATAAAGAAATGACTCCACACAGCAGACTCAAAGCTGTGCACAGATTAATAGTTACAAGATAAATCAAGATGAATAGTTTTAGTGCTCAGGCACTAAGTGCCCCTTCAGATAGCGACGGCGATCATGGGTAAAGGTTAAAGCAGAATACTCGGGTGGTATTCTATCTCCTGCTCTTCTGTGTGTAGAATGTAAACTGTAGATGTATTGCTATTCATTTATGTGTATATTTCCACTACTGTTCACTGGAATAATTTTCTTTCTTACATTACTATTCTACGTTGTTTTGCGTCTGTTTTGTTACTCACTTCACAGACCTACTTGCTCCCAGGTTCATTCTCTCTCAGTGGAAATAGTAATACAGAAGCAGCAACTTTACAGTTGAAATGACTTTAATGATGCATGGGGTGACGATGAGTCGATGAGCGATATGACGAGAACGACAAAGGCATCAACAAAATCCATGGACACAAGACTGGACATCTCCACGATATATGTTCCCGGCAGACTGCTGTCGCCATCAGAACAACCTAATACACTCTATTCTACATCTGTTTCACTAAACAACAGCATTTCTAACAGCCTAATCTACGTCTATCTCAGACGATACCCAAAACACAACTGTCCCTCAGTCATCTGATTTCTCTCTCACCTGATCTTTTACTTATCATTCCCCCATCCGTGACCCTCGTGCAACCCGAGACAAAGCAGATGGACTCTACTCACAAACAGCTGATTACTTTAAAAGATAACTCATTTTATACAAATGTTCCAATTCTCAGATGAGTTATCTATCTTACATCCTAACATTCAGTATACTGCTATAAAGTAACCCTGTCATGCCTTAGGGGCACATAGGGATATGGTGTTAGTGCCGATATTTTCCTTGACCTGTCAGCGCACTAGAGGGTGATATGGTCAGTATCAGGGCTGGCTGCCTTTCCTTCCCCAACTCCAGAAGAAGTCGGATACCCATTTCTACAACTGGGCGACTGGAGGTGCCTCCGGCCGGATTCGAACCCCCAACCTTCGCCATGAGAGACCAGTGCACTAACCGCTTCAACACTCAGACACCCGCTAGCGATCATGATTCCCCATGTTTTGCAGGTCTTGGTGTTTCCGATAAATTCAAATGCATTTCTTTTTCCAGGCCAGTTGTTCCGTCCACTGAGATATTTTTTCTCTTGGCCTTCCCCCCCCCCCCCCTTTATCCCTTAAATTTTCCAGTCATTACCAAGTTCTGTAACTTCTGTCTTCTCATTTCTGAAGAAATTTAGAGTTATCTGGGTACTCCTTTTAGTCAAATATATGTCAGCTTAAAACTTTTGCAGTATGCTTCGTAAGATTGAGAAAAAAATTGCTTCGAAAAGAGTGAGTTCATCTGTTAAGTCAGTCAACTGTGATGAGCCTAACATGGCTTTATTGTTGAGGGCATGCGGGAGTACATGGCAGTGAAGTGGCAGATGGAGTTGCTGGACAGGCTAAAATAAATATCAGGCTGAGAATGAACAAGGGTGACATTGCTAAGCCCATATTAGAAAGACTGGAAAAATAAAGAATGGGAATAGAAGAACAGTGTAGCTGTGTAGAGACTGCTAGACAAATTAAGGGTGCTGGTAGGAAATCTGAACTATGTGGCAGAAAACGCATTGTAAACAACCAACAAGGAGTATGTTTGCTAATAGTTCCAATCAAGTGTTGGTTCTTTACAATGTGTTTTCTTAATTTGTCCTGGGTCCAGTAATTGCTTCAAAATTACATTGTTCTTCCATTCCCGCAGTCTTTCCAATACAGCCTTAGCAATGTCCCCCTTGTCCATGCTCAGCCTGCCATTTATTTTAGCCTGTCCAGCAAGTCCATCTGCCACTTCACTGCCATGTACTCTTGCATGTCCTGGACAATAAAGCCAATATCATATACCGTTCAAAAAAAGAAACGTAACACTACTGTAGTCGTAATAGACACTAAATTTCAAACTTGTATCAAAATTTTATTTTAAGGAAGTAATGTTTCAATCTTGGCATGAAGAAAGCTTAAGACTTTAACAATGAAATGATGTTCATTAAAGTTGGTTTGGACTTTTATTCTTTGCGAATGAGGCCTCTGTTTCAGTAAGGTGTATGTCCTTCTCTGGCCTGTATCAGAGAACGACAGCTCCTTGACATGGATCTGATTAGTCGTTGGATCTGTTGTTGTGGGATGGCTGCCTACTCTTCCTGCAGTGCAAGAGACAACTGTCGGAGATTGGTTGGCACCATGTCTCACTGGTGGACTTGTCTGTTGAGTTCATCCCATAGTGTTCTATTGGGTTCATGTCTGATGACATGGATGGCCATGGGATGGTCTGGACATTGTTGTCAGCAAGGAACTGGGTGGTGAGTTATGCCACATGAGATGGAGCATTATCCTGCTTAAAAATCGATCCTGGTGCAGCCAGAAGTGGAAGGACGTGAGGATGAAGAATTTCAATGACATATCGTTGGGTTTTCAGGCATCCTTTAATTTGCACTAAGTCACTTCTTCCCATAAAGTTGATTGTCCCCCACACCAGTACACCTTCACCACCATATAGAGGAGCCTCATCCATGCAGTTCTGGGCATAGAGCTCATGGACTCTGCAGTAAATTCTTCTCCACCTATCGTGACGCTGGAGCAGAAAGAATGATTCATCACTAAACCAAACCTTTCTTCAGTCATTTGCAATGGTCCATTGACAATGCTGGTTCACCCACTGCAGTCGGTTCTGGCGACGCAAGTCTGTAAGAACAGGACCTCTGTAGGGCCTTCTAGCCCGAAGACCAGCGTCGCGCAGCTGTTTGATCTGAAATTTGATGAGCTGCTGTCATTGACTGGACTGTTGAGGACGCTGATGCAAATCAATTCCTGAGGTGACGCAGCCGTATGAAGCGGTCTTCGGCAGGAGTTGTGACTATGTGTCTTCTACTATGTGGCTGGTCTGCAGCTGAGCCAGTTTCTTGAAATTGTCTCCAAAGGCGACTAATGGTGCTTCTAACCACATTAAATTGTCTGACCACTACACTTTGTGACTATCCAGTCTGGTCCAGTGATGATGAGTCATTGTTCTGTAGTGAGATGAGTCATACTTGCACACTGAATTTTCAAATGAACTGATTCGAGGAGCATCAGTCTTTTACAGACATTGAATATCATGGTCAGTGAGTTTTGTGTTCAGTAAGTTTCATGAGATTCTCGTGAACCTGTCATGAGTTATTGTCAAAAATGCTGTTTTGACTAATTTGCTTTTCTGTGCTCATGAATCATCTGCTGAGTACAATTCAGGTCAGCACGTGAAGCTGATGCCCTTGTTTGATCAGTAAACTTCAGTTTAAATCGCAACATCGTATTTGTTGTATTTCATTTTTTGAACAGTATACAATACTTCGTTTTAACTTGATATATTAAACAATGCTTTAGTTTAACTTGATCATATATGAAACAAACTAGAAAATGTACTGACAATTTGAATGAAAAGAGGCTATGAGGTGATATTTAACAAGGGAATAAACAATACTTGAAAACAAACATTTAAGAGACCTTCATTACTAAAAAGTAAACGAATAAATAAATAGAAACAAATAAGAATGCCTTATAATTAGTAAAAATCATGTTTATTATGACAAGGAACAGGAAGAAACTTACTCTTTACTGTGACATCTTTTCTACTTCAGAAATATTTAAGCTTAATTTTTCTTTACTTCTTCCTCTAATAATTATAAATAATTCCTTACGTCTCGCTATAATAATTATATCTTCCTTTCATCATTATGCACTTTGTACAACTATTTCCCATCTTCTGTAGATAAACTCCCTGGACTATTCTGGCCTGTCTATGAACAAAACTGTTGACAGGGCAAGCCGTGAACTGCCAGTTCTTCAAGTGAACAGGATTTTCTGAGATATTTCCCCCCCAAGCGTTTTAGTCCTAAATTTTTCATTTCAAATTTTGTAAGATCTGTCCTCACAATTTCTGTCCTCGTGACTGTCTGCTGAACCCTCATAAGCAACATTTCTTCTGCCAGATTTTTTGCTGTCACGTGCTGCCCATATTATCTTTTGCCTGTCTCATTTGTTTCATTTGCTTTGTTGTCTGACAAACTTGAAAGCCAAAATGTCATGCTGTCTTTTTTAATATATTCAAGCATTTTCTTGTAACTTTTTTTTTTACAAATATACTCCCTACATTGATTATGTGACATAAGTTATGCTTATGTGCTTCCCTGATTGATTTCATGGTGGTACAGAGGTTAGTGCACCCGTCTGCCAATCAGAGGCTCCATGGTTTGATTTTGCACTTGAACTGAATTTTTTCTGACACAATGGCACTGGGGTCAACCCAGCCTCAAAATATGGGTCACCTGGGGTTTCCCTAGGAAAAAAAAAAGGTAGCAAAGACAGGTAGTGGCCTAGAAGTGCGAAGGCACTAACACTTCATACCCCAGATAAAGCATACACATGCTACAGGACACAGATTATGATTGATTTCACCAAACTTGGACACTGCTATAAATGTTTGTGATTACATCCAACGCTTAATTTTGTACATCAAAATCCGTCAACATTTCTCTAATTATTGGCCAAAAACTACTTTCGAAAACCAGCTTTATCGACTCATTCTGTAGCAAAATTTACTAGTATAAGTCATATGTTCTTGAAAAATTAATTACATACAGTTAAAAAAAAAAAACTGTTTCAGGTTTGTTACTGATTCATTTTTACTAAATTACTTTTTTTACAATAAATTTTATTGAGCACAAAAAAAAAATTTAGCAAGGAAAAAATACAGTGAAATAATAAAAAAAATAGCCAGAAAATTTTTAAAAACCATGCAAATAAAGTAGATTTAAATGGACATTTTTTTCTTCTTTAAACTACTCATACCAACAGCCATTTATATACCTTTAAAAAAATGAAAATGCAAATAAAATAAATGTTTATAAATGGTTTAACTCAAATTTCTAAAGATTCAACTTTTAAATTGCAATAATACCTAACATCATTTCCAATAAACAATATGGCTGATATGTTTATCAAGTCTTTTTTGTGGACTTTCTTTTGTGAGGCAAGGAAAGAGCTACATAGACAGAAAATCATCAGACAAATTGCTTTTGTTCTCCCCAATGATTTTTTTTCTAAATTTAACTTCACATAGAAAAAAAAAATATTTACACATCATCATCTGATAGTCAGTTCTAACACAGTAATGCATGATATAACAATATTACAACTTCATTTATTCCATATACTGCATGTGGAAATTAAACATTACTTTTACAATAAAAACAAAAACCTAAGTACTGTATTATAACAGTCAGAACTACAAAAATAAGATTTTTAAGGGCATGCATCTTTCCCATAGATGAACATATCCTGGCCACGTGATGAGAAGAAACGATCAGAGAATCCCAAAACAAGCTATCAAGTGGAACACAACATGCTGAAGAGAAAAAAAGGCAGACTATGTGAAACTCTAAAGAGAATATTGTTAAGAGAGGCCAAATTAACAGGCATAAAATCCCTTGATGAGGTTGAAAAGCTCGCCAAAAACAGGAAAAATTGGCAAACTACCTTACGAGCCCCGTGTGATGTTTAACGGCACGGGAAGGATATAAGATCTTTCCCATCACAACATATGCCTGTGAGACCTAGACAAAACAGCTGAGAAACACATAAATGCCTTTGGATGTAAATGCTACAGAAGAGTCCTTCAAATATCATAGGCACAAAAAATAACAAATATATCCATACTACAAGAACTTAATATTGAAGAAGACTGGCTAGTAAAGAGGATTAAACAGAGAAAACTTAAATATTCTGGACACATTAAATGTCATGAGAATTTAGAGAAGACCGTCTTGGAAGGGTACATAATGGGAAAAAGAAAGAGAGGAAGACCAAGGCGAAGATGGCTGCAAGACATCGTTGATAATCTGCAAATGGATGCATCAGCAGCAGGGCATCATGCTTACAACCGAGAGACCTACAGGAGTGCTGTTAGGGAAGCAAGGGACATGCAAATGACTGACTGGACTGACTGCATTATAAAAGTACTTTGTTTCATGGTGTTAGAATAAAGGTACTTCATATCATGTTAACGACACGATATTTGACAAATGAACCCTGACAGAATTGTTTGGCATGACTCTTGACAGCTTTGACAATCAACAGACATTTCATCATCAGAAGTGTCTGTCAAGACTATACAAATGACATTATATTATTATTACTGCTGTTCTTAGTCTAATTATTATTAATGTATTTATCAGACTGGTTCAGCATGAATTCTGGGAGACATGCAGTCCTCCCTTACACAGATTCACCAATTAACATATGCAGTAGCTGAACAAAACAACTCAACAGTTTTTTTTTGTTACAGATCATAACAGATTCTCTTGAAATCTAATAGCACCTACAAGTGCATTTTACAACAACAACAACAAAAACATATAACCTTCACATACTGAATGGGGAAAATCATTAAGTTTCAGATTCAGTTGACAACAAATTATTCACTGTCAAGTTCAGTCAATAAGAAAAGCTTGTTAAGACTAAAATGGAAGTTATTTGTGTCAGCTATACCTTAATGCTTAGTTAAAACATTCGATATATCACTATTAGACTCATACAAAAGCATCAAGAAACCCTAGTGTTATGGTCTCAGGAAATCCATCATGTCATCCAATCCTTTTAGCTCCTGCCTGTTTTCTGTATTTCTCAACTTGAGACTTCAGATCCTGGTGAACACTCAGCAGACTTTCCTGGAAGAAACCAGAGAATGTGTGTTAATAAAATATCTAAAGACACATCCAGCATCAAACAAACAAGATGTGAGGGTAGTCAACAGACAACAACGGAGGACACGAAGCTGTGGCAAAGTGATGTCCTGGTAGGAAGAGCTTGTCACTCTTGACCTGACAACCACGAAGTAGGTGGGAGGTCTCTCAAAACAGGTCAGTTGGAAGTATTCCAAGCTGTAGGTGGAAGGTCTCTCAAAACAGAAGTCAGCTGGAAGTATTCCAAGCTGTAGGTGGAAGGTCTCTCAAAACAGAAGTCAGCTGGAAGCAGACCAAGCTGTAGGTGGGAGGACTCTCAAAACAGAAGTCAGCTGGAAGCAGACCAAGCTGTGAATGTCCTACAACCAGCCATGGAAAATACTGGTCTAGCTGCTGGGCAGGAAAACACAAGCTGAAACAAGATGTCCAGGAGCAAACAACACATAACATGTTGTTGTGTTATGATTTAAATCTAACACTACACAGAGACATAAGAACCTACAGGTGAGTTGTCACAACTAAAGCACCTGTGTAACAAAGTAGTTAGAGCAATTGCTTCCATCCGTGAAAGCTGATGCTTCAAGACCTACCAGAAGTGCCACGGCCAACCTTCTGTACAAACGGACACATGTCTTCTAGGCTAAAGACGGGAAGATGGTCGTGTACAATAGCAACCACTCCAGTAAGCTAGCAGATCAAGGACAACACCATTTCTCCTCCGTACACAAATGGCATGCCACTAACTATTTTAACCAATATAGAATTACTAACTAAAATGATATAGAAATAACTTGTCAGTTCAGACTACAGAACATGGCAAGAGCTGAAGTGAACACGCTGCAGCTAGTGAAGAAGACACTCACATTCTCAGAAGACAGCTTGTGTATTCTTCGATGTCTGCAAGTTGGCCACTTTTCAGCTTCCTCTCTTCTTGTTGCTCTCTTTCTTTATTGAGTTCATGCCTGAGGAAAAAAAAAAAATCAAACCAAAACAGCTCAGAAAATAAGAGCAGAGAGTAGTACAGTCAATAGTGAACTATATTCTTATATGAAGGCTTTAGATTTGAGACCTGATACCTGTGTAAGTCAGGCAATCCAGATGCAAAAGAAACAGGGACCTGACACAAATGTTGGGGAAATTAAAGCTGTAAATAGAAAGCCTGCAAGGTATACTGCACATGTGGCTATCAGTGCATGAAGGAGAAAAGTAAAATATTACAGAAAGTTGTCACATGACTGTTCATGAACTCGTCACATAGCTTGCCACAAAGCATTATTGAGTATAATTCTCTATATAGCGTGACCCTTGGTCTTTCCAGTCTATAACTATAAGGGAGAAATAAAATTTATGTGAAGAAATCAGTCCCGTGAAAATTATCAACATCATCATTCCTCTGTACTCCCAATGGAACATAAGGCATCAACAAAGGTTCTCCAGCCAATCCTGTCTTAAGCAAGTTGGGATACCTTAAACCACGTCTTTCCCACTTCCTCTAGTTCTTCCTGTATTGTGCGTCTCCATGTCACCAAAATGGCCTGCCCCTCTTTCTTTTCCCTTGAGGTGTCCAAGTCAAGGCGATATATAAGGGTGTCTTGTTTTATTTCATTCATAGTATGTGGCCCAGCCATTTCCATCTTCAACTTTTGAGCTATATAGTCACATTCTCAATGACCATTCATTTGGTTACTTCTTCATTTGTCACACACTCTTCCCAATGTATTCTTAAAATTGTCCTAATGCATCTTCCTTCAAATCCTCTAAGTCTGGTTTCAATTCTCTGATTGGTTCTCCGTATTTCAGCTGCATGAAAAGAATGGGGCAAACACTGGATTTATAGATTCTGAGCTTGAGGTCTCATGAAAGTAGACTATCATAAAGTTCACAAAAACTGAAAAAAATATTCACTCTTGCACATGGATCTGAGGGTAGATAGAGGTGTATGGTGCAGTTTTACAAAGGTGGCAGAGGGAGTGAGTAAAGTGAGAAAAAAACAAATAGAAAGTATGAGAATGAGATGGGAATGTATAAATGAAAAACATACAACATCTGATATTTCAGCGTGAGCCTTTTTCGAGGTTACATACACAAATGAGACAAAAACGTATAACTAAACGAAAAACTTATCTTAATGTGGCATCCTCCAAAAGTAGGAAACATGTGTAGGAAATGCGTATCCACTAGACGAGGCATAGAGACCATGCGAGGCCACACAAAAGATAAGCCAATAGAGTCAATCGTAAATAAGAGGTGGAGAGAGGGAGAGAAACAGGTGGGGGAAGGGCAATAGAAACACGATAGCCGCTAGAGGAGAAGGTGTCGGAGGGGGGAGGGGGAAAGGGGAAGTGGAGAGATAATGAATGAAGAACATAAACACTTGCAGTGAGAAAATGTGAAACTGGTGAATAGGACAAGACCCTATACACCTATAGGTCGCCAGAGAAGAAGAGAGGGTGGAGATAGGGAGGGGAGCTAGGAGAAAGAAACAAGAAAGTAGAAATCATAAAAAAAAAAGAAGGGGGTGGAAAACTAAAGAAGTTACAGAAAGCTGAAGACATTGTTAATTCCAGCTGGGTGGGGACAGCCAGCCTGGAAAATAAGGCACTGTACTAGGACCCTCCGAGATCGTACATCAGCAGAACAAGAGCGGATCACACTAACAGAAATGTCCTGTTTTCCCCTGTGCTTAGTAAGGCAAAAATGTTTAGCCTCAGGTGTTCAGACCCTTTTAGAAATATTGTTAAGATGTTGGCAAAAACAATTTCCTAAGCATAAACCAGTCCAACATATCACAACGTGTGGCCTTACGTGGTATCTATGCCTCGTCTAGTGGACACGCATTTCTCTGTGTTTTCCACTTTTGGAGGATACCACATTAAGATAAGCTTTTCGTTTAGTTATACATTTTTGTCTTATTTGTGTATGTAATCCTTGAAAAAGGCTCACACCAAAATATCAGATGTTTGTTTTTTCATTTATATACTGTTCAAAAAAAGAAATGCAACACTACTGTAGTCATAATGGACATTAAATTTCAAACTTGTATCAAAATTTTATTTTACGGAATTAATGTTTCAATCTTGGCATGAAGAAACTTTAAGACTTTAACGATGAAATGATGTCCATTAAAGTTGGTTTGGACTTTTATTCTTTGCAATCGAGGCCTCCATTTCAGTAAGGTGTATGGCCTCCTCTGGCCTGTATCAGAGAACGACATCTCCTTGACATGGATCAGATTAGCTGTTGGATCTGTTGTTGTGGGATGGCTGCCTACTCTTCCCGCACTGCAAGAGACAACTGTCAGAGATTGGTTGTCGCCACGCCGGCAGACCTGTCTATTGAGTTCATCCCATAAGTGTTCTATTGGATTCACGTCTGATGACATGGGTGGCCACGGAATGATCTGGACATTGTTTTTAGCGAGGAACTTGGTGGTGAGTTGTGCCACATGAGGTCGAGCATTATCCTGCTTAAAAATCGACCCTGGTGCAGCCAGAAGTGGAAGGACATGAGGAGAAAGAATTTCAGCGACGTATTCAGGCGTCCTTCAATTTGCACCAGGTCACCTCTTCCCATGAAGTTGATCGTCCCCAACACCAGTACACTTCCACCACCATGTGGAGAAGCCTCATCCACACAGTTCTGGCCATAGCACTCATGGACTCTGTGGTAAACTCTTTTCCGTCTATCGTGTCACTGGAGCAGAAAGAATGATTCAATGCTAAACCAAACCCTTCTCCAATCATTTGCAACGGTCCATTGACGATGCTGGTTCACCCACTGCAGTCAGTTCCAGTCATTCCAGTCCATAGGAACAGGACCTCTGTAGGGTCTTCTAGCCCAAAGCCCAGCATCGTGCAGCCAGTTCCTCACCGTTTGATCTGAAATTCGATGAACTGGTGTCATTTTTTGGACTATTGAGGACGCAGATGCAAATCGATTCCTGAAGTGACGCAGCCGTATGAAGCGGTCTTCAGCAGGAGTTGTGACTATGGGTCTTCCACTGCGCGGTCGGTCTGCAACTGAGCTAGTTTTTTTAAATCTTCTCCAAAGGCAACTAATGGTGCTTCTAAATACATTAAATTGTCTGGCCACTACACTTTGTGACTGTCCAGTCTGTAAACGTCTGATGATGATGAATCGTTGTTCTGTAGTGAGATGAGCCATACTTGCACATTGAAATTTCAAACGAATTGATTCGAGGAGCATCATTCTTTTACAGGCATTCAATAACATGGTTAGTGAGTTTTGTGTTCAGTAAGTTTCACGGAATTCTCGTGAACCTGTCATGAGTTATTGTCAAAAATGCTGTTTTGACTAGTGTCAATTTTCTGTGCTCATGAATCATCTGCTGAGTACAATTCAGGTCAGCACGTGAAGATGATGTCCAAGTGAACGTTTCAGGTAATTTGCCCTTGTCTGATCAGCAAACTTCAGTTTAAATCTCAACATTGTATTTGTTGCGTTTCTTTTTTTGAACAGTATACATTCTCATCTCGCTCTCACACTTTCTATTAATGTTTTCTCACTTTACTCACTCCCTCTGCCACTTTGTAAAACTGCACTATACACCTCTATCTACCTTTATTATTAGAACCAGTTTTACTGCAGTCGCCTTCCCTTTTATCTGTCACATGGAACTGAGATCACACCAGATGAGGTGGGCCATCTTTTATGCATATGACTTCCACTTATGGCACTCACTCCTTTTATTGTATTTTTATTATTGTAATAGGTATTTGGCCACATTAAACGTCATGATAATTTAGAGAGGACCGTATTGGAAGGATACATAATGGGAAAAAGAAAAAGAGGAAGACCGAAACGAAGATGGCTGCAAGACATCGTTGATGATCTGGAAATGGATGCAGCAGCAGCAGGCCATCTTGCTCACAACCGAGAGGCCTACAGGAGTGCTGTTTGGGAGGCAAAGTTCCGCAAGGGACATGCAAAGGAATGAATGAATGAATAGGTATTTGTAGTGCAAGCATGGGGTTACACTTACATATATAAAATATAACAATCAAATTAATGTTTCCTTCAGATCTTACATACTGAAAGATTCTGTAGAGAGTGTTACACAATGTTTCCTACAAAAACTGCATATTGATGGATGCTGGCAGAAAGTGCTGCAAAATATTTCTGGACCATCTTATTGCATGAAAACATTTTTTTAATCTATTTTTGTCTCTTTACAGTTTATCTTGTATGCTAATACTGACTCACATACTGTAACATTCATTCATGTGTTACAAAATTATATTCACCTATATACTACAATATACTGGAATTCATATTCAGTCAAACAGATTAAAATCAAATATTCATACTAAAAGAATTCCAACAGTAAAATACAGAATACTTAAAACCACATTTCTTCTTAACCATTTGCTAGATGATCTACATCTAGACTGGATCTAACCGCAAACAATAATTTGTAGTTAGTGCTGTCTGTCCTTCCAAATTCTACAATATAAACTACACATTTTTAAAAAAATCATTTTAAATTCAGTATCAAATTTCCACTCACAAATATATTGTGATTCTCATATTCATAACTTTAACTTCTTATATCTTATATCCTTCCCATGCCATTAAACGTCACACAGGGCTCGCAGGGTAGTTCGCCAACTTGTCCTGTTTTTGGCGAGTCTTTCAACTTCATCAAGGGATTTTATGCCTATTAATTTGACCTCTCTTAACAATGTCCTCTTTAGAGTTTCACGCGGTCTGCCTCTTTTTCTTTGGCCTGTTGTGTTTCACTTGATAGCTTGTTTTGGGATTCTCTGACTGTTTCTTCTTATCACGTGACCAACATATGTCCATCTCCTTTCCTGATCACCCATGAGACTGGTTGTTGTTCGCTCATCTGTCTTATGTCTGCATTGTTCTGGAATTCATTCCACTTGATGCCGAATATTTTCCTTAGGCATTTGTTTTCAAAAGAGTCTAATTTCTTGTCTATTTCTTTAGTTGTTTTCCAGCTTTCGCATGCATAAATGAGGGTGGATATTACATTTGAATTGAATAGTCTTAACTTGGTTTTTGTGCTTATAACTTTTGAATGCCATATGTTCTCAAGATTCTTGAAGATCAATGCTGCTTTTGCAATTCTAATTCTCTTTCTGGTGTCACCATCCTGGTCTATGTAGCTGCCAAGGTATGCAAACTGATTTAATTATTCAATATCTGTCCCTTCTACGTGTATTTTTCCATTTTGATTAATGGGAAGTTTCATTATTTTTATTTTGTCCTTGTTAATTTCAAGTCCTATTTTGCTAGCCATCTTTAACTAGTACTTTTTTATGAATTCACTACTCATGTTCAAATTTATATTTCACCATTAGAAAAACAAATATCTGTAATTAACAGAATACTTTAAAATGGTTTTTTGGTACATCTCTAAACATAATACATTCACTCATGTACTTCAGTAGATTCACTCATATATTACAATATATTCCCTCATGTATTACAATAAATTCACTCATTTATTTCACTAAATTCACCACAATACTTACTTCCTCTGGGTTAAGACAGCAATCTCGG
Organism: Achatina immaculata; assembly: GCA_009760885.1. Taxonomy (NCBI): domain Eukaryota; kingdom Metazoa; phylum Mollusca; class Gastropoda; order Stylommatophora; family Achatinidae; genus Lissachatina; species Lissachatina immaculata. The sequence continues at coordinate 52,760,599 of CM019692.1, forward strand.
CTTGCATTCTCAAGTAATCCTGTGCTAACTGAAAAAAAGACAAATTTATGCAACGAACTTTGAGGAAGTAATGACAGGCTCTGTTCTACTTTAATAAAACCCAAGACCAAAGTACATTTTATGAGTCGGTAGACTCAGTTTTACTTTAACAAAAACCAAGAACGAGGTTCATTTTATGAGTCATACTAGGCTTATTTCAAAATATCTAAACAAGCACAGATAAACCTCAAACTGTATTACACTGTTTAACATCAAAAGATTTATGAGTAAAACAGAAAAATCTTGTTTAAAATAGTGCAAGTATTCTAGTTATATACAAATATACCAGAACAATACGGTATAGAAGTGAAGAACCGTTTCGAAATCCTGATGGCTGTACAAGAAGAGATGACACCAGATGAATTGGCTACGCAGGCCAAAGATATCTTAGTAACAACAGCTAAAGACATGGTTCCAGTAAAGAAAACACAAAGGAATAGATGGATCACAGCAGGTACACTAGAACTGATAAAACAATGTAGAGAAATGAAGACGCAATGGAGAGTGACAAACAACAACAAAGATAAATTTAAAACTTTAACAAAAGAAGTACGAAGAAACATAAGAAAAGACAAAAAACAATACATACAAGATTGTTGTGAAAGAATAGAAGAACATCAGAGGTGTGGAAGAGATAGTGAAATGTTTAAAGAAATGAAGACATTGACGAGAAATGTCACACCTAAGCTAAATGTAATTTGTGATGAGATGGGGAATACCCTGACAGAGACAGAGGAAATTCTGGAAAGATGGAAGGAATATTGCAAAAGAATGTATGAAACAACCGACTGTGGAAGCAGAAATCAACAGTGTGAATTATTATTGGAGGAGAAAGAACCCGAGCCGACAATGGAAGAAGTTTTATGGGCAATAAAGAGTCTGAAAAATGGTAAATCACCAGGATGTGATGAGATAACCGCTGAATTTATTAAAGCAGGAGGAAAGGAGTGTGCAACAATCTATCATGCACTATGTAAAAAGATATGGCATTCAGGTATTTGGCCAAAAGAATGGAAAAGAACTGTATTCATACCACTGCCAAAAAAGGGTAACCTGAAATTATGCACCAACTACAGAACTGTTGCCCTGATTAGTCATGCCAGTAAAATTCTGTTAAAAATCATAATGGGTAGACTTCGAAAGAAAATAGAAGAAGAAGTCAATATGGTCCAAGCTGGCTTCAGGCAAGGAAGAGGATCAAGAGATCATATATTCAATCTAAGATTAATAATAGAGAAATGCAGGGAGTTTAATGTGAATCTATATTTATCCTTTATAGACTACTCAAAGGCATTTGATTGTGTACAACACCAGAAACTTTGGGAAATAATGGAAAAAATGGGATTTCCAACACATTTGATACAATTAACATCACTGCTGTATTTAGACCAACAAGCAGCAGTAAGAATAAATGGTGAAACAACAAGTTGGTTTGACATAAAACAAGGGGTCCGTCAGGGGTGCATATTGTCACCCTACTTATTTAACTTGTATACTGAAAATATAATGAGAAATGTTAGAGAAGATGTAGACAAAGAATATTACGATGCCATAACAGTTGGAGGTTATGAAATACCAGAGATTAGATATGCTGATGACACAGTATTGCTGTCCACTACACAAGAAGGAATGGAAAAACTAATTATGTCAGTCCGCAAGAACAGCGAAGAGCAGAACCTCTATCTTAATGCAAAGAAAACTAAAGTGATGACAACTGACAAAACACACAAGGCAACTGAAATATGTATCAATGAGGACAAACTGGAAGAAGTGGAGAGTTTTGAATATCTTGGATCACTACTAACTAATAATGGAGATACAATGAGGGAAATTAAAAGGAGGACATCTATTGCTCTTCAGAAAGTAAAACAAATAAAGAATCTGTGGAGAGGAGCAGACAGAACCACAAAAATAAGATTTTTAAGGGCATGCATCTTTCCTATCGCAACATATGCCTGTGAGACCTGGACACTTAACAAAACAGCTGAGAAGCACATAAATGCCTCTGAATGTAAATGCTATAGAAGAGTTCTCCAAATATCGTGGACACAAAAAAGATAAAATATATCTATACTCATTCATTCATTCATTTCTTTGCATGTCCCTTGCGGAACTTTGCCTCCCAAACAGCACTCCTGTAGGCCTCTCGGTTGTGAGCAAGATGGCCTGCTGCTGCTGCATCCATTTCCAGATCATCAACGATGTCTTGCAGCCATCTTCGTTTCGGTCTTCCTCTCTTTCTTTTTCCCATTATGTATCCCTCCAATATGGTCTTCTCTAAATTATCATGACGTTTAATGTGGCCAAAATATTTAAGTTTTCTCTCTTTAATCCTCTTTACTAGCCAGCCTTCATCAATATTAAGCTCTTGCAGTATAGATATATTTGTTCGTTTTTGTGTCCACGATACTATCTATACTACAAGAGCTTAATATTGAAGAAGGCTGGCTAGTAAAGAGGATTAAAGAGAGAAAACTTAAATATTTTGGCCACATTAAACGTCATGATAATTTAGAGAAGACCGTATTGGAAGGATACATAATGGGAAAAAGAAAAAGAGGAAGACCGAAACGAAGATGGCTGCAAGACATCGTTGATGATCTGGAAATGGATGCAGCAGCAGCAGGCCATCTTGCTCACAACCGAGAGGCCTACAGGAGTGCTGTTTGGGAGGCAAAGTTCCGCAAGGGACATGCAAAGGAATGAATGAATGAATTCTAGTTATTCTTTATTTAGAAGTAATATTTCAGAATGCAACTGACTTTATGAGTAACAGATTAAATTTTAAGTGACTAAGAAATGATAATTTAAAACTGAGGTGACTCACAGATTCAAGAAAGAATGTGGCCTTGTCTTGTAAGTAACTAGATTCAAGATTTATATAAAACAGTTAATCTTGACTGAGATAGGGTATTTTAAGTCATAACTTACACATGATTATTTTATACCCTGAAACTCACATATTCTACAGCTTCACACTACTCAAATATCACATTTACGATGATAAATTAAGCACAAAATGTCTGGTCACTCATCCTTGGAGGAACAACAAATTAGAAAGTTCAGTGTGAAACAAAGGTGTAACCATACCCTGCAGTGTTCATCAAAGATCTGCATTGATTCCTGGTTTGTGAGACACGGTGGAATTGGCTGGAACACAAATAAAAAAAAAAAAGAATGTACTGAGTAGTTACAATCACAGTTCTTGCTTAATCTTTCTAGTGGAATTAATCATGGTCAGATAAAACAGAAACTGTGCAGACAAACAGAGAAAAGAGAAATTATGTTTGTTTGAGACAAAAGAAATTGTGCAGACAGAGATTGATTGATCTTTATTTCAAAAGGGTTAAGAATTGGGTCTGACATTCTGCCCTTTATCATACATCTTTCACTCTATTCCAGACATTCTACAAATATGCTGTTCATATAACAAACATAACTAACACTGAAGCTGAGAGACATAAAATAAAATATAACATTTACGTTTCGCTCTTAAACATTCACTCAGTACAGAAGTAACTACATACATTATAAATGACTATCTACTAAACAAAATTTTCGGGACTATTCAGAAAACAATTAATTGTATTCGGTGTCTGTAAGAGTAGTTTAAGATAACTTTTAAGTTTTATGATTCATGGAGGCATGTAGTCGACATCAAATAGATATTGGGAAAGCTTGTAGTTGTAGGAAGGAGTATAATTTATATTGTTTATATAGGATGGGAGGGTATTCCAAAGATGAGCAGCAGAATAACTAAAGCTTTTCTTGTAAAGATCAAGTCTAGGTTTTGGAAGACATATGTTGTTCAAGCGTTGGCTGCACTTTGGGCTAAATTTAAACAGGTTCCATAGATAAGGCGGGGCATGCCGTGAAAGAATTTGATGTACTAACTTGGCTTTGTTGAAGAGGAACTTGTTCTTAAGAGGTAGTATTTTGATACGTTTGTATCAAAGAGAAAAGAAAGGAGAAAAGAAGAGGATGTAATTTTGTAATACAATGATATTACATGTGTGCTTCTGAACTGTTACAAGATGATGGAGACTCAGGCATATAGATGCAGTTTCAAAATACAATGACATTACAACGGTTTTTCTCTACTGGTTACACAAAGGGGGAAGTCTCAGGAAAAAGAGCAATTTAAAAAAATGATGTTGACACTTCAGTGTTTCTACACAGTCCATAGCGAAAAGGGTTGGGTGTTTCATTACATCATTCTATAATTCAGTTTCTAGACATTTCCATCAACAGTGGCAAGGTGTATTAGTTGCATTCAATATAGCTTTGAAAATAAAAATTATAGTGAACTTGTAATTATAGCTTATTTGCCTTGAGTTGTTTTCTTTTTCCTTTTTCTAACCTAATTACCAAAAAAAAAAAAAATGCATGTTCAACTTTGAACAACTCCAGTCAACAACAACAGAAGAAAATAGTGAGCTGTCTGGGTAATATGAAGAACATGTTAGTAAGATTACTGGAAATGTGTGATACAACCAGTCTTGAGGGAATCATGGGTGACTGTGTGATTGAATATCACATGCTAGCAGAATATCAGAAAAAATGATAAGCTGGTCAGGAGGGAATCACAAGTGACTATGTGGACAGAATATCACATGTTAGCAGAAAAATGTGGTATAACCGGTCATGGACAATCAAAGGTGACTGTTTGCTTGAATATAAACAAATGATCTGATGTAACGGATTAAACAAATGGTGAGCTTTGGAAGAAATATGGTCACACTTGTCTACTGACATGGCCAAATAAATGGCTACCCTTGTCAACATGACCACCCCTGTCTACTAAACATGGCCACTCTTACCATTGTCTACTAACATGGCACCAAACATGGCCACCATTGTCTTCTAATATGGTACCAAACATGGCCACCATTGTCTACTGACATGGCACCAAACATAGCCACCACTGTCTTCTAATATGGTAGCAAACATGGCCACCATTGTCTACTGACATGGCACCAAACATAGCCACCATTGTCTACTGACATGGCACTAAACATGGCCACCATTGTCTACTGACATAGCATCAAATATGGCCACCATTGTCTACTGACATGGCACCAAACATAGCCACCATTGTCTTCTAACATGGCACCAAACATGGCCACCATTATCTAATGACATGGCACCAAACATAGTCACCACTGTTTTCTAACATGGCACCAAACATGGCCACCATTGTCTACTGACATGGCACCAAACATAGCCACCATTGTCTTCTAACATGGCACCAAATATGGCCACCATTGTCTTCTGACAAGGCACCAAATATGGCCACCATTGTCTTCTGACATGGCACCAAACATGGCCACCATTGTCTTCTAACATGGCACCAAACATGGCCACCATTGTCTTCTGACATGGCACCAAACATGACCACCATTGTCTTCTGACATGGCACCAAACATGGCCACCATTGTCTACTGACATGGCACCAAACATAGCCACCATTGTCTTCTAATATGGTACCAAACATGGCCACCATTGTCTACTGACATGGCACCAAACATAGCCACCATTGTCTTCTAATATGGTACCAAACATGGCCACCATTGTCTACTGACATGGCACCAAACATAGCCACCATTGTCTTCTAATATGGTACCAAACATGGCCACCATTGTCTACTGACATGGCACCAAACATGGCCACCATTGTCTACTGACATGGCACTAAACATGGCCACCATTGTCTACTGACATGGCACCAAACATGGCTACCATTGTCTACTGACATGGCACCAAATATAGCCACCATTGTCTTCTAACATGGCACCAAATATGGCCACCATTGTCTTCTGACATGGCACCAAATATGGCCACCATTGTCTTCTGACATGGCACCAAACATGGCCACCATTGTCTTCTAACATGGCACCAAACATGACCACCATTGTCTTCTGACATGGCACCAAACATGGCCACCATTGTCTACTGACATGGCACAAAATATGGCCACCATTGTCTTCTGAGGCAGCCAGGCGTGATACTGACCATATCACCCTCTAGTGTCCTGACAGGTCAAGGAAAATATGGGCACTAACACCATATCCCTATGTGCCTCTAAGGCATGACAGGGTTACCTTTACTACTTACTACTTATTGTCTTCTGACATGGCACCAACATGGCCACCATTGTCTACTGACATGGCACCAAACATGGCCATCATTGTCTACTGACATGGCACCAAACATAGCCACCATTGTCTTCTAACATGGTACCAAACACGACCACCATTGTCTACTGACATGGCACCAAATATGGCCACCATTGTCTCTAACATGGCACCAAACATAGCCACCATTGTCTACTGACATGGCACCAAACATGGCCACCATTGTCTACTGACATGGCACCAAACATGGCCACCAATGTCTACTGACATGGCACCAAACATAGCCACCATTGTCTTCTAACATGGCACCAAATATGGCCACCATTGTCTTCTGACATGGCACCAAATATGGCCACCATTGTCTTCTGACATGGCACCAAATATGGCCACCATTGTCTTCTAACATGGCACTAAACATGGCCACCATTGTCTTCTGACATGGCACCAAACATGGCCACCATTGTCTACTGACATGGCACCAAATATGGCCACCATTGTCTTCTGACATGGCACCAAATATGGCCACCAATGTCTATTGGCAAGGAACCAAACATGGCCACCATTGTCTACTGACATGGAACCAAACATGGCCACTCTTGTCTATCAACAAGTAAATAAATACTGACTAATACAGTTGTAGACTGGATACATAATGGCTTTAGCCTTTTCATCAATCTATGCTTATTACAAGCACTGCTGACTCTATCAGTGCTCACCTAGAGTAAGTCTTGAATACAAAGAAATACCACATGTAGGCAGTCCATAGATAAATTATTAGTTTCAAAGGGCCTCACTTAAACATTCTTAATTTTTTTTAAAGTGGTTATAAAGTGCCAACTTACTATATCTATAATGTTTTTTTGTTTGGTTTTTTTTTTACAGTGGTATTCTTGAAGCCTCCCTTTCTCCATGTTCTCATCTTCCTCTCTTTTTGTGAAAAAAAAAAAAAATCTATTGAAAATGAAAGAGAGATATTGGTGACTGTGAAAACCATTCTGATCAAAAGTGTTTTTCTTATCAATGTTTTATATCTGAATCCTGTGGTGGTATGATTGGTTTTCTGAGCAAATACCGTTAGACATAGACAAGATTAGACGCAGACAAGATCAGACACAGACAAGATTAGACTGACACTGTAAGTCATCAACAAAATGACACCATTAATCCGGTGTCATGCCACTTCTCAAAAACAAAAGATCACGAAAATGAAAAAAAAAACCACTAATTCTTAAGCAGACAGCGGGCATGTAATCTTACGAATCTCATTTCTTACAGTGGATCTGTCATGCATCTCACTCAGAAGACTTGTAATCATTGTAAAGACTCATTCCCCCTTACATCTTACACAGTCTACAAATACTGCTGAAAATGAACAATGCTCAATCAGAGAATGCCCAGTTCCAACCAAGAACAAAAGATATTTACACAATGGTCACAATGCAACAGGTTAGTTTATAATCAATGCCAGCAAAATGCATAGAAATACACAGAAAAATGCACAACAAGAACAAATGTAAATATTCATGTAAGGTTCTAACTAAAAACAAACAAGCTTATAAAAAACATAAACTGGAAAAAAATAAATCTGTCAAGGAGGTTAATATTCTGGTTCAAGAAGCAGGAACTAGTTCAGGTAAATATTTAAACTTGAGTTTAGTAAGAATTAATTCGGTTAAATATTCACTCATAATAATTATGAAAACTGAAGCAAATTTTGATCTCACTGGCTTAACAAGAGTAGTTTACCTTAAAACCTTTATGCTCAAAACTGCCACAAAAGCAGGAAGAGTGCTCATTAATGAATAAAGGTGTTCCTACTTTTTTTTCCTACATTATACATTTCAAAGAGAAAATATGTTCTATTTCACAAAATCTCACTCTAGTGGGATACAGAGCTCTATTTAAAAGATTGCAACCTTTAATTAGAAATCTGGGACTGCAGGGTTAACCCTTTGACAACACATATTTGCTACAGAAGGACAATCAGACTTGGCCAATCCTTACTACAGAAGACATGTTAACTGTAGTCTCATTTTCTGACAAAGGACTGGCATCTAGGTTATGGTGTATAGTCATCAATCAATGGTCCACAGGGTTTACTTGTTTGGTAGACTAGCAACTATGTCTGATCATTATTGATGTCAATTTATACTTTCTTGCAAGAATGATGACGGGTTAAGGAAATCACCCTAGGGTAACAGGAATGTGGGTTTAACTGTCACTGGCTAACCTGATATAAATACAACTATACATTCACCAGCACTACTAGAGCTAACTACTCACTGATGTGAATATATAACTCTGCATTTAATAATGTGATGAAATGGAAGAGTTGTAGCAAAGAGATCGGGTGCCTTTGCAGACACTACGTCCAGCATGCACTTGAAGACTGAGGTGGTATCTGCGACAACTGGGTGGCTGGTAAATCAGGATGTGTCTCATGATGATGATGATGTTGTGACAGACTCATTGAGCATGCTGAGGAAGACTGAGGAAGCTTTCTTTGAAGAGAACGGGTGAACCTGCTGGGACAGTCACATGTGAGAGGATTAATGTGGATCTTCTGTCCAAGGCATGCGGGTGTGCACAGAAAAGATCTGGCCGATAGACTGGCTGGACAGGCTGAAATACAAGGCAGGACGAGAATGGACAGGGAATACATTGTGAAGGTCATTTTGGACAGGATGCAGAAGGATGAGGAGAGGGAGCGGATGGACAATATGCTAATATAAGGAGATTGATGATGTTAGGACAGAGGAAGGATGCATGAAGAAAAGCTAAACTTTGTGGGAGAAAATGTATAATCAATAACCACCATCTGACAGGAACCATTAGTAGAAAAATGCCTGAGTAGGTGTTGGGGTACACAAGGCAGCTATGGGATTGTCCTGAATGTGATGTTGGGGTACACGATGGAGGATTATGGGACTGTCCTGAATGTGATGTTGGGGTACACAGCAGAGCATTATGGGACTGTCCTGAATGTGATGTTGGGGTACACGGTGGAGGATTATGGGACTGTCCTGAATGTGATGTTGGGGTACACGGCGGAGCATTATGGGGCTGTTCTGAATGTGATGTTGGGGTACACGGTGGAGGATTATGGGACTGTCCTGAATGTGATGTTGGGGTACACGGTGGAGCATTATGGGGCTGTTCTGAATGTGATGTTGGGGTACACGGCAGAGCATTATGGGGCTGTTCTGAATGTGATGATGCCAGATTCTGAATTTCTAATAATGTGAATACAGCTTCATATTTGTTGATGTAAAAGCAGCCAAATATTCACCAAAGTGAATGCATCCTAATGTAAACACATCTAGAGATTCACTAATGTAAACACATCCAGAATTCACTGATGTAAACAAAAGCATCAGCAGCAAATTCACAGAATGCAACTTGTAAATGTAAAAAAACTAAAGGCCACTGCCACAAAATATGTGAACAGGAAAGGCAGCTGTCGCTTTCAGCAAACTAAGGACGACAGCATGGAACAACAGAAGATTAACAAAGAGGTCAAAGGTTCTGTAACAGAGAAGTCAAAGGTTCTGTAACAAAGAAGTCAAAGGTTCTATTCTCAATTTCTGACAACATATTTGTTCTACAAGAAAAAAAGATCTTCCATCTTCACTATCTTCACAAAATAATAAACATAGTAAAACTCTGAGGTTCTGCTGCATGCTAAGATTCTATTCATAATGACAATGTTAAGCAGTATAAGATGAAGATGGTTGGGAAATGCTCCATAAACAGATGACAGCCATATCCCCAAGAAAATTTTATATGGCAAACTTGTGGAGGGAATCGAGTCACATGGTAGGCAAAAGCTGAAATAGATGTGTAAATCATCCATGAGGGGTTCTCCAAGCACCAATGAGGTCTGGGATGAACTAATGAAAGGTCGAGTGAAGGTCATTACTGTATGAGGAGGTAATTGCAAAGGAGACTTATCCCTGCACCATAAACACTACTTGTTACTGTAGCCTAATATACAAATCCAACTTTAGTGGAATCAGCCACATGAAGAGATGTTCTGCAGAATGATGCTAAGCAAAACCAACGATTATCACCGGTTGGCTTCAAAACCATGTTCTATGATGAAAATACCACTACAGCTAGTCTTCATGTTGTGATAAAACCACTTTTTAATGTTCTTAATATTTCCATACCAGTATCTGGTCCCATTACACATCTCACTACTACATTGCTTACCACTACTCTGTCAGAGTATCTGACAACTTGGCGTATCATTTATTTGTCACAATTTCAGTCGGATATCCTTAAGTGGTAAATTCAAGTCTCTGTTACCACAGCACTGCCTTTCTTTTCTTAACAAAGACTGTTACATCACTTTCATGCTGTTGTATTATTCCCTTGTCACAATTCCTGTCTGATATCTTCAGTGCTGTCACATTCTGGTAACAGATGCTTGATGAATCTCCTCAGGGAAGGTTGATTGCTATGTTCTGTCTTTGCCTTCCCTATGGAAGCATGATTATTATGCTTTGCCTATGTCTTTCTTATGGAAGGTTAGTCAATATGTCTATGTCTTTCCCAGGGAAGGTTGGCCACTATGCTCTGTCTATGCCTTTCCTAGAGAAGATTGGCCACCATGTTCTGTCTATGCCTGCCCAGGGAAGTTTGGCCACTATGCTCTGTCTATGCCTTCCCTAGAGAAGATGCCCACTATGTTCTGTCTATGCCTGCCCAGGGAAGTTTGGCCACTATGCTCTGTCTATGCCTTCCCTAGAGAAGATTGCCCACTATGTTCTGTCTATGCCTGCCCATGGGAAGTTTGGCCACTATGCTTTGTCTATGCCTTCCCTAGAGAAGGTTGGCCACTATGTTCTGTCTATGCCTGTCCAGGGAAGTTTGGCCACTATGCTCTGTCTATGCCTTCCCTAGAGAAGGTTGGCCACTATGTTCTGTCTATGCCTGCCCAGGGAAGTTTGGCCACTATGCTTTGTCTATGCCTTCCCTAGAGAAAGTTGGCTACTATGTTCTGTCTATGCCTGCCCAAGGAAGTTTGGCCACTATGCTCTGTCTATGCCTTCCCTAGAGAAGGTTGGCCACTATGCTCTGTCTATGCCTGCCCAGGGAAGTTTGGCCACTATGCTTTGTCTATGCCTTCCCTAGAGAAAGTTGGCCACCATGCTCTGTCTATGCCTGCCCAGGGAAGTTTGGCCACTATGCTCTGTCTATGCCTGCCCAGGGAAGTTTGGCTGGCTCTGTCTCTTTAGCTTTCATTTTAGAACTTGACCAGCTTGATTCCTGTCATCTCTTGTCAGAACAGTTATATTACTGTCATTTCTTGTTGTCAGAACAGTTATATTACTGTCATTTCTTGTTGTCAGAACAGTAATAATACTGCCATTTCTTGTTGTCAAAACATTTATATTACTGTCATTTCTTGTTGTCAGAACATTTATATTACTGTCATTTCTTGTTGTCAGAACATTTATATTACTGTCATTTCTTGTTGTCAGAACATTTATATTACTGTCATTTCTTGTTGTCAGAACATTTATATTATTGTGATTTCTTGTTGTCAGAACATTTATACTATTGTCACTTTTTTGCTTTTTTTTTTTTTAATCTTTCATATTCTCCATCAAGGATGGGTTTCTGCATATTGTAATGCTTCTTGATACATCTAAAGCACTTTATTTGTCTGGCTATTATGACTTCATACATAGATGGTACAAATGACTGGGATGTGATAGTGGACCTTCCAGGAAGAAGAGAATACCCGACTGCCATCAAGAATACAGGAATGCGACCGGACATTGTAGTGTACTCCACAGAAAAACAGGAATTAATAATGATCGAGCTTACTGTCCCGTACGAAACTAGAATAGAGGAACAGCATTTATTCAAATTGGAGAAGTACAATGATCTGGTCAAGCAACTGAGGCAGGGGGCAGGAATCAGGGCAAAAGTGATAGCTGTAGAAGTGGGAGCAAGAGGATTCGTAGCAACATCAATATATGACCTATGTAAGCAACTGGGCATAAAGGGACAAGCAAGAGCAAGGGCATTGAGAAGCCTTTCAGAAACAGCAGAAAACGCCTCATGCTGGCTGTGGAGTATGCGAAACAAGCATTGGGAACATAAGTAATTTCATTTGCCACAACCAATACCAGTCCTCCGTAGCTAAATCGCACTTCAAAAGTGCAGTGGCAACTGGAAGATCATGGGTTCAATCCCGGGACTGGGAAAAAAAAAAGCAACAACTCACAAGACTTCTAGGAGTCATGACCTAGAGGGGCCCACCCCCCTTAGAGTGTCAGGAGTTTAAAGGGCCGAAACACTTGTCTGAGGGGGGTACTTCCTCTGATGATCTGAAGGAGAGAGTTTCCTGCACAACTCCTCCATGGAAATACTTGTCCAACACTCTTTGCATTGTTAAATTACTCCATTACCAGTCTGGTAATGTCTGTGCAGTTATATTATTCCACTGACAGTGCCCTTGTGATAAGACACTAACATTATTCCAGGGATATATTATTCCAATGACAATACCCATGTGACAGGATTTGTGTTGTCACATTGCCCCACAGTGACAGTACCTAGCTGATAATGTTTGTGTTGTCACATTACTCCCGTGACAATACCCATGTGACAAGCTTTGCGTTGTCATGTGAGACAGTACCTGCTTGATGTCCTTGCGTTAACACAGACAGGGGCGTGTCAGAACTCAGAGAGGATGACCTCGGTGGGATAACAACAGCTTCGTGTCCTGGCGGCTGGTAGGACACAGACCTAGTAGGAGGGGACACAACCTGCTCATCACTCTGACCCCTAAAGTCCAGCCCACTCATGTGGGCCAAATGACTAGGGTACGTGTTACTATGGTGGACAGGATTAGGCACGGAAACAGTGGCCCCAGTGCTGACTGACAAGGGGGAGGAGACTGAGGACAAGTGGGCGTATTCATCTGAGCCTACTCGGCGATGGCCAAAGCCTGTCATAAAATAAACAAGACAAGAAACATAAAGCTTGGTAACAATGATCCTAACAATATAAATAGTGAAAGCATGTTATACCTAGTAACCAGATAAAATAATATTTCAGCCTGAGCATTCATCATACACAACAGAAGATGAAAGAGAGAACAAATACAACAAGCACTACAAATGTAACAGATACTGCATCGACATACATTCACAGAAATCAACAGCGATTTGAGAGATAAGCTAATATATGATATACTTCTTTTTTTTTCTTTCAGTTCTTGTTGCACTCCTTCCCATTCATGTTTTGTTAATAGTGTCTGATGAAGGCATTAGCTGAAATATCACAATGTTGTCCTCTTACAAAGTAACTGGTTCACATAATTTTTACTATTTTTTTTTCTACTGTAGCCTTTGTTACGTAAGTGCATATATGTATACAAACGATACAAGTATACATACTGTTACAAAATAAACTAATTAACAACAATGGATCTGAAAAAAATAATATGTAGCATATGCTAATAATAAATTCAGCTTTCAAGATGCATTTAACATACATGAAATACCATATACAAAATAAGTTAACATACTATTATTGTTAATTCCTGTAAAGACATCATGAACATATCCTGCTATACTAGAGACCTTATACAGTGCAGCAATGTGAGGTATTAGCTAAGTCTATGTTAGTTTTTCCCACATGTCATACTTATTTTCCTAGATGTCCAGCATCAGAGGAACAATAACAAGGCCATATTTTTCTATAATTTGATTTCAGAAGTTTGTTTTTCTTAAGGGGGGGGAAACGACATTTAGTGCAATAAATAATTAATGCAGTATCTGTATAACACCCTGTAAGGTTTACCTTCTACTGATCTTATTTCCTTGTTAAATCAAAGATGTGCTGCTGAGTTATATTCTTAATGCAGACAATTAAACTCATCATCAACCTCCCTTTCACTACAGTTTCCTATGAAAAGAACGATCCATATCTTTGCTTACTTTGTATATCATGACCTCAAAGACTGGAACAACTTCATCATTCCTCTGATGCCAGAAGTTCTGAGACACTGAAGTATGTTGCATCTTTCCCCAAAGCCAAATCTTCTTTGTTTCTAGTTTTGTATTAAACACTAGCACACAGCTCTTCTATGTCCCACAAGCATAAAGTAAAACAGATTTTACATAGTCTAGCAAGTGACATCATCTGTGTGTCTTCAACAATGCTGTTCTGAGATGTAAAGCTGACAGCAAGAAGCACATAAAACAGCAGCAAGCCCTAGCTTCACATCTGTTCTAGATAAATGCCTGGAACGTTAGAGCAACAGCCATTACAACACTCAGAACTGACCTGTTTTGACAGCAACAACAAACATTTATTTTGAGAAACAAACTGTTCAACACAGCAGACTCATTTTGAGAGCAACAACAATTATATAACTGACTCATTCTGAAAGTAACAACAATTATATAACTGACTCATTCTGAAAGTAACAACAATTATATAACTGACTCATTCTGAAAGTAACAACAATTATATAACTGACTCATTCTGAAAGTAACAACAATTATATAACTGACTCTTCTGAGACATAAACAGCAGAACATAACTAACTCATTCTGAGAGTAACAAAAATTACAACTGTCTCATTTGAAAGCAACAACAATCACAACTGACTCATTTGAAAGCAACAACAATCACAACTGACTCATCTGAAAACAACAACAATCATAACTGATTCATTCTAACTGCAACAACACAAATAGATGAACTATTCCAAGAGACATAAAATGGACTTATTTTTCTGGACAAAACCAGCAAATTAAAAAACTGTAACATTCTTTGGTCTTGAGTTTAACTGAGTCTCACACAAGAAACTGAGCTATACAGGATGTCCTCAAGCTACAAATCTCTCCTAATAAATTGTTCATTTACATCTGAATAACTAAAATGGTTTTTGTTAAAAGAGATTCAGCTTATGAACACAATTTAAGATTTCAAGAAATTTCACAATAATAATGATAATGTGATACACTTCTATGAAAGTAACTTATGTAAAGATAACATGCTTTCTTTTAAATTCTGAAAGTTCTAAATTTCTGTAAACTGAAATTTTTTAAGATCACAATTTGCACACTAGATATATACACTGTGGTCTTAAATGCACATAAAATATATTTTAATGTTGATGTCGACTTATACATCTATCATGACACTGTGTTGACGTATAACGAATGAGGTAAATGTGCCACAGAATAAAGGTACATAACTCTGCAGAGTGTACTTGTGTTGAAAACAGAAAACGATCACCAGTATGTGTTAACCCTCAATGGTTTGTGTTTGTTCGGTCACACTCATTGTCTTTTCAATATCCAATTTCTTCTTTCCTTTCAATTATCATCAAAATCACAATCTAAATAAGGACATCATTCAATCATCATCATCATCATGCCGTGCCGACTGGCGTTGGCTATTATGCTTGTCCAGAGTATCCAATCCTTCATGCAGGCCATCAGTTCAGTTGGTGATCTCCTCTCACACCATCCCGTCAGACTGTCCAGTATCATTTCTCTTGGTCTTCCTCTTGATCTTCTTCCTTCTATTTTTCCTGTTGTTATAATATTTTCAATGCCCCCTCTTCTCACTGCATGTCCTATGAATGTACACTGTCTCTCTCTTATCTTTTTGACAAGGTTTTTTGTCTCTCCAGCTCTTCTCATACATTCTTCATTAGTTATTTTTGCTGTCCAGGGGATTCGCAACATTCTTCAATGACTAAATTAATTCTTGCAATATGCAGTGAAAGATTTTCAAAATGAAAGCTCCTACCCTCTTCAACAATGTTTAAAACTCAAAACTCTGTTAACAAAAGCAAATAAATCTACGAAGGGTCAGATGCAAGTGTTTGAATGTTATGTATCCACGTCAGAAATTTTCTTAGATTTCTTCCAATGGTTTCTTGGCATAAATTCTTGTGCAGACAAATGTTCATTTAAAAGAGACAACATTACTGCAAACTATAACCACATATAATGTCAGAGCAGAGGAATACAATCACCAGAGTCATATTTTTATATTATCATACTTTATGAGCTCCATAAATCCATTTTTGTCTGTTGCATCAAAAATGTAACATCAGATATAAAGTAACTTCTATTTTATTATTGATTTACAAGAACGTTTAATGGCATATGATTCAGAAGGCACTCACTAATCTGAAAGTGATAGTTGATTACAGATCTTTATCAGTATTAAACTATTCACATTTATGTGAAAGTAATACCGATGATACTCAGAAAATCTGATAAAAATGCCTGAACCAAACTTTAGAACTTTATTAACAAAATATTTATCTAGTATCACTAGATCTGTAATCAGTATCAATATTCACTTTAAATCTGATTACTGTTCCGAAGTTATCTTCTTCCTTAACAGGATCAATAGTCCAGATTTTTAAGTCATGATCTTCACAGTTTTTATATATTTTGCTAACACTCTTTTCATCTTGGATGTTTGGCTACTTGTACCACCTAGTGCTGTCTATAATTCAATTCAATTCAAGTGCCATGCCGCGTGGCATAGGCGATCATTTCTCTCCACAATTCCCTGTCTTTAGACTTGAATATGAGATACGCCGGTGACTTTCTTCCTAGCCACATTGACTAGTAACTTCTCTCTCTGTCTTCCTCTGTCTCTTCTTCCTTCAATTTTTCCACTTGCCACAGCATGTTCCAATTTTCCTATTCTCAGGAAATGTCCTATAAATCTTGCTTGTCCGCCTCTGATCTTTGCTATAATTTGCTTTTTAACTCCAGCCTCTCTTAAGACTTCTTCACTGGTTTTCTTAGCTGCCCATGGTACAAAATATATAGTGACACCTTATCTGTCATCATTTGATGTTGATTCTATATAAGTAAATGTGAATGATCAGTGTTACTCTATGTTTTGTTACCTCTGATAGCCTCAGTTTTCCTGTGCCCTTGGGCCAACCAGTACAGGTATTCTTTCATTTTTTAAAAATATTTTTGAGTTTTTCAGCAAATTGTCTGGATCCTTAACTTCTGTCTTTTCCTGACATGTCTGAAGAATTTTGAGAATCTTTTCCTTTCGGTTCTTATTAGTTTTGTGCTGCTCTGTAACTGTTTGAGAACATTAATATTTCAATCACAAACCCCGCCATTGATTAAAGCAAACTATTCTTCAACATTCTCTCTTTTTTCTTTTCCTTGTCACTTTTCTCACTGTCTAACCCTAATCACAACTTTTACTGAAGTGACACATGAGACAAACAGCAGATTTCCACTAAACAGTCTCGGATTTCCTCTGTAATGACAAATAAAGATCTGCCATGTTGTATACATACTTCAGAATGTTGTCACCCTCTCTTGTATTGGTCATTTCCGACTATATCACTGTTTACACTTGAGCCAAGACCCATCTTTGTAGACCCATCTTTCAAGTACATTTTGCCTGGATTTTCTTTTGTCTTGCCCATATGCTGCAGGACTTTCTCTTCACCATTTGTGAGTTGGCAACCCTGGATGATTTCCAGTTGGGACAATTAACAGTTCAGATTTTCTAGGATACTGCATCCATATTCCATTTGCACACATTTCTGAAATACATCGAAGGACATCCACTGCTCTGTCATAGTATTGTTATTCATGAACAAGATTTTAAAGATGTGCCCATGGTTCATACGACTGCCATGGGCCACGTAAGTGTGGCCAATGCCATCTAAGAATATAATATTGTGTGTCTGAGAGAAAGAACTTTTGCACGCAACACTCTGCTCCTTCATGATCTATCTCAAAACTCTGTACTTCCTCTTCTCTTTATACTGGCCTGATCTAAGATCTTATCTTCCTCATGTTCCCTCTTAGCAAGCCTCACTGTTCACCAACACCTTACTCATCAAATTAGTGTTGCGTACAAAACCATGTCGTGCATTAATGTCTTTCTAATTCCCAGCTTTCTTATGTAATTCTAGAACATTTAGTGACAGAGGCCAACATTTCATGTTTTCAAAATCAGCAAAATTGAAATATTGACTGAAAGCATTCAAGATGATCAATTTCCACATGGATAAGTATTAAAATGTGACAAAATGTCACTATAATTAATGAGTTTCAAGGTCAGCAATATACAGACGGCAGCAACTTATTACAGCAGTGACATGCATGATACTTCCAGTTCATATGAGAGTGAAGATATAACAATGTCAAGATCTGGCACTATATAGAGTGAAAACTTTACACAATATGAAAGATACTTCTGCTAGATAACTGAATAACACTGAACAACTTTATGAACAAATAACACCAAACAACTTCATGAATAAATAACACTGAACAACTTCAATAATAAATAACACCGAACAACTTCATGAATAAATAACACCAAACAACTTCATGAATAAATAACATCAAACAACTTCATGAATAAATAACACCAAACATCTTCATGAACAAAGACTGTGGAGCTAAACTGAATAATATGAATCAAGATCATCATGAGAATCAATAATTAAGACAAGCAGACCTGCCATCATTACAGCAAACTGGTATAATGCCCTTTAAGCAATTTCACAACGGTCTTATACATGAAAAGCAATGTATAGTTTTTTGGCTTTTTTTTTTTCTTTTAAATTCTGCTTTCACTCTTCTACTCTGAAAACAACAGAAATCACAGCTGGCCATGACCTCTGTCTCACAGAACCCCCTGGAAGGCTGGTGTGTCACCAGAGTCTGGGGAATGAAGCAGGTGTCAATGTGTTGTCCTAACTGTGGTGGAGGGGTTGGTGAAAAACCTTGGTGAAAGAGCAGAGCTAAAGCTTCTTATGTATATCCTAGGATAAATGTGATAGTGGCTGCAGTACAACTGGTACTAGTAGTGTAGATGGAGGTGTACAGTGAAGTTTTACATAAACATGCACTGTAACATGACATATGTTGCAGAGACCAGCTTATGGGTAGGAGACTGAATCTCATCATTATCAGGTGCCATGCCAATTGGCACTGGCTATTAAGCTTCTCCAGAGTACACAATCCTTCATGCAGGCCATCAGCTCAGTTAGTGATCTCCTCTCACACCATCCCGTCAGACTGTCCAGTATCATTTCCCTTGGTCTTCCTCTTGATCTTCTTCCTTCTATTTTTCCTGTTGGTATAATATTTTCAATGCCCCCTCTTCTGAATCTGCCAACACCTTAATGACACACAAACCTGTCTCACAGCATTATAATGAACAGGACCATAAGGACAAATGTGACATTTCAGCCACCAATACTCACTCTTGTTCTTCCGAACAGATTAACACATGCATAAAAGCTCTGGAACCAGCACTGTATCTTCCAGGGACCGAATTTTCAGTTCAGCTTTCCCTGAATCACTTTTCCTTTGCTTGATTAAAATTGCTGCTACGTGCTTGTCAGGTTTCATTCCCAATGTCTTTTTCCACTTGCTCAACTAGACATTCTCATCTGTTCCATGAGACAGCAAGGGTTAATAATACTCTCCTGGCTTGATCTCTGAACCCAGCTGGTTGTTAACTCTTAACTTTCACTGTAGAATTTTGTTTTATTTATTTACTATGCTCTGCCCTATATCCTTTTACCATCTGATGCTTTTTACCCCCTTTGTTACTCTATCTTACATCCTTCCCGTGCCGTTAAACGTCACATAGGGCTCGCATAGTTGTTTGCAAAGATTTCCTGTTCTCTGCAAGTCTTTCAGCTTCATCAAGGGATGTTATTGGTTTCTCTTAACAATGTCCTCTTTAGAGTTTCACATAGTCGACCTCTTTTTCTTCGGCCTGTTGTGCTCCACTTGATAGCTTGTTTTGGTATTCTCTGATTGTTTCTTCTCATCACATGACCAACATATGTCCATCTTCTTTTTCTGATCACCAATGAGACAGGTTGTTGTTTGCTCATCTGCCTTATCGCTGCATTTTTCTTGAATTCATACCAAGTATTTTCCTTAGGCATTTGTTTTCAAAAGAGTCTAATTTCTTGTCTATTTCTTTAGTTGATTTCCAGCTTTTGCATGCATAAATGAGAGTGGATATTACATTTGAATTAAATAATCTTAACTTGGTTTTTGTGCTTATAACTTCTGAATTCCATATGTTCTCAAGATTTTTGAAGGACAATGGTGCTTTTGCAATTCTAACTTCTTGTTACTATATTTACTTGTTACTACTAGCTAACTATATTTCATGCTTGGCTGCATCTCTCACTCTTCATTCCTTCTACCGTCTATGATCACATTCTGTGTTCAGTTTCCTCAAAGAGTAGATCACAAATTATCTTCTTTGCAAGTACTTAAGAGGGGCGTTCAGAAAGTAATGCACCACATTGTTTTTCTCAGGAGCTGTTTATTTAAAAAGCATGAAATGTATACACAACATACATGGATATGTCATGTAAAAAACTGGTATTACTCAAATAATCCCCACCAACTTGTACAGCTTTATGCCAGCGCAAAACAAGTCCATGTATTCCTAGCCCGTACCAGATTTTCTCTTGATTATGTAGCCATTTCTTCACTGCATGAATCACTTCTTCGTCATCTTCTTCAAGTGCATCTTTAAGTGGACTACTCCTCGGACAGCATCTTTAAGTGGACCAAACAGATGGAAATCAGAGGGTGCCAAATCAGGACTATAAGGTGGAAGGGGTAGTACAGTCCAACCCAATTCGGTGGTTGCTTCCCGTATTGCCAGACTTGTGTGAGGGCACGCACTGTTGTGAAGGAGAAACAGGTCTGCTGGATTCTTGTGTGGCTGAACTCTGCGAAAACAGTGATTGAGTTTTTTCAATGTCTTAATGTAAGCTTGTGAATTGATTGTCTCTCCTCTTGGCATAACATCCACAAGAATCACACCTTCAATGTCCCAAAAGACAGCTGTCATGACATTTCCAGCTGAAGGAGTTGTCTCAAATTTCTTTCTCTGTGGTGATTGTGGATTATGCAACTCTATTGACTGTCTTTTTGTCTCATGTTCAAAATGATGTGCCCAGGTTTCGTCACCTGTTACAATCTTAGCTAAAAAGTTCTCTCCTTCAGCAGTGAAACACTCCAACAATTCAGAAGAAATTGCTTTCTTTTGCAATTGATGGTCATTTGTGAGACTTCGGGGAACCCATCTTGTGCAAACCTTAGAAAATTCGAGCTTTTATAACTGCATTTGCACTACCATTGCTGACTGACAGCTTTAAGGCCAATTGTTGAGTAGTGATACATCTATCAGTAAGAATAATGCCCTCAGCGCATTTCAACATTTCTGCCGTGGTGGCTGTGGCAGGACGTCCATAGCACTGCTGATCATACAACTCCTTATCTCCTCTTATTGATTCTTTGATTCTCTGAACCCAGCGACTGACTGTATTCCTGTCAACTGCAAAACTTCTATACACATCACATAGACACTTGTGAATGTTCACAACAGTTTCCTTCTCTGCAACAAGAAATTCTATCACAATTCACTGCTTATACTGCAAGTTGCTATTTCAAAAGTTATGGCAACCATATTCTTTGGCTGGCTGCAGTGCACTTTGGTTCACACAATCGGCACACGCCATATTTAAAGTGCGCAAAATTTCCTGCTTCTATCCTCATTATTAGCTGGAAAAAAAAAAAAACGATGTGGTGTATTATTTTATGAATGCCCCTCATATAAGTTTATCTTGTCTTTTCTGTTATCCTTCATAAAGGCATATTTGCCAAAATATTGGGTTACTGTTGTTTTTCTTAACTACTTCACCACTTTTACTTCTTACTGCTAACCTCTCGCCCTTTCCTTCCTCTTTGTTTTTGTAAAACTGCAGCATTAAAAACCTTCATCTAACCCCACTCTGTGTATGTCACAGCACTGGAAAGCCGTGATATTCAGTTATCATCATCGCTCATGTCACACATAATTCATAACAAGAGCCTGGTCCCAGTATTCAGAATATGACCTCAGTTACACAAGATTAATAACAACAGATTCTATGAAATCCAGAATAACAGCCCTTTGTTCGCCTCCCTTGTTCAAGTATAGGTTGCTTTTTCTTCTGTGACAGAGCATAGCTTGATCATGCTGTATCTGCAGCCCCTTGTTCAAGTATGGGTTGCTTTTTCCTCTGTGACCGAGTACAGCTTGATCATGCTATATCTGCAGCCCCTTGTTCAAGTATGGGTTGCTTTTTCCTCTGTGACCGAGTACAGCTTGATCATGCTATATCTGCAGCCCCTTGTTCAAGTATGGGTTGCTTTTTCCTCTGTGACCGAGTGCTTGATTTGTTCTATTTTGTTCCACAATTAGGAAAGGGCATTTGCTTTTATGCTTCCGTTTATCCCACAGTGTGAGGGGAGCCATTTTTGAGCTACAGCTGAGCTTCCAACAGCTCCATCTCAAGGACTCAGAAAATAAAAAAAACACCTCAATCTTATTATGATTCAGAACAACAGGTTGGTTCCATAGGATTTAGAACAACAGACCGATCCCATAAACATCAGAACAATACCTCTACCCCATAAAACTGAGAGTAACAGCTTGATCCCACTGGAGTCAGAACAAGGGCTCAATCCCATAAGTCAGAACATCAAACAAGAACAGATTCCTAAAAACAAAAACACAGCAAAAAAAATGATGTACAACTTACCATGAAGTGATGGTTGCTGTGTTGCTTGTACAATGTCAGACGCAGTACCTTGTGACCCTGTCCTTCGATGTCCTTTCGCTGACACACCATGAAAGACAAACATAGACACAAGGCATCATGCAAACCCCTAGTCCTCTACAGTTGCGTTATTCAACCTCTTTTGTTCCAACAACCCAATATATCATTTATTTTTAACTGTATAACCTTGATCTGTGTAATTATTACGTTTTACTCCCCCCCCCCACCAAAAAAATTATTGATACATATTGGTATAGTTTGCTTGGGTTTTTTTTTCATGTTTTTTCATGTATCCCTTAGGTATCTTCTTGTACCCCCACGGGTACATGTACCCTGAGTTGAATAACACTGCTCTGTAGAATGATCTCTATCAAACTCTTGTATGTGAGATAAATTTGACAGATACAAGCACCAGAGCTGGGAGTCAAAGACTTAGCATACCAACTGCACAGCCCTGATATGACCAAATGCCATTGCTGAACCACAACATAACCAGTCAGGAGAAATCAAACAGTGCAAAATCTGACACTAGAAAAACTGATAGTGATTAAAAGATAAAAAACATCAAGATCTGTGGAGGCAAATGATCAGAAACACTTACTGGAAGCACCTGATCATGATGGTGATGTGGTCCAAATGAATCTTTAAGAATCCTGCAAATATTTCTTCCTGCACAACAAGAATCTCTCTCTCTCTCTCTGAACCTTAAGTGCCCAGGGAACATGGGGCTTCTGCAAGGGTTTTCCACAAATGCCTGTCCTTTGCCTTTTTTTCTGCTCTTGCCCAAGTGAGCCCTCTGTTGCTCAACAAGAATCTAAACTGTCTTTAATCCTCAACATTTTCACTGAAGGAGATCATACACAATACCAGAAGACAATTTTACTAGACAAAATTAGAATTCAGAAATGGCAAGAAGATGGCAAAGAAACTGTCACAATATGATGATGAACACAGTGCTGCTTATGACCAACTGCAAATGGCTCATCGCTGAATAAGTACTGAGTAAACCAAACAGATTTACACGAAAACAGTAAAGCGTGCAGGATTATAATGAAACGGACACATGACCATAAACCATGACAATATCTTACAAATATAAAAAAACAGATGTTTAGAAATATCATAAATTATATGGACATCAATACTCAGACAAGACTTATAAAAATGATTAAAAAAAAAAAAAAACCACTTCACATACAATTTGCAATGTGTGCACCATATGACCATAAATCTTTATTTCATTAGCCAAGAAGCAGGCAAAAGCAAGTAGCTAGTGCATACAGTTATCGCTGAGCTGTGAAATCAAAACTGCATAGCAGCACAAAATTTAGTCATTAAATGGCTCTGATGGTACTCTATACAGAAGCAGAAAAGCTTATTTTATGTAGGTGGAATATGCAATTAGTGCCCCTGATATGCAAGAAATCATCAAGAAATATACAGCAGTATATAAAACTCTCATCAGTTCGCTCTTGAGATGATGCTTGTGACATGGCTGTTAGAAGTTTAATAAACCAAAAGGTTCGCCATAATGGGAATGGAAGGGGTTTACTTCATTCATTATACGTGCAGCTATGTGGTCATTCTGATGAAAGAGTTTCTTGCTCAAAAAGCTGTTCTGTGTATAGAACAAGAGTGAAGTGTTACAGAATTAATGTGCTTTTTGAAACACTTTAGGATCAAAATTCTCAGCTCTCTTTCCCCTACATGATAAATCTGATGTAATGGATCAGGCAAAAACAAAAAAACCCAGTACCACAGGGATGATGCAGTCCTTAGATTAGAGCCTTGTCATATTTAGTTAGACCGTCAGTCATGACTGCATGTCTTCACACTAAGAAAACAGAGCTCATCAGCCCATTCTTCCTAGTGCTGCTAATAACAAGCTGTTGTGCTGTTAACTTGGCTAAAAGGGGGTCAAACATCCAGTGGTGGCAGAGTTTGAGAGCTATTCAGACCACTCAGATCCGTAAACCACTCTCCATCCAACTATGCATGTCCTTCAAGTTCATCACAGTAACAGCCACATACAACAACAAATCCACAATTCTAAAGAGATCAAAGAATAAGTAGAACACCATAGGGAAGAGTGCAATAACTTTATAACACCAATTCCTTCCTCAGTCCAGTTAAGTTCAAGGAATATTAATTTAAAAACAATTCCTCTTTTCAGATCAGTGCTTGCTGGTGCTCATGTCACACTTGCAAGCACAGCCAACTCCACTTCTTCAAGATACTGCTGCCGCTGTTGACGTTAGAAAACTGATTTTTCATCCTGAATGATGTTGATCATAAAATACACACTTCCCGACAGATGGTAATCATGAAAACAATCATTTCTTGGGCGATTTTGATCATAAAAACAGTCATTTCCCAAGCAATGTTGACCATGAAAACAATCACTTCCCAACCATTTCCTGAGTGATTTTGATCATGAAAGCAATCACTTCTTGAGAGATGTTGATCTTGTAAAGGCAATTCAGGCAGAGATTACACTCATATCAAAGAAAATAACATGGCTGCAGATAGGACCGGGATGTTATCATGCCCATTCTGTATTTCACTGGTTGCAGTAAGAAATCATCTCTGCCCTTTACAATGCTTTGAATATTATATATTTAATTACAGATTAGTTATGTATATATACGGTAAAAATCATTATAGTTACAAGTGTATGACTATGTGTATAATTATGTATATAAACAGTAAATATCATTATAATTACAAATGTATGCTTATATGTATAATTATGTATATATAAAGTAAATATCAATATTTTGTAGTTACAAGTGTATACTTTTTGTGTGTATAATTATGCATATATATATATATATAAAATGCAGAAAAAATGCCAAGCAATCTGTACATGAAAGTTTGGTCTTTCTTTGACCAGCACCATAAACTTATCAGCAGGCACGAATGACTGACTCAACCGATAAATCTATAATTTTAATATCAAAATTAAAATTTGAAAAAAAAAGAATAGTTTTAAAATATTTATTAATATAAATTACGAGACAGTGCATTCTCTCATTTTTTTAAACTATCCTAGTTTTGTTCGCAAGTCTAATTTTAAATCTACTTGCAACAAAAAACAAACGAAAAAAAAAGTTTATATGAGCATTACGCTCTGCCATAAGTCAAGAGCTGGCAAACGTCATAGAAGTTTATGGCATTATGCTGTTGCAATCTTTTACAAATTATGGTGTGCCATGACAAGCTGGCATACGGTTAGGACTTAGATTTTATTAACAACAGTAAATTGATTAAGCAGAGTATATTACAAACATTACTGAAAAGATCTGATACATTACAATCAAATACATCATGTAGGGGAGGAAGGAGCTGAGAAACATCTTTCTCGTGTGAAGGTTATGAGTTGGTGATTTGTTCCAAGAATCCTTCAGATGACCCGGATGAGTACCTGACATGTTTATGTTGAGAAAAACTGCTACTGACGACAAGAAATATTTTTCCAAAGAGTGAGGTAAGTCACATAGAACTGGACAGGTATGCCTGTTAGTGCATGAAGAAATGTGAGAACATCCCATAAAAATCCATCCCACTAAGACTGAATCCACTGTGGATGAATGGGAAAAAAATAATAATAAAAATAATAATATTTCAAAGAAGCAGCTGCCTTATACATAAAATGACAGTGAAACCAAATATACATCACTGACAGCATATAGCTTGGAGACCTTGGAGCAAAATTAGTCCTGGCAAACATGCAAAGGATAAGCAGAGTACCTCGATTTGGCTGCACTTGTGCCTGGTGTCCTGGCAAGTCCAGCTCATCCAATCTGCTAAGATCTGCAGAAAATCGTTTCCCACTTTCTACAGGGGTAGCTGACCTTGACCCTCTGGCATCATTCAAGCTTTCTCGACTTGCAGCAAGAGATGGTGGGGCACTCATTTGACCTCTTGGCTTTTTATCCTCCTATAAAAATAAAAATTCTGACAGCTAAAACAGACTTTAATCTTGACACAATTTAACATCAGTTTCTCCAGATGTATTCTAGACAGCCTACTTCTATGTAAATGTTCTAAACACATTTTTTCACAAGTAACATGCATTCTTTAAAAGCTGGTAAAAAAACGAAAACATGGCAATATTATTTTCCTATGATGTGCTTTCACAAACCTGAACAATAACTGGAGCAGGAGGCGATGGATGATTGTCCTGAGTGTATCGCAGAGTGTCAGTGATAGTACTGTTGCGTGATTCACCTGCCATTCTAACAGTTGGGGTTCCCAAGAATGGACCATTTGATTTATCTGAGGGCACATAAATGAGATTAACTGATTTCTCTATATATGTACTCCCTTGTGGTTTTGTGGGTTGTATATCAAGATTTTTGTGGTTTGTTCTCGTTATGTGTGGTCATTTGTGGTCTGTGATCTTATATCAAGATTTTTCTGGTCTGTTCTCTGTATATGTGCTCAGCTGTGTTTTGTGCATTTATATCAAGATTTTTTTGGTTTGTTTCCTATACATTTGCACACTTGTTTGTGATCATGTAGCAAGATTTGTGTGGTTTATGCTTTATATGTGTGATTACTTGTGATATGTGATTATCCATCAAGATTTTTGTGGTTTGTTCTCTAAATGTGTGCTCACTTGTGGCCATAAATCAAGATTTTTAAATACTGATTCTCTTTCCTGTTTTCTTGCACTTGTTCCATCTCCCTGGTATTGTAAGTGGGATGTTCTTTTCAGTCCATATGCTGAAGGTGCTTAATCATATCATTTATGATTATACATCAAGATTTTTTAAACTTTGAGTTTCCATTCTCGTTCCATTCACCCCCGGAAATGGAGGTGGTATGCTCTTCTCAGCCACTTTGCTGAATATATTGATGGTGATTAATCATGTGGTTTATGATTAAACATCATGATTTTTTTAAACTCTGAGTTTTCATTCTTGTTCTTGATCCATTCCCCCCCGGAACTGGAGGCGGTATGCTCTTCTCAGCCACTGTGCAGAATACGCTGAAGCACAAGTGCTATGCTGAAGGGTGTGTGGGTTACAGCTACTTGAAGACCCATCAGGAAAGGGTGCAACGCTCAGCGGACTTCACGCCCCATGGGGACCACAGTTATCCCTGCCCTGTTGACCAGGTTAGTCCTGTTACTGGGAACGTCTTTTGTCAGCTTTGGTACACACATGCAACATAAAGACTATAAGTAGCTTCCTGGCTCCACACACCAGTCACCTTAATCTTCTACTGCTGAAGAGAAGAAATGATGACAGTGATGATACTGGGACCAAATAAAAGGGGAATGAAACTAGATCTCTGGACAACTTCAATCTCCAAAAAATTGTTAGCTCAAGATTTTCTTTCAGCTGTTCTTTTACAAGCTACCCATATGTAAAGTGAAACAAGCTGCTGACATTTTTGTGTGTGTCATGCTGGTAACTTACAGGACTGATGATGATGATTATGATGATGATGATGATGATGGTGAAGATGATGGTGATGATTTCAACAACCTAGAAAAGGGATATGGGGACATACTGTGCAATCCATGATGCGGGGTGCCTGTAATCATAAAAGGATTAAGAACCCCAATGTAAACAAACAAAAAAACTGACATAATAATACAAATTTTAAAATATCTTACTGTATTCTTCTTCATCATCTATATCATGTGTCCGTGAAATAACTAACGGCTCATCACCGCCTTGGAAAAACTGAAAATTGACAACAAGCCATTGTCAAATTTTAACAAAACAAAAAACAATACTTAACATACCAAACTTCACACAAAACTATACAAGTTCACTAGCATAAAACATTCTCCATATGACATTCTTCTGAACTCAAGCTCTCATGGGTTGCTAGAAATAAACATTTCTCTGATGCTGTTGAAGTGTGAATGTAGCCCCCTGAGAATAACCCACTGACAGCGTTACATTACTTTTAGTTTAGACTAAACAAGAAAGCTAGGAACGGCTTTATACGCTGATGGAGCACGCAGTTGTAAATGCTTCAGCTTACATCTTATTCATATAAAAAAACATGCAGGACATAAAGAAGCAGGATAAGAACATGAAATCTGAATTTAGATTATGATAGTGCACACAAGAAAGGAGAAAAAAAGAGAGACAGAGGGCCACTTCCAGGTCCTGTATGCTTTTTATAACAACCGTGTTCTCCATTAATGAATAAAGCTATCTTTCTCAGTCAGTCAGTCATTTGCATGTCCCTTGCAGAACGTTGCCTCCCTAACAGCTCTCCTGTAGGCTCTTTCTTTCTACAAAGCCTAAATGTTACTTATCACCGCTTTCCTGCAGCAGTTTTGTGTTTACTTACATTTTTATATACTGATACTTGAAAGCTGTTTGTATGTTACATTACTTTAACTTTTCTACATATTTATTATTATTATATTTCTACATATTTTAATCAGACTCTAGTCTGAGGTGGAAAAAAAAAGTGGAATATTATAGATATTTACTATATTCTGAGATAGAAAAAAATAGATGCCTAAAGGTTTTGCTGTGTTCTGAGATGGAAAAAAATGGATGATTATAGATATTTATTGTATTCTCAGGTAAAAAATAAACTCAGTATCACTCAAACTAATACGGAATAACAACTTTTCTTCATCAAAGACATAAAACACCGTAGGTAAGTTCTAAGTGCCATGTCATGTGACGTAGGCGATCAGTTCTCTCCACAATTCCCTGTCTTTTGCCTTGATTATGAGATCCGCCAGCGACTTTCTTCCTAGCCACACTGACAGCCCATCTAGTAACTTCTCTCTCTGTCTTCCTCTGTCTCTTCTTCCCTCAGTTTTTCCAGCTGCCACAGTGTGTTCCAATTTTCCTCTTCTCAAGAAATGTTCTATAAATCTCACTTGTCTGCCTCTAATCTTTGCTATAATTTGCTTTTTTAAACTCCAGCCTCTCTTAAGACTTCTTCATTGGTTTTCTTAGCTGTCCATGGTACCTTCAACATCCTTCTTATAAACCACATCTCCATGGCCTCCAAATCTCCATGTACTCTCTTTTTCATGGACCATGGTTCACACTCATAAAACAAAATTGGCTCGATGTAACATTTAAGTACTCGGAATCTTGTTTCCATTGATATGGATCTGTTGCACAAGATGTTTCTCATTTTCTGGAATGCTGAATTCACCTGAGCACGTCTGCTTTTTATTTCATTGTGATATTTCCCATCAGTTGTTACAATTGTTCCTAAGTACTTGAATCTATCAACTTGTTTCAGATTTGTGCCATCGATGGCAATGCTACATTTTGGTGGTATTCTTTTCTTTGAGATGACCATTACTTCAGTCTTCTTTTTGTTCAGGCTGAAATCTTTACTTTCACAAGCCATGATGTCCAGAAGAGCCTGTAGCTCCCTTTCACTTTTAGCAATTAGAACTGTGTCGTCTGCATATCTTAAGTTGTTAAGGTTGTACCTACCAACTGATATTCCTGGCATGTACCGTAAGTAAAATGATACCAAATTACTTGAAACAAGCAAGAAGATGATATGAGCATAATTAAAGTGGGGTGCTAGGGAAGGACTGGTCATGAAATCTCACAAACCCCAATATCTCTGCTAGAGAAACTATGATATGGACACCCAAGTTAAAGATGAAGTGAGGTCAATGATGAATAACCTGGTGGGGAACGGTGAAGATGAGACAGACAGCAAGTAACACAACTGGGACACCACTTAGAGGCTGGCTGCAAACCATGGAAGGTGGAGAGAATTTGCTGCTGTGCTGATAAGATGACACATGGTATACTGAATGGTGGCTGCTTTGCTGATCAATATCAAAGTATAAGTATGGATGAGTGGGTGAATACATGGATGAATGAATAAAGCATACCCAATCTATAATGTGTACATCAAACATAAACATAATAATTTAATGTTTTTTAACATAAAATAATAGCTAAAGATAACAAATAATTGTTAAAAACATGTTGTCGTTGGCAAGATAAAAGGTGCTTACTTGATACATATGGCTCATAATTCTTACAACCTCAGCCATGGAAGGTCGCTCTGGAGGATTCCCTGACCAGCATCTGTAATATAATATTGTGACTATGAGCTCTTTTTTCACAGAGTCCAAAAGAAAATTCTATTTGAATTGAAATATATAATTTGTCCATTTGCTGTTTTTAATTATTCAGCTACATTCAGTGAATGTCTGCAATAATTTTGTTAATAATTTCAAATACTACAGTTAATGTGAGAAAATGTCTATATTTTAGTAAAATCATATTTTTAGGTCTGTAGACGGAGGATGAATGTAAAAGTATGATTGTTTAATTCTACTTTTCATGTTTACAGTATTAAAAAAAAGGTTTAAAAAAAAAAAAGGTAAAGGTAACCCTGTCGTGCCTTAGAGGGATATGGTGTTATAGTGCCTTGACCTGCTGGCACACTAGAGGGTGATATGGTCAGTATCACACCTGACTGTCTTTCCTTGCCCAACTCCAGAAGAAGTCGGATACCCATTTTTACAGCTGGGTGACTGGGGTGCCTCTGGCTGGATTCAAAGACCTTTGCCATGAGAGATCAGTGCACTAACCACTTCACCACTCAGATGCTATTTACGGTATACACCTATTAAACTAAATGTGTGCTGCAGCACAGAATTTGAGAGTTATGGGGTAGAATTTCAAATGTTCTTAAATGTCTTTTTTTTTTTTTTTTTTTTCTACTATTTCAGTGTAAAGTTTATTTGTTCTTATTTTGAACTCCCTAGAGACACAAACTTTCATTATCCAAAGCCAACAAGTGATGACCCTTAGTTGTAGACAATGTGTGGAATATTTTACTCTGTTTGGCTTGAAGCTCAACAGTCCATAACTGAAGCAGATAACAGTCTGGATTATGGATTGGCAGAATGTGTTAGAAGCCGCGCCATAAAGCAATGAGTTAAAATCCGACTAGTTTTGGTTCAACGATTTTAATGCTCCTTTTACTTCTGAACACAACTGTCTTCTCATCCTTGCTGTAACATAATGGAACTAACAGCAAAGGAAACTCAAGCCATTTTTTTATTTCTCAAAATATCCAGCAAAAACATGTAAACCAACCTGGCCATAAGCGTTTCTAGGGGCTTTGGCAAGTTCTGTATAGGTGGTGGCCTTCTACCTGGAATAATATAAAAACAATAAATATAACTACATAATTTGCCCCTCTATAAGGTCCACAGATCCTTAGGGTGGGGCTATAGGAGACAGAAAATGAGGAAGACCTAGACTTACTCGGAGAAGAGAAATTATGACGTGTTCAGAGACAAGGGATACACACACGGAAGGAAGCAGAGAATAATTCCAAGAACAGGGATGACTGGACAGTCTTTATCCATGGCCTATGCTCTCAAGATGATGATGATGACGATGATGATGATGGACCAGCAAATAACTGACATAATTAAAAGAAACTTGGGTTCTATTTATTGCTTTATTTTTAATGAGGAATTCACAGCTACTCTGGAAAGCGGTTCCGTTGTAAAAAAAATAAGTTAAAAATCATTGCTACAATGTAATGTTCATCAATAACACTCCTACCAACACATTAAAACATCACCTAGTCAGAAAGCATCGAGTATAAAGTTTACATCTGATGACAACCACAAATCTTAACATGTGGAAAATCCCGCAATGCAAAAGTGACAAGAAAGAAGCAATGGATTTCGTTGGCCAAAAAATAAAAGTATTTCCCTTACAAAACTTAAACTAATAAGAACTTCATTGGTCAACAAAAAGTTATATTCTTGTTAAAATTTAACACTGATATTATAGATCAAACAGAAGGTATAGCCTGGTTATATGTTACAGATAAAAGGGATGGCGACTGCAGTAAAACTGGTTTAAATAAATAAGGTAGATAGAGGTGTATGGTGCAGTTTTACAAAGTGAGGGAGGGAGAGAGTAAGGTGAGAAAAAACGAATATAAAGTATGAGAATGTATAAATGAAAAACATACAACATCCGATATTTCGGCGTGAGCCTTATTCGAGGATACATACACAACAAAACAAAAACACGAAGAACTTATCTGAATGTGTCTTCCTCCAAGTTCTTCGTGTTTTTGTTTCGTTGTGTATGTATCCTTGAATAAGGCTCACGCCGAAATATTGGATGTTGTATGTTTTTCATTTATACATTCTCATACTTTCTATTCGTTTTTTTCTCACCTTACTCACTCTCTCCCTCATTTTGTAAAACTGCACCATACACCTCTATCTAACTTGGTTAAATGTTACACACAAAGATTTAACTGGTCAAATAACTACATCATGAAATAAGCCCCCATTTTGTTACTCTCTCTATCTCTTATAATTAACTTTATTGAAGATCTTTCCAGTTCCCTGCCAATTAAAAAGGGTTCAGTATTCCTAAAAAGGTGCCATTTCTTTGTAGCAAAATATACTGATACTACCACAAAGAAAGTAGATAATTTTTTTCATATATTGTTAAATAAATGATTCCCTAACTGAACTGTCTTGATATAGTAGCTGCATAATGTGACGATCTTGACCCTGTGATCAATGAAGGTAGCTTATCTTGACCCAGAGATCACATAATGAAACTTTCTTGACCCAGTGATCACATAATGTGACCAAGTATTCTGAGACTGTCATATTTCTATGTGCAGGTCTGTGAACTGCAGGGCTCCTCACCACTATGGTCTGCAGGGCTCATTAGTGGTTTGCAGGGCTCCTTACCACTATGAACTGCAGGGCTCCTTACCACGATCTGCAAGGCTCCTTACCACTATGAACTGAAGGGCTCATTACCACTATGAAATGAAGGGCTCCTTACCACTATGAACTGAAGGGCTCCTTACCACTATGAACTGAAGGGCTCCTTACCACTATGAACTGAAGGGCTCCTTACCACTATGAACTGAAGGGCTCATTACCACTATGAAATGAAGGGCTCATTACCACTATGAAATGAAAGGCTCCTTACCACTATGATCTGCAAGGCTCCTAACCACAATGATCTGCAAGGCTCCTTACCACTATGAACTGAAGGCTCCTTACCACTATGAACTGAAGGGCTCCTTACCACTATGAACTGAAGGGCTCCTTACCACTATGAACTGAAGGGCTCCTTACCACTATGAACTGAAGGGCTCATTACCACTATGAACTGAAGGGCTCCTTACCACTATGATCTGCAAGGCTCCTTACCACAATGATCTGCAGGGCTCCTTACCACTATGAACTGAAGGGTTCCTTACCACTATGAACTGAAGGGCTCCTTACCACTATGAACTGCAGGGGTCCTTACCACTATGAACTGAAGGGCTCCTTACCACTATGAACTGAAGGGCTCCTTACCACTATGAACTGCAGGGCTCCTTACCACTATGAGCTGCAGGGCTCCTTACCACTATGAGCTACAGGGCTCCTTACCACTATGAGCTGCAGGGCTCCTTACCACTATGAACTGCCCACATAATCCTGAAGGCTGGACCACCAATTTCATCAAATGGCTTCCGTCTTGTCAAAACTTCCCAAAGAATTATTCCCCAGCTGAACACATCACATTTTTCACTGTAATTTGAACCTGTGAACCAAAGACAATTTTAAACAAAAACACTTCAAGAAACATAAAGCAAATTCTCATATGCTATAGTAAATTCTTGATGGTCTTGCAATCAAGTTCTAGGTGATTAAGATCAAGTTAATATTATCATCAGCTTTTTGCTAAAAATTCTTCACTCATCAGTTATCTCCTGCCATAGAGATGTGATCTATCTCCTGCCATAGAGACATGATCTATCTCCTGCCACAGAGATGTGATCTATCTCCTGCCATAGAAATGTGATCTATCTCCTGCCATAAAGATCATTTGTTCATTCATTAACCATTTTGAAAACCATGAATATATCACACTTTTCTTTCAACCATTTATTAATAATTTCTGTGAACCAGTCACTCCACTTCTCACATCTCTGATCTGATTGTTATTAATACTTTATGTGAGACAAACTGTCCACTTCTCACACCTCTGATCTGATTATTAATAATTTTATGAACCATTCTAACCACCTGTCACATCTCTAATCTGATTATTAATACTTCTTTACAAGCCAATCTATCCACTTGTCACGTCTCTGATCTGATTAATAATATTTTTTTATGAACCAATCTATCCACCTGTCACATCTCTGATCTGATTAATAATATTTTTTTATAAACCAATCTATCCACTTGTCACATCTCTGATCTGATTAATAATATTTTTTTATGAGCCAATCTATCTACTTGTCACATCTCTGATCTGATTAATAATATTTTTTTATGAGCCAATCTATCTACTTGTCACATCTCTGATCTGAAACACTCACCCTCAAAGACTTCAGGTGCCATCCAGGCAGCACTGCCCTTATTGTTGGTCATGTGGGTCTGAATATCACAGGCTGTGCCAAAGTCACAGATTTTGAGAACAGTCCCTCCCATGATCAGAAGTAAACTGTGCACAAACACAAGCAACATGGTATGTGAAGGACAGAAGCAACATGGTATGTGAAGGATAGAAGCAACATGGTATGTGAAGGATAGAAGCAACATGGTATGTGAAGGACAGAAACAACATGGTATGTGAAGGACAGAAACAACATGGTATGTGAAGGACAGAAGCAACATGGTATGTGAAGGACAGAAGCAACATGGTATGTGAAGGATAGAAGCAACATGGTATGTGAAGGATAGAAACAACATGGTATATGAAGGACAGAAACAACATGGTATGTGAAGGACAGAAACAACATGGTATGTGAAGGACAGAAACAACATGGTATGGGAAGAACAGAAACATCATGGTATGTGAAGGACAGAAACAACATGGTATGTGAAGGAAACTGGATATGAGCATTAGCTTTCAAACTGAAGTTGGAGCCTGGATAGTGAACTCCTCTCTCATGTGATGGTCAATGGTTCTAACCTGCTTCATGGCACTTTAGCATCATCATCATCAGGTGCCGTGCCGACTGGTGTTGGCTATTATGCTTCTCCAGAGTACCCGATCCTTCATGCAGGCCATCAGTTCAGTTGGTGATCTCCTCTCACACCATCCCGTCAGACTGTCCAGTACCATTTCTCTTGGTCTTCCTCTTGATCTTCTTCCTTCTATTTTTCCTGTTGTTATAATATTTTCAATGCCCCCTCTTCTCATTGCACGTCCTATGAAAGTACATTGTCTCTCTCTTATCTTTCTGACAAGGTTTTTTTGTCTCTCCAGCTCTTCTCATACATTCTTCATTAGTTATTTTTGCTGTCCAGGGGATTCGCAACATTCTTCTAATAAACCACATTTCTACTGCTTCCAATAATTTTTGTGCAGACTTGCCTATTGTCCATGATTCACTTCCATATAACAAGATAGGTTCAATATAGCATTTTAGGACTTTAGCATACAGTAAACATAATCTTTGCATATATTTTCCTTGACCTACTGACACATCAAAGAGTAATGTAGTCAATATCATTCCTTGTGATGTTTTATTCCTTAATTCTGGAAGGAGACAGGAATTATTTTAACTTCTGGGTTGCCTGGACATCTCTGGCCTAAACCAAACCACAGATCACTGCCATGGGAAACATGTGCTCAGAGCACTTCATTATGCAGATTATTAAAAATGTCTAGAACCAGCCAAGATTCAAACCTGGAGTTTTCTGATCTGCATTCAGATGCACCTCTCACTGCACCACAGACCCCTGATATGATTTCATAAAAGCATGCAAAAATCAACAGGCTGGGCTAAACAGACTGATTTTAATTTCATTTGATAATATCAGTTAATGTGACTATTCTGACCCTGTACCATCTAATGATAGGGACCACGGATATTAAAAATTAATTCACTTATC
This sequence comes from Achatina immaculata, assembly GCA_009760885.1. Classification (NCBI taxonomy): domain Eukaryota; kingdom Metazoa; phylum Mollusca; class Gastropoda; order Stylommatophora; family Achatinidae; genus Lissachatina; species Lissachatina immaculata. Next base: position 52,797,259 of record CM019692.1, read on the forward strand.
ATCTACACGCTGCATCATAAAATGGCAGCCGTGTGTACAGTGCATTCTCTTGCATCCTGCCCCACAGCCAGATTTTCTCTATTTTTCAAAGGCAGTTTCCTGACCACTTGTGTGTCAGGTGTCTATATTCAAGCTTGGTCTACGTGCAGCTGCAGGTCTTTAACCTGCATGAGAAAACAGTTCCCTACTGACTGTACTGCCTCACACCCACAATGGCTAGCTAATATGTAGATGATCCAGATATAGAACTTCCAACATATCCTGTTCACGTAAGTGGTTAGCGGATTGTTACGCTAGACACTAAATACATTTTTTGCGATATCAGCAATTTCATAATGCCAACATCACTTCTTGCAGCTAAGTGTACCACAAGTGGTAATGAAGTAACAACCATTTACTTTGGTGGTTTAAGGTCCCTGTGAACTAGTGCCTTTGGTTTCATGTTATGCAGATACTCCACTCCACGTGCACACTGCAGACACCAGCTTACAGCATGAGCTGCTGTGTAATTTGGTTGCTGGCCCGACCCATGTAGAACTGTGGACACACAAGAAAGCAGAACACATTTACTATGCATGGACACCAAACAAGGAAATGGAAAAGACAACTGCGGCTCTTGAAATATGGATAAAAGAAGAATGAGGCTTATTTCAATATAGAAAAGACAATAAGAAATGTTAGAGTATCAACATAAAATATTTTCAGCATCTTCAGTGGATACAACACACTGAAACTACAACAGCTTGCAACCACTTGCCATCAGGACACAATCTACACATCCAGTTATGCTTGTTAACATTCATGCTTATTTTGTAACAGTCCAAATATGCCAAAACCTCAGCAAGACAATACAAGTGCAGGAGCTTTCAGTTCAATCAAGAAAACAAAGAGAGACTGAATTTCAAAACTCAAAAGTTAATTTATCTAAAAGTCAACGATGTATATATCTTCAAAATCAACTTCCAAAACATATTTCAATCCCAGCATGCAAACATTCATAGATATCAGTTGCAGAAATGCAGCACTGAGCCAAGTTTACATCTGTGTTCCGTGTTCATCAGACATGAAAGGAACAAAATATTCAATATCTGACAACATAAATGTCAGTTTCTTGCCACTATCTTTGCCAATAACTTGCTACTAGCGCTTTGCTCTGCCATTCTCCTACATCATTTATTTTTATGATGTCTTAACTACGGTCAGGCACTGACAATAAGCTGATGTACATCCAGTCTTGGCAACAATACAGTTTTGAATATAGCATCTGTATAAACTACATATCTCTTCTATTTCAGATCAGTCACACTGTCCCCATCATCTGGGCTTTTTGCTAATCTGATATCGCATTTAAAGCACACATTACAGTTTTTGCCAATCACTGATCCTTTGCACATTAAACCCATATCCACTCTCTAAACAAACCATCTTTACAGAGAGTAAGAGTAAAATATAAAGAGTATTTGACCCGCACCTTTTCAGTGAACAACAACAGAGAAAAGAATTTACACAGAAAATGAAAACTACAATAGGAAAAGAAGTTTCAAACATTTGACTCACCTGATATAGAAACACATAAACATCAGTGAAGAATGAAAAGTAAAGTACTGCCTAAACTAAAATTAACCCTTTCATGTCCAAGTTAACGATGGTTGGCCTGTCTATGGATGACCAAAACTACAGAGCGCTTTTTGGCAGAAGCCATTGTTAAAAGTAAAAGGTAACGGTAAAACCCCATTTCCATGCCAGTAAGGCACATTGGGGATATGGTATAGCCCGTATTTCTATGATCTTTAGCACACGAAAAGTGTGATGTGGTTAGTACCACGGCTGGCCACATTTGCCTTCCCAGATTTCTCTGGTATCCACTTTTAGAGTGGACCCTGGAGACTTTTTCTTTAGCCTGTACCAGAAAAAATCCCACTGCTGGAACTTGAGCCCGGTACTATCAGATTAGTAAACCGGAGCACCTAGCCACTCAGCTAACCAGGCCATTTAATGTTAAAAGTACACTGCCAAATTTCCATGAAGAAAAATAAATGTACTATCATTCCTTCTATACCTCATGTGATTACCTATTTACTGACAGCACATTCAAAAGTTTTGGTCAGGTCGACTTTTTAATGAATTTTGTTCAATTTATGAGTGTATGGCCAATACATATGCAAAATCTCCCAATAACTGTGACTCTATCCTCTCTCTCACATACACATGTGCATACATACACACCATTTCAATTTATACACTTGTTTTTCAGTAATATGTGAAATCATAGTAACTCTTCCATATTTTCAGCAGATTAATCTCCTTTATGTCTCTCAAAGAATACTGTAAAGACTATAAGCAGGCACATTCCTGGAGTGCTGGTGATTTTCATCTTGTTTAGATGTGCTTCATTTTAAGCACATAAGCTATGGATTACTGAGGACATTGCTTCTGCTTGATGGCTACATGATCTAACACACAAAAAAAAAACCACAACAATTTGACTGAAAGAAAATCCTGCATCACAAGGAACTTATATTTTCTTACAATTAGCAGTCATTTCTCATACCACACTCACACCTGATCACAACAAAATAATTTTTAAAAAAAAAACATGAACTGAAACTGTGAAATGTCTCCATCATGTCCTTACCATTATACAAAGACCCTCCTTCAGCATATTCCATGACAAGGCACACCTGTGGATGAATTACACTGGTATGAGAACTCATTTATTAAATACCCTTCTGACATATGTTTGTGATAATACTTCTTTTTGTGCATTTAAAACACTCACAACACTCTTCCACCTGCACTCCTGGATGTAACTTCTTACATCTTACATCCCTCCCGTGCTGTTAAACATCACATAGAGCCAGCATGGTAGTTCGCCAAGACGTCCTGTCTTCGACGAGTTTTTCAATCTCATCAGGGATGTTATGCCCACTGAATTGGCTTCTCTTAACAATGTCCTCTTTAGAGTTTCATGTGGTCGACCTCTTTTTTTTTCAGCCTGTTGTGTTCTATTTGATAACTTGTTTGGGGATTCTCTGATTGTTTCATCTCATCACATGACCAACATATGTCCATCTTCTTTTTCTGATCAACCATGAAACAGGTTGCTGTTTGTTCATCTGTCTGATCTCTGCGTTGTTCTTTAACTCATTCCACTTTATTTTCCTTAGGCATTTGTTTTCAAAAGAGTCTAATTTCTTGTCTATTTCTTTAGGTGTTTTCCAGCTTTCACATCCATAAATGAGGGTGGATATTACATTTGAATTGAATAATCTTAACTTGGTTTTTGTGCTTATAAATTTTGAATGCCATGTTCTTAAGAATCTTGAAGGTCAATGCTTCTTTGGCAATTCAAATTATAACTTCTTTTCTTGTGTCACCATTGTGGTCTATATAGCTGCTGAGATATGCAAAATGGTTTACTTCTTTTATTTCTTACAATTCACAGCCAAATGCTCCCTTTTTTAAAAAAATTTTTTATTCCATTCCTATGTTGTACAGCATTCATATGAATTTATATTTCATCTTCTTTCGTTATTTCTTTGTTCTGTTTGTTTTTGTATGATTAAGGTGCTAAATGAAACGTCACAATTGTTGGTTCATTAATAAAACTGTTTCTACTTTTCTTTTAAATAGTTTTAAACAAGTAAGAGAATGACAATGTTAGATATGGATACCCAACATGCAAAGATAACTGGAGAGTGTCCTCTTGTACATTCACAGCCCTAAAATCAGCATCATTACATTTCAAGGTGTTAACTGGCTATTAACTACCATCTCAGCTGATCTAACATACCGAATTACAACTTCATGACTGGGGACTGATCAGTTCAGAAGTGCTTACTTAGCTAAAGGTAAAATTCCCATTTCCATGCCATTAAGGCATATTGGGGAATATGGTGTTAGGCCTGTATTTCCATGACCTTCGGCACATGAAAGTCTGATGTGGTCAGCATCACGCCCTGGCTGCATTTTCCTTCCCAGATTTCTCTGGTATCATTTTTAGAGACTGGGTGGACCCTTGGGCCTTTCTGATGTGTAGCAGAAGAACACACCTTGAGACACATCTTGTGCAACAGATCCATATCAATGGAAACAAGATTCAGAGTACTTAAATGTTACATTGAGCCAATTTTGTTTTATGGGTGTGAAGCATGGTCTATGAAATATTTCAGCAAGAAATAGAGGCCATGGAAATGTGGTTTATAAGAAGGATGTTGAAGGTACCATGGACAGCCAAGAAAACCAATGAAGGAAGTCTTAGGAGAGGCTGGTGTTAAAAAGCAAATTATAGGAAAGATCACAGGCAGACAAGTGAGATTTATAGGACATTTCCTGGGAAGAGGAAAACTGGAACACACTGTGGCAAGTGGAAAAATTGAGAGAAGAAGAGAGAGAGGAAGACAGAGAAAGACAGAGAGAGAAGTTATTGGATGGGCTGTCAGTGTGGCTAGGAAGAAAGTCACTGGGGGATCTCATAACCAACGCAAAAGACAGAGAACTGTGGAGAGAAATGATCACCTATGTCACGCAACATGGCACTTAGATAGATACCAGAAAAAATCCCACTGCTGAGACTTGAACCCAGTACCACATGATCAGCAGCTCAGCTAACCTGTCCTCTACAGTGCTTCTCTCTCTCTGAACCTTAAGTGCCCAGGGCACATGGGGCTTCCGCAAGGGTTTTCCACAAATGCCTGTCCTTCGCCTTTTTTTCTGCTCTTGCCCAGGTGAGCCCTCTATTGCTCAACATCCTTTCTGTTGTTCTTCTCCATGTCTCTTTTGGTCTACCCTCTACAGTGCTTAGCGCCCATAAAAATTTCTGTCTGCTTCCACGGTGTCTCCTTAGCTCTAAATGTTAAAAAACCAAAACAAACATTCGCTGCATCCAAGAATTTCTGTATGACAAAAAGTCTGATACTGGAGACATGACATACATCGTACATCCTTCCCATGCCGTTAAACATCACATAGGACTTGCATTATAATCTGCCATGTTTTATGACATATATCAGGCTTTAAATATTCAGTTAAATACAAATACTGAGATTTCTTGTTGTCCAAACGTAAATTTGGACTGAATTTTCAGCATGCTTTATTTGGTATTATCATAAAAACATAACCGGTGAATAAAGCTTTATACAAACTAACTGGATGCTCACGGCATGCACCGTACAATCTGACGATGTTAGGATGATTAACTCTTGACAGCTGTTTAAGCTCCTGCATGAACGCCTTCTTTTCAGATTCGGTCTCAATTCGTTTTACAGCCACATCCTTATTCCGCCATCTGGCTCTGCTGACAACTCCAAAAGCACCTTTACCCACAACCTGTACGACAGAAAAGAAACAGTACAATGACACATCAGAGGCCATGCTGGTCTCTGCTGACCGATCATTTCTTTTAATCTGGTCATAAATTTCACAACAGGAAATGCCTCCAAGATTTTTGTGTAAATATGCCAGGGAGAAAAAAGAAAAAGGTAAAATTGCTTGGAGAAAATGCTTAAACTACTGGGAAAACAGGTAAAATTGACTACAGTAGAAACTGAAGTGTTCAAGTGCATATGAAATTGAAGATATATATATAGAATAGATCATCATCTCTGAATTTTGGATACACCCACAGGTGTTCAAATCTCTTTTATTCCATCAAAGTACAGTGACTGATAAATAACATCAATCCTGTGTTGAATAACCATCCTTTTGGTGCTTTACTTAGCTATTCATGTTCCACCCTTAGCTCCTTCATTCAAGGATGCAGATGAGTAGATTAGACATCTGGAAAAACTCTAGAGGAGAAAAGAAACTAAGCAAACAAACATATTTAACAAGTTGATCAAGCAGCAAAGGGAGAGAAACGAAGCTCAACTGACTGGAAATACTAGGGAAAATAAAACTGTAAAGGCAATTTGAAAATTATGTGGTAACCACAGTGGATGGATGCTGATGCAATACAAAATGTTTGCAATGGCTGATGAGTAATTTGAATACACACAGCACAGTAGTCTGCCCTTAATCTAGTTAAATTCAAGGTCAAATAAACATGGACACTGCAATGTATGATTGCAGCACCGCTGAAAAACACACCACAGTAAGATTTCTTTAGGCAGCAGGAATAAAACCTGCAGAAATTTACCCCCATGATGACGGCTCAGTGCAGAAGTCAAAACAGCATAACAAAAAGTTTATAAATGTCACCGCAAGACGCCGGTCAACCTGTGCAAGACCATACTGCATTCAAGGAGGCTGTGAGAGGGACAAAGTTCTGGAAAGGACATGTCACATGAGTGAATGAATTAACATTAGAAAGGTTTAAAAAGAGGGAGGATCGAGTGTAGCCAACGAAGCTCGATCTAGTCAATGCATGTCCCCATGCAGCACTCGCAGCAGCAGAGACACACACCAGCTGCAGAGACACACAACAGCTGCAAAGACACACAACAGCTGCATGACAGTCAGGAGAAGTGATATAACCATTGTGTTTGTTTGCCCACAGTTACCTGCATTAAAGGGGATGTTACCTTAACTTTGTTTATTCTTCCTTGTAAAAAAAGAGCCCACTAAATGTAAAAGCATAATCACCAATGCTTGTTGGTGTAATAAAATGAATGGATTTGTTGATAAGGGTGGAGTTGCTGAGAAAAAACAGAGTGGTATCTCTGGAGAACACATGACTGTAATAGTAAGAGAAACAGATAAATTTTTTTTGTTTCAAAATTCTTGATCCTATGCTGTAATAAAAACTACATCATCTGTTCCTTCTTTTTGCATTAAGTTTTGTATGCTCTGCCATCTAGACAAGGAGACAGGCAACATTCATTAATCCTTTGCTCATCCATCTAGACAAGGAGACAGGCAACATTCATTAATCCTTTGCTCAGCCATCTAGAGGTAGACAGCATTCATTAATCCTTTGCTCAGCCATCTAGACAAGGAGACAGGCAGCTTTGCTCAGCCATCTAGAGGCAGACAGCATTCATTAATCCTTTGCTCAGCCATCTAGACAAGGAGACAGGCAGCTTTGCTCAGCCATCTAGAGGCAGACAGCATTCATTAATCCTATGCTCTGCCATCTAGACAAAGAGACAAATGGCCTTCATGAATCTTATCATCACCAGGAGATGATGTGTGCCTCAGTTTTCCATTAATATTCTTTTCTGGGATGGAGGTTGTCAGATTTGGGTTGTCAGGTTTCTGTAGTGAGGCATTATCTTTTTAAACTTTAGGCTTCAGTATGTAGTGCCATATATTCCAGCAGTGATATAAATATGGCACTTGCACCCTCCTGTAAATGGAAATGAAATGAATTTATGTTTATGCCGCAAGATCTTGTGATTGTGTCCCTTGTCTTCTAGTCTGTGCCTTGCATAATAAAAACATTCTCTGTGAAATGCCAAAGTAAGAACACAAATTTTCATAACAGCTGAAAATAGGGCAGTAAACATTTCATTTTTATTAAAAGTGTCAAAAAGAAAATCATACATTATACCAGGTCACTTTACACTTTAGCACAATATTGTGCATAAATGTCCATAAAGGTGAAGACAAACACAGACTTCAATATAAAAAAAGTGATAGCTGTAGAAGTGGGAGCAAGAGGATTCATAGCAACATCAGCATATGACCTATGTAAGCAACTGGGCATAAAGGGACAAGCAAGAGCAAGGGCATTGAGAAGCCTTTCAGAAACAGCAGAAAAGGCCTCATGCTGGCTGTGGAGTATGCGAAACAAGCATTGGGAGCATAAGTAATTTCATTTGCCACAACCAATACCAGTCCTCCATAGCTAAATCGCTAAAGACACGTGGCAACTGGAAGATCATGGGTTCGATCCCGGGACCGAAAAAAAGCAACAACTCACAAGACCTCTGGGAGTCATGACCCAGAGGGGCCCACCCCCCTTAGAGTGTCAGGAGTTTAAAGGGCCGAAACACTTGTCTGAGGGGGGGTACTTCCTCTGATGATCTGAAGGAGTTGTGTTGTTGTTTCGCTCTCTACGGTAGAGAGTTTCCTGCATAAAGTTGTAGAAAGTAAATTTAATATCTTCTTCTTCTTCTTCTTCTTCGTTCACTTCTACCACCAAAAACCGCACTGTGAACCTACTGAATTCACACATGTGGTCCTCGTTAGGTCCGGTGGTCCCCTGTGTGGTCCAAAATAGACCACATGAGTTCCACGAAGGACCACAAGGGGTTCAGAGTATCACAGTGCTTTAGCCTGTATTCTTGGTGGGTCTCGGAAGCGGGATTGCGTGACACCGTGGTTTTCATTGCACCAGTTTGGTCTAGGGTTGGACTTTCTCACCGGAAGACCTCGACGTGTTTGGAATATCAGTGCATCCTCGCTGGGTGAGAGGCGTCAGCCCACCCAGGACAGAGTTGGACTTTCTCACCGGAAAACCTCGACGTGTTATGAGATACCCGTGTATCACCGCCGGGTGAGAGGTGGTTGCCCATCCAGTCCAGGGTTGGACTTTCTCACCGGAAAACCTCAGCGTGATTAGGATACGCAGACATCCCCGCTGGGTGAGAGGTGGTTGCCTATCTAGACTTCCCTGGTCCAGTGTCTCCGACTTCAGCATTTTGCGGTCGTGGCCGCTACCTTTCCTAGTTGTGACCAGGATGGAGCTTTTGTCCAGGAGGACGAATCCTCGCCACTAGTGACTTCTACCCCTGGGTTGAGCCGGTTTAGGCATTTCCCAGTATGGGCATGTTTGGGACGGGACCGACCTCTAGGGCAGAGGTACTGTGACATTCATAGCCTTCAAGATTCACCCCTGGTATGAGCCGGTTTAGGCAAAATTCACCAGTATGGGTGTTTATCAGGCGTTACCGACCTCTAGAGCGGAGGTGGCATGACATGTCTAGCCATCGAGTTCCACCCCTGGTGTGTGCCGGTTTAGGCATATTTCACCAGTGTAGGTGTATTTCGGACGTAGGCAGCCTCTAGAGCAGAGGTGCCGTGGTATAGCTCTCGTAGCGATACTACTGGATAAATTTAATATAAATAAGGTAGAAATAATTTTTGCCTGCAGTTATAATAGCTCTTTTAATGAACAAACAAATGAATGAATGAATGAATGAATGAATGATCTTTATTTTCAAAGGGTAAAGAATTAGGCACGCAGGCACATCTTACATTCTGCCCATCGTCACTCCCTTTCATTCTTCCCACACACTCGATTTAATACAAGTATACAAATTACATGAGGGGAAAAAACATATCAAAAAGAATGCAAAATTAAACTATTACATTCACAACTATAAGAGAATGGACTACATGAGAGGTCATTAATCTAACAAGATAGTGCATGCACAAACAGGCATATACACACACAAAAATACATTTTCAATGCAGTTCTTCTAACATCACATTCTTTAACATTCACTAAAATAATTTCTAACAAGATCTTAAAAATTTACATTTAGAACTTTATCCTTTTTAGAATTTGATGCCTAGCGAGTCATTTATTCTATGAAGGCATATAGTTACAAGCAAGTAAATACTGAAAAAAAAAAAAGTTTGAGTTAAAAGATGAAGTATTACTAATAGATTTTAAACTGTAGGGGAGGGTATTCCAGAGCTGTTCTGCAGAGTATGCAAACAAGAAAAAGAGAGTGGGATAGTACCCACTGTAGAATGCTGGCTATGTTCTGAAGCATTATATGTCAACTAAGCCATGTTTTTCTGACAAGATTTTCATGACCTCATTTTACTTCTATTTCATTTTCGTTCTCAGCAATACTATACATAATTATACGAGATCTAACCCTATCATCATCATCACTGTGATGATTATTATAATGTTCTTGCTTTAAAAAATGTCCCCTTTCTTAATTAAAATTTATTAAACACATCTACTTTCATGAGAATTTAGGAAAGCTTTCTTGTTCAGAAATATATTTTACTGGGGAAAACTTGATGATTCAAGTGATGATTATGAATCACATAGTGCTACCTTTCGACTACACTTTGTCAATTTATAATATATTAGCTATTTGTGAAGGAGCCTGAGTCATAAATCTGAAAAATGGTGAAGACAGGGAGTGAAGTTTTTTTGTATGCCGACCCGACAACCCTGGAAAACTTGAGATAAACTGTCAAGGATGAGGAAGAATGATAGAGATGTATGATGTGTATACGTTTTGGGGACTAAAAAAAGCCAACAAGAGTGACTATACCAAAACAGTCACAAAGAAAATGTGTACAAATCTTTGTCAGAACATTATAAAGTTACAGTAATATCCCAAAACAAACCTCTAGAAAATTGAGCTCTCGAAAGTCAATTTCTTCAACAAAAGATGGTTGTGTTTCCATCCTGCTAAAGGCACAAAGCAGCTTAGAAACCTCTTCATGAAAAGAAACGATTTATCCTTCACGATAAAAAACAATCATTACTTCCGGTCTACATCGGAGAATTAAACTATCGTCTTAATCTTAAAATAAATTCTCTTAATAACAGTTCCATCCCTGCCCGGGAAAGTACGGGTGCTAACATCATATTTCTGTGTGCCTCTAGGGCATTATAGGCTACATTTCTTTAATAAACTAATATTTTAATACAAATCTTGATTTGTTTTTGTCTTGTCTTGCTCCTTCCTCATATACATTTCAATGTTGACGGGACAGACGTCTGGACAGAACTCGGCAATTTGCTTCATATAGTGGGATATTACTATATTACTATATACTATATAGTAGTAATAACTTCAGATGGGAAATGCTGAACAGAAATTAGGAACAGAATAGGCCCAAGCAAAGACTGCATTTCAGAGAATGAGAAACATATTATCCAGCACATCCTTATCAATGAATAATTACAGCGTTCCTCCAGTCCTGTGGTGTTTCTTGTTTTTCCTATACCAAGTTATAGTCTGTGAAACCAAACTACTCCAATCTCTTTTGCACATTTGATTAACTCATTGGGTATTCCATCACATTCTGGAGCTTTGCTAGCTGGTGCCTTTCTGATGGCTTCTCTGATTTCAGATAGCACTATGTCTGATTCAGGTTTTATGGAGCCAGCTGTGTTATTATCATGGTGTTGGGATGTCACGCGTGGTATAATGAGTAGCTTGTCAAAGTACAGTCTCCCCCTATCTAGCACACAATCTGGTTCACATACTACATTACCATTAACATTGTTTACAATCTCTGTAGGGTCGTAGTGCTCTGCTCTCTATCTCACTGCACTGATCTCTATATAAAAGGTTTTTATAGTTTCTTTGTGATCAATGTTTAAAGCTTCACTGTATTTCTGCCATGATTTTATCTTTGCTTCTTTTATTACTCTCTTAGAGAGTTTTCTTGCAACTCGATACTAACCATAGTCTCGCTCCTGCTTGCTTCTCATCTCAGCTTGCTTAGTTTTTATATTTCACTTTTCGTCTTAAGAGTTCTGATATGCTTTTTCCTGTGTGTTCTGGTAACTGCTATGGTCACTACATGAGCTCAGGCTGAGTACTGCTCTTACAGTGACCTTTTATTGTCTCTTGCTAGTATGAAATCAGTTTGGCATCAGCAGGTCAGATTAATCCATGTGTACCAAGTATATACATAGGACTCTGTGTTTAAAGAATCTGTCTGAGACTAAAAAGGTCATACTGGCTGCAGAGTTCTAGCAGTCTACTATCATTTCCATTTCTGACACACTGTAGGTCTCCAAAGGCACCCAGGTGGGCTGCCACATCTGCCTGCTTGTTCCTAGTCTTACATTGAAGTCCTCCATAATTCTATTTTCCTCTTAAGAAGAGGTAAGGTAAAGGTAATCCTGTCATGCCTTAGAGGCACATAGGGATGTGGTGTTAGTGCCCATATTTTCCTTGACCTGCCACCACACTTGAGTTTTATGTTTTTTTAACTGTGTCATGGAGGTTGTCAAGAAACCCTTCGCATTCTTCCTCCCTATCTGGTGCACTGCAGTGGGCATATATATTAGACATAAGTTATGGTCTCATAATTTCCTTTATTCTGACAGTTATCATTCTTTATATACCATTTCCAAGATCTTGCAGTAGTGGTTGGTTCTTTGATCATTCCAACACCCTACTTTGCTCTTTCTTGCTCACTAGCTCCAGAGTGTAGGAGTATATAATTTTGATGTAATTGTTTACAGCCTATTTCTGACTTTGGTTTCAACAACTCCTATTATTTTTTTGTTTTTTTTTTTTGTTTGTTTCTGTTTTCGCCACATATGTTAAAAGTACATACTTTAAAAGTTGCTTTTGTGTTTCTTTGTAGTTTAATATTTCCAAGTCATTTTTCATTTACAGTATATCAATCCATCTATTCTTCCAGCTACAAGTGGTAAAGAGATCCACCGCTGGTTTGCTGGGCCAGTCTCAGTTTAAGGGCAGAATTTAACTTTAGGGAGCCTGTTTCCATGAGTCAGAGCTTCATTACCCGTTGACCACATGACCCTACTTCCCAGCCTGTACAAAGAATGATGTGGGGTTGACTTTGCATACACGGGACATCAGCAGGCTACTCATTTTCAATTTTCACTTATCTATAGAGAAGGTGTCTAACCCCAACACTTCTCCTTCTCCAGGTGCGGTATCCACTTTACAGACCATTGCTTAAGTGACAATCCAGTTAGATGAAATAAAGAATGAAAAATTCGGTTAAAGAAAACCTGAATTTTTTTTTTTTTTTTACCAATTTCATCTGAAAGAGTAATGCGAACGAAGAAGAAGATCTGAAAGAGTGAGTGAGATCACTTCTATTTGAAGGCCTTGGGTGAATAATGTCTATTCACACTCTTGTTATGTCAGAGAAAAAAAAACACTCTACTAACCACATACATAAATGTACACAGAACATATGGTTCAGTTTTACAAAAAGACAGAAAGAGTGAGTAAAGCGGACAAGAATGAGAGTGGCAGAAAATAAAATAACAAGATATAGTAATAAGATTGTCTGAGTGGTAAAGTAGTTAGTGCACTGGTCTCTCAAGGCAAAAGTCAGTAGTTCAAATCCAACCAGAGGCGCCCCCAGTCACCCAGCTGTAGAAATGGGTACTCAACTTCTGGAGTTGGAGACAGAAAGGTGGCCAGGCATGATGCTGATCTCATCATCTTCTAGTGTGTTGACGCTAGAAAATATAGGTACTAACACCATATCCACATGTGCCTCTAGGGCCTGACAGAATTATCTTTACCCTATATAGTAATAGGATGTCTGAGTGGTGAAGTGGTTAGTGCAATAGTCTCTCATGGCAAAGGTCGGGGGTTCACATCCGGCCAGAGACACCCCAGTCACCCAGCTGTATAAATGGGTACCCAACTTCTTCTGGAGTTGGGGAAGTAAAAGGCAGCCAGCCGTGATACTGACCATATCACTCCCTAGTGCGCTGACAGGTCAAGGAAAATATGGGCACTAACACCATATCCCTATGTGGCTCTAAGGCATGAGAGGATTACCTTTCTTACCTTATATCTTATATCCTTCCCATGCCGTTGTTAAACGTCACATAGGGCTTGAAAGGTAGTTGCCAATTTTTCCTGTTTTCAGCAGGCTTTTCCACCTCACCAAAGAATTTTATTTTATTAATTTGGCCTCTCTTAACAATGTCCTCTTTTGAGTTTCACGCGGTCGGTCGACCTCTTTTTCTTTGGCCTGTTGTGTTCCACTTGATAGCTTGTTTTGGAATTCTCTACTTGTTTGTTCTCATCACGTGACCAATATATGTCCATCTCCTTTTCCTGATCACCCATGAGACTGGTTGTTGTTCAGTCATCTGTCTTATCTCTGCATTGTTCTTGAATTTGTTCCACTTGATGCCAAGTATTTTCCTTAAGCATTTGTTTTCAAAAGAGTCTACTTTCCTGTCTATTTCTTTAGTTGTTTTCCAGATTTCGCATGCATAAATAAGGGTGGATATTACATTTGAGTTGAATAGTCTTAACTTGATTTTTGTGCTTATAACTTTTGAATGCCATATGTTCTCAAGATTCTTGAAGATCAATACTGCTTTTGCAATTCTTACTTCCTTTCTGGTGTCACCATCCTGGTCTATGCAGCTGTTAATGTATGCAAATTGATTGACTTCTTCAACATCTGTCCCTTCTACATGTATTTTTTCATTTTGATTAATGGGAAGTTTCATTATTTTTGTTTTGTCCGTGTTAATTTCAAGTCCTATTTTGGTAGCCAATGAAGACAGGCTACCTGTTTTTTCTTGCATGGAATTCATATTGTTACTGATAAGAGTTATGTCATCAACTAAATCAAGATTGTCAAGATTACCTTTACCTTTATATAGTAATAAGATACAGGATTTAGTAAAATAAGATACAAGATACACCTCTACCTTTATCACTGGAACCAGTTTTATCACAGCCTTCGTTTCTCTCATCTCAAACCATACACTCATCATGTGGTGTCACAATACAAATTACATCACTCACTATGTGCTGGACCGAGCAGACAGGTAATGGTGCATTTTCTTTTTTTTGTGATCCTTATGTATGTATGTACATTTTTATTTATTTTCTTTTCCCAAACCATTAGTCAATCTTTTTAATCTCCCAGTTTCCCTTTCTTCCTTTTTTTTCCCTTGAGATTTCCACTGATCATTGGTTGTCAAACATGTATCTTCTCAAGACATGTCCACTGAATTTCCATAGCATTTTATTTGTGATTTTAAAAAGTTCTCATTTTTCTATAACTTGTGTTTTTTTTTTTTGGGGGGGGGGTGTTTGTATTTGTGTCAGTTCAAAGCATTTTTCTACAACTTCTTTGTTTTTATATCAATTCAAGGCATTTTTCTACAACTTCTTTGTTTTTATATCAATTCGAGGCATTTTTCTACAACCTCTTTGTTTTTATATCAATTCGAGGCATTTTTCTACAACTTCTTAGTTTTTATATCAATTCAAGGCATTTTTCTACAACTTCTTTGTTTTTATATCAATTCGAGGCATTTTTCTACAACTTCTTTGTTTTTATATCAATTCGAGACATTTTTCTACAACTTCTTTGTTTTCATATCAATTCGAGGCATTTTTCTACAACTTCTTTGTTTTCATATCAATTCGAGGCATTTTTCTACAACTTCTTTGTTTTTATATTAATTCAAGGCATTTTTCTACAACTTCTTTGTTTTTGTGTCAGTTCAAAGCAGTTTGCTGCCATGATGCACAATATGGAAGTACATATATACACAACATGTTAATGACACATACAAACATTTTGTAACAAAATGACATGGTAAGTCCATTTTTTTTATATTTTATTTTTTTTTTGTCATGTACTTTTTTTTAAACATTTCCAATTCTTGCATTTTCAAAATTATTTTTTTGTAATATGAACAAGTGATGTTTCATAAAACCAGATTCTAAATACGGAAGGTGTGACGGAGAGAAAAATACCAACCTGTAGACAACCTAGTGGACTTTCATGATGGTAGGACCAAAAAAGAAACAAACCCTTCATTTGTTAGAATGGCTAGTGGCATTTCACTGCAAACCCCAATTACTTGTAGGCAACCCAGTGGACATTTCATAACAAGACCAAAAAAAAAAAAAGAGAAAAAAACCCCACCATCTCATCTCATAATTTTGCACAATAAAATAAAAACAGAGAACTAGGCACATGCAAATGTGCTCATTTGTCAAAATGCTTGAACATAATAATATGGTGGTGGAAAAGAAACCATTATATTCTGAAACATTAGTAACAGTGCTTGTATGTTGGACATCATTACTTGGAACTGAGACAACAAAGTTTTGAGAATACACAAATAAAAGGGAGGATTTGTAATCCAATTGCACAGGCATAATTAAGGGAAATGATATTTTTTAAAAACAATAGTTGAGTACACAAGTGCTGTAGATATGTTATAAGCTTACATAATGTCCCACATTATGAAATAAATATATCTAATGTTCAATGTTATTTTATAAGCTTATATAATGTTTCATGACTCTCAGATAATACTGAATGCTGGCCACTTCATTCTGGAATTGATTATGTAAATAACCCTAAAATAAATGCTGCATTTTAAGCTCCACCTCTTCTAAATCCAAGAACAAAAAAGATACTGAACAAATTATATGACAATGGAACATGCAGGTAGAGAGATCAAAGCCTGCTGATTCTTGAACTGCGTAGCTATCACCTTTTACCAGCAAGTATCATCACATAATTATGTTATAAATAAGTAGCTCCCATTTATATCATATAAATGCAAGAAGCAGGACACAGTAAAGAATAACTAACATTTTATTAAGAGTTCATCTAATACATAAACTTTTTAAACATCCAATAGTCTATGATCATATTGTGCACAAGTTCAGGCACTCTGTGTAAATTTAAATGCAATATCTTTAGAGTTCTTCTCCTTCAAAAATTATATATTAATGTATTTAAACAGTATCTATTTACGATATAATCACAATGGAATAAAATCTGACAAAATTTAAAAGCAAATTATCTTGTTTGTGACACCAAATTTCTCTACAGTTTTACTCCCCATTTTAATACTATTCAGTCAATTTCTTATACATGGTTATAGCATGTAAAACAATTTAATAGAAGAAATGAGAACTAACATGAACAAATTACTTTTTCCATTATATAATAATAAAATTTTTTATGAGAACCACCTTTTTTTTGGACACTGGATTTGATTGTAAAAAAAAATTGTATAAAAAATATCTGCCATAGAGAAATATCTGCAAAGAGAAATCTGTGTGCGTGGTGAATACATGGCCTTCATAAACTTGTCTTGGGCATGGAGCTAGGACAGCAAGTGATGATGACAAACAAATGAATGCAATATTTTTTTTTTGTCAGGTTATCTGAAATTTTATTATCTAACGTAACAAACAGTCTTCCTTACACTTAACAATTTGCACAGGATACAAAGTGCAGTTGTGGTTGTTTTTTTTTGTTGCTTGTTTTGTTTTGTTTGAAAAGACTTCCTTAGCAATATAAAAATACTTGAAACTTATTCAAGATTGTATGTACAATTTAAATTTGATGTTGAAGAAATGTTTACATCCTGTTAAGCACTATGCTATGATGTACATTACTGAGCTCACAATTATTACAGCACACTGCATCTAAACCTTACTACCACCAATACATTTTTCTATCAGTACAATTGATTCAGTTAGTGATAGACATCTAAGTGACTATGACACTGAAGTTAAAACATTCTCCTGGATATATCTAACACTGACCTGATCACTGACTGACATCAGAAAACAAACTTGTCTAATATCCCCTTCCCCCCATAATAAGTAATCAACTGATTACTCTTTGCATGTAGCCTATTTTCAATATATTTCTCCAAAGAAAAGCATTTTTCCAAAATACTGGTCAATACTACTACACTTCTTTTTTTCTAACTTTTCCTTCTTATCCTTCTGTCTTTCAGTAAAGTTATACCATCATCCTTTAAACCATGAGTGATCAAGCGTAACAGGTATTTAAACATTGTTACATTTTGTCATGCAGAATGTACCCTGAATGTTTGACTAAACAATTTTCATGCAGTTTATTTTGAGCGCAGTTTCATGCAACCAAATCTATAAACAAATATATGTGCGTATGATTACCATAAAAGGTTCTTCAAGTGGATGTGAAGATGCAAAGGGAGAAAACTCATGTTTCAACATGCCAAGTAATGTTGACAACATCAGCAGTAAAACTTGAGTAAAATAAATATGGATATATTAATAGACAGATTTCAAAATGAACACAACAGCAGATATATGCAAGGCAATATAAATGTGACAAGACAAAGTTCTGTAACATACTTGGATGTGACAATTTAAATTCCTACAACATACAAAGATGTGACAAACTTCTGTACCACACAATAATGCAACACTAAACTTCTGCCACATGCAAATATGTGACACTAAATGACTGCCACACACAAATATCTAACACAAAACTTCTGCCACAAAAGCAAAGATGTGAAGCTAAAAAACAGCCACACACAATAATGCAACACTAAACTTCTGCCACATGCAAATATGTGACACTAAACTTCTGCAACACAGAAAAATATCATACACAAAACTTCTGCCACAAGCAAAGATGTGACACTAAACGACAGCCACACACAAACATGTGACACAAAACTACTGCCACAAGCAAAAATGTGACACTAAATGACAGCCACACATAAATGTGACACAAAACTTCTGCCACAAGCAGACACTAAACAAATGCCACAAGCAAAGATGTGACACTAAACAAATGCCACACACAAATATGTGACAAACTTCACACACACACAAGAACTGAGACACAATAATGCAACACTAAACTTCTGCCACATGCAAATATGTGACACTAAATGACTGCCACACACTAATATCTAACACAAAACTTCTGCCACAAAAGCAAAGATGTGAAGCTAAAAAACAGCCACACACAATAATGCAACACTAAACTTCTGCCACATGCAAATATGTGACACTAAACTTCTGCAACACAGAAAAATATCATACACAAAACTTCTGCCACAAGCAAAGATGTGACACTAAACGACAGCCACACACAAACATGTGACACAAAACTACTGCCACAAGCAAAAATGTGACACTAAATGACAGCCACACACAAATGTGACACAAAACTTCTGCCACAAGCAGACACTAAACAAATGCCACAAGCAAAGATGTGACACTAAACAAATGCCACACACAAATATGTGACAAACTTCACACACACACAAGAACTGAGACACAATAATGCAACACTAAACTTCTGCCACATGCAAATATGTGACACTAAATGACTGCCACACACTAATATCTAACACAAAACTTCTGCCACAAAAGCAAAGATGTGAAGCTAAAAAACAGCCACACACAATAATGCAACACTAAACTTCTGCCACATGCAAATATGTGACACTAAACTTCTGCAACACAGAAAAATATCATACACAAAACTTCTGCCACAAGCAAAGATGTGACACTAAACGACAGCCACACACAAACATGTGACACAAAACTACTGCCACAAGCAAAAATGTGACACTAAATGACAGCCACACACAAATGTGACACAAAACTTCTGCCACAAGCAGACACTAAACAAATGCCACAAGCAAAGATGTGACACTAAACAAATGCCACACACAAATATGTGACAAACTTCACACACACACAAGAACAGAGACAGAACTGCAACACACAAGTACACCACACATAACAATTTAACTCTTAAGCTTTTGTCACAAGGATATAACAAACTACTTCTACCAACAAAAACATAACAATGAATTCTACCACATACAAGAATGTGACAATAAGCTAAACTTTCACCAGACATGAATGACATGTTCATCCTGTATGTTTACTTTATATGACAGTTTACTCTGATTAAAAAAAATTTAAAAAAAAAAAAAATCACTGCTAACACTGCCAGTCTTCCAACACTTACAGTGGCTAAACCCAGATAAGCTACACATTAAAAAAAATGTATAAATTCTACTATTTTTCTTCAAGTAATGAAATACAAATTATTTTCAAAGATGTACTGAATGGATAACACTGTGTTCCACATACAACACTGATTGCTGGCCTGCTGTTTGCAATGTATTATGCTGAAACAGCTCTCCTTTTGTATCACATAGATGCAATCTTTTCTTTACATGATGTATCATGACATAATCATTCTTTTATGTGATTTATCATTTGAGTATCATCCTTATATATTTTTCCTAAATGTATGTATCACATGAATACAATATTTTCCTCATGTTTAATGTATTAAACAGAGATGATCTTTACATGATGTATCAAGTGAGTATTATCCTTCCAATACATAATTTATCATACAGGTTTTATCCTTCTCATTCATAATATATATCAGATGAACATAAATCTTCCTCGCAAATATCATTTTGATGTTTTCTTTCTTGCAAATATCATGAGAAATTTTACACAGGCTAATTTTACATTATATATGTATACACACACACACACATTTTCTCTGTACAGCGAGAATATTCTAAGAACGATCATCACAGAACCAGGCATAAAAATTGGAGGATACAATATTAACAACCTTCGGTATGCTGACGACACAGTACTGGTAGCTGAGAACCAACAAGACCTGCAAAATCTCTTGGATAAAGTCGCCAAAGAAAGTGAACAGAAAGGCCTTACTTTGAACATCAAAAAGACAGAGACTATGTTTATATCTAAGAAACAGAATCCACCAACATGCAGTATAAAATTAAATGGAACTATTCTAAAGCAGGTGCAGAAATTCAAATACCTTGGAGCAGTAATAACTTCACATGGGAAATGCAGAACAGAAATTAGGAACAGAACAAGCCAAGCAAAGACTGCATTTCAGTGAATGAGAAACATATTATCCAACACATCGTTATCAATGAATGTTAGAAAACGAGTCCTAAAATGCTACATTGAACCTATATTGTTATATGGAAGTGAATCATGGACAATAGGCAGGTCTGCACAAAAATCATTGGAAGCAGCAGAAATGTGGTTTATTAGAAGAATGTTGCGAATTCCCTGGGCAGCAAAAATAACTAATGAAGAATGTTTGAGATGAGCTGGAGAGACAAAAAAAATAAGAGAAAGACAATGCACTTTCATAGGACATGCAATGAGAAGAGACGGCATAGAAAATATTATAACAACAGGAAAAATAGAGGGAAGAAGATCAAGAGGAAGACCAAGAGAAATGATACTGGACAGTCTGAAAAGATGGTGTGAGAGGAGATCACCAACTGAACTGATAGCCTGCATGAAGAATCATGTACTCTGGAGAACCATAATAGCCAACACCAGTCGGCACGGCACCTGATGATGATGACACACATATACACACAGAGGTCTAACACCAAATCACATGTTTAACATCTCACAACAGGTCAGTCTCACAGATGGTAACATTTTTTTCCCCCATGTCTTGATATTACTCCCACAGAGAAGACTAACATCCATGCACTAAAGAAGCTGCTGATATCCTTGCTCTCATCTGGCACAAGTTACAAAGCTGAAACCTGACGTCAGTAGCAACAAAGAAGATCATACTAATCTAAGGTTTCAATAAACTACTAAATAACTAAAAGGCAACATTTGGAGGAAGTAATTATGTCCAAAGCAGGGGCATTTTTCATTACTTACAAGCCCTGGTCAACCCAGCTGCAATCATGGGTACATAGATCCCCCTAGAGTTGAGGAAAGTTTGATACTGACCACATCATCCTTTACAATGCTCACAGATCAAGGAAAATGTGGGTACTAACACCAGAACCCCTGCATGTCTCAACTGTTTGGAACAGGGTTTAAAAAAAAAACCATCTAGCAACAGAACATATGTATACAGAACAGTAAGCACTTCAAAAATAGTGAAACTGGACCAATTAGATAGACATATAAAGTGTATGGTATTATATAGAAGACATGGTCTGTATCACAAAAGTTATAAATCACACTGTAAATATACATGAGACCTAAAGTTAGGTCTCATCATACTGTATCACAAAAATTGTCATCAGAACAAGAAAGATGACCAAAACAAAAACTTCAGCTGCATGATAACAGCAAAGAAAAAAAAATGCAGCCTGTACAGTATTATCAAAATCAAAAAAATGCTCAGTGGAAGACATATCTTGGAACTTAAAACAAGTATAAATAAAACAAGTTTGATTTTTTCAGTATACACAGTACTTGAAATGCTTGAGAAAAACATGGCCAGTGTCAGTAAGGCTTCTTACCACCACACATCCAGGAGCAAAATCTGTGATTAGCAATTCCTTCTATAGAAAAATATTTCACAGGAAAATAAAATATATGTGGCCTTCAACAACAATTCTATTCTATATATATATAATGATGGGCTAGTCAAAGTTCCGCACAATATGTCAAATTTACCTGCTCACATAAAACATTTGATATTAAATCTGTCACATTACACTTACACACAGAAATACTAAAGATTATTGAACATCACAAAATAGAGTTATATTATGTATCTCTGGCAAAGTAGTCTCTGATAAACTCCGATGAGATATTCTAAACTGTATCTCTGGCAAAGTAATCTCTGATAAACTCCGATGAGATATTCTAAACTGTATCTCTGGCAAAGTAATCTCTGATAAACTCCGATGAGATATTCTAAACTGTATCTCTGGCAAAGTAATCTCTGATAAACTCCGATGAGATATTCTAAACTGTATCTCTGGCAAGGTAATCTCTGATAAACTCCGATGAGATATTCTAAACTGTATCTCTGGCAAAGTAATCTCTGATAAACTATAATGAGCCTCATGAAACAAAATTGTGAAAGAGAACGCAACTTGCACTCATTCTGGTCTACACATGGAAGCTAGTATCAAGATGTTACAAGAGCACATTATGACAAAGAAACGAACAAGCAATAATTTCTCCACAGATGCTTGCATGTGAAAGTATGGCTGCCAAAAGTACCACTTTAAAGAATATTCAACTTGTAATATTTTAATTAGTTCTTTGTGCCTGTTATTTATTTTATTTTTCTCAGCAAGGTCAGATGGACTTAGCACATAAAAATATAACTTAAATTTTAATGCTGGATATTCATGAAAAATAACACGCAGACATCACTGCAAACACCTAACACAATTACGAACAATCAAAATATACACAAGCATATCGAAGTTTCAGCAGGATTAAATGTGAAAATAGGCACATTAAGGAAAACAGAAAAGCACATGGACATGAAAGAAAGACAAATCACAAGAGAATGACTGAAAATTGAAATCCTCTTTGCTGACAAAAGATTCAATATTCAACCACTGTATGGTAATTTTAGTTTCTTTCATGCCTATGCAATATGTGACTTTTTTTTTTTTTCAGATTCCATGTTACTTATATTTTTTTTTTGACAACAGTCAAAAACACACTGACAGTGACAAATGCATAATCATACATTAAATTACATCACCAATGTTTGGTAAAATGACACTTTAAATCAAAAGGCACTGACATCCTTAAGCAATAGCCTTGTTTACATTTAGATGTTTCTTTTCTGCTGTTTTTTTTTATTTTTTATTGAGAAGGGAAGTGGGTGGGTATCTATTGACCAAGCAAACCATGTTTTTATGATAAATGATCAACCAAAAGCTCAACAGGATTTGCCCACATGGTTTTACTGTTTTTGGTAACCATGAAGCCTGTTTTTGTAATCAGAATGTTTTCCATTGCTTTGCTAATTATAAAGATAGTTTTCATTATTTTGTAACCATAATAAAGATTTCCAGTTTTTCTAACTATATAGTTGGTTTTTTTTCCATTTTTGTTTTCAGACCATAATGATGTCTACACTGTTTAACCTGTCCAAAAAAAAATGTAATCTTTTATTGCACAAATAAGAAAACTGCATACCAGTTTTAATCTGAAAGATATAATCAACTACATTTTTTTTCTACTCCAACAGATGTTTTCTCCTATTTTTCTAATGAGAAGAATGTGTTCCCTGTTTTTCTAATCAGAAAGTTGTGTTCCCCTGCTTTTCTAATCAGAAAGATGTGTTCCACTGTTTTTTTTTTCTAATCAGAAAGATGTGTTCGACTGGTTTTCAAATCAGAAAGATGTGTTCCACTGGTTTTCAAATCAGAAAGATGTGTTCCACTGGTTTTCAAATCAGAAAGATGTGTTCCACTGTTTTTCTAATCAGAAAGTTGTGTTTTTCTAATCAGACAAATATGATCTGTTTTCTTCCCCAACAATATCTTCTTTAATATGCATATAAGAGGTTCACACTACAAAAATAATCCCTTGGCCATGCTCCCATCATCTTCTTTAATATGCACATAAGAGGTTCACACTACAAATGTAATCCCTTGGCCATGCTCCCCTCATCTTCTTTAATATGATCTTTCTGAAAACTGTGAAAATCACAATGTAGTAATTAACAGCGCCAAAATCTAGAAGCTCAGATCCCAACTTTCATCACATGAGATAATCTGTTCGCTGCTACTTCATTAAACTGTGTAAAATATATTCTGCAACATGTACTTAATACATGGGGAAAGAGAGGCAAAACACTGCAATTCTGAAAAAAAAAACATACAATGACTCAGTTTTTTATGTAACAATATTCAGAACTAGAAGCTGACTCATTAGATTGTACAGACTTCATTATTTTTCACAACAATTTAGAAATGAACCCAGACTAATCTCAGAGACTCTATAAGATTTCATTGCATGGACCAAAGCAGCAAGCTCAACAATGATTCTCACTAATCTCTTCCTGTAAGTGATCATTTGTGGCACATTTGCAGTTCAAATTCTAACTTCTTGCAAACTGCAATTAGTATTTCACTAAATGTGGAAGATTTTTATCTTGGTTCCATTGGGGGGGGGTTTCATCTGGTTATCAGCACAGAAGATAAATTTTGATTATGGGGTACCCCAACTATTCAATATAAACATCATGATTGTCATTGCTTTCAGATTCACTGAACAGCCAAGTTCTGCTTTATATTAGTTATTTACACACACAAAAAATTATATATATATATATATGAAGCTGAGTTAAGAAATATAACAATCACATTGATAGGTAAATATGTAGGTAACTTCTGGATGCAGCTTGTACTTGCTGTGGCATTTCAGTAAACAAAATTGTTGCATACAGATCTTGACATGAGCCTTGCTCATTTCTGAATTTGAGAAAACACTTCATGATGAAGATGACAAGCGAATAATTATCCTCCTTGTGAAGGAAAGCAACTACGTATAGTTTAAGGCATATATATATATACATATAATTTTTCAAGCAGTTTTTATGCTTACCTGTCTCTGTAAACAAAACTGACAGGACTTTCAAATTAATTTGATAATAAACAACCAATGGTTGATCAGCAAGAGTGAAAAAAAAAAAAAAATGTAAACCCCATAGTTAAACTTACAGAAAAGTTGGCATTTGGTTATTTAGCAAATCTCATGGAAGAATCAAAGTTGGCATTTGGTTATTTAGCAAATCTCATGGAAGAATCAAGAGTCTGTGAAATAACTTCCTCCTGATAATAAATGCTGAGTTTCACTAAAAAAAAAAAAAACCCATATCGTCTCCTGTCTTATCTTATGAACAGTGAAGAAATGGGGGGCAGTAAGGACAAGATGAAGAACTGCTAATCTGGTGGTAACTTGAGGAGGGCATAGGGTAACTATAGTAATGATTACTACTGCCATTAGTGTCAAAGGGCCCATAGAAGACTTGGTCAATGACCAGGTTGCTGAGCTGGTCAAGTTGATGCAGCTCCACACACTTGACCTGTGCTTTTCTTTCTTGGGCCATGTACACTTGGTAGGCTAACTGGTGGATAAGGTTGAGGGTCTGTCTCCTCTCATGACCCATGAGGCAGATAGTGCTTTCATCAACAACCCGATACAAAGTTGTCAGGTACTCATATTTCATGTCCTCATCTCCATTGAAGTGATTCACTAGATAGGCTTCAAGTTTCTGACGCTGCTGATTAATGTCACTGAAATCTATGAAGAACCTTGAACACATGTATCTCTCCATGGCTCTAATGTCACTTTCACTAGCTGGTGTATAGCCTCGAACAAGAAGGTTACAATATTTGAGCAAACCTCCACCACGAATCTCTTCTGGGTTTCTTGTAGCAATAAGCTTGTTGTCCAGGTGGTACCAGGCTTCTGAGAAGTCCCCATAAAGACTTTCAGCAACAACAGTTGGATAGAAATGTTCTGTCATTGGTGCTTCAGAAATGTCATAAAATGTTAATAGGCTATCCAAAATAATTTGAAAAGAGTCGACACTAAACTCAAACTGACGCTTCATTTTGTCCACAAACTTAAGTTCAATGTTCTTACGTGTTTTCTGCGAAAGGGATATAAGGCTCCACCTGTCGCCATGTTCATTGCACACTTTCACCATTTTTTGAACGTAGGCTTCCTTCAGAGTACAGCTGCTAATCTTCTCCTTGTTCATGTCGGCTGGAAGGAAGTTGACAAGGCATCCAAGAACACAGTTACGGATTTTCTGAAGCTCATTCTGGTTTGACAAATCTACCCCGAAAATCAGATCTACGTCATTGAATTCCTGGGCATTTGTTGTGCCCAGGGTGTAGCTGGCAGCGCCTCCGTTCAAACGAATGTCTCTGACGCTGACGCCATCGGCTGTCAGTTTGTCTTTGACAACCTGAACAAGATCTTTCAGTTTCACGTCAAGTGTCGGGAAGTTACCTCGACCGTGAATTGGGATGACATCTTCCATAACCTCGTGCAGCCTAGTTACTTGCTCGTAGCAAAGAACTTGAAAACGGTTGCTACAGTTTACAGAAGCCATGTCAGGTTCACGTGAAGGTAAAAGCAGTGTGTGAGATTAGAAAGATGACTGTCGTAGATGTTACGTACTGCCTGCTTACCTTGACGTTTCTGCCAGCTTTACCCGACAGACGACACTTATAACCGAAGCACAACACTCAGAAATAATATTCCTACACGATATTTTCTGATAACCCTTACTATTTAAAAGACAACAAAAGATGCTTGAATAGTTCGTTTAAATCTTCATAAACCTGAAATATTACAATTTTAAACTACACTGTGCTGAATAATAAAAATGTATGATGGACTATATTCTGGCTTACTTTAAACATGATTGTTTTACTCCGCACCAACAGCTGATTATTAAGAGAAAGACTTTCATTGGCTGCAGTTCTATTTGGTGCGCATGGACAGGCAAAGGGCCACGTTTAAAGGTTGAAACATCTTTATTAATTAGCGAAGTACACATGATGTAAATAAGTCTAATTATTTGTTATCACATGTTTGCTGTAGTGGCCTCGCTTTATATTATCTTAATTATCTTGAAACAGTAGTAGCAGCACTTTATTATAGAAAAGAAGCTGATAAAGAATTTGATGTATCGCTTGTTTTGTTACTGTAAGTGAATGTTATTTTTAAGTTTATTTTTACAGTTTCATCAGCACTGACTGCATCAGCAGATTCAGTTAGCTTATTCAGTTAGGGCTTAAAACGCTAGCGAAAATCGCCGAATGACGAAGCAGTCGTTACTTATCCTACATTCGCATTCTGTTCACCGAAAAACATAAATGGCACACTGTATATCAAATGGATCCGTCAGCAGCAAGGCATCTTGCTTACAATCGAGAGGCCTACGTGAGACCTGTTAGGGAGGCAAAGTTCCGCAAGGGATGTGCAAATACTTACTGATGTCACTTGAAAGATTATTATCATCATCATCATCCGGCCGTGCCGGTTTGCGCTGAAAATCATGCTTCTGCTTCTTGAGCGGTCTTTGGTTTTTCTGATTAATTCAGATGCTTTTCTTTTTTTTCTTTTTCCGTGCAAAAGAGAACAATATCTCAGCGGATTGATCAGTTTAAAACTTGATCATTCCGCTGAGATATTTTTCTCTTGGCCCTCTTCTCTTCCTTTTTTCTCTTTACTTTTCCAGTCATTAAAAGGTTCTCCAACTTCTGTCTTGTCATGACATGTCCAAGAAATTTTAACTGTCTTTTTCGTACCATTTTAATCAGTTTTTGTTGTTCTGACACTTCTTTGGGGACCTCTTCGTTTATTTTTCTGTCTGTCCAAGATTTTTAAAAATCTTTCTCCAAAGAAACATTTCTGTTGCTTCCGGTTTCTTTTTCGTCTTTTCTTTGACTGCCCAAGTCTCATAACCACTTAATATTATATATATATATATCTTATCTTATATCTTATATCCTTCCCGTGCCGTTAGACGTCACATAGGGCTCGCAAAGTAGTTCGCCAATTTTTCCTGTCTTCGGCGAGTCTTTCAACCTCATCAAAGGATTTTATGCCTGTTAACTTGGCCTCTCTTAATAATGTTCTCTTCAGAGTTTCACGCGGTCTGCCCCTTTTTCTTCGGCCTGTTGTGTTCCACTTGATAGCTTGTTTTGGGATTCTCTGCTCATTTCTTCTCATCAAGTGGCCAACATATGTCCATCTCCTTTTCCTGATCACCCGTGAGACTGGTTGTTGTTCAGTCATCTGTCTTATCTCTGCATTGTTCTTGAATTCATTCCACTTGATGCCGAGTATTTTCCTTAGGCATTTGTTTTCAAAAGAGTCTAATTTCTTTTCTATTTCTTTAGTTGTTTTCCAGCTTTCGCATGCATAAATGAGGGTGGATATTACATTTGAATTGAATAGTCTTAACTTGGTTTTTGTGCTTATAACTTTTGAATTCCATATGTTCTCAAGATTCTTGAAGATTGATGCTGCTTTTGCAATTCTGATCCTAACTTCCTTTCTAGTGTCACCATCCTGGTCTATGTAGCTGCCAAGGTATGCAAATTGATTGACTTCTTCAATATCTGTCCCTTCTATGTTATTTTTCCATTTTGATTGATGGGAATTTTCATTATTTTTGTTTTGTCCTTGTTAATTTCAAGTCCTATTTTGCTAGCCAGTGAAGATAGGCTATCTGTTTTTTCTTGCATGGAATTCACATTATTACTGATAAGAGTTATGTCATCAGCAAAATCAAGATCTTCTAGTTGGGTCCCATGTACCCAGTCAATACCTGTGTTACCTGTGCAGCATTTTTTCATTATGAAGTCTATTGTAATCCCAAAAAGTAAAGGAGACAGTATACATCCTTGTTTCACGCCTGTTTCAATCTGGAACCATTCACTCATCCCTTCTTCTGTCTTGACTGCACAACCATATCCATTGTATAAGTCCTTAATGATGTTGACAATTTTAGATGGTATTCCATATAGACATAAAATTCTCCATAATGAATCTCTGTGTATGCTATCAAATGCCTTCTTAAAATCTATGAAATTCAGTATTAATGGTTTCTGCTTTTCAATATGTTCTTCAAGTATTATTCTGAGAGTAAAGATCTGGTCGAGACAGCTTCTCCCTTTTCGAAATCCTGCTTGTTCTTCTCTCATTGCAGTATCCACTATATCTTTGAGTCTATTCAAAATGACCTTGCAAAATACTTTTGACACAACTGATATTAAGGTTACTCCTCTCCAGTTGTTACAGTCACTAAGGTTGCCCTTTTTTGGTATTTTCACAATGATTCCCTTCTTCCAATTGGAAGGGACCTTTTCTTCTTTCCAAATCTTGTTAAACATTCTCTGTAGTTGTCTCATGTTGTCACTATTGATAGCTTTTAGCATCTGCTGTTATTTCATCTTCACCTGCAGCTTTGTTGTTAGCCATTAAATTCACTGCTGTTTCAATTTCATGCAATTCAATTTCATCTAGATTGACATTTAGTTGTGGGGCTGGTAAGTCAGTTTCAAGGTTTAACAATTCTTTTGGTGTGGTCGATTGAGTATTTCTTGGAAGTGTTCAGCCCATCTTTGCTTTTGGTCTTTATTTGATGTTAATAGTGTTCCAGTTTTGCTAAGGATTGGTCTTTCTTAGATGTAATAGTACCTGTTAGCCTCTTTTGTATGTTATAAAAGTTTTGCTGTCTCCTGTTTTTGCTGCTTTTTGCCTCTTTCGCCATATTGTCTATGTATTCTCTTTTATCCCTTCTAGCTGAACTTTTTACTTTCTTGTCTATGTCTTTGTATTTTGCTTTTGCCGAATCTCTTTCATGATCTGCTTTTGCATTCAACATGTTTAATTTGACTGCTCGTCTTTCATGTATATACTTCCATGTTTTATCTGATATCCATGCTTTTCTATTTGATTTTTCCAATCCAGCACTTACTTTTGCTGCTGTGATTATGGCTGTGCTGTAAGAATTCCATAACTCATCTATACCTATCTCCTCAACTTCACTGGGTGTTTTGGAATGATTGGCAAGTTCCTGATTGAAATTAATGTTATATTTTCTTCTTGTAGGCTGTGGATGTTTATCTTTCTGTGTACTGATTTCTTGTGTTGACTTTTCAATTTTAGTTTTATTTTCCCTATGCACAGGTTGTGATCACTGTTGACATCTGCACCCCTATAAGCCCTTACATCCATGAGAGATGTTCTGTATTGCTTTCTAATACAAAAATGGTCTATCTGGTTTCTAGTTCTATCATCTGGAGATATCCATGTTGTTTTATGTATCTCTTTGTGTGGGAATATTGTGCCTCCAATGACCATGCCCTCTGTTAAACATATTTCAATTAATCTTTCTCCATTCTGATTAACCATGTCAATTCCTTCTTTCCCCATCACTTTTTCAACGTCGGTATTATCCTTCCCTACCTTAGCATTGAAGTCCCCCATAGCAATTAGGATGTCGTGTTTAGGGACTTTGTTGATGATTTGTTGTAGTTGGTGATAAAAGTCGTCTTTCACATCATCATCTGCATCATTCGTGGGTGCATAACACTGTATTATTGTCATTCTTCCGTGTCGTAGGTTGTATCGTGCTCTTATTATACGACTGTTCACTGGTTCCCATTCTACAAGGCTCTTTGCAGCTACATTTGACATAATAATGCCCACTCCGTCTCGGAATTTATTGTCATTTCTACCTGAATGTATAATTAACTTACCGTTTTCCGCCGATCTTTTACCTGCTTCTGGCCATCGCATTTCGCTGATGCCCAGTATGTCTAGATGGTATCTCTCCATTTCTTTGATGACCTGGTTAGTTCTTGTTGGTGCTGCCATCGTTCTCACATTCCAGAATCCAACCCTTGTCACATGTTTGGGGCCGACGAATGAGCTCTTCGGAGTTGGCATCCCTGATGCTCGGTTGGTTTCTCTGCGAGTTTCCATAACGATATCTTTTTTTCCTATCTGGAGTCGCCTCTAGATAGGTCCCAGGATAAGGTTGTTAGCCTTATGCCCAACTCCCGGTACATGATATGTAACAGATCAAGCGGAATTCCGCTGATTTCTGCATGCCGGCGAGAGCGTTTTTAAAAAAAAATATATATACTTATATATATATATAAGTGAATGCTGGAAAATCACTAAAACCGTAGAAAACAAGTTGAATTCTTTCCAGACTAAATGTTTACGAAGAATTAGAAAAATATTTTGCCCAAACACCATAAGAAATAACAGCTTGTTGGCAGAAATGCAGATGAAGCCACTGACAGCACTTATTGAGGAAAGATGCTGGCGATGGTTGGGACATGTGCTCCCAATGACTGACAATTCACTACCAAAAATAGCACTAAGATGGACACCACAGGGGAACAGAAGTAAGGGTAGACCAAAAGAGACATGGAGAAGAACAGAGAGGATGTTGAGCAATAGAGGGCTCACCTGGGCAAGAACAGAAAAAAGGCAGAGGACAGGCATTTGTGAAAAACCCTTGGGGAAGCCCCATATGCCCTGGGCACTTGCGGTTCATATATATATATATAGCTTTTTCCTCACTTTTATGGACATTTTCTTATTTGTTAGTATCTTCTTCATGTCATAAAAAGCAGTTTTTCCTTTTCTATTGATGATTTTATTTCACGTGTGCTCTTGCCAACAGCTCTCATTGTTGTTCCAAGATATCAATCAATCAAGTGCCATGCCACGTGGCGTAGGCGATCATTTCTCTCCACAATTCCCTGTCTTTAGACTTGATTATGAGATCTGTCAGTGACTTTCTTCCTAGCTACACTGACAGTACCGTCTCTCTCTGTCTTCCTTTGTCTCTTATTCCCTCAATTTTTCCAATTGCCACAATATGTTCCAATTTTCGTCTTCTCAGAAAATGTCCTACAAATCTCGCTTGTCTGCCTCTGATCTTTGCTGTAATTTGCCTTTTAACTCCAGCCTCTCTTAAGACTTCTTCGTTGGTTTTCTTAGCTGTCCATTGTACTATCAACATCCTTCTTATAAACCACATTTCCATGACCTCCATTTCTTGCTGTACTCTCTTATTCATGGATCATGCTTCAGATCCATAAAACAAAAATTGCCTCAATGTAACATTTAAGTACTCGGAATCTTGTTTCCATTGATATGTTGGATCTGTTGCACAAGATGTTTCTCATTTTCTGGAATGCTGACTTGAACTGAGCACGTCTGCTTTTTATTTCGTTGTGACATTTCCCATCAGCTGTTATAGTCGTTCCTAAGTACTTGAATATATCGACTTGTTTCAATTCTGTGCCATCGATGGTAATGCTTCATTTTGGTGGTATTCTTTTCTTTGAGATGACCATCACTTCAGTCTTCTTTTTATTCAGGCTGAAACCTTTACTTTTACTTTCATGAACGGATGTTTAGCTCTAGGCCTCTTTTATTGCTCACTTCAGTAATTTTATTCACAAGCTTCTGCAAACTGCTTTCACTTTCTGTTATTAGAATGGCCTCGTCCGTATACCTAAAGTTATTGATATTATAGCCTCTCATGTTAATTCCTTTCACATTTTTAATGCCTGTCATGAATTTTTCACTGTATAATGAGAATAGAAAAGTGAAAATACATACCGTTATCTTACGCCTCGTTTTAAATTCTGGTACTCGTCTAAGTCATTATTTACTCTTATGTTGCTGTAATATAGTACCTTGTATGTTATAACTGTAGTATTATTATAACCTTGTATATTAGGACAGTATTATAATTATTATTACTAATGTTATTATTATTTCTA
Source organism: Achatina immaculata (assembly GCA_009760885.1). NCBI lineage: Eukaryota > Metazoa > Mollusca > Gastropoda > Stylommatophora > Achatinidae > Lissachatina > Lissachatina immaculata. The sequence continues at coordinate 52,829,771 of CM019692.1, forward strand.
TTAGCATTTTATTATAGTTATTATTATTATTTATATGTAGAACGTAGGTAAGAAACGAAGGAAAATTTGAAAACAGGTGGGAGAAGAACACTCGCACGGTATTAGTAGTATTACAATAGAATTATGTAGATACTTAGAAATACTAGACGCTGACAGTGAATACAAATACACAAGATTTACTCAGATAACAATAGTACATACGGAGACAGGCAGACGAACACTGTATAAACAGATACCCCCTACAAGTATCGCAAGCACCTGCTACTTGATAAGAAAAGTTTACCCACGCGAGAAAATTGAATAGACGGATTTGACGCAACAAACTTATTGGCAGGTAAAGCATATTTGCTAATCTTATGATGCACACATAAATAGTCCAGCGGACCAATAAAGATGACCAAAGAGAGTGGAGTGACTCATCCTGATATTCAATCAGTATGTAGTCAACCAGCTGACCAATAGAACGATCTAGAGGTGTGTCCTATTGGGCAACTGACTTACGATATATAAGCCAGTCAGGCAGTTTTGAGAAAGGAGGAGGACAAAAGGAAGAACAGGAATAGAGAGGAAGACAGAGAATAAAGAAACACAGAGACGACCCAGCATCAAATATAGGAACTTTAAAAACTTTAACTTGGAATTATTTTTAACTGATCTAAAAGCTTCGATTCTTACGTATGTTTACCAGTTAACCAATCCAGACGAGGCTATCAAATACTGGATTAAAATCTTTCGAAATGTTTTTGACAAGCATGTCCCCATCAAAGAAATGAGAGTAAAACACATAACAAAATCGCCATGGATAACTCTTGATATATTACAACTCACGAGGAAAAGTTATGAAGCTAATAAAAGCAGAGATTTCAGTAGCTATCGTTCACTTAGGAATATGGTGCAGTATTTAATATGGCAGGAAAAGAAAAATTACTTCAGAAATTTAGTGAAAGATAAAACTGATAGTAAATCAATTTGGAAAGCGGTAAATACTCTAATAAATAATAGGAAGCAATCTGAACTACAAACGCTTAATGGCGAACATGCTTGCATTAACTTCAGTGAACATTTTAGGGACGAAATTCATATTCTATAAACTTCAATACTGACCCCTGTGTGCGACCTAAGTATGCTGAAAACTTACAGCGACAGTAAAAATGTAAAGCTAAAACAATTAAGTATTCTTTTCCTCACGGTCAGTGAGGTTTATAACAACATCCGGGTCTTTAATTAAAGAACATTAACTCATCAGGATGTGATGACATCAGCAACAAGATACAACGCTACACTGCACCAGTTATCACAGACAAACTGACATACATATACAATTTGTGCATTGACAAAAACTGAGCAAACATTGACCACATCACTCCTGTCACACAGCATTAACTAAGTTGATAGAAAACTGACTATTTGACATAAATGATGATAAACTGTGTGGTGCTGTGTTTGTTGATTTCAAGAAAGCCCTCGATGTGATTGATCATGAAATTCTTGCAAAAAAGCTGGAAGGTTATAGATTACACCCTGACCTGACAAAATTGATTACATCTTTTCTCTCAGATAGAAAACAAGCAGTTTGCTTCAGAAATAAAATATCTGACTCATCTATAGTTGATACTGGTATACCTCAAGGTTCCGTTCTTGGTCCTTTTCTCTTTGTTGTCTATATTAACGATCTACCACTACATTTAAACCACTCTTCATGTGACCTTTTTGCTAATGATCGCACCATTTACAATAGCGACTATGACATAAATAACCAACAGGAAACGCTACAAAATGACATAAACAGTTTGATTAAATAGAGTAATAATAATTGTATGTTGATAAACACCAACAAAACAGAGTATATGCTCATCACTACAAGACAGAAACTGCAGAATGCAACAAAAACTACACTACACCTTTGTGCTGGGACTACAGAAATAGAAAACGTTCATGAACATAAAACTCTCGAACTCACCATTGATCAACATTTACCTTGGAATTCTCACGTACACAATCTAACAAACTTGATAGCAAAGAAATTTTACCAACTAGCCAAAATTAAAAACTTTATCGACCAAGATACGAGAAAGACATACTACATATCACATATACAGACACACTCAGATTACTGCTCCACAGTCTGGGATGGCTGCTCCGTCTCAAACACAAAAAGGTTCCACTCACTTCACAAACGAGCATTAAATCTGATTTATGACACACACCCAGTACAGACTGCAGATCAGCACTAAGAACTAGAAATTCTACCCCTTAAATATAGAGTTATTTTTAACAAACTCAAATTTGTTCATAGAATTTTGTCGCAAAATGCTCCGTCATACTTGGGGTTATTGTTTACGTCAAGCGTTAAACATAACCAAGTTTTAAGAAACTGACTTCTTCCTACACTCAGGATAGATCTGTACAAGAAAAGCCTTGCATATTCTGCGGTGTAGCTCTGGAACTCCCTCTCCTACCAAATTATCTTAAGCTGCTCTTACAGACACCGAATACAATTAATTGTTTTCTGAATAGTCCCGAAAATTTTGTTTAGTAGATAGTCATTTATAATGTATGTAGTTACTTCTGTACTGAGTGAATGTTTAAGAGCGAAACGTAAATGTTATATTTTATTTTATGTCTCTCAGCTTCAATGTTAGTTATGTTTGTTATATGAACAGCATATTTGTAGAATGTCTGGAATAGAGTGAAAGATGTATGATAAAGGGCAGAATGTCAGACGGGCCTGCGTGCCCAATTCTTAACCCTTTTGAAATAAAGATCAATCAATCAATCAATCAATCTAAAATCCATCAGTAATACTTCATCCTTTAACTCAAGCCTTTTTCAGTATTTACTGGCTTGTAACTTTATGCCTCCATAGACTCGCGGGGTCACCGAGTTCTGTTCTAAAAGAACATAGTTCTAAACATAATTTTATCTTGTTAGAAATTATCTTAGTAAATATGCGAGAGTGGAATGTCAGAAGAACTACACTGAAAATGTATTTAAGTGTGTGTCCGTGTGTGTGTGTGTGTGTGTGTACCTGTGTGCGTGCGTTATCTTGTTAGATCAGTTACCTCTTACGAGCATGTAGTTCATTATCCTATATTTATGAATGTAATGTTTTCATATTGCATTCTTAGATATATTTTTTTTCATGTAACCTTTATACTTATATTTCACATGTATCACCTTGCTTTCTGATCTCTCTGTTTGTCTGTTTGTCTGTCTGTCTGGTCTGTCTGTCTGTTTGTCTCTCTCTCTCTTTTTCCCTCTGGTGTGCGTGTGTATGTGTGTGTGTGTGTGTGTGTAACATTTTGTATACCTTATTACGAGGGTCATACCGAAAGTCGTCAGCAATTTTTTTAAAATCTGAATTTATAGATAGAGAAAATATAAATGCATCTCCTTAATCTTCACCCTTTGCACTTCATGTAGAGGTCACATGACGTCACCATCATATGTCACGTGACCACGCGGAGCATTAACAAAAAGGCAAGTGCTGAAGTTTCGTTTCGTCAACGTGCTGTTATTGAGTTCCTCGTTAAAGAGGAAATCACCGCTGCTGAAATTCACCAAAGACTTCAACCTGCTTATGGAGATGTGTGTATATGTGCTAGTAGTGTCAGGAGGTGGGTGAAATATTTCAAAGATGGAAACACAAGCGTCCAAGTTATGCCTCGCAGAGGTCGCCCTCGAACTGCCTCCACTGAACGCAACGTGGAAAGGGTTAACATCATTAAAAAAGACAGACTTGTCACAGTTTCTGAAATCGCTGTAAATCTTGGAATGGGACACAATGCAGTACAGGAAATGTTTGAAACCCTAGGCTATAGAAAAGTTTGTGCCAGCTGGGTCCCACAGGAGAGAACGTCCAGAAAGCAGTGCATCTGTGTCGCCGGTCAGCTGGAACGGAATTCTACCAGGAGGGTATTTTCAAACTTGCAGAGAGATGGGGGAAAATGTGTGCAGAGAAATGAAGATTATGTTGAAAAGCGAAGAAAAGAATGTAGTTGAGGTGATAGATTATCTATCTATAAATTCTGATTTAAAAAAATGTTTGCTCACGACTTTCGATATGATCCTCGTAAATCAAGTGTAAGAATGTAAGACGGGTCTGCTGTTTTTTCTGTTTTTAAGGAAATTATAATTTTAAAAAAACATGGGCTGTGATAGAAATGTGCTACTTTTCATTTTATTTAGACTGTGTCTAAATATCTTTCTGAGTATTGATTTGCAGGATCTACCAGTGTTGTTTTGTAGTGAAAGAGTTAAAATACCTGTACTTTTTCTTTCAACAAAACCATATTGTTCTTCTGTGATTTCAAAGCGTGTGCGAAAGATAAATCAACAAAAATAAACCCAAGCTTACTTTTAAATCTCACCATTTGAACTGTCCCACTTTCTAATGAGCTTAATATGTGCTGGTGGAACATGTGTTAATTTCCTATTCTTAACAGTTGTTCTACTAACTATTGTGCGAGATATGTCTAGCTTATGACTTGTATCAGTTGTGAGCATTCCTTGCTCTGTAAGTGATATTATTTTATATTTTCTTGCATCCTGCGAACTTTATGGCTTCTTTTATCTTTTATCACTACACTTAGGTGACATTGCAAATATTATGATAAAAATGTAAGTATGAATGCACTGTATTGAAAGCAGAAATACGAAGACAAACTGCCACAATTTCTAAGAGATCCATTCCGTACGACCTGTGAAAACGTGACGAAACATGACGAAATAGCGAACCACGTAACGAGTGAAGAGAAGATGGTTATACGTTAAAAACGGCGAAAGACCGAAGTGGCAAACGGGAGAGACGAAACTGCTGTATTTGTGTGCACTTTATGGATATTTACACACTATACTGGCACTTCATCTACCTGTATTCACAGAAACAAGCTGCTGCTGTCTTTCAGTCAGAGAGAACACGTTTTGCCACTGTGAAGGTCTGCTGAGAGAAGCTTGGTTATTATTGACAACGTCAACTATGCATACTCTTGACATGGTTACTCATATCAAAGACACCGTGGAGGACGATAGGACAAACGATTTCAACACACGATAGAAAATCTATGCTAAGGATGACAGAATTGGGAATAAAATGTTGCTGCTGCTAAGCGAGGGCATGTTATTAATTAAGGACCCAAAAAGAACAGTAAATCAACGTGAAATTTGCGTCATCATTCACTTTACGCTCAGGAATTTACTGAGGATCTGCGCACACAGTAAACTTGTCCGGGGTACAAGGACGATTATCCTAAGCAGTTAACATGGGTCCGCTCGGAGAATGGTCTAAACTAATGTAAATACCACGGCGTAGTATGCAGATAATGCAAGTTTTCGATTAATGTGCAACTGACAGTAGTAATTACTGCATATGGCTGTCGTGCACAACGTGTCTCAGCACGCTCATTTACTTCGAAGGTGGAGGGCGACAGGTCCTTGGACAAATAACATCTTTCCTGAAAAATAAATACGCCACAACTGAAGCAACAAGAGCACTGTACAAGAAAATCTTCCTCCTGGACACTAACAGACAAACACTAAGAAACATCATCACGGCAAGAAATGAGATGAGAATACAAAACGTAACAAGAAAATACCAAATAAGGAATGACACAATCAAGGCAAAGGTTGGAGTAACACCAGTATTACACTACATCCAGGAACAGCAAGCCAGATGTTATACGGTTACCCACCCACTCACACACCAACACACACACACACATATAAGAGGGTAAGTCACTAAGTAACTCGCAAATGTCTGTTACAGCATCTCAGTGATATTTCTAAGAGGGCCTGGACACCTGTGGCTAAACATTTTTGCCTTGGCAACCACAGGGGGCAAACAGGACATTTCGGTTAGTGCGATCCGCTCTTGTTCCGCAGATGTACGATCTCGGAGGGTCCTAGAACAGCGCCTTATTTTCCAGACTGGCTGTCTCCACCCAGCTGGAATTAACAATGTCTTCAGCTTTCTGTAACTTCTTTATTTTTCCACCGGCCTTTTTTATACTCTACTTTCTTTCTCTATGTTACCCCTCCCTACCACCATCCTATTTCCTTCTCTGCCAACATATTGGCCTTGTCCTATTCACCAGTTTCACATTTTCTCCCTTCAGTTGTTTATGTTCCTCATTCATTATCTCTCCGCGTCCCCTTTTCCCTCCCTTCCCCCCTCCCCCCGACACCTCTAGCGGCTATCATGTTTCTATTGCCTCCCCCCACCCCTTTCTCCCACTTGTTCTCCTCCTCTCTCTCCACTTCTTCGTTATGATTGGCTCTATCGGGAATCTTTTGTCTGTAGGCAGCGTGGTTTTTCCTCCTCCTTCTTCCACACACATTTCTGCTTCCCACTTGGAGCAAGACACTTCAGATAAGTTCTTCGTGTTTGTATTTCGTTGTGTATGTATCCTCGAATAAGGCTTACGCCGAAATATCGGATGTTGTATATTTTTCATTTATACATTCTCATACTTTCTATTCATTTTTTTTCTCACCTTGCTCACTCCCTCCCTCACTTTGTAAAACTGCACCATACACCTCTGACTACCTGTTACAGAAAACTAAATGCGACAGTAATTTGAAAACTTTTAATTTTTGAACCTACATTATTCCCCTATTTCTCAACGTAATCGCCACCAACATTGATACATTTGTCCCATCGTGTAAATCAGTGATACAATACCCATGGCGTAAAAATCGGGAGTCCAATTTCTGAACCAATTTTTTTACTTCTGTTTCCACCTCTTCGTCACTCGAGAATTTTCTCCCGCCAAGGTGGTTTTCAATGGATCAAACAAGTGAAAATCACTTGGAGCTAATTCAGGACTATAGTGTGGATGTTGAAGAACTTCCCAACCCAACTGACTAATTTTCTCTTGGGTTAACCGAGCCGTATGTGGTCTGGCATTGTCATGAAGGAGAAGCACACCTCTAGTCACCAGACCAGGACGTTTTCTTCGAATTGCATCCCGTAGCATCGACAGTACTTCACAGTACGATACATAATTCACACTGTTACCATACTTCTGGAACTTCTATCAGCTCTGATAATCTCATTCACACATTGCACAGTCGTTTCTGTTGCAATCTGAACAGGACGGCAAAGTCGGACTTTATCAGCAATCTCGGTGGGTCCCTGATAAAATTCTATTACTCAGTTATAGACCACTTTACGTGATAAACATTTTTCAGCATAAACTGTAATCATTTCCTTATGAATGTCCTCAACTGAATGTCCTTTAGCCCACAAAAATCGCACTACACTTCTCTATTCTTCTTTGGTACATACTAACAATTGGGTAGCCATTTTGTTATTGCTTTGCGCATGCGCACGTAACTCCCAGCGCCCTCTACATACAACTATTATAAAGTTGGATGATGGTATTATCTAATGATATATTTAAATACTACCTGATAACTGCCACTGATAAAATATTTCAATTTGCGAGTTACTTAGTGGCTTCCCCTAGTATTATGAATTGTAGGAAACAGAAGAAGAGTTTGCGCACGCAAGAGATGGAGGGAGGAAATCACAGAAAGCTTAAATATCCCAATGTATGAAGCCGAGGTCTATCAAGACGTCTGTTTGTCCCCTCAACACTAAGAGCATATGAGGAAGAAGACAGGAAGACTGTGAGGCGAAAAAGACATAAACCGTAGTTGATTTTGTTTTTCTTTTAAAATCTGCGAGATCACAAAAATAATCTAAAATCTAAATACTTTATGTTAGCTGACAAAATGCCACCACGTTTTGCCTTTCTGCTAAATAATATCTTCATCCGAAACCGTGTCAAAGAGCTGTGAGATGTCACGGCCTTGACACATTCTTGATGTCTGTTATTTCTGTTGCTGATTGTTCTTCCGTGTCATCGCGTTAAATTATTTTCACCCAGTTTTTCCCGTTCCTATTTGTCATTTTTATCTATGCAGTATCATATGCTACGGATTCTGCCTTTGATATGACATGCTAAATAAGTAATCTCTCTATCTCTCTCTCTATATAATATAAATTATACTCCTTCCTACAACTACAAACTTTCCCAATATCTATTTGATGTCGACAACATGCCTCCATGAATTATAAAACTTAAAAGTTATCTTAAGCTGCTCTTACAGACACCGAATACAATTAATTGTTTTCTGAATAGTCCCGAAAATGTTGTTTAGTAGATAGTCATTTATAATGTATGCAGTTACTTCTGTACTGAGTGAATGTTTAAGAGTGAAATGTAAATGTTATATTTTATTTTATGTCTCTCAGCTTCAATGTTAGTTATGTTTGTTATATGAACAGCATATTTGTAGAATGTCTGGAATAGAGTGAAAGATGTATGATAAAGGGCAGAATGTCAGACGGGCCTGCGTGCCCAATTCTTAACCCTTTTGAAATAAAGATCAATCAATCTCTCTCTCTCTCTCTCTCTCTCTCTCTCTCTCTCTCTCTCTCTCTCTCTCTCCCTCCCTCTCCCTCTGTGTGTGTGTGTGTGTGTGAAGAGGAGAAATAACGGCAGACAGACCTGCGTATTAACACACAATAATTAGTGTGTAAGTATACAACTTTACACGAAGCACTGCAGTAAAGCTGTGATACCAAAATCTATAAACTAGGAACAAAGTAGGAACAGGTTTATTACTTAACGTTTACGACGATGTGACGTTTCGGCGCTAGCCTTCTTCATACAAACACAAACAAGACAAAGAATCAGACAGAGGAGACAAAGTATAGATTCATATGAATTATATGTAAAAGAAATAATTTTTTTAATGAAAGAGATGAAAAAAATTAATGAAAACTGGAACTTAGCTTCAGTCTTGGAAGAACATAAGTTGAAAATCGTGAGCCACTTTTAAGAACGCAGTTAATATGTGACCGTTCCTACGTTCAGAATGCATACGTTCTGAAAAGTGCAAAAATGTGCATGGTTGGGTGTAGAAAATATTTTGGCAGAGACTTGTGGTGTTAGTAGATGATGGTTGTGAATGGATAGAGACTTGTGATGTTTGATATAAGAGGATGGTAGTGAATGGATGGTAATCTAGTTATGAGAAGATGAAATAAATAATTATGGTTGTTGTAGAGGGGTTGTAATGTGATTATGTATGAATGTTCTAAACTATGTGTAATGAGTGAGAATAGCTTAGAGGAGAGGGGGGTATGATTGTGGAAGATTATGTGTAGCTGAATAACGAGTTCAAACCGTGTGGTTCCACCGTTCCATAGTCATGAATGTAGCGGTTCTCAAGCGCTAGGCAGCTTGTGTCATCTGCATGACATTGATGGCTGTTACCAGAAAATCAGAAATGCCTCTATGGTCGGGGCCATTGAAATGATTTGGGACTGGTTTCGAAGCATGCTGGGTGATATCGTACAGATTTTTCCATCCTAGTCTGAGGCCAGTTTCGCCACTATAAGTTATCCTGCATCTTTTGCATACGATGACATGTATTACATTGCGGAACTCGCTTGTAAATTCCTCATGGAGAGTCAGGATAGTTTTAGGAAAGGTGATTGTTTTCGTTTCCCAGATTACAAGGCTAGTAACACAGCGAGGGGGGTTACATTTTCTGGTGCCAACATATGTAAGGTTCCGCTTTAAATGACTGTGGACGATGATGTTCTTGAGATTTGGCTCACGCTTGTATGCTAATATGGGTGGATCAGAGAAGATGTTAAGGGTGTCAGGGTCGAGTTGGATTAGTGGTAGATGACGATAAAGAATTTTCTTAACCACCTGACCATGCGGGTGGAAAGGCAGTACTAACTTAACTCTGTCAGATGAGGTAACAGGCTTTTTTTCTGAATGCTTCTTTGCGTTGGATACGGTTGAAGCCTTCACAAAGGACATTTTCTGGGTAGTTGCGATGATGAAAAAAAAAATTCTAATAACATATTGGACTGATCTATAAAGTCCATGTTATCCTGACATATGCGGCCTAGACGGAGGAGTTGGGAGTATGGGATGGAGTTCTTACAGGCTTCAGGATTGGAGGAGGTGTGAATGTAACAAGCCTGTTTGTGCCAAGTGATATTTTAAAGTCTAAAAAGTTGAACGACTTGTCAGAAATTTCATAAGTGAATTTTATGTTACTATTAAGTGAGTTAGCGAATTCAATAAATTTATTTAGGTCTTCCTGTGGCATACTGGCGACTCCAGTGCCATCATCGATGTACCTTTTATATAATTCTGGAAGTCTGCCAGTGTAGGTTTCCCATAATTTAACTTCTAGAAAACCCACAAATAAACATGCATAACTGGGACCCATTTTTGTCCTATGGCAACACCACTGATGTGTTCAAAGTATTCGCTGTTGAATTCGAAAGAATTTAGGTTTAGTACTAGTTGTGTGAGTCTTATTATTGCATCAGTGTTAATGGTGGGGTGAGGGTCTTTGTCGAGAAAATAGCAGAGTGCTAAGAGTTCATCTTCTTGAGGGATTGAGGTGTATATGGAGCAGATATCAAGGAGAAAGATGTGATAGGAGTGGTGGGGAGAGAGTGTTATCGCTTCAAGAGTAGTTAAGGCGTGGTTGGTATCTTTCAAATAAGAGCACACTTTGTGTACTAGTGGCTGGAAAATGCTGTCCAGAAAGTCAGAAATGTGCTCAGTGGGGCATGAACACGCTGATACAATGGGACGTCCAGGGTTACCCGGTTTGTGAATTTTAGGAAGAAGATAGAAGGTAGGTGTGCCTAAACAACTGTCCTTGATGTGAAGAGAGACACCCAACCATGCACATTTTTGCACCTTTCAGAACGTACGCATTCTGAACATAGGAACGGTCGCATATCAACTGCGTTCTTAAAAGTGGGCTCACGATGTTCAACTTATGTTCTTCCAGTTTTCATTAATTTTTTTTCATTAAAAAAAAAATTCTTTTACACATAATTCACGTGAATCTATACTTTGTCTCCTCTGTCTGATTATTTGTCCTGTTTGTGTTTGTACGAAGAAGGCTAGCGCCGAAACGTCACATCGTCGTAAACGTTAAGTAATAAACCTGTTCCTACTTTGTTCTTAGTTTATACATTTTAGACGTGCCTATTACGTTCTTCATATTTTGTTCTATTGCTTATAATTGTAGTTTTGTTTGCTTCCTTTTATCATTCCTACTTTTTATCATTGATATCTTTGCTTGTGTATTTCACCTGGAATCTTTTTATTTTTTCTTTTTACTTTCTCAGAGCATTCCACGTTTATTATGCATGTATAGTTTGTTTATACAAGATGAGTCAGACGACAATGAGCACATTGATCATAACAGTTCTGAAATGAATCCAATATTGCATCTATCTATGTCACACAGGACAGTCCCCCACTGATATAAGATTGGTGAAACTGATTAGACACTCATATCAACGTACATCACGCTTGAAGAATTGATAAAATTCAGATATATATGCAACACATGCTAACATATGAAGGGAAATGCAGAATATGGACTAAAAATAGACAAATGGTATTCAACAAATTGTGGGGGGGGGGGAATGGTTCGAAACGTATAGAACAAGCACTGAAGCTACTCTGTGGAGATCAAGGCGCTTGAAATATGGATATACAGGAGAACAGGTCGAATTATTTGACGGAAAGGAAACTTGCATTGTTCGTTTTCCGCTCTGCATCTGACCAAGCTCAATTAAATCCATCTTTTTATGTTGTCTACCGATCTGTACCACTGTTGGTGTCTTGCTAATTTTTTTTTTCTTTTACTTTTTTCCTATATCATGGTTTTCATTACTGTATTATGCCTCTTGATATGACAGAAATATCAATGTCTTCTAATGTTTTTCAGTATCTCTCTTTCAGTGGGAGTGATGAGGCAATCGGCGACCCATAGCTGATATGCCAGCGTCAGGGTTAGCGAACAACAGCTGACCAAGACCCTGCCCCACCTATCCCTGGTACCCCCTGTAATAGGCCTAGTTGGCTCACGGGGCAGGGATCGCCATAGTCCCCATGGTGGTGGACTCTGGCTAAAGAAGCATTGCACACCCCCTGCTTTTTAGCTGTACTCTGGGACTGAAAAAGTAGCCGCCATAACCCGCTACCACGCCGATACGATGCTGTGCCTCGACACATCTACAGCATCGGCTGCAAACAACAACTCGCAGTTACAGGGAGTTCGTACAAGTTCAATTTCAGTTGATTTAAGGAGGCACTGCATAATAGGCCTCATCATCATCATCATCATTTAGTGCCGTGATGATAGGCGTTGCCAGCCATATTTTCCGTAGTTCATTTGAGGGGGGGGGGGGGGGCTTTTTATTGTGCCATCGCGTTAGACTATCCACGATTTTTTGTTTTTGGTCTATCTTCTCACAATAAGTCTAGCCTACATAATCATATATCACTGCTAGGCTATCATTCAGTGTTGGAATGTTCCCGAAGCTGGGGTTTAGCTGTCGACCACAAAAACATTAGTATCTTTCTTAGTTAAGGCATTTTGTGACCTTTCATTTTATTTACGAAACACAGGGAACCATAGATGACCGTGACATACTGACGACCTGGTTACTTTGGGTTTGGCAAAGATAAATGTGATAGATTGATGACCTGTTTACTGGAGCTTGGCAAAGATAAGTATGACAGACTGATGGCCTGGTTATTGGGACTGGTGAAGGAGAGTTTACCAGAACCCTATCCCTTCTTTACATGCTGCCCCTATTACTCTCTGATGTTCTCCTTTAGACTAGCTAATGAAGTGAGTTAATGGTAGTGGAGTCAGCCGAGAAGCCGAGACTCCATCTATGGCTTCAAGTTGTCACCATAATCCACTCCTCCATTTTGTGTATTCAAACAAATTACCATAATCCACTCCCCAACTCTGTTTTCAAGAGAATTACCTTAAATCTATGCTATTACTCTGTATCTTCCAGCAAACTACTATAATCCACTCCCTTACTCTCTATCTTCAAGCAAAACTACCATAATCCACTCTCTTAATCTGTATCTTCAAGCAAACTACCATAATCTACTCCCTTACTCTCTATCTTCAAGCGAACTACCATAATCCACTCCCCTACTCTCTATCTTCAAGCAACTACCATAATCTACTCCCTTACTCTGTGTCAGATCACCATAACCCACTCCCTTCCTCTCTATCTTCAAGCAAACTACCATAATCCACTCCCTTACTCTCTATCTTCAAGCAAACTACCATAATCCACTCCCTTACTCTCTATCTTCAAGCAAACTACCATAATCTACTCCCTTACTCTCTATCTTCAAGCAAAACTACCATAATCCATTTCCTTACTATGTATCTTCAAGCCAACTACCATAATCCACTCCCTTACTATGTATCTTCAAGCAAACTACCATAATCCACTCTCTTACCCTGTGTCAGATCACCATAATCTACTACCACAACCAACAAAATGTCTGGCATCAACATAATCACAGCATCACCAGCAGAAAAGACAACAATCCACATTCCAAGGTGATCAGAACAAAAAAAAAAAAAAAAGGAAAAAAAATCACAAACAACACATAGGTTTTTATACTAAATATTTCTATGCATACGCAATTGGGACAATCATAAATAGTAACTCTTTGTATATTACATAGTGTGCCTTAGAAAGAAAAGCTGCCAAGTTACTGCAGTTGGCAAAAGTGACAGTAAAACAGCAGCCAGTGTCAAAATGAGTAAATATATACTTTAAAAATAAATACTGAAAGTAATCATGAAATTGTATAAATCCCATCATTTAAGACTTCCTTGTCTTGTGCCACAGCTTTCTTGGACAAGTGGTTCATTTTGAAAACATGCTGTATTCATATTTATATTATATATATACACATATATAAATGTTATATATGTACTTAATTGTATATATATTACAGTATATACATTTTACATTACATGCATATTTGTAAAAGACTGTTCAGATTTTGTTATCAGTTTACATATTATCTTTAATAAATTTCACACGGAAATCATCATCTATCCACTCATGTTCTTGGATGATGATCACCAAACCAAGTCAGCACCCAGTTCATTGGCACTATGAAGAACAACACCAAATTCCCTCTACTTCTCCCTGTCTTCAGCCAGCCCTTGTATGATGCCCCAGCTGTGTTAAAACAGCAATCATAAAGAAGTGAATATATATATATATATATATATATACAAATTAAGCTGCAAATAAATTGCATCCAATAACAGGTTTTCACTTTCTAAAACTGACAGGCATAGATTTTAAAAGGAGCTACTACAACTATTTAAAATAAAAGCGGGAGCAGCCTTGTTAATTAACCTTCACACAGTTGTAACTTTTCAGTTTACACCTTAATCATATAAAAACTACAGAACAAAGAAAAAGGAAAAGAAGAGAAATTATCATTTCACATAAATAATAAACAACAAACAGGAATGGAACAAAAATTATATTAGTTTGTTATTGACGATTTAAAGTCTTGTATAAAACCACTGCTGTTGGAAAAACAAAAGCTATGTAGGATAAGGCACAAGGAAGCTTTGTAACCAGCAGCAAAATTTAAAATAAAAATGGTTGAGATTATCATTAGAAATCAGAGTAAAATCTAACAGAACAAAAAACCTGAAGATGGCAGAAAATAAAGCTGCATAAATGTATATTAAAAATATCAGTTACTTCTCAAATGGTGAAAGTCGGAGGTTCAAATCTGGCCGGAGGCACCCCAGTCACCCAGCTGTAGAAATAGGTACCCAACTTCTTCTGGAGTTGGGGAAGGAAAGGCGGCCAGGAGTCATACTGACCATATCATCCTCTAGTGTGCTGACAGGTCAAGGAAAATATGGGCACTAACACCATATCCCTATGTGCCTCTAAGGCACGACAGGATTACCTTTACCTACTTTTTTTTACTTGTCAAAACAACATTTGAAAAAATAGAAAATCATAAATTCTCTGTGCACAAATTCAGTTCAAACAGACATTGTATGAAGGTATTTGAATTGCTATTGAAAGATAATGGAAATTAAAATTTTTTTTTAGAAGAAACAGTAACTGGATTTACATAATAGTAACTTATAACAGCAGCTGAAGTATGCCTTAAATGGCACATGCTTTAAATGCTACAGTATTATTACATTTATAAACTCTTTCTGGGCTTAACGCTAGTATACTCCCACATCCAGTATATGCATGCTGTGCTGAGTGTCAGTGTACTGGGTCGTGCTTTGTTTCATTAAAAACTGGTGTAACTTTTTATTGTAAATGTCTTATTTGTGCATGTCCAGTGACCCTTATCGTCCTCTTCAAAGTGTGGTTAGCAACAACTGTGAAATTCAATGTTTCGATCGAGGACTTAAAATTTTTTGTGATGTAGATAGGCATATGGACATGCCCTATGACTAGACCACTGGACGGACTGGAGAAGTAGTTAGAAGGTTATTTTAGACATTATTTTAGTAAGCATGCCACATATCATCACAAGATGAGATTGTATAGATCTACAACTAGATCTAGTTTTACCCGATGGTAAGTAGGACACAATCATCATTTTTTTTTTTGTTGTTGGTGGTAAAAATGTTCTCCTATTTTCACACTACTACTTTTTTTTCCTAAAAAAGAAACTCTGCATTTATGGAATCTTCATATATTTACAGTTACTTTGATGCATAATAAGTATACTTTTAACATGGAAATACTTTGTTACATTTAATTTTACAACTGTAGCCACTATGCTTTTAATATCACACATCTGGGGCATCCACATCCCAGAAAGAGTTAAGTTACTTGCTTTCTTTTAAACTTTCTCTGTGATCAAAACAGAACTGCATTTTCTTCAAACTGTTTAAATGTCAATGATCTGTTCCTTGTTAAAACTTTTTCAGTGTTCATTGCCTGACATCACCAAAAGTTCAATTCTTCATGATTATAAGTTTTTATTTCCTTTTTGTATTTATTTGCTGTTTTGTCATTCTTCTCTTGTTCTAATTAAAAGGCAGTTTAATTAAATTGTTATTGTTTTGTTATTGTTTTGCCTCTGGCTGTAGTTTTTTCCCTCTACTCATTCATATTTGTGACTACTGACTGTATATCCATACAAATATTTCCATACTACAAGAACTTAATACTGAAGATGGTTGGATAGTAAAGAGGATTAAACAGAGAAAACTTTAAATATTTTGGACACATTAACACTTTCCCTGCCATCCACGCTATAGCAAGGTCTTCCTGTTAGTCTGGTGACTGCCATCCTCGTTATAGCGAGGTTTGTTTCGTTGCAGCGTAAAACCATTGTAACTTTTTATTGTACACGATTTATCTGTGCATGTCTGGTGACCTTTCATAGTTCAATCCAAAGCGTGGCTAACAACTGAGTGAACTCAATGTTTTTAACTGAGAAATTTCAATATTTATTATGATTTCGGAGACATAAGGACATGTTCTGTGACCAGAACACTGTTCCTGAATGTACCCCAAGTACATCTAGACCTATCCTATTGAATGGAGTTGAGAAGTAGTTATAAGGTTATTTCAGACATTATTTTAGTAAGAATGTCACCGCACGACGAGATCGGACGAAAATTTAAGTAGATCTGGAAATCGCCGATGGTAAACATTGTACATCTAGGCATTGCTGATGGTAAACACTACACAATTATCAGCTAAAATCATCTTTTTTCCTAAAAAATTCTTCATTTATGAAATCTTCTTACATTTACAATTATTTTCATGCATAATATGTATAAAGTAGAAATACTTTGTACATTCACTCTTACATCTATACCCCCTATACATATCAAGACCCGCACTTTCTGTGTGGCATGGACGGGAACATCCGTGTTTTTTTTTCTGCGGCATGGGAAGAGTTAACTCTTCCGATAAGGGCAGACAAAAAGCGCAGATCTTGATATGTATAGGAAGTACAGTTGTAAAAGTGAATTAACAAATTATTTCCACATATTATGTATACATGTTATGCATCACAATATCTGTAAATGTAAGAAGATTTCATAAATGAAGAGTTTTTTTTAGGAAAAAATATGTAGTGTGATGATTTTAGCTGATATTTGTGCACTACTGTCCATTGGCGATGCCTAGATTGACTTGTATCCGAACTCGCCATGTGGCATACTAAAATAATATAATAATAATATCTGAAATAACCTTCTAAATGTAATTTATTTATTATTTAACTACTTCCCCAGTCCATCTAATAGTCTAAATCTACTTGAGGTAAATTCACGAACAGTGGTCTAGTCATAGGGGACATGTTTACCTCTGACACACACAAAAAATTGATATTTTTTTTGTTTGATTGAAACATTTGACCCCCGTTGTTAAGAACGCATTCAAAATGGTGGCATGGGTCACTAGGCATGTGCACTAAACTGTTTACAATCAAAAGTTACACTGGGTTTTTAGTGAAACAAAGCTAGTGTACATATAAGTACGTTGGCAGAAACATAACAAACCGGTAGTGTTCACATAAGTACGCCTGCAAGGGAAGAGTTAAAGACTCCTAGATCAGTCAAATAG
Organism: Achatina immaculata; assembly: GCA_009760885.1. NCBI lineage: Eukaryota > Metazoa > Mollusca > Gastropoda > Stylommatophora > Achatinidae > Lissachatina > Lissachatina immaculata. The sequence continues at coordinate 52,847,235 of CM019692.1, forward strand.
GAAGAAGTATTTCTTTCTGATGTACTTTACACAGTTTTATAGTAAAAGTGTTGATGTCATTTCATCAGAGTACAAGACTAAACCACATCTAGCTAATTTTGCTACAAATGTGAGCATATTTTCTTCTTGGTTTGAGCAAACACATCTCTGTTATTTATGGACTGTGGCCAAAATATATTCAGAATCTTTCACAGGCAGATTGTGCAATGACTCAATGTATATTTTTTACACAAATGTGTTCTAAATATAGTAAAAATTAAAACCTCATAATATTCATGAGACTTTACAAAGTACGTATTTTGGGAGCAGATGTCAAATGAATTATCTGTTGCATTATTCAACACAAAAAACCATTTTTAACTTAACTGAAGACTAACAACATCTAGACCACAATCTGCAGCACATGATTTTTCAAAACTGCATATGCTTGATGATAATAACAGATTCACATCAGGCATTTATAAAATGGAAATGGGACAATGCACAGTTTTTAAATAACTGCAGATTACACTTTCAAATGCCTTTATTTCAAATAATTTGTGTATACATATGTTCATTCTATATGAACTCAAACACAGTGATCTATGAAAATATCACTGCAGACTTTAGATATCTCACACAAATGAATGCCTGTTATACAAAAAAGGGAACAGCCTTCAGGACACTGGCTCCATGAATATCCAGTTTTTGCAGACTTTGTCAGCCAAATCTGACCTCATATTCATGCATCAATCTCGCATGCTAGAAAATCTTTAAAATGTATTAGTTCTTGGTTGCACTTCTGGCATCGTGACAGGTCATTCATGATTATGTGTTATATATGTTATTAGTAATAGTCGGAGGCTCTTTCCTTCCCTGCAGCGTCGAGTACTCATTGCTGACACAGTCATAGAGATTCCCTGGAGTAAAAACTCTACCACCATCTCTCAGGTGGCTGTAGATATTATCATGGTGGTTGCCATTTGCTGGAGTTTCCCCACTTTGTGGTTCCACTTCAAAGTAATCACTGGAACCATCCAGGCGCTCTTTTGTGATTTCATCTCCATGATAACTTCCGTTGCCACGAGAGCTGTTATTGTTCTTGAAAACATCACTTGGTTCTACCATAGCATATTCATCTTTGTCAATCTGAGTTCTGAAATTGAAAAGTAAAATCTGTTATATAAGATACCAAAAGCAGCTTTGTGACTGAGATAAGTGGTATAGTAAGATAAGAAAGTGTGGATAAGACAAAGCTAGGAGGTTTTCTCTATAAGTATCAAAAGTTAGACTAGTATTCTCTGTGCATTACATTGTCATGAGACTTCTTTTATTACACTGTGTAATTTCAGTGCTTTCATGGTCATTATGTTTTCCAGGTATACAGGATACACCTGTTTTCAATTCACAAGAAACCTATGTAGAAAATACTGCATTACATAAATACTAATATTTCTGCTATAGCATATCTCTCTCTCTCTCTCTGAACCTTAAGTGCCCAGGGCACATGGGGCTTCCGCAAGGGTTTTCCACAAATGCCTGTCCTTCGCCTTTTTTTCTGCTCTTGCCCAGGTGAGCCCTCTATTGCTCAACATCCTTTCTGTTGTTCTTCTCCATGTCTCTTTTGGTCTACCCTTACTTCTGTTCCCCTGTGGTGTCCATCTTAGTGCTATTTTTGGTAGTGACTTGTCAGTCATCCGGAGCACATGTCCCAACCATCGCCAGCGTCTTTCCTCAATAATTGTTGTCAGTGGTTTCATCTGCATTTCTGCTAATAAGATGTTATTTCTTATGGTGTTTGGCCAAAATATTTTTCTAATTCTTCGTAAACATTTAGTCTGGAAAGAATTCAACTTGTTTTCTATGGTTTTGGTGATTTTCCAGCATTCACTTCCATAGAGTAGTACACTTAGAACATTACTCTTAAATATCCTGATTTTCATATTTATGCTTAGTTTTTTTTATTTCCATATAGTCTGCAGCATTGCAAAAGCCTGGTTTGCTCTAGTAAGTCTGCTGTTGATGTCCTCTGTGCTGTCTCCATTTTCTACTACTCTCCTGCCAAGGTATACAAATTCGTTGACCTCTTCCACTAACTTGTTATCTACTCTGAGTACATTTCTGTTGTTCACATTTTGCTTCATTAACTTTGTCTTTCCTACGTTGATCTTTAGTCCTATGTTGTTTGCATTCTGAGTTAGCTTGTTTATTTTATCTTGCATATCTTTGTGACTGCTTGATAATAGACAAATGTCGTCTGCAAAGTCAAGGTCCTCCAGCACTGTGTCAAGAGTCCATTGTAATCCTCTGCGTTTGTCTGATGTTGCCTCCTTCATTAACCAGTCTACTGCCAAGATAAATAATGTTGGTGATAGTACACATCCCTGTTTCACTCCTGTTTGTACCCTAAAGCTGCTGGAGGTATGTTCTCCACAGATAACTTTGCACTGAAAACCCTCGTATAGGGCTTTGATTACATTAACTATTTTATGGGGGAGGCCATGCCATCTTAGGATTTTCCACAGTGCATCTCTGTTGACACTGTCAAAGGCTTTCTCAAAATCTATGAATAATGCATATGTTGTGCTATGCCACTCATTTGCCTGTTCTAATATTTGTCTAAGTACAAATATGTGGTCTATGCATGATCTTCCTTTCCTAAATCCTGCCTGCTCTTTCCGAAGTTTTTCCTCAAGTGTTGGTACAATTCTGTTGATGATTATTCTGCAAAATACTTTACTGGTGAGTGGCAGTAGGGTAATGCCTCTCCAGTTCCCACAATCTCTGAGGTCACCCTTCTTTGGTAGTTTTACTATAAGCCCAGTTTTCCACTCCTCTGGGGCTTTTTCTAGATCCCAAATTTGTTGTAATATCCGGCAAAGTTGTTTTGGTGTTTCTGTTTCTTCTGCTTTCAACATCTCAGCAGTCACTTCATCTTCACCTGGTGCCCTGTCTGATTTTAGCTTCTTTATTGCCTCCTTTACTTCATTTATTGTTATTGGTCCTGTATTGATGTTTAGTTCCATTTTTACTTCAGGTATGTCTATTGTTTGTGCTGCTTGTGTTCTGTTTAGTAGGGTGTTAAAGTGTTCCCTCCATCTTTCAATTTTTTCTCTTTCTCCACTGACCAGTTGTCCATTTTGTGTTCTTACTGCACTTTCACATCTTGTGTTGAAGTTACCTGTCATCTGCTTTGTGATTTTATATATGGTTTTCATCTGTCATTTGTATATGCTGCTTTCTCTGTTGTTTCTGCTAAGTTGTCATAATATTGACATTTATCTTGACGGCATGATTCCTTCACTTCTTTGTCTTTTTGTGCATAATTACTTAAAACTCGTTCTTTAAGCCGTTGTGATTTGTTGTTCAGTAATTTTTTCTTGATTTCTTTTCTTTGCTTTATCTTTTCCCATGTGGTCTCGCTTATCCATTCCTCTTTTCTCCTTTTCCGATATCCCAGCACCTCTTTTGCTGTTTCCAGTAGTGTTTTATTGAACTCTAATATGGGCATTTCTGCTTCGTCTTGTAGGACACTAAAGCGGTTCTTAAGTACTATTGAGAATTCATTTCTTGTTTGCTGGTCTATCAGTTTTCTTGTATCAAAATGTATCTTTCTGTGTTCTCCGATTTTGGCTTTCCCTAATTTTAGTTTTATTTTTGCTACCAGAAGGTTGTGATCACTTCCTACATCTGCTTCTTTCCTTGCTCGCACATCTTGTAGTAACCGTTTCCACTTGTTGTTTATTAGTATGTGATCGATTTGGTTTTCTGTGGTTTTATCTGGTGACCTCCAAGTCACCTTATGGATGTTTTTGTGTTGGAAAATTGTCCCTCCGATGGTCATCATGTTTTCTTCACAGAAACTGCAGTCTTTCTCCATTTTCATTTATTTCTCTGATTCCTTCTCTTCCCATGATTCTTCTTCTATCTTCATTTCCTTCACCTACTTTTGCATAGAAGTCACCCAAGATGAGTAGCATATCATGCTTGGGTATTGTTTCTACTGTTGCTTGGAGGCTGTTGTAAAAATCTTCTTTTAATTCCTCTTCAGCTGCTTCTGTTGGTGCATAACAAACTATAATAGACAGCTTCGTGAATCTTAAGTTGAACCGTGCATATAATAATCTCTCATTTATTGGGGTCCATTTCAGCAATGCTCTTGATGCTTCTTTTGTTATAATCAATGCTACTCCTCCTTCATGAAGATCTTCTTTACCTGACCATATTATTGTATCTTCTGTGTGCTGTGTTGTTAATTTCCTTCTGCCTTGTCCTGTCCATCTTGCTTCTTGTATTCCTAGTATGTCTAGTTTGTATCTGTGCATTTCCTTGATGGTTTGTGCTAGTTTTCCAGTCTGGTTTAGTGTTCTTACATTCCAGCTGCCTATTTGCATCTTGTGTTTAGGTTCCAGGAGGTCTGCAGTCGGGCTGGGGACTTCCAGTGGCTGGCTTTCATCCACAACCTTCATGGGCTCAGTTTCCTGATAAGCATTTCTCCTTCCACCTGCATTTGTTTTTTCCCTTGCTTCCATTTCTGTAGCAGTCTGATATAGCAGTCTATAGCATATATTCTGTGATATTTTTTTGTGGCCTGATTATGCTGCTGACGCAAGTGTTTTTTTGTGGTCTGATTATGCTGTTGACGCAAGTGTTTTTTGTGGTCTGATTATGCTGTTGACACAGGTGTTTTTTGTGGCCTGTTGATGCTGTTGCCACAGGTGTTTTATGTGTCCTGATTATGCTGTTGATGCATGTGTTTTTGTGGTCTGATTATGCTGTTGCCGCAGGTGTTTTTTGTGTCCTGATGTTGATGCATGTGTTTTTGTGGTCTGATTATGATGTTGATGCAGGTATTTTTTGTGTCCTGATGTTGATGCATGTGTTTTTGTGGCCTGATTATGATGTTGACGCAGGTGTTTTTTGTGGTATGAATATGCTGTTGATGTAGGTGTTTTCCTTCAGTCAGATGATATCCAGTTTTTCTCTTCATGCACTCACAACCGTGCCATCAGTTTAAATCACTTTTCCAGACTTCCAGGGAGGTTTTCTCCACTTTCAGTTGCACTTTTTCTCAAGACAGGAGCTTGATACGGTAGAAATTTTTTTTTAATGAATTTTACCACTAGAAAAGTTTCCTTGATTCTGAGTGACCTCACGGAAGCAGTGAGCAATTATGCTCATAAGGTCAATGATAATTCATTAGATCATCCTTAAAAATCATGAATAAATTTACCATTTATTCATTCATACATTAAGTGCCAGTTGGTAACTTTGCCAATCATGCCAAATCTGGAACAACTTCTCCTTAATGTAAAGAATAATACGAGGGGTGCTTGATAAGTTCTCAGCATAATGTACAAATACTTGAAACTCACAGCTAATATTAGATGCATTTGTAGATTAGGTTAATGTAAGATTAAACACAAAGTTTCAAGAAATTAACTCTAACCAATTTTTTTTAACAGGCTGCTGAAGTGGTATGGGGTGGCAGAAATTGAGAAAGTGGATAAAATTTCTCATCGAGCCATCTTTCGCTACCTCTGCATGAGGATCTGGTAGAGACTCTAGGGGAGAGTGCCCCTTCTTACAGCACAGTGAAGAAATGGGCAGCTCAATTCAAACATGGAAGGGAGAGTATGGAAGATGATAGGAAGACCAAGAATGATAACCACCGATGAAACCACCAGCAGAATCCATGACATAATAATGGAGGATCGACGACTAATGGAGCGGTACATTGCTACTGAATTGGGCATCTCCCAGGAATGTGTTCGTGCCATTATTCACAATGATCTTCAAATGAAAAAGGTCTCTGCTCGATGGGTCCTGAAAGTTCTTGGAGCTGATCAAAACAACGGTGTCTCAACATGTCAAGAGACAATCTTGGCCATTTTTTTGCAGATCTTGAAAAGTTTCTTCAGCAATTTGTGACTATGGATGAGACTCAGGTTCATCATTTTCAACCAGAACCCAAAGAACAGTCAAAGCAGTGGAAAAATCATGGATTCCCACCTCCAAAAAAATTAAGGGTGGTTCTGTCTGCAGGCAAAGTGATGGCTTTTATCTTTTGTGATTCAGAAGGTGTGCTATTGGTAGACTATCTTCAAAAGGGCAAAACGGTCACCGGGGACTATTATGCTATAATCTTATGAAGCAACTGTAGGTCAAAGTGAGAGAAAATCTTCGAGGGAAATTGACGAGAGGAGTCATCTTTCATCAAGACAATGCTCCAGTTCACAAGTCGGCAGTGGCAATGGCTGCCATTCATGAATGCAGCTTCCAGCTTCTTGAACATCCTCCTTATTCCCCAGATTTGGCCCCTTTTGACTATTACCTGTTTACTAAAATCAAAAAGGAGCTCAGTGGTCGCAAATTTGCTTCAGATGATGACATCATTCATGCTGTAGATCACTTTCTACTGGCACAAGATGCTGACTTTTACAAAGAATGGATCAGTATGCTCCAAGATCACTGGACTAAGTGCATAAACTATGTTGAGAAATAACCCAAAAAAGCTGTCCACAAATAATTCATTGTACCTTATGCTGGCCTTACAGGAGTGCTGTTAGGGAGGCAAAGTTCTGCAAGGGACATGCAAATGAATGAATGACCTTATGCTGAGAACTTATCAGTCACCCCTCATATTTTTGCACTCCATATTTAAAGGGTGTCATTTGAAAAAGAAAACAAAACTGATGCATTACTCTCCAAAGGCTACATCTGATTTTCTCCCACATTCCATTTATTTAATCCATTCATATTTTTCATTTTCAACAACCACTAAAATAATCATTAATTTTTAATCTTTGATAAACCAGTATGAGCAATCTGTATTTTTCCTAGTTTTCATGACTGGCCAGCATTTTTCTTTATTTTCACCATCATTGGCCCTTGTCAATGCCAACAACAGCAATGCTGTTTTACTCAAATCTAGCATTTCTAATATCATTTTAAATGTTTACTTCCATTCAAGACTAGAACTTTTTGTGAATTAGTTTCCATTTTGCTTGAGCTCTCGCAAATTTGTGAAAAAAAAAAAATGCAATTAGTCTTTACTATCATCCTTTTTTTTCCTGACATGATGTCAGTTCACGCAGTGAAAAACTTATATAAAATTAACTATTCAATTAACTGTCACAAAGCTTGCCCTGGTAACAAATGTGTTAAGAACATACTTATCTTAACATAGTCTTTGGAGACAGGGAACATAGATCTGTTTGCTTAAAAACAACTGACTTACTTCTGTAGTCTAGAAACCTGTAGCAATCAACACTAATTGTAATTGTTATTTTTGTAAAATGTAATGTCAGGTTGGTGGATGGATGGGGACATGGAGATTGCCATGATGAGGAAAATTTGGTGTGAAACCAATGAATCCATGACATGACAAGCCTATGGGTCTTTACAACAGTGGCTATCAGAATGAGGTAAACAAAATAGAGCCAGCAGACTATAGGTGGTGGGGAATGGATATCGTTGAAACATTCATCAGATTCCTCATCCCAAAGTTGAAGTGTCTCTGTGGAACTGTCTAAAAGCCATCTGGCCAGCCAGCATTGCATGCTGGATCTGACATGGAGAAGGGGCTTAAGTACAGCCACCAGAGGCTGGAAAACAAAGTTTTGGCCAGGCCAGACTACACCACTGTCTTCATGGCAGTCTGAGCAAGACCACATTCTGCCCTAGCAAGGAAAGGTGCTGAAGATGGAGGTACGCAGCCAAAAGGCACATCGCAAAAAAATCAGGGTACCACACATCATCACCAGTGTGCATACAAAGAAGAAGAAGAAGTCACAAAGCTTTGTACCATGATTAACAAATGGACACTCTACAAAACTGTGGTGATTTTATATTACATTGTAACATCATAATGGTGATATAGGAATTAATTCACAAATAATTTTTTTTCTTCTGCTTTTATTAGATATGTCCAGGAGGATATTTTCTTCATTCCCAGCTTCGATAGCTAGCTTTTGGCATCAATTCCTTTTAATATGATGCCAAACAATTACTTGGCACATCCTGGACTAAAAATAAATGAAGGAAAAACCAAAATTCTTAGAATAAACACAATCAGCTCAAACTCAGTCACCTTAGAAAGTAATTAGGAGAAGTAGACATATTTACATATCTTGGCAGCATTATAGACAGAGAGGGTGGTACAGAAGCACATATTACAGCAAGAAATGGGAAGGCTAGAGTAGCATTTCTATAGTTAAGAAACATCTGGAATGCCAAAGAATACTCCTGACAACAAAACTTAGACTATTCAGTACAAATGTTAAACCAGTCCTGTTGTATGGATCAGAAACACAGCTTTTGTTGAACCTGCCTAAGGAAGATCCTTCAGATTATATAGCCAGGTTCCTTTCAGCAATGAAGGGGTGTGGCATAAAATGAACCAAATCACAATGAGAGAAATGATAATGAAAAGACATTGGAAATGGATAGAACACACTTCAAAGGCCTACCACAAGCATAACCAGACAAGCTCTTACCTGGAATCTCTGGGGAAAGAGGAAACAAGGAACACCTAGAAACACCTGGCAAAGGAGTCTTGAAGATTTCATTCACTCATTCATTTGCATGTCCCTTGCGGAACTTTGCCTCCCAAACAGAACTCCTGTAGGCCCCTTGGTTGTGAGCAAGATGGCCTGCTGCTGATGCATCCATTTGCAGATCATCTTGGTATATTTTCAGAAGATAGTTTACCATTGCTTTCCTTCCGGGCAGTGACTGTACTAGTCAGTGATCGTAGCCATTGTCCCTACATTGAGATCATCTGCCTACCATCATAGAATGGTGACCATAACCAACATTATCTGTCGGCTGCTCTCCCATCCCATCCACCGCCTGCTCCCATGGCTTCACATCACCCTGATCGGGGGGGGGGGGGGGCTATACGGGTACTCCACCTTGCCCAAGGGTGTCCCATAGACTGACAGAGGTAAGGAGGCGTCTTACTTCTCCTTTGATAGGGGATATCCCAACCCCTTGAAGCAGAGATAAAAAAAAAAAGATTGACTACACCTGGAGACAGACAGAAGAAATAGCCCAGGACAGAAATAAATTGAGGAGCCCTTGTTGATGGCCTGTGCCCCATTCAGGGAATGAAGAAGGCAAGAAAGACCAAGAAACCTTACTCCTCTGCATTAATAAACGTTCACAAAAAAAAAAAAAAAGGAAAAAATGTGACACTCCTTTCATAATAGTTCTCTTCACAAATCAATTGTGTTAGAACAGGGAAATCAAACGTGGGGTTAAAATGTTAACTTGTTTACCTCTTGCAGCAGCATTTCCATAAAACAGCAAACAGTAAAACTGTCAGTATTCCAATAACAACTGCCACAATAATGATATCTGTTGTGAAAATAAAAATCAGATTTTATTTATATACTGTAAATAATGCAGCAAAATGGGATAATATAGAAAAGTGCTGTTTCAAATAGACAGTCAATATACTTCTCTTTTATATTATCATTTCCCAAACAGTGATTTAAATAAATATTTTTATGATGTTTAAATTTGGCATGAGCACAGAAAATTATAGAAATATAGTACTAGGATTGTTTGTATGTTCTCCAGAGTTAGAAAATCAAGAAAACTCATGGCCAAAAACTAGACTTTGGATCATGAAGAATCAAATGTTGGTATGAAGATGGAGAGTAGAAATAAAAATATCCAAAATGTGTATGTGTATTATTTCTACTCTAAGTTTGTTTTTATCTTTAAGTATTTATACACACAAGTATCCAATGATAAATTGAAAATGAAATATCCTGAACATTTTGAGTCTTTATTGTTTACCTTATAGTTTCTGAATGGTTGCTCTTCAACCTTTGGCTGCATTTCACACTTTCATATTTATCTTATCTTCTTCATCATTTGCTCAGACATCAACACCAATCTTATCTCACAAATGTGATAGTTTGCCTCAGATTTTCAGCTTCGTCCTTTTCAGGTCCTTTGCCTGAGTGGGTTGTTTAGCTGGCAACTCTGGAGGATGTGATGAGGTATCTGTTGTTCTCTGCTGCAGGCACGTAGGTCTTTTGGGCCAATTTTCAGCTTCTAGTATAGATGGTGTCTTAGACTGCAAAGTTCTGTTCTCAGTCAATAGATGGTGTCTAAGACTGCAAAGTTCTGTTCTCAGTCAATAGATTGTGTCTTAGACTACTAAGTTCTGTTCTCAGTCAATAGATGGTGTCTTAGACTGCAAAGTTCTGTTCTCATTCAATAGATTGTGTCTTAGACTGCAACATTCTGTTCTCAGTCAATAGATGGTGTCTCATCCTGCAATGTCCTGTTCTCAGTCAACAGATGGTGTCTCATCCTGCAATGTCATGTTCTCAGTCAACAGATGGTGTCTCATCCTACAATGTCCTGTTCTCAGTCAACAGATGGTGTCTCATCCTGCAATGTCCTGTTCTCAATCAGAACTTCATTTGATTGTTTCTTGAAAGTTTATCTTATCTTAGGTTAAGCTTTTCTAACTATGTAGCTCACTGGTTTATGACAGTGCAGTCATTATGTATCTTACACAAATTTTATTCAAACAGCATAGATTGGAAATATGTATCCCATCGAATATTCATTGTATTTTGCACCAAGATTTTAAAAAAATAAAAACTGCTCTCCAGTGTTTGGGCAAGTGCTATGAGCAAAGTCATATAAGTATAGTAATAACCAATCCAAAAGTGCCTGCTCATTAAAACTTCTCCTAGTTTCTCATTAACAACTCCGTATGTTACTCACACCATAAATTCTGTGCACGATCTTGAGAATGTGTGTATGTATTGTTTGAGCTTTGGTTGCTACATTTAATACTGAGCTCTTGACCTGTAAAGTTGAAAAAAAAACAAAACAAAAATGTTACAGAAAAACTAGATATGTAAAATGAGCAAAGTAGAATTATCACAGGGAAACTTAACCCAAGCAGTGATTCATTTAGAATTATCATAGTAAAAACTTAACCCAAGAAGTAAGTAAGCTGGCAAGTATTATGTGTTTCGCCTTAAAGGCAGTTTCTCTGTTTTTTTTAAAATCTGTTTATCTTATGTGACCGATACCAATCTTTTACAAATGGTTCAACTGAAAAGTACCGAAGACAGATCATGAATCCGCAAAGCTGACCAAATCCTTTGTTTGAAATTATCAAGATCTGTGTATTCCCATGACACAGAGACAGGAGTTGTAGTGACTGCTTGTCATTACATTCTTGAGTTCTAATAGCTTTCATCTTATACATATGCACACACAGACTGACATGACTGAAGATTTGACACACATGCTGTCTCAGATGAATGAGATAAGCTGAAAGCAAAATGTGCTGATGTACACTTTCAGCAAGTTAAGGACACATGGGGAAACTGTAAATAAACACAGAACTGGTGCCATCAATTGCTGTATGTGGACAGATAAATTAAGAAGGATTTTATTTTTTAAAAATCACTTACAGACTTGTCTGAAAAGCAAGGATCATGATTCTAACTCATATATACCTCTATCTGACAGTTCATTATCTGTAGAACAAACATTTCATCCAATGATCATGATACTTTTGTTCTTATCAGTGATCATGATTCTTTTATCTTCATCAATGATCATGATTCTGTCATCTTCACCAACTATCATGATTCTTTCATCCATGATCCTCAAGTTTTTGCATGTTTGTAACGGTACACATATATCATAGTTTCTGCATTTAAAGCACATACTATATATGTACAACATGCACATGTGAAAAGTCCATTTTTTCATGGAAAAAATGAATGGATATATAACATGTATGTACATGCATGCATCATTGTATGAACATATGTATGTGTGAGAGGGATAGAAAACAGAAATGTGGTTATTGAGTAACCCAGTAATTCTTTGACCATCTTACAAATAAATAGTTTGGTCATGGCTACTCTACTTCTGATAACAAAAGCTTTGAATGGCATGGCTGTCAAAGTTATTTCTTGAACACACTCATAAACTGACAAAAAGATTTTTTCAAATAAAAAAAAATCAAACTGATTGAACTTTTTTGAATGAGTCCAGAACAAGTAATCACATGTGGTGTCTAAGGGATACTACTAAGAATATTTTTCTTGCAGAAATTTGGCAATGTATTGTTAACACCACTCCATTAAAAAAATTGTGTCTCTATTGTTTTGGTCATCCATAGACAGACTGACCAACTAACATTTTCTGCATTAGGTTAATAAAATGTTTAAAAATTATTTCCCTACTTTACTTTTGTTTTCTGGTTAAATATTTTCTCTGTTGTTCACTGAGAAGGCCATGGATCAAGGTTTTTGTTTCTGTGTCTTTGTAACAGCGCTTTATATTTGTTGTCCTGTACTTATTTAGTTCTCATGCTCTACGCTAGTAACTCTTCTTTGTCTAATGTTTATTTTAAAAGTCAAGTTTTAGCTGTCTGTAAAAAATTTCATGCATATCCCACATACGAGCATAATAAGGGTTCGCTGTTTTTAAAAACTGCACGTAACCTGCATGTTATACATGTAAAAATACAGTACACAGATAGCATGCACTTGTGTAAAATCTCCTTTTCTGTAAAAATAACCATGTGTATGGTGTGCAGATGTGTATACATGTATGTGTGAGTATGTGCATGTGTGTGTGTACATAAGAGAGAAAACAATTATGGTTATAGGGAAATTTCAAATATGGTCTTGACAACACGCTCACAAATTGAAAAAAAAAGACTAATTAAAAATCAAAGAACTGACTAAAGCTTTCAAATGAGCTACTGATAAATGGGTAACCAAAACAAGGCATATAAGGAATACTTACATCTTACATCCTTCCCGTGCCGCTAAACATCACACAGGGCCCGCATGGTAGTTCGCCAAGATTTTCTGTCTTTGGCGAGTTTTTCAATCTCATCAAGGATGCTATGCCCACTAAACCAACCTCTCTTAACAGTGTCCTCTCTAGAGTTTCATGTGGTCGACCCCTTTTTCTTCAGCCTGTTGTGTTCCATTTAATAGCTTGTTTGGGGATTCTCTGATTGTTTCTTCTCATCACATGACCAACATATGATCTTCTATTTCTGATCTCCCATGAGACAGGTTGTTGTTTCCTCATCTGTCTTATCTCTATGTTGTTCTTGAATTCATTCCACTTTATACCGAGTATTTTCTTTAGGCATTTGTTTCCGAAAGAGTCTAATTTCTTGTCTACTTCTTTAGTTGTTTTCCAGATTTCACATGCATAAATGAGGGTGGATATTACATTTAAATTGAATAATCTGAACTTGATTTTTGTGCTTATAACTTTTGAATATCATACGTTTTCAAGATTCTTGAAGGTCAATGCTACTTTTGCAGTTCTAATTCTAACCTCCTTTCTGGTGTCACCATCCTGGTCTATGTAGCTGTCGAGATATGCAAAATGAAATACTACTACAGTTATTTTTCTTGGTGGAAGTTGGTGGTGTGTTGTTAACAATGATTCCTACCCAAAAGTTAAGCCCCATAGTTTTGGTCATCCATAGAAAGGCCAACCATTGTTCACCTTGATAAAAAAAAAATGGTTAATATGGATTTATCCAGTACATCACCTTTCATTCCTCACTGATCTGTTCATGTTTTCTGTATTATGTAAGTCAAATATTTAAAACATCTTTTCCTACTTTAGTTTTATATTCTGTGCAAATTATTTTCTTTACTGTTGTTCATTGAAAAGCTGTGTGCCAAAGTCCTGTTTCAGTTTTACTCATAGACCTCTATTCATGTAAAATATGGATATGGGTATAATGCGCAAGGAGTCTTTGGTTTACAAAGGAAAATGTGTATCATGCATGTGTTATATGTGTAAAACTACAGTACTTTCTATCCTCTCATTCTTATATCATTTTAATCATTCACAGTAAATACCTTCTATAAGAAGCCGAACAGAGGGAGGAAGATCTGATGGATCTAGGTTACTCAGCTCTATTGTAATCTCATTAGAAGTCTGGAGCAAGACACCATCTTCCCACCAATAGAACTCAGAACTTACAATGTCTCTGAAATACCAGTCACTGTTCATAAAATTATTTACATAGAACAAAGATCAAAATTAAACGTAACTATGAGTATTCTCCATCAGATGTTTATGTCTAATGAGGAGTGTACCTATGAAATCATCATCATCATCATGTGCCGTGCCGACTGGCGTTGGCTATTATGCTTCTCCAGAGTACGCGATCCTTCATGCAGGCCATCTGTTTAAGCATAACTATTCTTGGGAATTACAACAGTGGTTTCCCATTGCCTTCTGTCGGTTTGTGTACGGACTCTCCGCTAGCCTTTGGACTCCCTGTCCTACCCGCAAGGCAGCGGGAGCAAGAGGTTTTAAGGCGCCTCTGACCCGCCTGGTATTCCCTTTACTGAGCACCTGAGGCACTTTATAGTAGTAGTAGAGCCACCTACTACCCCACCTCGCTCTCTGAGTCTACCGCCAGTTGGTCCACGCCTGCTTATTTGGATAACTCCTTATTCACAGGGATCCTCCATATCTGGAGGACTTTCACCATCTGCCACCTGTGACGCGCTGGGTTGGGGATAGTCGCCCCAGCTTTACCCAGTACCTATGAAAACAAAAATGAATCTTTCAGAAATGTCATACTGGAGGGCTTTTTCATGCACTTTCTCTGCTTGCTGCATGAATTTGTCCTCTTAAGTAGACAAGTATAGTTAGGGTTTTATGGACATCATGTTTCAAATGAAACAAGGATCAAAGGTAAAACAGATGAAAAAAAAAAAAAAGAAAGAAAGAAACTGATGAAACATATGAATACAACAAAATACTGACTGTGATGATTTAATAAAACTTCAAGCACATACAGAACTGAAACTACACAGTGAGAAAAGCCATAAGAGATCCATGGCTAGAATCCACATTCATGAAAGGATATGGCAAATTTGTTATGAAAGTATAAGGTATATAGTATAAGATACAAGAAAGCCTTGGAACCAGCAGTAAAATATGTTTAAAATGTGTCCAGATTAACATACATAAAATCTTACAGAACAAAACACTTGAAACTAGCAGAAAAAAAATGAGCAACTGCATGAAAGTATATTAAAAATATGAGTATTTGTTAAAAAAAAAAAAAAATTACAAAAAAAAACCAGAAAAACTCTCTACTCATCTAATTTTGTTGATGCAGCCCTCTCTATGTGGGTGTCCTGTAAACCTAAAACTTTGCGAAAGGCGCATTCTTTTAACTTTTAAACTTATAGTAGTAGTGTTTATAGATCTTGGTAAATAAACTCACTACAGAGCAAAGAGGGAACCACGGGAAAGAAAAGTTAAGCCATGGTTTGGTTCTGGTGTGAGGAGGATTGACTGTGGCTGAACACTGGAGAAAAATCTCTGTAATCCTTGTGTCCTGGATAGAAAATCTTGATTCTGGAGTTATCAACATTATCATGATGTACTTCATCACTCTGTGAGCCATTCTTTATTGCTTTAATATTAGAATTAAGCATCTTCACCTGTAACTAGTCACTTAGTCTCCGCTGATTTGACTCTGAATGTTCATCTGTAGGAAAAGGTTGTTCAGCTATACAAGTGTGAGATTCCATTGTAAAACACTTTTGTTATGGCCATTACATACAACCTTGTCTTATGAGGAATATACTTAAGCACTGATGAACCACTATTGTTATACACTACCATCAGCCATTTAACTGATTTTTTTAAATGTTTAAAACAATAATGATAATCATATGGATTTTTCCATTATTTTTAACAGGCTGAAGTTATCAGAGAATCCCAAAACAAGCTATCAAGTGGAACATAACAGGCCACAGAAAAAGATATTGACCACATGAAACTCTAAAGAGGACATTGTTAAGAAAGGCCAAATTAGTTGGCATAAAATCCTTTGATGAGGTTGAAAAGCTCACTGAAAACAGGAAAACTTGGCAAACTACCATGCAAGCCCTATGTGATGTTTAATGGCATGTGAAGGATGTAAGATTAAGAAGTTAATACTGTCAAATACATTTTTTTTTAATAATGCAATTCTTCTTTGTCACATCTGCATGCTTTTTAACTCTTTTACTAACATCTTTCATATAAAACAATTTTTTTTAAAAATAGGAAACAATGAGGCTTTTGTACGGTAAAGTAAGTGAATATAGTTTTGTAGGATTAGACCTCGAAAAAATAGTACCCAAAGCACTTTAGTGAGATGTGAGAGAAAGAAAAATCACAAGAGAATCCCAGGTAACTCTTGTGATTTTTCACATCTCAGTGTTGGTCATGGATAAATAGAATGTGCCTCTAGTCCAACCCTCAATATACAAAATGTAAATTTTGCACTGAACATAGTTAGCCTTGTTAGTTGAGTGGTTAGGCTTTCAGTTTATTATCCAGTGGTACTGGGTTTAAGTTTCAGCAGCGGAATTTTTTTCTGGTACACACTAAAAAGGCGCCAATGTCCATCCTGCCTCTAAAAATAGTACCAGAGAAATCTGGGAAGGCAAATGCGGCCAGGCGTGATCCTGATCATATCATACTTTCACGTGGAAATGGGCATTTTACCTTTTACCTATACCTTTACTGAACATAATACAACCTCAACACATAAAACTCAATTCTATCTGTGAACAAATGGCATAGGCCCACAAACCCAGCCTCAGTATATAAAACCAAAAAGAAGAATGCATTAAACAAGTCACATACATTATCAACATCGGAAAAAAAAATTACCTTTTCGTTGTGCCAAATAAACTAACTCTAGTTGAACCAGTTAGCCTGATGTCAAAAGCTCTGGCAGTGATGTCCTTAGAATTATTACTCGCTGATGTGATCAAGCAGGAACATGCAGGATAGCTCTGTGAGCTGT
Source organism: Achatina immaculata (assembly GCA_009760885.1). NCBI lineage: Eukaryota > Metazoa > Mollusca > Gastropoda > Stylommatophora > Achatinidae > Lissachatina > Lissachatina immaculata. Next base: position 52,864,066 of record CM019692.1, read on the forward strand.
TGTACATTGATGAGTTGAAGCCAACATGGACTTTGGTAATACTTTCTTCACTAAGATTCATGTTTTCACAGATATCCACGTAAGGTATTCTTAAAGCATCCTCTAGACAGCAGAAATGAGATGAGTTCTGTTAATTGTTTTGTTTGCTGTTAGTTTATCAAATCTTTTGTTGCTGTTAGTTTATCAAATCTTTCATTTGCTGTTAGTTTATCAAATCTTTTGTTTGCTGTTAGTCTATCAAATCTTTCTTTTGCTGTTAGTTTATCAAATCTTTCATTTGCTGTTCAGTTGCTCAAATGTATAGTTTGTTATTCAGTGCAATACAACTTCAGCAAAATCAAGTTCTGTTACATTCAGTAAAATAATTTCAAATGCAGATATGTTTGTGTGCATAATATATTTAACATTTGATCACAAAACAAATGTAAGGACAAATTGATCATAAAGACCAAAATGTTAATTTCCTTACCCGGAAAGAAATAAATAATCTTAATTTTTACAATGTAAAGAATAACCTTGTTACACATAAAACAGTCTAATTCTCCAATTTCTTGAGCAAAAATTTACTATGCTTGATGGATTGTGCAGATGTCAGAAGTAGGAAACTAGATCTAGCAAAGACCCTGTTCCATCTCCTTGTTGCATACATAGTAAGGGGGGGGGGGAGCACTCTTCTATCTGATCAGTGAACTTGGACTTAACAAGATCTCCATGGCAACAACAAAAAAAAAAGTAGCTCTAGTATATCCTAGAGGCACCTGAACAATATGATTAATTCCCACATTTTCCTTGACTTGACAGCACACTAGAGGGTAATGCTGTCAATGTCATATTTGGTTGCTAGAGATGTAGACTCAAGTAAGTCTACTTGGACTTCAGCATGACTTGAACTGCTTTAAAGACTTGACTTGAAGATGTAGGACAGCAACTTGGATTTGACTTGTGAGTTGGCTTTTTTTTTTTTTCATTCAACTGACTTGACAGTCTTACTGCAGTTTCTTTATTACCAAGACAATGCATCCTACAATGACATCATTCTCCTGAGTGCTCTTAACATACCAATCTTGAATCTATGATCTGTTCAGTTTTACATGGTGCATAACTAGACATTATGTAATATTTCACTTCTTCTAGACAGAATATGACAGGATATGTAATATTTCACTTGCTCTAGACAGAAGGTGATGGAGTGTGTAATATTTCACTTGTTATAGACAAAATGTGATGGGGTATGTAATATTTCATTTGTTCTAGACAGAATATGATGTCTAACATGTACAGCAGGTAATCTGAAACAATCGGGCACCATAAAAGTGAAGGATTTATATCACTAGTCATGCCTGTATTATCACAGAAGTGTTGCAGAGAGAGAGAGAGAAAGATGTGAGGTTTAAGAGAGATCATTAAAGTTGGACTGCACAATAACTCTCAATACACAGGAAGGATTTCCATGTCCTTCTGCTTGGCATCACGGTAATGAACTGAGAGTGAGGTCCACTATCTAGAAGCTGCCAATAACAACCTCTTTTCTATACTGGAATTAGTTGTATGTAGGTAAGCTGAAATCTTTTATTTGTATTGGTTGTCTTGTGTTTTGTTTGAGTGTGCGCAATCCTTATTTTTCAGGCAGGTGCTTAGCCTTTTATATTCCTTTCACAGTCACTGTTTCCTTATGTTTTTTATCTGCTATTCGAACCTGAATAATTTTTATTTCTTCATTCTGTCAGAACAATGTTAGCTGTGTTAACCATTTCCACTTATAGTGAACTACTATCTTTTTCCAAAAGTTTGCATTTTAGCTCAAAGCCATAACTAAGTATTTCTGTTTTCATAAATCATTTCGTGATGCTTATGTGTGAAGAATTATTATACTGCCTTTGTTGTCCATACAGTGTATGTATTCCTAATAGGTTTCAATGTAGTTAAAAAAAATGAAAAAAATTAAAATCAAAATGATTGTATGACTGCTGGATGTTTGACGAAGTGGTAAATAAAGCTTATAATGTGTTTTACTTTCATTTATTTTTTTTTTCACTTTTCCAACTATTAAGTCTTTGTTAGGCTATAATAAATCATTTCTAGTAGTGCTGATCTAGTAACTTATACCAACTGTGATTTTTTTTAACAGTGTGATTTATAGACTTGAGACAACTTGAAATGTAACTTGAGACTTACTTAAAGCTACTTGCAAGAACTTGAAACTTGATTTGAGACTTGAGAGTAATGACTTGAGACTTGCCATAAAGACTTGAATTTATCTCCGCCAGTTGTTGAAACTGGGTTTGAGACTTGAGAGTAATGACTTGAGACTTGCCATAAAGACTTGAATTTATCTCCGCCAGTTGTTGAAACTGGGTTTGAGACTTGAGAGTAATGACTTGAGACTTGCCATAAAGACTTGAATTTACTCTGCCAGTTGCTTTTTCCTTCCCCATCTCTAAAAGGAGTCAATTACCTTTCTCTACATCTGGGTGATTGGGCCCCCCCCCCTTCCAATGCAAGATTCAAACTGCCAACCTTCATCATTAGAGACACGAGCATTTACTGCTGCCCTGCTCAGGATCTGATTTCCATGACATTAAGCCTGCGAAGAATCCATCATAATCCACTCCCCCATCTAACATGAACAACTGAGCCTCAACACCACTACTGTCTCAGCTGCAAAGCACACAAGTCTGCAGTTTCACAGAGATCAGAGAAGAGATCTTTCAATATTCATGCAAAGTCAAAATCACTGAAGCATGAACACAATATTAAAATGTGTCAGGATCGTCACTGCAGTTATGTAAGTCTATCACTACCCTGCAGCACCAATGAGAATTGTTATCATTTTGTTTCTGAAGCAATTAATTCATCCACTCCCACCTTTTTAGACTGTAATTAGAGCCTGAATACTTACTTTGTAGACAGTCATGTGATATCTCCACTTGGGTGAAATCTGGTAAGCCTAGAAGATTGTTGCTCCTCATATAATGGAGAACAGATGAATTTTTGCTCTCAGCACTTGGGAGCCCACTGTAATCTTCCATAACTGCAAGCATGAGTCTCTTAACTTCACTTGGTGAATGTTTAATGAGGCATGAAGAATGTATTGTTCCATTATAAAAGAAGCTGGCTTCATGAATTTTGACCATACAATTTTCTGGCTTCATGTCCTCTTTAGGAATGTACAGAATGAAACCCATTACATTCAGAAAATGATTCTCTAGACAATGAAGATGAGAGATTTGCTGAGGCTGTTCTGCAGAGCGGCTCAGACAAAGATTGAATTCTTTTCCAAGACTTGAATTCTGACATTCTCTTATGTAAAGGTCATCATCTACAACAAAAACAAATATGATAATTCAGTCAATATTTACAAGGACAGAATGATTAATGTATTACAGATAATATTCTCACTTTTTATACGCAAGCAAAAACACACATGTTGCACACATGCAGTATATATAACAGACATATTTTGTACACATCAGTAAATCACACTCACAGAGGAACATTTATATACAACACATATAAACATGGACAATCTTACTTACACAAACCAGACACAGATGTATAAATATAACTTTATGTGATCCACACTGGACTTTATATTTGGGACTTTATATTCAGAACTGCATCAACTACGAGACACTGAAAATAATTACTGGCCCAGTGAAACCACTAAAGAAGATAAGCTCTACGGTTCCATACATGAATTACAAAAAACAGTGAAATTTATCCAAGAGACAGGACTGCAGATATAGACAAACAGTGCGAATGAAGAAGAAGAAGAAGGGACTTTATATTCATGGGATGGAGTTTGATATGATATCTTATTTTCATTTCATTCACCAACAGTTGTGTGTGCAGTGTGATTTGGTTTGTTTCACTCTGCGAGCAGGTATTCTTCAACCTCTAAGTCTTGTGATATTAAGGCCCATTTCATAGCTGAACTGAACAGAATACGCTTCTAGCAGATCATTAACTTCCAACCTTGAAGGTGAGATCAAATCAACATTTTATTTTACATCTTACATTCTTCCCATGCTGTTAGATATCATATAGGGCTTCCATGGTAGTTTGCCAAGTTTTCCTGTTCTGGCGAGCTTTTCAACCTCATCAAGGGATTTTATGCCTACTAATTTGGCCTCTCTTAACAACGTCCTCTTTAGAGTTTCACATGGTCGACCTCTTTTTCTTTGCCTGTTCTGTTCCACTTGATAGCCTGTTTTGGGATTCTCAATATAGCACATTAAAAAAACAGGTACATATTTGCTTGCATACATATATGCATGTATTGACTTATACATACATGCAGACACATATACATATTTGTACATATCTTCTGAAGAAGAGTGTCCATTTCATGAATAATTACATGAACTGTCAACATAGAAACAGCAACTGTGATGGCGCTAAATCATTTAGCAATAATAGTGGTGATGAAGATAATTAAAAAGAGAATGTTAACTTGGATGATGATGAATATGTGGAGAATGATGATGTACCTGCCACAGATCTGAAAACTAATGTAACAATTAACCATATGACACGGCTGATATGTTTCTTCTGCATAGCTGGATGGTAGCCAAGTAACCTGTATAATGAAAAAACAAAATGCTAACATCAAATTTAATAACAGCCAGAGTCATAGATAATATGATAACAGCTAGAGTCATAGATAATATGATAACAGCTAGAGTCATACATAACATGATAACAGCTAGAGTCATAGATAACATGATAACAGCTAGAGTCATAGATAATATGATAACAGTTAGAGTCATAGATAATATGATAACAGCTAAAGTCATAGATAATATGATAACAGCTAGAGTCATACATAATATGATAACAGCTAGAGTCATACATAACATGATAACAGCTAGAGTCATAGATAACATGATAACAGCTAGAGTCATAGATAATATGATAACAACAGCTAGAGTCACAGATAACAATATAACAGCTGCCATTTCTATAGAGTTTTTTTTCTAAAACAAATTTGCTATTTACTCATATATTTTTTTACTGTTTTATAATATGACTTAACTATGGATCTCTGCTACCTTTTCAAATGGTAAAATGAGCAAATCTTCTACAGTTTAAATCAGACCATTTGTTTTTGTTCATGGTTTGAGCCATATCTTTCATTAAGTCAACATCAAATCTTCACTTTTCTTACTTTTTTTTTTTTGACAATATTCTCCTGTAATAATGATTAAAATTATTATTCAGACTTTCTGTAAAATTATAATTTTTTCCTGCAGTGAACTTTTTGAAGTTTATTGAACATTATTCATGACACGCCATTCCAAACAGCACAGGTGATTATGTTTCTCCATCTTGTGCAGTCTTTGGTGTTTCCAGTCAGCTCAGATGCTGTTCTTCTCTCGTGCTGATAGGTCAGCTTACTTGGATATTTTTCTCTCTGCCTTCTTCTCTTTTCCCCCTGGCATTTCAAGGTATATGTCCCAGGAATTTTTCATACATACAGAAAGTTGATTTCTTTTACATGAACATCTGTTTATGCCTTAATGTACTGACATCTCTGTGTATTCTTGTATGTCTCATCTTGAAGGAAAACATTTTCTGATTTGAATCACTTTCCCCACATAAAAATGTCAGATATCCATTTTTTTATAACTGAGATAATTAGAAGGCAGTATTGTAAGTATCCACCCTAACACCTTCATGTGAAATATAAGTTCACTATTATTAGAGTACAAACCACTGACAACAATTATTGAGGAAAGACGCTGGCGATGGTTGGGACATGTGCTCCGAATGACAGACAATTCACTACCAAAAATAGCACTAAGATGGACACCACAGGGGAGCAGAAGTAAGGGTAGACCAAAAGAGACATGGAGAAGAACAACAGAAAGGATGTTGAGCAATAGAGGGCTCACCTGGGCAAGAGCAGAAAAAAAGGCGAAAGACAGGCATTTGTGGAAAACCTTTGCGGAAGCCCCATGTGCCTTGGGCACTTAAGGTTCAGAGAGAGAGAGATTATTAGAGTACATCTACACTAAAGAAATAACTTAATAGACATCATCATCATCAGGTGCCATGCCACCTGGCATTGGCTATTATGCTTCTCCAGAATACACGATATTTCATGCAGGTCATCAGCTCAGTTGGTGATCTCCTCTCAGACCATCCCATCAGACCATCCAGCATCATTTCTCTTGGTGTTCCTCTTGATCTTCCTTCTATTTTTCCTGTTGTTATAATATTTTCAATGCCCCCTCTTCTCATTGCATGTCCTATGAAAGTACATTGTCTCTCTCTCTCTCTTATTTTTTTTTACAAGATTTTTTTGTCTCTCCAGCTCTTCTCATACATTCTTCATTCTGGAATAGACATCAATTTGAATAAACAAAATCTAACAACAGGTGTTTAATCTTAGATTTGTCAAGAAAGTGGATGCAGTAATGAAAGTCAAGTTCATCCTGTGTAAACAAAGGTGATATAGAGACACCAAACTTATATAAATATAGGGGCTAGATTGTAGTTTTCAAAAACCTATCTAGTGAGGAATGCATTGAATATACAGTATATAACAAATACATTGCCACTTGTATATATCCTATATAGTCAAGAATATACTCCAGACATTATTGCATATAATGTATACGATATGTTATCTCACACAATGAGCAACTGCACACACTACACACTGTTACACATAGGACAGATAAGCCAACCTAAAATTGTCAGAAACATGGCACAAACATGCACTTTACACTGTCACACATTGATCTGTATCTAATTTGTCAGCTGTCATCATACACCCAGCTTTAAAAGAAAACTGCGAGAAATAAGGGTGGGGGGGTCTTGGCCAGTAATTCACCAGGACTCATATTAGAAATTGTGTTTTTGCTCCCCCTGAATATTTTTAAAAATGCAGACTGACAGTTGAAAAACTGAAAAAAATGTCTTCACACACATAAGGCTTGTACACACATGGCACATTATCACACATAAGACATTGACATGCTGTACACATTATGACAAATATGATAGCATACATACATCCAACACAGTCACATATCAAGCATATATACACAACTACAAATTGTCAGACATAAAACTCACATTAAATATAGATGTAATACAATCACATGGAACTGCCTGCACAGTACAAAGGGACAAGGGCATGCCCACCTTCTGATCTGATCTCATCAGCCCAACTGAAATTGCAGCACTAGATAGGGGGAAAGAAAGGTAAAAGTATCTCACTGCAAGAAAGGCGAGCTTTGCATTCTCAAATAATTTACAATACAATAATAAACATACCTAGAAGCATGTACAATGAGTATCAAAACAAGGTAGAAAGGTAACAGTAGCCCTGTTATGCCACTGAAGCACATAGGATATATCATGTTAGCGGCCATAGTTTCCTTGACCTGCCGGCACACTAAAGACTGATGTGGTCATCATCATCATACCTGGCTGCCTTTCCTTGCCCAGCTCCAGAAAAACCCAAATGCCCATCTCCACAGCCTGGGTGACTGGGACACCTCCTGCTAGATTCAAACCACCACCAATCTTTGCCATGAGAGACTAGTGCACTAACCACTTCATCATTCAGGAGCCCATATTATAGCAGACTTAAAGAAAACTGCACAGAGGCAAAACACTCCTATCATCAGACAAGGTTCTCCTCTTTGTACACTCCATTTATAATTCTGTCTTTAAGTTAAAATCAAACAAAGTGCACATCCAGGCTTTGTGGTAGAATACTATCTGATTCTCAGACAGACTGATTTCAGTTATTTATAAAACTAAAAAAAAAAAAAAATGAAAGATAACTGAACAATTATAGTATCAGTGGAAGCCAGTTTATAACAGCTTGTAAATGCCAACTTAACAACAGATAATCGGACACGGGAATCCAGAAACCTGGTCTTAAAACTTTATACTTTACAGAAAACAGCCTTGCTAAACCTGCATTTAATTACCTATAAGAATATTAACAAAAGACAATTTAAACCATGCTCAACCAGTGAGATCTGAAACACTTCAGTGTTAGTTAAGACGGAAGCGTATACTTCAGTTTTACAACAAGAAATAGTAAAGAAAGTAGGCAGGAATGAGAGTGGCAGAAAATAGAATAAACACGTATTAATGAACAACATACAACACTCCAATATTTTGGCAAATGCCTTTATCAAGTACCACATAAAACATGGTGGCCTGGTTAGCTGAGTGGTTAGGCACTCGGTTTACTAATCCGGTGATACTGGGTTCAGTCCCAGCAGTGGGTTGTTTTTGGGTGTCTGAGTGGCAAAGTGGTTAGTGCACTGGTCTCTCATGGTGAATGTCGGGGGTTCGAATCAGGCCTGAGGCACCCCAGTCATCCAGCTGTAGAAATGGGTACCCGACTTCTTCTGGAAGATACTGACCATATCACTCGCTAGTGTGCTGACAGGTCAAGGAAAATATGGGCACTAACACCATATCCCTATGCGCCTCTAAGGCATGACAGGATTACCTTTTGCATAAAACATACACACACACAACGGACAAAAATATGAAAAATAAATTAAAAATACTAGAAATGACTAGAACTAGTTTTACCGCAGTTGCCATTTCTCATTTATTAATTAAGACGAAATCTTAAGGGCCAGTGTTAATATGTCATGTAATTAAGCTGCCTCGAGGCTTCAGATGGGATTGGCTATTGTCGTACTGCTCTTATCCTAATTAAAAACCGCCATGAGAGACTAACAAACGCAATGAAGGGAAACAACTGTAAATTTCCCAGTGTTCAGAAATAACATGAGCTTTAGTTGTTCAAAATTACCTACGATGCCAAGAAGCGAACTTGTACAAAACTTTATGTGAAACACATAACTTCCATTGTCATTAAAAGATAGCTATAACCATTTTGAAAATAGGAGTGTATCGTTATGAATTCATTTTTAAAACATCTCTGTGTATAAACAAGCGGGTCCAAGTAACAACACGAATCGTTTATACGAATCGTTTATAGGTACCAGTCGCCTACATATCAGCTAATATGTCTAGTTGTGTAAATGCCTTCATGGACGTTTGAGTGTCATGTAGACTGTATGTCAGCTACTGTTTCTAATCGTGTAGTTGTCCTCAAGGATGGCTGAGTGTCTTGTAGTATGTATGTCAGCTACTGTTTCTAGTTATGTAGGTGTCCTCAATGATGGCTGAATGTCCTGTAGTCTATATGTCAGTTACTGTTTCTAATTGTGTGGTTGTCCTCAATGATGGCTGAGTGTCCTGTAGTCTGTATGTCAGCTACTGTTTCTAATTGTGTAGTTGTCATCAATGATGGCTGAGTGTCCTGTAGTCGGTATGTCAGCTACTGTTTCTAATTGTGTGGTTGTCCTCAATGATGGCTGAATGTCCTGTAGTCTATATGTCAGCTATTGTTTCTTCTTCTTCTTCGTTCGCTTCTACCACCAAAACCGCACTGTGATCCTACTGAATTTACGCCTGTGGTCCTCGTTAGGTCCCGTGGTCCCCTGTGTGGTCCCCGAAAAGACCATACGAGATCCACGAGAGGACCACAAGGGGTTCAGAGTATCCCAGGGCTTTAGCCTGTATTCTTGGTGGGTCTCGGAAGCGGGATTGCGTGACACCGTGGTTTTCATTGCACCAGTTTACTCTAGGGTTGGACTTTCTCACCGGAAGACCTCGACGTGTTTAGGATATCAGTGCATCCCCGCTGGGTGAGAGGCGGTAGCCCACCCAGGCCAGAGTTGGACCTTCTCACCGGAAAACCTCGACGTGTTTTGAGATACCCGTGTATCACCGCCGGGTGAGAGGTGGTTGCCCATCCAGTCTAGAGTTGGACTTTCTCACCGGAAAACCTCAGCGTGATTAGGATACGCAAACATCCCCGCCGGGTGAGAGGTGGTTGCCTATCTAGATTGCCCTGGTCCAGTGTCTCCGACTTCAGCATTTTGCGGTCGTGGCCGCTACCCTTCCTAGTTGTGACCAGGATGGAGCTTTTATCCAGGAGGACGAATCCTCGCCATTAGTGACTTCTACCCCTGGGTTGAGCCGGTTTATGCATTATCCCAGTATAGGCGTATTTGGGACGAGACCGACCTCTAGAGCAGAGGTACTGTGACATGCATAGCCTTCAAGATTCACCCCTGGTATGAGCCGGTTTAGGCAAAATTCACCAGTATGGGTGTATATCAGGGGTTACTGACCTCTAGAGCGGAAGTGGCATGGCATGTCTAGCCATCAAGTTCCACCCCTGGTGTGTGCCGGTTTAGGCATATTTCACCAGTGTAGGTGTATTTCGGACGTGGCAGGCCTCTAGAGCAGAGGTGCCGTGGTATAACTCTCGTAGCGATACTATTGGACATACCAGTTAAACTCCACTTTCCACCACCTTTTCCCATCGGCTCCGCACATTTTTAACAAGAAAATACCTTTATTTCTTTTCCTCATTTCTTCCTTGACCGGGAGGAGCTTCACTCCACGCGCGGCATTTGAAGAGTCTCGCCAGCAGTGTCTTAACCTCTGGGACAAGCCGGTTCATGCATTCACCCGATATGACTGCACTCAGGACGTGGCCGACCTCCAGACCAGAGGTGCCGTGATTTGACTGTTTGCTTCGCTTTATCCTTTCTACCACCTTTTCCGCAGTGATGCTGCGCGGCAACCTCATTTGCACCTTTCTTCATTGGTCGGGAGGAGCACCGCTCCACGCACGGCAGCTGAAAAATCTCGCCAACAGCGGCTACTGTTTCTAATTGTGTGGTTGTCCTCAATGATGGCTGAATGTCCTGTAGTCTATATGTCAGCTACTGTTTCTAGTCATGTAGGTGTCCTCAATGATGGCTGAATGTCCTGTAGTCTATATGTCAGCTACTGTTTCTAGTCATGTAGGTGTCCTCAAGGATGGCTGAGTGTCCTGTAGTCTGTATGTCAGCTACTGTTTCTAGTCATGTAGGTGTCCTCAAGGATGGCTGAATGTCATGTAGTCTGTACGTCAGCTACTGTTTCTAATCGTGTAGTTGCCCTCAAGGATGGCTGAGTGTCCTGTAGTCTGTATGTCAGCTACTGTTTCTAATCGTGTAGTCGCCCCCAAGGATGGCTGAGTGTCTTATAGTCTGTATGTCAGCTACTGTGTCCAGTCATGTATGTGTTCTCGCAGATGGCCAGGTGCCCTATATTCTGTGTGTCAGTAAGTGTGGAGTTGTTCTGCTCCGAAAATCTTCGCACTCACTATTGAATTCTTAGCCTATCGAAGGTGCAGGCTATTTACAATGATAACCGCTACATCATTGCTTTATTTCCACAGCGTGGACGCTAATATGGTCTAGCATTAATAGACTTGACTTATATAAGTAAAGTGATAAAGCATAGTAATATATGGTTAATCTCGCAATAACAGACTTGACTTGTAAAGTGATAAAGCACAGTAATGTATGGTTCTTATATCTTATATCCTTCCCGTGCCGTTAAACGTCACATAGGACTCACAAGGTAGTTCGCCAATTTTTCCTGTTTTCGGCGAGCTTTCAACCTCATCAAGGGATTTTATACCTATTAATTTGGCCTCTCTTAACAATGTCCTCTTTAGAGTTTCACGTGGTCTGCCTCTTTTTCTTCAGCCTGTTGTGTATGGTTAGTCTCAATTTAACAGACTTGACTTGTAAAGTGATAAAGTACAGTAATGTATGGTAGTCTCGCATAGACTTGAATTGTATATGTAAAGTGATATAGCACAGTAATGTATGGTTAGTCTCGCATTAACAGACTTTATATGTAAAGTGATAAAGCACAGTAATGTATTGTTACCCTTGTAAAATTCAATGCACTTAAGACGTGAAAGAAAAACAGTTAAAATAACTGGCTCGAACCAGGGACTGCGGTAAAGCAACCAAACCGCTTAGTCGCGAGGGGACAACACGTTATCCACTCAAGCACCTTGCATCGCCTTGTTTATATATGCAATCACATTTTCTATTCCCACAAATATACACGCGCGTACAATGCATTCCACTGCACTTCGCCCTGCGTGTAGACAGAGTTCAGCCAAATGTACCAAGTATCTCTCTTTACAGCTCTGTCGGCTGGAAGACGCCAATGACCCATAATAACATTGCACGAAGAGACAGTTTACTATTGACTGTACTTTCCCCGTCACTTAATAAACGTTAATGCATGTAAACAAAGCGTTAAAAAGGTAGATAGAGGCGTATGGTTAACAAAATTACAGAGGGAATGAGGAAAGAGAGAGAAAAAAATGCATAAAGTCAAAGTAAAGTTTTACATGAAAGTAAGTTTTACCGCAGTCGTTATCTCTTTTATCTAAACAATGTGTACATTCGCTTTACACAGCGCCGGTAAACAAAATCAAACCGACATCAGGTCGGACACAAGAAGAGTTATACTTACAGCCTCGAGTATCACATATCTATGAGCACAGCACAGGCAACTTTACAAACACCGATAACTGGTTGGACTGTAAGCAGACATCGTACAATCCCCAGTGCGGCTTACGGCGTACCTATTTTTGAACCTGCAAGTGACCTACTAAGTTTTGGCCAAAGTCTGACAGCTGATATATATATGATTTAAAAACATAAAGATACTACACGGGACGCACGCTGTGTTTCGGGGGTGGGTGGGGAGAGGGGGGGGGGAGACGGAAGAAACGTTTGCCACTGCGCGCATAATCTTTAAGAGACGTCTTTTTTACTCTCTTGATAATAAAAGCACAGCTGGTTCATGGACGTCAATCGACACACACACACACATTTTCACACACTGTGTGTGCGGTTACACGAAGCTAGGTCAGGCCTGGGACAAAGAGTTTACTTTATAACCGTGAACACGTGTATAAACAGTCACTGTAATATAATTACCGATTATGAAACTTCAATGGGGGGAGGGGCCCCGCGGGGTAAAGGTTTCGAGGAGGGGGTCAAGGACCAAGAGGTTGGAGATGGGATCAAATAACATAACGTTAGTGTAGACTCAGAAGTCAGAAGCAACACTATACAGTCTCAACGTTATTTTATATCTAGGTCACTGGTATTGCGCTAGGTTTTTCAGGGGTGCGGGGGGGGGGGGGGGGTTGGGGAAGGGGAGGGAGAGGAGGTGTGGCGGGCGTTCATGGGAAATGTGCTCAGCAACTTGCCTCTGTATTGGCCGCCTTGGCAGAATCTTCATGAGAAGTACAAAAGTAGTAGTGGTCAGGGATTCAGAGAAATTTTGTTAGGTTGTACAAGGCTACTTCCCTACTTCGGAGAAGTACAAAAATGGTCAGGGATTCAGAGAAATTTTGTTAGGTTGTACAAAGCTACTTCCCTACTTCGGAGAAGTACAAAAGTGGTCAGGGATTCATAGAAATTTTGTTAAGTTGTACAAAGCTACTTCCCTACTTCGGAGAAGTACAAAAGTGGTCAGGGATTCAGAAAAATTTTGTTAAGTTGTACAAGGCTACTTCCCTACTTCGGAGAAGTACAAAAGTGGTCAGGGATTCAGAAAAATTTTGTTAGGTTGTACAAGGCTACTTCCCTACTTCGGAGAAGTACAAAAGTGGTCAGGGATTCAGAAAAATTCTGTTAGGTTGTACAAGGCTACTTCCCTACTTCGGAGAAGTACAAAAGTGGTCAGGGATTCAGAAAAATTTTGTTAGGTTGTACAAGGCTACTTCCCTACTTCGGAGAAGTACAAAAGTGGTCAGGGATTCAGAGAAATTTTGTTAAGTTGTACAAGGCTACTTCCCTACTTCGGAGAAGCACAAAAGTGGTCAGGGATTCAGAGAAATTTTGTTAAGTTGTACAAGGCTACTTCCCTACTTCGGAGAAGCACAAAAATGGTCAGGGATTCAGAGAAATTTTGTCAGATTGTACAAGGCTACTTCCCTACTTCGGCTACCTCCCCACCCCCACCTCCGCCCTTTATTCTAATGATTAGATATTTAATTTTCATCCACCAGCCCCATCTTGTAAAACAGGGGAGGTCATCCGGGTCACGGAGCGATGCACCGAATGGAACCTCGTTCCCCTCCCCCTTTTTCACTCTCTCTTTCTCTCTCTCTCTCTCTCTCCTTTCTTTTTTTCTTTCAGAGCTAGATAACAGGCTGTGTGACAACAACCTTGGCAAATGAGATATGGATTGGTGTAATGGCTATAGTCAATCTTCTTTGAGGATGCAAGTTAACAACTCTTGGCAGCTGATATGGTGAAGAACTTGAATGTCTTTTATAGTTTGTAACAGTAGTGTTTACAGCGTAAATAAACGCTACAGAGCAAAGATCGACACTCGGAGTTCACCAGAGCTACAGAGCAAAGATCGACACTCGGAGTTCACCAGAGCTACAGAGCAAAGATCGACACTCGGAGTTCACGAGAGCTACAGAGCAAAGATCGACACTCGGAGTTCACCAGAGCTACAGAGCAAAGATCGACACTCGGAGTTCACCAGAGCTACAGAGCAAAGATCGACACTCGAAGTTCACGAGAGCATGGCTGAGGAAACAGGCACAGAGAAAAGTGAGTGGTTTTGCCATGTTGGAAGGAGGATGGCTGTAGCTGAAACTAAAATTGAAGATATTGAGTGATCTTGAGTTATCAGCATTATCATGGTGTACTACGTCCTTCTGTGAGTCATGTACTATCGCCTTCTTGTTGAAATTAAGCGTCCCCATCATCTGTAACTTGTCAACCTGCCTCGACTGATTTGACTCCGAATGTTCACCTGTAGAAAAAGTTGTTCCCGTGTGTTTGCTCGTCTTACAAACGAGTAGGCTTCTTTTTTTTTGCACTACACTTTCATCACGATAATTACATATTATATACAGTCTTGTCTTACAACGTGCAGTCTTCAGAAGACAGACAAGCTTCTCTATTATAGTCGTTCAGTTTCAGAAAGTAATCAATTATAGCTTTTTTTTTTCTCTGGATGTCTTCGAAACAGTTTAGGACTGCTGGATGTCTTGGAGGAAGTTTTAAATTGTAAACTGTCTTTGTAAGAAGTGTTTTGTGCCATATTCATCTAGCTTTGGTACTTAAATCAGAAATGTTCAACCGCTTCCTCTTCATTAAGACAGTGTCTGCAAGCAGCGGTGGTTACTTTACCTTGTTTGAATATTTGCCTAAGGTAGTATGATTTGTCCGCAACCAGAATATGGCGGTCTAGTATCTTTGCCTAAGGTAGTATGATTTGTCCGCAACCAGAATATGGCGGTCTAGTATCTTTGCCTAAGGTAGTATGATTTGTCCGCAACCAGAATATGGCGGTCTAGTATCTTTGCCTAAGGTAGTATGATTTGTCCGCAACCAGAATATGGCGGTCTAGTATCTTTGCCTAAGGTAGTATGATTTATCCGCAACCAGAATATGGCGGTCTAGTATCGACTGTTTAGATCAGTCTTCTTCTTCTTCGTTCGCTTCTACCACCAAGATCGCCCTGTGATCCTACTGAGTTTACGCCTGTGGTCCTCGTTAAGTCCCGTGGTCCCCGAGAGTGTCGCAGGGCTTGAGCCTTTATTCTTAGTGGGTCTCAGAAGCGGGATTGAGTGACACCGTGGTTTTCGTTGCACCAGTTGAGTCTAGAGTTAGATTTTAGATCACTAGAGTTAGATTTTAGATCACTAGAGTTAGACTTTAGATCAGTGATTACCGTCGTTGTGCCATGAGGGTCTCTTCTTGTTCAGTATTTTTGTCAGTTGATGAAAAAGGCTGGTAATCGCTGATGTAGACCATACGGGTCTGGGTTGGTACACATATTTGTGGGGGTCAGATTTGTATATGTATTTATTTGGGTCTCGCTTGTACGCGTTTATGTCCAGGTCTGGTTTGTTTGTATTTTGCTGTTTCCTGCGGATTTAACAATTTTTCTCTGGGATTCCAGTGATGATGGAACTTAATGAAAAGTTTGGCACTGCAGCTGACTGGAAGAATATATATTTCCCTGTTTGTGAACTGCGGGAAAGTCATGAAAGTATGCTGTAAACAGTGCCGTTATTCAACCAGTTCGAGCTCGCTCGAATCGGTTGTTAAAATCTGCGCAGTTTCGAGAAGCCGTGCATTGTATGAATCACAGTGGTCTTTGTTTACAACACTTGTACTTATTATTCTGTTATCCTCCCATCACTTTGTTTTCCCTCGGTTTTTCCCTTGGTTAGGGTTTTGATCGTCATCATTGCGCTCCTGACATGTCCATTAGAATTAGTCTAAATTAGATCTTAATCAATTCGTTTTCTTTAAACCCTAGATCTAAACATTAAAAAAATGTACCGGCAAAAACCTTTTTTCAAGGATCACATACAAAAACAACACAAAAGATAAAAAAAACAACACACACACATATAGATGAACAAAATTTATTTATAACAGTTTGTTACCTGCTTCATTTGTTGAGCCATAGGTATCCGATGGGAGCAAACTGGGATCACCTGGGGCATAAAACCATGTTGCTTACCATATGGTACCCTTTTGCCATCCTCCTTTTACTTTATTTCTCAGCCGACGCCTGCTTCCACTTTGTGCTTACCAAAGTTATATGGGCGCATTCTGTGCCGTCTTTCTTACAAGAAGGATACCAAAAAGAGTTAAGTGTTTAATTGTTTATCTATTGTTGGTGTTTTTATCTGTTCTGTTGTCTTTCCGTGTGATTCTTTAAAAGGGCTTTTGTGGAACTATTGGATTGTTGTATGTTCCTCTTTTATACGTCCTCGTCTTACTTTCTACCATTCTTGCTTATAGCCACTCCCCCCCCCCCCTTCTGTCTTTTTGCAAAACAGAACCGTACACCTCCATCTACTTTATTACTAGAACCAGTTTTACCGCGGTCTTCATTTCTCATAGTTCTTTCAAAGATCGCCAAATGCTATCGTTATAAATTGACGTAGTCATAGTTACTGGGCAGGGAGGGTAAACAGCGTATTTCATGGCTTTCAGAGCTGCTATATCAGAATCAGTGAGGGTAAACAGCGTACTGATTGGCTTTCAGGGCTGCTATACCAGGATTTTTTTTAATTTTACGTTTTGATCATTTTTATTGGTTAGTTTCTTTAAGTTCAGTGACATCCGCTGCGTTGTCAGATTATAGACTTTTTTTTTTTAGCTAACAGGAAGAAACATTCGAGCTGAAGACGAAGTAAATACAGCTTTTGCATAATTCGAGTTTGCGTTGTTATAAAAACTGTGATAAAACACAGTAAATGCTTTCATTATTATTTTTTAATCCATAGTAACAAATACATTTAGTATAACTCATGTAAAGATGTAAAAATACAAATTCTTCACCAAGCAGTAAACGTAGCCGGTCTGCTACTCATTTACGTAAGACAGCTAAAGTGAGAGAGAAGGGAAACGGTCTTTGGATTCTGGAGTAGATAAAGAGAAACTTTTTTTTAAAATCTGCTCTCCCCCCCCCTCCCCCGGGGCCGTATGTAGTGTAAGTAGGTCACATCCTTCTGCGATCCAGGAGTGTGTTGACAAGGCCGACATTGTGAGCACAGATTTGGTATTTACTATGAGCGTGGGATGAACTCTTTCAAACACGAGATGTGAAGGGACACGTGTGGTAATAGGTCACTAATGAAGCTATTTATGGTATATCATTTGTTGATAGCTGAAATACTTCCTCTGTCAGTAATTATGACTGCTCCAACTCCATGTCATGACTAAATAAACACGGACATATTTTAATGGTTTACTATGTGACCCAAATTCGTGCGTGTACCAACAAAAAAAATGATTCTGCAACAGGGCTGGAGGGGTCAGGTCGGGCCCCAGGGTCAGTTGCTATCGAACCTCCAATCTAAACAAGGAAAGGACTGGCAATCTCAGTGCCGCCTTAACGCATGGGCCCACCTGGGCACTGCCTAGGGGTCCAACAGCCTGTGGAAATCTATGTATATGAGTGTGTATGGCGTGTGTGCTGTGCGTGCCCACGAGCCCTCGATGTTGTTAAGACAGTCATAACTAGCATAAACATAGTTATATGTTATTTTTTAATGTTTGTCTGTAATAGTAAATGAGCCATTGCCGTGAGCTAAAGAACCCAAGCAGAAACGACTGCTTGGTCGGAGAAATGAAAATGATCTCTCTCTCTCTCTCTCTCTCTCTCTCTCTCTCTCTCATGTCGGACCTGTTCTACAGGTTGTGAAGTTCATGCAAGAATGAATAAAGTGTGCAGCGTCGTCAGTGAACAAGAGGTCATAAATTAGTATCTCTCTAACTTTTTGTTTCAAGCTTCCATCACCGCCACAACTTACAGCAACAAAAGACAGTCATAAACTGCTGCATGCTATCATCAACATTAAGAACAAACGGATTCTTCTTATTCTTGTATCAGAAGGCCGGGAATGAAAATGAAAACAAAAATATATGGAGCAGACTTGTTTTGTTTTACAGTTCTTGTATGACCAGGAAAAGAAAATCTTCAAAGTTATCATCTGCGACTAAATTTCTAATTCTAGGTACCATGCCGCGTGGCGTAGGCGATCATTTCTCTCCACAATTCCTTGTCTTTAGACTTGATTATTAGATCCGCCGGTGACTTTCTTCCTAGCCACACTGACAGCCCATCCAGTAACTTCTCTTTCTCTCTCTCTCTCTCTCTCCCTCTCTCTCTCTCTCTCTCTCTCTGTTTTGCTCTGTCTCTTCTTCCCTCAGTTTTTCCAGTTGCCACAGTGTGTTCCAATTTTCCTCTTCTCAGGAAATGCCCTACAAATCTCGCTTGTCTGCCTCTGATCTTTGGTATAATTTGCCTTTTATCTCCAGCCTCTCTTAAGACTTCTTCGTTGGTTTTCTTAGCTGTCCATGGTACCTTCAACATCCTCCTTATGAATCACATTTCCATGGCCTCCATTTCTCGCTGTACTCTCTTATTCACAGACCATGCTTCACGCCCATAAAACAAAATTGGCTCAATGTAACATTTAAGTACTCGGAATCTTGTTTCTATTGATATTTAAAATTTAATTAATTTTTTTAAAGTACAAAATGTACACAGAAAGAAATATTCTTAACCCCCACTTCACTTCCTTTATATATATATATATACGTTAAATTTTCTTCTTGCTGAATTAATTTTGCTGAATGAATGTAGCCTTGGGCTTTCGTTCCTTCACTGTCTATTCACAATTAATACCGATCGGCGTTGACTCAACTAAGCTAATCATACTCCATATCTAAAAAAGCCTGAGAAAGTCAACGCCGAGGGTATGCAAGTTCAGCCCTTTAGTTCGTTTGCTGTCACTCCAAAAGTAAAAATTTTTTAAAATAAAGTATTTGAAACTGTTGTACTATAAACTGTACTTAGTAATAATTAGCATCAGTGTTGACTTTTTACACACACACACAAAAATCTCCCAATTTATCACCAAAAACCACCCTAAGCAAACTTAATTTAATCGTCTCAAAATATCACCGTAGAAGGTCTCTGGTTCGATTTCGCACGGGGGCGGATTTTTTTTTTCAGACCCACCGGCAACGGGGCCAACCCGGCCTCAAGTAACAGGTACCTGGGGCATCCCTGGGAAAGCAACGGCAGCGAGAACAAATGCTGGCATCATTATCTCAAACGATGTAGTGCAGTGGCTCTCAACTTTTGTATGCCTAAGGACCACTTTTCCAACGACACGTAAGTTCTGGACCATCATCTAAGATGTACTATCATAATGTCGTGAAGCGTAAACTGTTATTGTCTAACAGACGGCACTCGATACCCGGTGGTTAAAGCAGCCACAGACCACGTGATAATGCTCTGAGGAGCCCTGAAACCACTGGCCTGGTGGCAAAAAAAAAATGAAGGCACTAACACTTCATACCCGTACTGGCAAGCAAACTGGGGCATAACTGTTTCAAAACATTTTATAAGTGAGAGAGAGATGGGAGAGAGAGAGAGGTAGAGAGAGAACGAGAGAGAGAGAGGGAGGGAGAGAGAGAGCGAGAGAGAGAGAGAGAGGGAGAGAGAGGGAGGGAGAGAGAGAGGGAGGGAGGGAGGGAGGGAGAGAGAGGGAGAGAGAGCGAGAGAGAGAGGGAAAGAGAGAAGGAGGGAGAGAGAGCGAGAGAGAGAGGTAGAGAGAGAGGGAGGGAGAGCGAGAGGGAGAGAGAGGTAGAGAGAGAGGGATAGAGAGACAGCGTGGGAGAGAGAGAGGGAGAAACAGAGAGGGAGGTAGAGAGCGAGAGAGAGAGAGGGGGGAGAGAGAGGGAGGGAGGGAGGGAGAGAGAGAGAGGGAGGGAGAGAGAGAGAGGGAAAGAGAGAAGGAGGGAGAGAGAGCGAGAGAGAGAGGTAGAGAGAGAGGGAGGGAGAGCGAGAGGGAGAGAGAGGTAGAGAGAGAGGGATAGAGAGACAGCGTGGGAGAGAGAGAGGGAGAAACAGAGAGGGAGGTAGAGAGCGAGAGAGAGAGAGGGAGGGAGAGAGAGCGAGAGAGAGAGAGGGGGGGAGGGAGAGAAAGAGTGGGTTTTAAACAAAGCTGTTTCTCTCTTATTTCACAGTTTTTATTTTACCACATTTGTAATTATTAGTTTATCCAGGACCTAGTTTGCAGACTTCATATTAACTTACATTTTAAAAAATAAAGTTTCAACTTACACGTTTTCAGACTGCGTCATTTCTTTCAGGGGATGCAGTCTCAAGATGAAACGAGGCCCTCATGTCACAGGCCGCTACATATTATACTGTTCTAACCCCGGGTCATGACTTCTGACCTCCGAGAGAAATTTTCTAAGCC
This sequence comes from Achatina immaculata, assembly GCA_009760885.1. Classification (NCBI taxonomy): domain Eukaryota; kingdom Metazoa; phylum Mollusca; class Gastropoda; order Stylommatophora; family Achatinidae; genus Lissachatina; species Lissachatina immaculata. Next base: position 52,884,749 of record CM019692.1, read on the forward strand.
AGTGCAAAATTCCCCGCCTCCCCACTTATCTGTTTTCACCCACACCCATACCCCACCCACCCCTCCTTCTTTTATTTTGAATAGTTTTAACACGTGTTTTATAGTGCTCATTTGTACAGGGTCCGGCATACAACAAAGCTGGATTTAACTGACGTAGTGAGCAGAAACTGAATACGTGTGAAAAAAAAAACTACGTTAGAGATGAACCAGACAAAAAAGGTCATTTTTAACAATGGCTTCTTGGCCAACATAACATCGCGCACTCACTGTTGAAACTTATTTTAAAAGTGGAGAATCGTCTGTTATTGTACAAAGTTTCGTCGTCATTTTGAGTTGCATCCCCGTGATAATGTTCCCGATCGAAGGACAAACCAATTTTGAAGTGGGTCAAAAAAATTGAAAGAAACCGCTAATTGCCTTAATAACAAGTCTACTGGTCGTCCAAGAACTCGACAGACACCTGAACGAATTAATGAAGTCCGCAACGCATTACTGAGTAGCCCTCGGTTATCAGGTGTTAGGAACACTTTGGCACCTGGCATCCTCTTAATAGTGATCTTTATGTGCAGATGCTAATTGAATGGTTCATTCCAGACTTGGCCAATAGAAATAAGAGACTAATATGGCTTCAACAATATGGAGCAACTGCCCACACAGCCCGTCAGTCAATAGCCATGCTGCGACAAGCATTTCCCAATCGAATTATTTCCAGATTTGAGGATATTCATTGGCCTACAAGGTCACCGGATTTATCGGCCGCAGACTTCTTTTTGTGGGGGTATTTCAAGAACAAGTGTATGCTAATCGACCACAGTCGATTGCAGACCTAAAAGATCGAATCCGACACTGCATTTAAAATATCCTTTGAACATGTTAAACGGTGTTATGCAGGAATTTTCCAGACGCCTGGCTGGATGTATGAAATGTAATGGCGGTCATCTAACCGGCGTAATTTTCAAAACCTAAATATAATTGTCAGTAAAAATAAAATTATGTAATTCATCATCATCATCATCAAAATTATACCTAGCTAATACATGCTATAATACACTGACATTCACAGTTTTAGGGCAATACAATAATAGTAATACCAAAAAAAAAATTACATCCTTTATTAATGCTGCCCTTATCTCTGCTGCTGTTATAGTCCATCCTACTGTTTCCTTGCCATTATCTTTTTCCTGTCCTTTATTTGACGTTATTTGAACGCTGCCTGTTAGTTTGTTTTCATTTGAAACTGCATTTTCTCTCTCACTGTATTTGCTTTACATTTTTCTTCTATAAATCATAATTGTATGTGAGATCCGTCTTACGGTGAACGTTATTAATCTGCACAAACATCTCTGATGTGGACTGAGGGGATGTATTAGAATTTCACAATTTCTCCATTGTTCTATCTACTTCTTCATTGTCAAGAACAATAAATCATTTTGATCTTGTCTTCCTGGTTGTCTCTACCTTATCTACTGGCAATTTATTGGGTTTTGTCTTTATGTGTTTGTTATTGTGTCGCACAGTTGTATTTAGGTTCCTTATTGCCTGTATCTGTGAACTAGTATTAGGTTGATGTTTCCATATGTGTGCCCATCTGCTTAACGCCGGATCAAGTTCAATGAGATCCTTTAATGCATCCTCTATGTATATCTGCCCATGTTTGTTATTTAATGCAGGATATCCCAAGCGTACATCATTAATTATTTTATTTTTCGTCGTGTGTGATTGTGACCTACTGGCACAATTTAGAATATCTTTCATACATGTTTTAAGTTCATCCTCATCCGGAATATCATCATAATTTGATGCCAGTCCTTCATCATTCATGTTAATATCAGTTACAGTACATATTGTGCCGTGTGAACTACTTGTACTATCAATTTTTTCTCTGACAGTTATTACATTCGTTTAATTCTCTTCTTTCGTTTCAATCTTGCCTTCTCCCAAACATGTATAACTATCTCTTGTTACTATAGTTACAGTAGTGGTTTCTTCATCTTTGCTCATATAATAAGACTACGGAACTACGTCATTTAACACGATCCTGTCTGTTTCTACGCTAATATCATCTGTGGCTACATCCTTCGTCTGTATTAAATAGTTTTCATTCACTGTAGCACCTATATCAGCTGTATTTGTATCTCTCCTAACTAACTCTCTATCTGTCATAGAGGTATGGGTGTCTGGTTAATTTGTCTGTAGCTGCTGACATAGTTCTGTTGTCCATAACTGTCTGGCTACTAGCCTCTACTAATTTTACCTTAGTTTTATTCATCTTCGCCTCACTTGTATTGTTTCGCCTATCTTTGTCTGATTTCGTACTCACTACAGCATTTATTTCTTTCCTCTCAGTCCTAACCAACCTTTTAGTGTTGTGTGGCATATATCTGCTGCTATTTCCTTTAAAAGAATTGTGTTATTTGTCTCTACACCTTGTGTCGTTGTAGGCTGTTTGTCTGTTTTGATAACTCATGTCTGTATAGTGTTCCTGGTTTTGATATTTGTTTCTTCTTCCATGTCTCTTATTTCTATATATAAAAAAGTTCTGTGTCTGTCTAAAGTCTGTTCTAGGATAAAAACTGCAATGTGTTCTCATATTTCTTTCCTGTCTCAACTCTCTACCTAACCTAGCTACTTCTCTCCTCAGGTATCGTATCTCCCATTTTAATATATCTGTTTCTTGTATTTCTTCTCTGTATTTTGTCATTTTCTCTAACGTTATCTCTGAAAAATCTCTGAATTATTGTTACTCTATGAAATAATCAGTGAAATAATCAGTAATTTCTAGTGAAAAAATATACTAACAAAGCAGTATAAATCAAACACATATACACCGTAATTGCAACAATAATCTAATACATAACTGTCTCTTGTTCTTGGCTGAATACACTGTCCCTCCGTCGTTGGTGTTGTTGCTCTTTGCGAATGTCTAATTAATGTTCTCTATATACCACCATTGTTAAAGAAACAAATCGCATCAGTTCATTCCAGCACGTGATCGTCTGTACTTCGCGTTATCCTATCTTTGTTGATTTCTTTGTTAATACTGATAATGTCGGAGTTCTGAATACCACCACTGTTAGAAAGATAACAAATTCTGTGTCTGTCTAAATCATAAAAAGTTTCGTTATAACATCAGCACGTGATCGTTAGTACTTCGTATTGTGGCCGCTGACGTACCTTGGAGGTCTCCTCCCAAATGTCGGGAAAAAGTCACAGGCGCCAGTATAATATTGTATTGGTGTGAACTATCTTATTATTGACGGCACCATTATAATATTTTCGATTGTGTATTATATATTTCTCTTTTAATGACTGATAATAGAAGTGCTCTTTGGTTCTCTGATCATAACACATCGATGTTTCACAAATATTACACTTCCACTAAATCAAAGGAAGTCCGATGAAAAGTTCACTGCATTATTTAATTCTGACAAATAAGTTCATGATGTATTGTCGACAACGTCAATTGGATTGAATCATCGTTCAGTGAGAGATGGTTGCCTATCTAGACTGCCCTGGTCCAGTGTCTCTGACTTCAGCATTTTGTGATCGTGGCCGCTATCCTTCCTAGTTGTGACCAGGACGGAGCTTTTGTCCAGGAGGACGAATCCTCGCCACTAGTAAGTTCCACCCTTGGGTTGAGCCGGTTTACGCATATTATCCCAGTATAGGCGTGTTTAGGACGTGACCGACCTCTAGAGCGGAGGTACCGTGACATGAGTAGTCATTAAGTTTCACCCCTGGGTTAAGCCGGTTTAGGCGTATTATCCCAGCATGGGTGTATATCGGACGTGGCCGGCCTCTAGAGCAGAGGTGCCGTGGTATGAGTAGCTCTCGCCGCGAGACTACTGGACATACCGATTAAGCTTCACTTTATCCTTTCCATCACCTTTTCTACTGCGGCGCCGCATTACAACGTTAATTGCTTTTCCCCATTTTCTTACTTGGCCGGGAGGAGTTTCACTCCACGCGCGGCATCCGAAGAATCTTGCCAGCAGTGTCTTAACCCCTGGGTTAAGCCAGTTCAGGCAATTCGCCTGGTATGAGTGCACATAGGACGTGGCCGACCTCCAGAGCAGAGATGCCGTGATTTGAGTAGTTCTGACCTCGAAACTACTGATTACTTCCCTTAATCCTTTCTTTCACCTTTTCCACAGTGGCGCTAGGCGGCAACCCATTCGCACCTTTCTTCACTGGCCGGGAGGAGCCCCACTCCACGCACAGTAGCTGAATAATCTCGCCAGCAGCGGGTTTTAAATCAGAGTTTTCCCTCTCTCAGATGAGCTACTAAACAAGACTCTCATCTATCCGAAACGTCTGGCTTTCAGGCGCCAGATATTTGCATTCGCCCCTTCTCCTGTCAGTTTGATCAGTTCCGCCACGAGAAGGCCAGAAGCTGGACTTGACTGTCAGAGGCTATTTGAGAAGCACGCCTTGGAGACATTTAGTTGGAGTGGAGAGCGTATCACCCACCCCACCTCCGGCTATGACAGTCCTTAGAACCAATGCTCATGCCTGAAACTTACCATATTTCCGTGCTGTTTTCTTATTACTGAATCTAATATTCTTCCTTATTTTCTGATACACAATATAATCAGATTATTGTCCTTGCCAGAGCCACGTCGGGATGCCACTTTGCACTCATATCCTGCCTGACTTGCAATAGAGCGTTGTGTCGGATGTTAGATGTTGCCAAATATATCCCATCAATTCTTTTTCTGGCTCCATGATTTCTTTAAGTTTTCGGGCGAAATTCTTCAGATCCTGCCTTACGGCCCACCCCTCCCCTTTAGAATGTCAGGAGTTTAGCAGGGACGAAACATTTGCCTTGGGGGAGGGGCGGTACTTTCTCTGACATCTAGAGAGCTGTGATGTTGCTCTACTCTACAGTACAGAGTTCCTGCACACTTCAAATTCTGTGTTACTTTCCCTTCTCAAGCCCCCCTCCCCTCCATTAGAGTGTCAGGAGTTTAATAGGAGTTTGTCGGGGGAGTACTTCCTCTGATGATCTAGGGAGTTGTGTTGTTGTTCCGCTCTCTACAGTAGAATTTCCTGCACACTCCATATTCTGTCTTGCTTTCTCTTCGTGTTGTCTTCGACCCAGATATTCGCATCTCCTTTGCAAACTTGACACCAAACTTGACACACTGAGACCTGAGGCGCGAGACATGGCCAGAGGACACAAGCTTGGGGCTTCTATCAGGATCAGGAGAGGACTGCGGGCTTTGCCATGTCGACAGGGATCAGGATCTGAAGTGACAAACAGCCTCGAACGTAGAAGAAGAAGAAGAAAAAGAAGAAGAAGAAGGCCATCTTACCAGCATCGGAGGCCCATGGGCAAAGTAATCCACTAGCCCCCCCCCCCCATCATTCCTCTCTAACTTATTCAAGTAATGTTAGGAACTAAGTACACATAGTAGACTTAAGCATATTTTTATCAGTACTTAAAGTTCCATGGGCTGATTGGGCCCCATACGTTAAGATGACACTGCTTGACACCACACTTTTTGGAGCAACGAAGGTAAATTATGTTGCCAAACAAACCTAATATTTGCTCCAAAGGTTTTCCCTATCATCTGTTTCTTCCAGCTCTCTTCACAATATCTAGTTGTTCCCAGTTCTACGTGTCCTTCAGTGGGTAGTTGACCTTATCTGGCTTTCCACCTGTAGCTTCCAGCAAGAACTTGTTGTTGTTCTTCTTATTATTATTTGAGCAGCTGTTGAATTCAGCAGCTTTCCGAGCCACTGAGGCTCTTTGCTGCAGACAAGACACGCCTCCATTCCTTTCAGTTCTTGATCTTTTCTTGCCAGTTGTCGATTCCAAAAGCGCGTATATCTTCTTTTAGGTTGTCTCGCCATCGTTGTCTAGGTCTACCTCATGACTTCTATATAGGCCGTCTTTGTTTGTCTAGCCTCCTTCATTCTCTCTAAATGCCCGAACCACCTCGGTCTGTTGTTTTTCATAATGGTTGTTATAAGCGAAGACTTAAAGAGTATGAAGGTTTCTTTGTTACTTCTTATCTTCCACAGCAAGAACTTGTCTCGGAAAAAATGTGATGCTCGCTAAGTAGGAATGAAGGAATTAGAAAATCATCAGGAGAAGTGATCAATCCATAGAGGTGTTGTTACTCATGCCATTTACATGTCAGCGTGATAAGGATTACAACATAACTAAAAATTATGAAATGTAAAAGTATATAGCCGCTAAAATAACGAACAGTATAAAAATACATACAATAAAAGTGTAGAATAATGATACTGAGGATGAGCGCAGTTGTATTACTTAGGCGGAACTCGCATGAAAAATCTGGCACTTCCGTCAACATCCGGTTTGTAATCTGTAAAGATTTCAGTGGCACGTGTAAACTTTGACCAGGTACGTAACTTGGAGTTGTTCTGTTCTCTTGTGTTTTCTTTACCTGGAACATTTTTGTTGTCATAGGCAAAGTTTATAAATTGATTTTTTTTTCGCACATGATATTTCTCTCTCTCTGAACCTTAAGTGCCCAGGGCACATGGGGCTTCCGCAAGGGTTTTCCACAAACATGATATTTAGGATTCAGTTATTGCTTGTGGTGAAGTAGGAACAGACTTATGGAGTGTCCATCCATCGTCCCCAGGGTATGGGATGGTAAGCGGAAGAATTGCCTTGATCAATGGCACACGAAACGAAACAAGTTCATCAACTGTTTCCATGGACAAGGTAGCGAGGCATGTCTGAAAGATGTAGCTGGCCATCATGGAAAAGATGAGGACCCTGTATCAACTGCCACCCTACCATAAGAAGGAGACGGCACATGATGATGACGATTTTTTATTGTAAATGTTTTTCAGTACTAAAGAAAATATTGTAGATGCATAGGGCATAATAGGAGTTTGTTAATTTATTTGTGAACTCGTTAACGGTGCCAAGGTGAATGTGTTAGATGCCACAGACATTAGAACTGGTCATTTGTAACTGATCAAGACCCAACCTTTGGTCAACCCGATCCCCACGGGTTGCTGCATTGATTGAGCTAGGATGACGATGTATTCTGTCAAGTGTTATTTATATTTTGGCTTTGTCATATACATTTCTGGATGTGATACAGTCTAGTGCATAGCCTTTCAGATTGTGCATCACGAGTGAGATAGAGGTATGCTGCCAAATTTTTAAGTGTACAAAATAATTGTTGACAAAATTACAGTGCATTTTTGCTTTTTATATGGTAAATGCCTGCTAGTAGAGAACCCCCAGCAATTTAGTTATTTCTTCCAGTCCAGTGTGAGTTGTAATGGCCAGAGATCTGTGCCACCAAGCATGCTAGCATATCATCATCAGGTGCCGTACCGACTGGCACTAGCTATTATGCTTCTCCAGAGTAAACAATCCTTCATGCAGGCCATCAACTCAGTTGGTGATCTCCTATCACACCATCCCGTCAGACTGTCCAGTATCATTTCTCTTGGTCTTCCTCTTCATCTTCTTCCTTCTATTTTTCCTGTTATAATATTTTCAATGCCCCCTCTTCTCATTGCATGTCCTATGAAGGTACATTGTCTCTTTTTTTTTTACAAGATTTTTTGTCTCTCCAGCTCTTCTCAAACAAACATTCTTCATTAGTTATTTTTGCTGTCCAGGGGATTCGCAACATTCTAATAAACCATATTTCTGCTGCTTCCAATGATTTTTGTGCAAACCTGCCTATTGTCCATGATTCACTTCCATATAACAAGATAGGTTCAATATAGAATTTTAGGACTCATTTTCTAACATTTATTGATAAGGATGTGTTGGCTAATATGTTTCTCATTCTTTGAAATGCTGTCTTTGCTTGGCCTATTCTGTTCCTAATTTCTGTTCTGCATTTCCCATCTGAAGTTATTACTGCTCCAAGGTATTTGAATTTCTGTACCTGCTTTAGAATAGTTCTGTTTAGTTTTATACTGCATGCTGGTGGATTCTGTTTCTTAGATATAACCATAGTCTCTGTCTTTTTGATGTTCAAAGTAAGGTCGTTCTGTTCACTTTCTGCACTTTCTTTGGCAACTTTATCCAAGAGATTTTGCAGGTCTTGTTGGTTCTCAGCTATCAGTACTGTTCTAGCATATCACATTGAAAAAAAATTCTTGTATAATAAAATTTAAAAATTGCTCTCAAATGTCTTCATCTCCCTGGACTGAGCTGGTGCTCTTTGCAGTTGATGCAGTGAAGATTTTGAGGCACAGCATCATGTTGTTTTGGGAGCAGGTTTGATAATGAATGATGCCATTATATCTTATCAGAGGTTTGATTGTCATTTATCATTGATGTTGATATATCTTGTCAGAGGTTTGGTTGTCATAGATGCTAATATGTCCTGTCAGAGGTTTGGTTGTCATTTGTCATAGATGCTAATTATCTTGTCAGAGGTTTGGTTGTCATTTGTCATAGATGCTAATTATCTTGTCAGAGGTTTGGTGTCATAGATGCTAATATGTCCTGTCAGAGGTTTGGTTGTCAGTGATGCTAATATATTTTGTTAGAGGTTTGGTTGTCAGTGATGCTAATATATTTTGTTAGAGGTTTGGTTGTCAGTGATGCTAATATATTTTGTTAGAGGTTTGGTTGTCATTGATGCTAATATATCCAGTCAGAGGTTTGGTTGTCAGTGATGCTAATATATTTTGTTAGAGGTTTGGTTGTCAGTGATGCTAATATATCTTGTCAGAGGTTTTGTTGTCAGTGATGCTAATATATCCTGTCAGAGGTTTTGTTGTCAGTGATGCTAATATATCTTGTCAGAGGTTTTGTTGTCAGTGATGCTAATATATCTTGTCAGAGGTTTTGTTGTCAGTGATGCTAATATATCCTGTCAGAGGTTTTGTTGTCATAGATGCTAATATATCATGTTAGAAGTTTGGTTGTCAGTGATGCTAATATATCATGTCAAAAGTTTGGTTGTCATAGATGTTAATATATTCTGTCAGAGGTTTGGTTGTCACAGATGCTAATATATATTATCAGAGGGTTGGTTGTCATAGATGCTAATATATATTATAAGAGGTTTGATTGTAATTTGTCATTGATGCTAATATATCTTATCAAAGGTTTGATTGTAATTTGTCATTGATGCTAAAATTTCTTGTCAGAGGTTTGGTTGTCATAGATGCTAATATATCTTGTCAGAGGTTTGATAGTCATGGGGCGATACCGTAGAAAGAAGATGCACAAAGGTGATAAACCACTGAAGGAAAAGTATCGCACAAAGCGCAGAACCCGTGATTTGGATCAGATTCATGGGGACATGAAGCAACCAGAACAGCTTATAAACCAAGAGGTTGACCTTGATAAGCCGGGATCTGCACAGCATTACTGTCTGCATTGTGCGTAAGTATTTTTGTGTTTTTTAATGTAGTGTTAAGATTCATTCCTGCTGTCATTGTTATCACTGGAGGATGGTTGTTATATATCTCCAGCTAATTCTGTCCTTGCTCTCATGATCAGGCAGATTCTTATTCATCTCTTATGTTGTATATAACATCCTCATTCTCATTTCCCATTGATATTTCTCTCAGATGTATTCATTATAGTGTTATGTCTTTTAATATTTGGCCCAAACATAACAATTGTGTCAATTGTGTTTTCAGTTGCGCATGATATGGTACTTCTTTGGGGTTTTTTTTTCTGCTCTGCATGTAGGATGTGCCCCAACGCTTCAGCATATCCACATTTCTTATGTGACGCTTGTTCTTCTTGTGCTGTGGATGGTGAAATGGTCTCTAGATTTAAAGACTACCTATGAACATGACAATAAAACAGCAGTGAACCAAAACAGGCACCTACCGCTGTGGATTAGTATTGTTAGCTGGCAAGTGAGGAGGAAAAAATACTGAATACAAATCAGTGAAAGGCAGTGGGAAAGCACTGCCATGGTTTATTTTGCCATCAGAATGTGCTTCAGCAGGCGGTAAATACCAGCGTAAAGGTCTGCTCACATGAGGCAGTAAATACCAGTGTAAATGTCTGCTCACACGAGGCAGTAAATACCAGCGTAAAGGCCTGCTCACACGAGGCAGTAAATACCAGCGTAAATGTCTGCTCACACGAGGCAGTAAATACCAGTGTAAATGTCTGCTCACACGAGGCAGTAAATACCAGCATAAAGGCCTGCTCACACGAGGCAGTAAATACCAGCATAAAGGCCTGCTCACACGAGGCAGTAAATACCAGTGTAAATGTCTGCTCACACGAGGCAGTAAATACCAGTGTAAATGTCTGCTCACACGAGGCAGTAAATACCAGTGTAAATGTCTGCTCACACGAGGCAGTAAATACCAGTGTAAATGTCTGCTCACACGAGGCAGTAAATACCAGTGTAAATGTCTGCTCACACGAGGCAGTAAATACCAGTGTAAATGTCTGCTCACACGAGGCAGTAAATACCAGTGTAAATGTCTGCTCACACGAGGCAGTAAATACCAGTGTAAATGTCTGCTCACACGAGGCAGTAAATACCAGCGTAAAGGCCTGCTCACACGAGGCAGTAAATACCAGTGTAAAGGCCTGCTGACACGAGGCAGTAAATACCAGTGTAAATGTCTGCTCACACGAGGCAGTAAATACCAGTGTAATGTCTGCTCACACGAGGCAGTAAATACCAGTGTAAATGTCTGCTCACACGAGGCAGTAAATACCAGCGTAAATGTCTGCTCACACGAGGCAGTAAATACCAGTGTAAATGTCTGCTCACACGAGGCAGTAAATACCAGTGTAAATGTCTGCTCACACGAGGCAGTAAATACCAGTGTAAAGGCCTGCTCACGAGGCAGTAAATACCAGTGTAAATGTCTGCTCACACAGGCAGTAAATACCAGCATAAAGGTCTGCTCACACGAGGCAGTAAATACCAGCATAAAGGCCTGCTCACACGAGGCAGTAAATACCAGTATAAAGGCCTGCTCACACGAGGCAGTAAATACCAGCATAAAGGCCTGCTCACACGAGGCAGTAATACCAGTATAAAGGTCTGCTCACACGAGGCAGTAAATACCAGCATAAAGGCCTGCTCACACGAGGCAGTAAATACCAGCATAAAGGCCTGCTCACACGAGGCAGTAAATACCAGTATAAAGGCCTGCTGACACGAGGCAGTAAATACCAGCATAAAGGCCTGCTCACACGAGGCAGTAAATACCAGTATAAAGGTCTGCTCACACGAGGCAGTAAATACCAGCATAAAGGTCTGCTCACACGAGGCAGTAAATACCAGCGTAAAGGCCTGCTCACACGAGGCAGTAAATACCAGCGTAAAGGCCTGCTTACATGGAGCATCCTTGCTAGGGCTGGTCATTCAGAGGAAGTTTATTAATACAGGAAATAGCATGGAGATATTGTGGGTTCAGTTCCAGACCACCACAGTAAAGTGAATGTTGCAATAAAATGAGTCGTCACCAAGTGTTTTGCCTTCCTGGTACATATAAAAGCCTACAGTCATGTTTATGCCATAGTGTAATAAGTGAACAATATGCCGACTCTAGAACAGTGATTCTCCACATCCCAGGTCCCAGATATTCCTTTTCAACCCGGGCTACTCTGAATCCACCCCAAATGTTAAATCATCATCCAGCAAGAGTTTTCCACTGTTTGAAATTTTTGTACATTCAAAATTCCTCCACCCGTCACCCACTGATTGAGAAAAACAAAAATTTTAAATATTTGATGTTGCTGAAAGATGCTGATCTTCATCAGCTGAGTCCACAGTGGATCGTGATGTGTTAATTTCCTTCAAGAACTCCTTTGCTTTCACAAGCAGGTTATCAGTTTGGCACGAGAGGCCTAGTTTTTGGCATGTCTTGACTTGTGATATGCCTTTCTTGCTGAGCTTAATCATTTCTAGCTTTTTATTTCTAAATGAGAGACATATGACTCTTCCTTTCACTTGCATACTTTGGGACCAAACAGGCCCAATTTCAATATAACAACAATGAAGAAGTTCATAACGCAGTATCACAAAGCGCAGCAGAGTGAGTTGTGACTGTAATTCACAAGTCTTTATGAGCTGTATACAGATTTGTGAAGTATTCATATCACCACTCTGTTGTGCTTGTCTCAGTTTGCTAAAATTTTAACTGTTATTGATGAAGCAGAAGTGTAGATCTTTTTTTTTTCCAGTTTGGTTAAAAAAATAAAACATAATTTATTAAATGAAATATTTCAGCATAAATACCTTGTATACTGGCTGTAAATAGTCCTCCTAAGTGTTACTTTGTTATTGTTCATTGCTAATGAAATAGACTGAGACAGTTACTATCTCTTTCATCCAGGAAATATTTTATCAATGAGAAAGCGTTGAGCGATCATTTCAAGACCAAGCCTCACAAGAGACGGTAAGTCTTACAGAGCTCAAAAAATGTCATTTTGTCCTTGGTTATAATGTTCACACAGTCGGGAGAAGAAAATTTTGTACCTAAACACATGCCAGGGTTTGTTTAAGAGCATAGATAGCCCTGGCAGAGGGATATCAAAGATATCATTGAGTTATCTTTAACTGTATTTTTGTTAACTAATTGTCGCTGCAACAGGGTGAGTGTCATTTTGTCAAAGTGTCATTGCTATGGCACAGGTGTCATTTTATTATAATGCCATTGCTACAGGCTCATTGTTATTTTATTGTGCTGTCATTGCTATGGCTTAGGTGCCATTGTTATTATAATGTCTTTGCTACGTACTGGGTGTCATACTGTCTTTGATGGTGACTGTCATCTGTATTCTGTTCTCAGGTTGAAAGCTTTGCAGGTGGAACCCTACACTCAAGAGGAAGCAGATCGAGCCGCTGGCATGGGCTCATACGTGGCAGTAAATACCAGTATAAAGGCCTGCTCACACGAGGCAGTAAATACCAGCATAAAGGCCTGCTCACACGAGGCAGTAAATACCAGTATAAAGGTCTGCTCACACGAGGCAGTAAATACCAGCATAAAGGCCTGCTCACACGAGGCAGTAAATACCAGCATAAAGGCCTGCTCACACGAGGCAGTAAATACCAGTATAAAGGCCTGCTGACACGAGGCAGTAAATACCAGCATAAAGGCCTGCTCACACGAGGCAGTAAATACCAGTATAAAGGTCTGCTCACACGAGGCAGTAAATACCAGCATAAAGGCCTGCTCACACGAGGCAGTAAATACCAGCATAAAGGCCTGCTCACACGAGGCAGTAAATACCAGTATAAAGGCCTGCTTACATGGAGCATCCTTGCCAGGGCTGGTCATTCAGAGGAAGTTTATTAATACAGGAAATAGCATGGAGATATTGTGGGTTCAGTTCCAGACCACCACAGTAAAGTGAATGTTGCAATAAAATGAGTCATCACCAAGTGTTTTGCCTTCCTGGTACATATGAAAGCCTACAGTCATGTTTATGCCATAGTGTAATAAGTGAACAATATGCCGAGTCTAGAACAGTGATTCTCCACATCCCAGGTCCCAGATATTCCTTTTCAGCCCGGGCTACTCTGAATCCACCCCAAATGTTAAATCATCATCCAGCAAGAGTTTTCCACTGTTTGAAATTTTTGTACATTCAAAATTCCTCCACCCGTCACCCACTGATTGAGAAAAACAAAAATTTTAAATATTTGATGTTGCTGAAAGATGCTGATCTTCATCAGCTGAGTCCACAGTGGATCATGATGTGTTAATTTCCTTCAAGAACTCCTTTGCTTTCACAAGCAGGTTATCAGTTTGGCACGAGAGGCCTAGTTTTTGGCATGTCTTGACTTGTGATATGCCTTTCTTGCTGAGCTTAATCATTTCTAGCTTTTTATTTCTAAATGAGAGACATATGACTCTTCCTTTCACTTGCATACTTTGGGACCAAACAGGCCCAATTTCAATATAACAACAATGAAAAAGTTCATAACGCAGTATCACAAAGCGCAGCAGAGTGAGTTGTGACTGTAATTCACAAGTCTTTATGAGCTGTATACAGATTTGTGAAGTATTCATATCACCACTCTGTTGTGCTTGTCTCAGTTTGCTAAAATTTTAACTGTTATTGATGAAGCAGAAGTGTAGATCTTTTTTTTTTTTCCAGTTTGGTTAAAAAAATAAAACATAATTTATTAAATGAAATATTTCGGCATAAATACCTTGTATACTGGGTGTAAATAGTCCTCCTAAGTGTTACTTTGTTATTGTTCATTGCTAATGAAATAGACTGAGACAGTTACTATCTCTTTCATCCAGGAAATATTTTATCAGTGAGAAAGCGTTGAGCGATCATTTCAAGACCAAGCCTCACAAGAGACGGTAGGTCTTACAGAGCTCAAAAAATGTCATTTTGTCCTTGGTTATAATGTTCACACAGTCGAGAGAAGAAAATTTTGTACCTAAACACATGCCAGGGTTTGTTTAAGAGCATAGATAGCCCTGGCAGAGGGATATCAAAGATATCATTGAGTTATCTTTAACTGTATTTTTGTTAACTAATTGTCGCTGCAACAGGGTGAGTGTCATTTTGTCAAAGTGTCATTGCTATGGCACAGGTGTCATTTTATTATAATGCCATTGCTACAGGCTCATTGTTATTTTATTGTGCTGTCATTGCAATGGCTTAGGTGCCATTATAATGTCATTGCTACAGATTAGATGGCATGTAGTTCTACTATCATTGCTATGGCTTAGGTGTCATTGTTATTATAATGTCTTTGCTACGTACTGGGTGTCATACTGTCTTTGATGGTGACTGTCATCTGTATTCTGTTCTCAGGTTGAAAGCTTTGCAGATGGAACCCTACACTCAAGAGGAAGCAGATCGAGCCGCTGGCATGGGCTCATACGTGGCCCCAAAACCAGTGCATGTCACGTCACAGGAGCTTATTCTGACACAGCAGAACTAGAGGTGGGCGCACGGAGATCTCAAGATGGCCTGACTACAAGAAGAAAATGCAAGTGTTTTGGTTTTGCATAGAGTGAGTCAGTGTTGATAGATGCAGTCTTTTGCGATTGTTGTACATGTTCTGTATGTACAGACCCGCACAGTTGCATTTCTTCTTCTCTCTCCAGCATCTATAAAGGTTTCCAGGACAATACAGAAAGGTGCTTGAGCTTATGGAAGTTGGTGAAACATTTCTGTGAAAACTGAAAGTAAAGTGTTGGCTTGTTCATAATCTTCTTTTGGTGTGTTAGAATGTCCTGATGCAGACATTTCTCGTGAATGGTAGCCAACCAAGTGCAGCTTGTTGGAACAGTACAGATTTGTTTATCAGTTGTGACAGTATGCAACCAGATAGAACTTATTGGAACAGTACCGACCTGTATGTATGTTGTGACGGTATACAGCCAAGTACAGCTTGTTGGAGCAGTACAGATTTGTTTATCTTTGTGACAATATGCAGACAAGTACAGCTTGTTTCAACAGTACGGATTTGTTCATCTTTGTGACAATATACAGCCAAGTACAGCTTTGTGGAACAGTACAGACTTGTAATGGTTGTGGTCTGTAGGGACAAAATAGTAAACAACCAAGTGTGGAAAGACAACAGACATGCAGCTACCAACTGTGTATGAGTGTATATATTTTTTTCATATATGTGTGTGTGATACAGAAGGCTGGGATGGGATGGGCAGATGGTGGTGTGGGGTGTGTGTGAGATACAAAGGGCTGGGATAGGATGGACAGATGGTGGTGTAGGGTGTGTGTGTGAGGTAAATAGAGGGCTGGGATGGAATGGGCAGATGGTGGTGTGGTGTGTGTGTGTGAGGTACATAGAGGGCTGGGATGGGATGGGCAGATGTTGGTGTGGTGTATGTGTGCAAAAAAAAAGGCAGTTCTGAGTGTTTGTTTCTGACATAATGAAATTTCAGGAATCAAGTTTTTCCACTTTTGCTTTTCCCAAGTGGGCATTTGAGTGGTGAAGTAGTTAGTGAACTGATCTCTCATGATGACGGTCAGGGGTGTGAATCTGGCCGGAGGAGTCCCAGTCAGCCAGCTGTGGAAATGGATACTCTGACTTCTTCCAGAGTTGGGGAAGGAAAGGTTGCTGACTACATCAGCCACTAGTGTGCTGACAGGTCAGGGAAAATATGGGCACTGACACCATATCCCTATGTGCCTCTTAAGGCATTACATGGTTACCTTTACCTTTTACCAAGCACACAGTATACAAGTATTTACTTTGGGAAATTGATTTATTTCTTAGATCAGGAGTGGCCAGACTTTATAACCCAGTGATCCTCTTTATAGAATGAAAGGCTTTCACAACTTATCGTGGTTCACATTATAGCACTTTATGTTTGCATTGACTAGAAATTTTAAAAAATGAAGTGTACAACCTGGCAGAGTGAATCCATATTTTAATTATATAATAAAATTATACATACAGAAATGTTATTGTCTTTTTTGTTGTGTTTATTAAAAAACTGAAATTGTAAATAGCATGACAGAAATTACGGTAGGAATGATAAAAGATGTTTCGTAAAACTGTGGATATTCAGACTGTTTGAAGCTAAGTTTCAGTTCTCAGAAAAAAATGAGCATGCTTTTCTGAGTATTTGTCGATGAAACCGAGTTCATCTCCTGGGATGTTAAGAACACAGTTATCTTAACGTAGCCTTTGTGAGACAGGGAACATAGATCTGATTGCTTAAAAACTCTGACCTACTTCTGTAGCCCAGAAACCTGTAGCAATCAACACTAATTGTAATTGCAAATGTTATTTTTGTAAAATGTAATGTCAGGTTGGTGGAAGGATGGGGATAAGGAGATTGCCGGCAGGAGTGAGGAAAATCTAGTTTGAAACCAAAGAATCCAGGAGATGACAAGCCTATGTGTCTCTACAACAATGGCTGTCAGAATTAGGTGAACAATGAATGAATAATCTTTATTTTTAAAGGGTAAAGAATTGGGCACGCAGGCCCGTCTTACATTCTGCCCTTCATCACTCCGTCTTTCATTCTTCCCACACAGTCAATTTAATACAAGTACAAATTGCATGAAGCAAAAGCATATCAAAAGAGTGTAAGATTGAACAAAACAGAACCAGCAGACTATAGGTGGCGGGGAATGGAGTTTAAGCACTCATCAGATTCCTCATGCCAGAGTCGGAGTGTCTCTGTGGGACTGTCTCAGAGCCGTTGAGCCTGACATGGAGAAGGGGCTTGTTTATCTGTTGTGACAATATGCAACCAAATACAACTTGTTGGAACAGCACAGACTTGTCATCTGTTGTGACAATATACTGCCAAGTACAGCTTTGTGGAACAGAACAAACTTGTAGCAGTAGTGGTCTGTAGGGACAAAATAGCAGTAAACAACCAAGTGTGGAAAGACAACAGACATGCAGCTACCAACCGTGTATCTTTCTTGCATCCTTCCCGTGCCGCTAAACGTCACATAGGGCCCGCATGGTAGTTCGCCAAGATTTCATGTCTTCTGCGAGTTTTTCAATCTCATCAAGGGATGTTATGCCTGCTGAACTGTCCTCTCAACAGTGTCCTCTTTAGAGTTTCACTTGGTTGACCTCTTTTTCTTCGGCCTGTTGTGTTCCATTTGATAGCTTGTTTGGGGATCCCATGACTGTTTCTTCTCATCATTTGACTGACATATGTCCATCTTCTTTTTCTGATCACCCATGAGACAGGTTGTAGTTTGCTCATCTTCCTTATCTCTGTGTTGTTCTTGAATTTGTTCCACTTTATACCGAGTATTTTCCTTGTGGATTTGTTTTTGTATATGAGTGTATATATTTTTGTCATATGTGTGTGTGGTGTGTGCATGAGATACAGAGGGCTGGGATGGGATGGGCAGATGGTGATGTGTGTGTGTGTGAGATACAGAGGGCTGGGATGGGATGGGCAGATGGTGGTGTGTGTGTGTGAGATACAGAGGGCTGGGATGGGATGGGCAGATGGTGGTGTGTGTGTGAGATACAGAGGGCTGGGATGGGATGGGCAGATGGTGGTGTGTGTGTGAAATACAGAGGGATAGGATGGGATGGGCGTGCGTGCGTGCATGTGTGTGTACACAGCTCTGAGTGTTTGTTTCTGACATAATGAAGTTTCAAGAATCAAGTTTTTCCACTTTTACTTTTGCTAAGTGGGCGTTTGAGTGGTGAAGTAGACATTTAGAAGTTACAGGCCAGTTTGAAAATTTGATATAGATAGATAGAGATTAGATATGCTGATGACAGTGTTACTGTCCGCAACACAAAAAGGAATGGAAAAACTAATTATGTCAGTCCGTAAGAATATTGAAAAGCAGCTGCTCTTGCCCAGGTGAGCCCTCTATTGCTCAACATCCTTTCTTTTGTTCTTCTCCATCTTTCCTTACTTCTGTTCCCCTGTGGTGCCCATCTTAGTGCTATTTTTGGTAGTGAGTTGTCAGTCATTCTAAGCACATGTCCCAACCATCGCCAGCGTCTTTCCTCAATAATTGTTGTCAGTGGCTTCATCTGTATTTCTGTCAATAAGATGTTATTTCTTATGGTGTTTGGCCAAAATATTTTTCTAATTCTTGACTGAATGATTAGTAAAATATAATTCCCTTCTCCAACTTTTTGACCATTTGGTTCCAAAAGCAGCATTATATTGAATCTGTGCAAATTGGACTGGCACAAATCAAGGGCTGCTTATATACTTAGAAATGACTATAATGTACTGTCATTCACTGAATTATAAAAGATAAGAAAGAATGCCATATTCAGTTTATTTTATTGTTGTAATGTTGCAAACATTCCAAAATATAGCCATTAAACAAAAATTTTAACTGCAAAGTGGCTGAAATCAAAAAGGTTCTGAGAACAACTGCAATTTATTGTGAATTATGCGCAACACCACGATCACATAATAGATCACATTTTATGTGTCGGTCATCTTAAGATATTGGCACAGAGTTTAACCATGAATCTTTAGATGCTGGCTCAGAATGAGTTTAACTGTGAATCTGTAGATACTGGCCCAGAATGTTGTCAGAGGTAAACAGTGAATCTGTAGGTACTGGCCCAGAATGTTGTCAGAGGTAAACAGTGAATCTGTAGGTACTGGCCCAGAATGTTCTCAGAGGTAAACGGTGAATCTGTAGATACTGGCCCAGAATGTTGTCAGAGGTAAACAGTGAATCTGTAGATGCTGGCTCAGGATATTATCAGTTTAACCATGAGTCTTAATATGCTGGCTCAGAATGTTTAATATTAGAGTTTAACCATGAATCTATTTTAAGATACAGGCCAGCTCAGAATGTTATCAGAGTTTAAAGACAGAATTCAGACATGAATATTAAGATGCACAGTTAGGCACTAACGTGATGTTTTATTTTTTCCACAAAAATATTGTGGATGAACCAAAAGACAGTCACTTTTGAACTGATCATCTGTACCCTGATAGTAAAAACGTCCAACTTTCCAGGGCATAATTACATAAGGCAACTGTACAAATGGATGCAGCAGGGCATCTTGCTTACAATCAAGAGGCCTACAGGAGAGCTGTTAGGAAGGCAAAGTTCCACAAGAGACATGCAAATGACTGACTGTCTGAACTGTGTTTAAGAAAATGAAGTATTTGACTATGAAAAACATAAACTCACTATACAAATTCTGAGGAAAAGTAACAGAGCATTACATTTAACTCCCATTTTAATGAAAGAAACTTCTAGTTTTATCTCCGCTCTGGTATATCCTGTAATGTGTGCCACTGTGCAATGGGGTGACGAGGATTGGTCAGCATCTCGGTCCAGTGTGTAAGCTCTGCTCCCGTGGCATTGCTGCTCAGGACACATCTACCTATCAGCTCATTTGCTCCAATACGGTCATAATCAATGACGGTGATGATCAGCTCAACTTTCTGGAAAGGATCATTAAGTAAAATTATGTTAACCGTAAATAATAAAATTAGGTTAATCATTCAGAACCTTCAATTTATAACTGGTATATTCTCTAACAAAGCTATAAGCACAAAAACCAAGCTAAGATTATTCAATTCAAATATAATATCCATCCTGATTTATGCGAAAGCTGGAAGACAACTAAAGAAATAAATAACAAATTAGACTCTTTTGAAAACAAATGCCTAAGGAAAATACTCGGTATAAAGTGGAACGAATTCAAGAACAATGCAGAGATAAAGCAGATTAATGAACAACAACCTGTCTCATGGGTGATCAGAAAAAGGAGATGGACATGTGTCAGTCACATGATGAGAAGAAACAGAGAATCCCAAAACAAGCTATCAAGTGGAACACAACTGGGCAAAGAAAAAGAGGTCATCTTTGTGAAATTGTAAATAGGACATTGTTAAGAGAGGCCAAATTAGTAGGCATAAAATCCCTTGATGAGGTGGAAAACCCTGCCAAAAAGAGGAAAACTTGAACTACCATGTGAGCCCTATGTGATGTTTAACAGCCCGGTTAGGGTGTAAGATATTCTCTAACGTAATGTCTGGCCAGGTTCACCAGCAGCCTACAACAGTTCGTGGTATTACCAGTCCTTGTCAAACCCAGTGTCCTCTGGATGTCGTAGGAGAGTCAGAAGAGAGAAGAGTCCAGCGAGAGGGGGCCTGAAGTATATAATTATGAGGTTCCTTAGCCTGTCCATTTTTTGGCATCTCTTGCAGTTCTGCAAGATTTTCAAACATTCAGACTTTGTTCTTTATCTGAGGCTGACTGACATAGTCAAAAAGAAGAAGGGTGTAATGTGGGCAAGGTAATTCCTCCATATCAGTTGACCAGGCAAAGCTGGACATTTATTTGACTGATGACTGAAATGTCTACCATCTACCCGTTTCAGGACTCTTTAAAAGCAAAAAAAATTCCATCATATTCTCTGACCAGCACCTGTCTGTCATGAGAGACAGAAAACTCCATCACTTCTGAATCTGCTGACATGAGGTCACAGCCTGACCTTCACATGAGTTCAGAGCTTGACCTATGCACGGAATTTATGTGTCCACACTTAATTTTATTATCATACTATAGTACACATTTCCAGTACTGATGTGCTGTCATAATGAATCTGTTATATGGTACATTTTACATGGTAAAAGAAAAGGTAACCCTGTCATTCCTTAGAGACACATAGGGATATGGTGTTAGTGCCCATATTTCCCTTGACCTGTCAGCACACTAGAGGGTGATGTGGTCAGCATCATGCCTGGCCGCCTTTCCTTCCCCAACTCCAGAAGAAGTCAGGTACTCATTTCTATAGCTGGGTGATGGGGCGTCTCAGGTTGGATTCAAACCTCCGCCTTCACCACAAGAGACTAGTACACCAAACACTTCACGACTCAGATCCTCGTAATCCTACACATTACCTAACATTTATGTATTATTTTTTTAAAAACTCCCATCATGCAACTTCGAAATAGATTTTTTTAAACCCCCAAACTGAACATATTTTTTCCTGTGCTTTATTATTAAACCATTGGCATCAAGTGGAATGAATTCAAGAACAATGCAGAGATAAGACAGATGACTGAACAACAACCAGTCTCACGGGTGATCAGGAAAAGGAGATGGACATATGTTGGCCACTTGATGAGAAGAAATGATCAGAGAATCCCAAAACAAGCTATCAAGTGGAACACAACAGGCCGAAGAAAAAGAGGCAGACCGCGTGAAACTCTGAAGAGAACATTATTAAGAGAGGCCAAGTTAACAGGTATAAAATCCTTTGTTGAGGTTGAAAGACTCGCCGAAGACAGGAAATATTGGCGAACTACTTTGCGAGCCCTATGTGACGTCTAACGGCACGGGAAGGATATAAGATATAAGATAAGATTGGCTGTCAACAACAAAACCACCAGGCATAAACCTATAAAGCTGTTACTACTTACAAGTAATTCACGCAACATACAAAACCTGAAATACCTGGATCTGTTCGAGCGGCACATCAAATGTAAAAGATTCATTGTAGTATGGGTTGAGCGTGGCTTTCTTCACAGTGGTCTTCTTCTTCTTGATTCGCTTCCCATGCAGCATCAGTGCAAGTTTCACATAGGGGTCTGTTTCACGTGAAATGTTTTCAGCAGAAGAAATAGTTTTTTTTAAAAAGGGGAGACAAGTATTAGTATTATCAAATACTAATGAAATAAAAGGTAAATTGTATTAAATAATGCTAAGTCACATTTTAAATGGCTATCTATAGGTAAAAAAAAAAAAGGTAAAAGTAATCCTGTCATGCCTTAGAGGCACATAGGGATATGGTGCCCATATTTTCCTTGACCTACAGCACACTAGAGGATGATATGGCCCTGACTGCCTTTCCTTCCTCAACTCCAGAAGAAGTCAGGTACCCATTTCTACAGCTGGGTGACTGGGGTGCCTCCAGCCAGAATCAAATATCTATAGAGAGAGGAGACAGTGTAACACGAAGTGTGGAAATTTGGTATTTACAGCAAGAAATGTGGTCTCCTCTGATATTATGGTGTCCCTGGCCAAGGCAATATCTCTTCATGTCCTGTAATCTTTACCATTGTCATATGCTTGCTTGTCAATACATTATTATATTTTTAGATGCAGCCAAAATATTTAATAATTTTCAAGAGCCTATTTTGTTTTTTTCAATTTCAGTTGAGCCAGTACTTATCTTTCTTTTCTGTCCACAAAATTAACCAGTACAGCTTCTGGTACAGTACACAAATTATGCTGCATACTACGTAAAATAAATACTGGCATAATACATAAACTGATGTTGTATACTATAAAATACTGGCATAGTACATAAACTGATGTTGTATACTATAAAATACTGGCATAATACATAAACTGATGTTGTATACTATAAAATACTGGCATAATACATAAACTGATGTTGTATACTATAAAATACTGGCATAATACATAAACTGATGTTGTATACTATAAAATACTGGCATAGTACATAAACTGATGTTGTATATTATAAAATACTGGCATAATACATAAACTGATGTTGTATACTATAAAATACTGGCATAATACATAAACTGATGTTGTATACTATAAAATACTGGCATAATACATAAACTGATGTTGTATACTATAAAATACTGGCATAGTACATAAACTGATGTTGTATATTATAAAATACTGGCATAATACATAAACTGATGTTGTATATTATAAAATACTGGCATAATACATAAACTGATGTTGTATACTATAAAATACTGGCATAGTACATAAACTGATGTTGTATACTATAAAATACTGGCATAATACATAAACTGATGTTGTATACTATAAAATACTGGCATAATACTAAACTGATGTTGTATACTATAAAATACTGGCATAGTACATAAACTGATGTTGTATACTATAAAATACTGGCATAATACATAAACTGATGTTGTATACTATAAAATACTGGCATAGTACATAAACTGATGTTGTATACTATAAAATACTGGCATAATACATAAACTGATGTTGTATACTATAAAATACTGGCATAGTACATAAACTGATGTTGTATACTATAAAATACTGGCATAATACATAAACTGATGTTGTATACTATAAAATACTGGCATAATACATAAACTGATGTTGTATACTATAAAATACTGGCATAGTACATAAACTGATGTTGTATACTATACAAAATGTATGAAATCCAATGCCACAGTACACTAACTGATGTTGCAGATCACCTAAAATGGAGGATGTTGATCTGAGACGGAATGTCTTACCCTCTGAAAGGTTATGTAGCATCTCAAGCATGCATAGCTTCTCGTTGCCAGGTGTAGAGGCTGCCTCCGTGGGGTCAGTGCTGATCCTGTCGGTGCAGTCTGCTTACATGTGACAGCCTCTACACTACTGCACCCAAAACTGTACCTATCCATGGTGCCGCTGTTCACACAGAACCATTTTGGGTGTGACCGGAAACAGCGATATAACTCAGTGGAGCAGGTCTGACTCCTTTTAAGATGAGTGGAGCAAATCAACCATAGGCCCCCATCTGCCCACCCTCACTCTCCCTGTAGTGAGGCTCTTCCTATCATCTGTTGCTTGTCTCTTCATCTCCTTCTACAAGACACCCCACCCCCAACAGATGAGACTGAGTCCGACTGCTTTCATTTCCCTCCCTTGGTATGCCGGCACACACGGGGCCAAAGATGCCTAAGAGTGGAGCAGATACGACACTGATCCTTGCCTACCCGCTACAGAGATCCATGCACAGACGCAGCCTTAACAGGATGTGACAATCCTCTCTCTAAACATGATGGCCTCTACACCGAAGCAAAAGAACCAGCCCACAGCAGTTGTGCCAGGAGACAGATAGCAGGTGGCAGGGAATGGGATGATTGCAGAACTTTGCTTGGATTCTAGGCCGAGCTTGGGAGCTTGTCGAGGTGCCTGATGTCACAACAAGGACAAAAAGAAGCTGGTGTGAGCTGGGCTGGGATGGGTTAAACAGTGGAAGTCAGTGAATTCCTTCTTGGGGTTGGAAGACAATCCAAGGACTTCCCATGTGGAAGGAGACCTTGTATGCCCAGGTAGGGAACCAAGAGAGACACCAAACAAAATGCTGCCTTGTGGTTAGGCTGGGGACAGCCAAAAGCTAAGGAGAGCAACCTGACAGAAACGTCTGTTTAAATTGGATGTTCTGAACCGAAACTGAATGAAATAGTGCAACACAAATCACATGATGATGATGACCATATAAAATATATAAAAGTTACTGCCACAGTACACAAACTGATGTATGCTATACAAAACATAAAATCTATTATCATAGTACACTATATGATGTTGCATATTATATAAAATATATAAAAGTTACTGGTGGAATACTTAATAGATGTTTTTTAATAACATTTAACAGTGAAAGAAGTGGGAGGAGCAGTCTGAACAACTCTCATAGCAAACCACAATGAGAAACTCACTTGACAAATCACAATGAGAGACTCACCTTACATACCACAATGAGAGACTCACCTGACAAACCACAATGAGAGACTCACCTGATAAGCCACCAATATCCATCTTCTTCAAGTTTTTAGCTTCCAGAATAATAACATTCAGTTTTCCAGCGGTGGGGATATATCGAAGTGAGAAACAGATATCTCCCAAGTTGCTTTCCTGTACAAGTTGTACACCAACAATCAGTTTTTGAGCACTTGGCTCATAATTTTGAGACTTGAGACACAATGCAAAAAAGGAATGGAAAAACTAATTATGTCGGTCTGTAAGAACAGCGAAGAGCAAAACCTCTATCTTAATGCATAGAAAACTAAATTGATGACAACTGACAAAACAAATAAAGCAGCTGAAATATATATCAATGAGGAAAAATTGAAAGAGGTGGAGAGTTTTGAATATCTTGGATCATTACTAATTAATACTGGAAATACAATGAGAGAAATTAAAAGGAGGACATCTATCGTTCGTAAAAAACAAACCACTAAAGAAGCTGTGGAGAGGAACAAACAGAACTATAAAAATAAGATTTTTAAGGTCATGCATCTTTCCCATTGCAACATATGCTGTAGAAGATTCCTTCAGATATCATGGACACAAAAAAGAACAAATATATCTGTACTAAAAGAACTTAATATTGAAGAAGGTTGGCTATTAAAGAGGATTAAACAGAGAAAACTTAAATATTTTGCACATATTAAATGCCATGAGAATTTAGAGAAGACCGTCTTGGAAAGGTACATAATGGGAAAAAAGAAAGAGAAAGACAAAGGCGAAGATGGCTGCAAGACATCATTGATAATCAGTGAATGGAGCATCAGCAGCAAGGCATCTTGATTACGTCCGAGAGGCCTACAGGAGAGCTGTTAGAGAGGCAAAGTTCTGCAAGGAACATGCAAATGACTGACTGACATGAGATTTGACTTAAAGTTGCATACAAAGACTCAATTTGAAGCTTGAACATGGTGGCTTGGAGTTTGCCATGATGGTTTTGAACACAACTCTGCTGAATGGATCACTAAGGGCTAGTGTAATGCCAGGCTGGCTTTCTTTCCCAGCCTGCAAGGAATGAGGTTTCCATTTTTATGGTGAGTATGCCTCCAGCCTGGACTGAACTAAGTATAGTTCCTCATCAGTATGGGGCACCATTGCTCAATATACAAACTGAACCTATATTTGTATACACTGACCTATATATAAGACCTTGCTGATCATACTGATATAAATATAAGATAGTAGATGGAGGTGCTTTGGCATTTCATACCATTTCTTACAAGGAGGATACCAAATATGCAAAGTGTTTGATTGTTTCATCTATTTTTCATGTTTTATCTGTTGTGTTGTTTTTGTACATGGTCCTTGAAAAAGGCGTTTGCCGAGATACTGGATTATTGGTATATTCGTTTATATGTGCTCATCTTACTTTCTGCCATTATTGTTTCTGCCTGATTTCCTCACTCTTTCTATCTTTTTGTAAAACTGAACCAAACACCTCCACCTACTTTATTACTAGAACCAGTTTTATCACAGTCATCACTTCTCTTATCTATAAGGCATAGGATCATTTTCAATATTTGCTAACACCATAAATATAAAAGGCAAGATGATATCAAATATTTAGTTACACTGAGCAGCTTGTAAGACTCAACCCAGTAATCACAGATTTTAACAACTCAATACCTTCAGATGGGGCATGACTGGATTTATTTTCTGACCTTCTCTGAATCCACAAGCGGAGACTGGATTTCACGCCATTCTTCAACAACCTGACCAAAATCAACAGAATTCAACGGTACTTGAACCAGTCCAATCTGGTCATGTTTTGAGACACGGTCAAAGTCATAGACAGCAAAGGTCAACACTTTTGACTGAAGTTCAGCATATGGGATCTGTTGACAATAACCAGATGCTGGTTTAGTTTCTCTTAATAAATTTAACCCTATCAATGCCAATCCTGAAATATTGAATATAACTTATTCAGCTTTCATATTCAGTTCCAAAATATTTGGAAAACACATCACTTCCACTTATTATTTTTAGTCAAAGGTCAGTCATCATTAGTCCCATGTACTTCCAATGGAGCATAAGACACCAGCAAAGGTTCCCCGGCCAGTTCTGTCTTGAGCAAGTCAGGACACCTCAAACCACGTCTTTCTCGTTTCTTTTAGTTCTTCTTTTATTGTGTGTCTCCATGCCCCCTATGGCCTGTCCTTCTTTCTTCTCCTGTCCAAGTCGAGGCGGCCTAGAGTTGTCTTGTCAATATCTCTGGTAAATGAAGCTGACCAACTGAAATTACAAGAAATGTTGCATGACATTAAACATTTCCACAGATTTTTACAAATTCTTCTTCTTTTTTTATTTTTTTTGATGACTTCGCCTTGACAGTGTTAAACAGATATACGATATCCTTGTTGCATGTTCACTGTAATGTATCAGGAGTATCATTCAAAGTTAGATGCGATAACAGCTGTGGTTGTTGGGTTACTGAAGTGATGAGTGAAGTGAAGGAGGTTGAAATGATAAGTGAGGTGATGAGTGAAGTTAAAAAAAGGTAAAAGTACCTCTGTCATGTCTTAGAGGCACATAGGTATATTGTGTTAGTGTCCATATTTTCCTTGCCCTGTCGACACACTAGAGGGTGATATGTCTGGCAGCCTTTCCTTCCCCAACTCCAGAAGTTGGGTACCCATTTCTACAGCTGGGTGAACTGGGATGCCTTCAGCCAGATTTGAACCCCCATCCTTCGCCATGAGAGACTAGTGCACTAACCACTTTTCCACTCACACATGAGTGAAGTGAAGGAAGTCAAAGTGATGAGTGAAGTGAAGATGGAAGTAATGAGTGAAATGGAGGAAATTTAAGTGATAAGTGAAGGTTGAAGTAATAACTGAAATGAAGGTTGAAGTGATGAGTGAAGTGAAGCAGGTTTAAGTGGTAAGTTGATAAACCATGAAATGGTAACCTTGAAAATGAAGTTTTCATTGAAGACTGGGTTCAACGTCTTTCTGTGGACTTTTGTGTCATATTTCTTCTTTTTGTCCGGCAAAATGTAAACCCTGACATAAGGGTCACTAGATCCTGATATATCCATGGCTGGAAGATCTGTGGCTTGTATGACATTCACAGACAGCTGTCAGAATAACACACAAATTTACATTTGATTACGCTTTAATTTTTAATAATCAGAGGGTTGTGTTTAAAAAAGTGATGGGAGAAGATGAAGGAAAGCTTTGGTTCAGCATAGTTTTTTTTTTATTAATTTGTTTACAAAGCCTTTTGTCCTAACAAACTATTGTTGTGCCATCATCATCATCATTCTGGAAGATTTTCCTTATGACTTAGACATATTGACATTATTAAAGGGAGTGAAGACATGCTCAGATTGAGTGAGACAGCAGTCAGTGATCCATAGCTGACTGCTTACATCAAGGTTGGTCAGCCATTTTTAATAATGGGTCTACAGCTGTTTTCTGTCCAGAAAAAAAAAAGGTTCCAAGACCAACAAAATTTAAGAACCACAGTTCTGCAGAATCCTAATCAAATGATGGACAAGGCAGCTGGCACAGAATCAACTTTCTTTCTTTAATCTGAACCCAAAAAATTTAAGCTGGTTCAGTACAAAGAGAATGCCCTGTGTCAGTACAAACTTCAACAATTTGTAAAGTCACTTTCATTTTTGTCCCAGGACATGTGACGTAAAGGGCCATCATCAATATCAATCCTGACAAAGCTACATGGTGATGTTATGAGCCTGATGCAGACTGATGTGTTCTTCAAGGATACCCAACTTGATGTCTGAGAATATTCAAAGAAGAAAGAAGTCCCAGGATACTGAAGTGCTTTTGAAAATGAAAAAGCAGGTCTTCATCGACTTTACTAGTTGGCAATATGGAGGATAAAAGAAGCAAGGGATGATCCAAAGAAACATGGAGACGCACAGCAGAGAAAATACTGGTAAACAAAGAACTGGCATGGGAGACAACCAAGAAGACAGCAAATGACTGGCATGGGAGACAACCAAGAAGACAGCAAAAGACTGGCAAAAGTGGAAAAGAGAGAGAGAGAAAGTGAGTTAGCAATACGCTTGGTAGGGAGGACATTATTAACATTATGACTAAAGTCCAGTATAGATGGTGATCGATTCTCTGCATAGAATGAAAGAACTGAAAGTAAAATGTGACGTTGCTTGGTGTGAACACTATATCAAGGATAAAAACAAGAAACTGTGATTCAGCGAAGAACTTCTCATCAGACTGTATGCAGTAATTAATATATTGATGAGAAGATAGCAGCACTTATGTATTTGCCTAGAATGCACTGATACTGATCTCAACTAACAACCAGTTTGAGAAAGCCTCCTCTAGCCCTCGCTTTTTTATATTCATCATCTCACTCATAAATTATTTTATTTTAGCATATCTCTTCTTTTCATTATCTTTTTTTCATCCATCCAGTTTTCCCCTTTAAAATCCAATTTTTGTCTTTCAACATCTATTTTTTTTCCACTGAACATCCAACTTGAATATCCAACTTTTCCAGTTTTTGTATTTCAACATCCAATTTTTTTTTCCATTGAGCATCCTGCTTTTTCCCTTAAATATCCAGTTTTTTTCATAAAACATCCAGTTTTTGTTTGCTAACATCCATTTTTTAAAAGCTTTATTGTAGTTCTAACTTTGTTAAGAATACTACTATTTATTTTATTTAAGCAAATTGTGTTTCTGCCAGACCAAATCACATGGTATCACACAATGTGATTGTTATCTGTCTCACTCATATACAGATATTTCTCTCTTCCATTCATAAAATCTATACATTTTTGCCTTGATTTCATTCATACTTGTAGTTGTTTCTGTCATTAACACTTCACAATATATCTCTTTCAATTTCACGGACACATCAAGGTGTTTTTTGTCTAAGTTTCATTAACATATCTAGACATTACTATCCTTGCTTCATTCACTTGGGGGAACACAATCTGCAAGAGTGCCCAGCATATGAGGTGCAGAGAAGACAGTGCCTATATCAGTTTAAGAGAAGCTGTATGGGTATGTACATCAACTTTGGGTGATCATTGATTACTTTATAGAAGATGACATCCAAGAATTCTTGAAGAAAAAAAAAAGCTTCAGTCACACATCTAGTGGACAAGTTCCTTACTTGGAAATGAACAAACAAAAATAGATGTGTTTAATATCAGTCTTCAGATTTACCTCCCCTTTGTGAAAGTCATAATCCAGAGCAAACTGTAACATGCCCAGCTTGGCTTCTGGCTCGGTGCTTGCTGCATCTCCATTACTCTCAGTGATGAGGGGCAGTTCATTCACATTAGGCTGAACCTGCAGAAGTCTGCCATTGTTACAGTCATATTGTAACATAATAACATTCTGTTACAATATCATATCATACCACAAGATAAAGATAAGTTCAGAAAAGAATCATAAAAATCTAAATTCACAATAAATGCAAGAAACTGGGCTATTTGTCTCTCTTTTTTTCCCCTGCTTTAAGCTTGATTCTAGTGGCTTCCAAATTACTCCTCATTTGAAAAATTTCCACCAAAAATATCTTTACCAAAAAATTCTTTGTAAATTTGTATTAGATTTTTTAGTTTTTTTTTTCTTTCTCTGTAAAAATAAGAGAAAATTTACCATTATGTAACTTTCTAGGGACATTTTTACACAATATAAGGATCTGAAATAAATCCAAAATCTTCAACAGTTTGTACAAGCAGATTATAAAACTATCAAATGTCAAATATTCATAAATACTTTCAATGTTGGCTTCAATTCAGTAATAACTCAATAAATAGAACGGGACCAAATGTTCAAGGGTTCGAATCCCCAGCTGAGCAGGATTTTTTTTTTCCAACCAATACGGCACCCTATCTCATACGCTGTAGGGCCCAATCTTTAAGGTTGCTATAATCTCCCAGATGTTCTCCCACATGTTGTGCCTCACAGTTCCAGAGAAAGAGGAGAAGATGTATTCGAAATAGTATGTATGCAGGAAACTCTCTACTGTACAGAGTGGAACAACAACACAACTCCTTCAGATCATCAGAGGAAGTAACCCCCCCCCCCCCACCTCAGACAAGTGTTTCGCCCCTATTAAACTCCTGACACTCTAAGGGGGGTGGGCCCCTCTGGGTCATAACTCCCAGAGGTCTTGTGAGTTGTTGCTTTTTTTTTTTTTTCCCCGGCCCCGGGATTGAACCCGTGATCTTCCAGTTGGCACTGCACTTTTGAAGTGCGTCTTTAGCGATTTAGCTACAGTGGCAAATGAAATTACTTATGTTCCCAATGCTTGTTTCGCATACTCCACAGCCAGCACGAAGCCTTTTCTGCTGTTTCTGAAAGGCTTCTCAATGCCCTTGCTCTTGATTGTCCCTTTATGCCCACTTGCTTACATAGGTCATATGCTGATGTTGCTACGAATCCTCTCGCTCCCACTTCTACAGCTATCACTTTTGCCCTGACTCCTGCCCCCTGCCCCCTGCCTCAGTTGCTTGACCAGATCAATATAATATTTAATATTCCAACAGTATGAGTCTGTCAGGTTCCTATTTCAAATGTTCCGCTATTGATCCACAAGGCATCTTATTGAAAATTTACAGTACTTATTCAAGGCAAAACTACTTATTTGAAAGTTATTAGAAAGATATTATATATATATATATATATATATATATATATATATATATATATATATATATATATCTGAACCTTAAGTGCCCAGGGCACATGGGGCTTCCGCAAGGGTTTTCCACAAATGCCTGTCCTTCGCCTTTTTTCTACTCTTGCCCAGGTGAGCCCTCTATTGCTCAACAACCTTTCTGTTGTTCTTCTCCATGTCTCTTTTGGTCTACCCTTACTTCTGTTCCCCTATGGTGTCCATCTTAGTGCTATTTTTGGTAGTGAGTTGTCAGTCATTCGGAGCACATGTCCCAACCATTGCCAGTGTCTTTCCTCAATAATTGTTGTCAGTGGTTTCATCTGCATTTCTGCTAATAAGATGTTATTTCTTATAGTGTTTGGCCAAAATATATATATATCATTTGCATTTCAAGAAGTGCAGTTAACATAAGTTAACTGTCAGCCGCGCCGAGCTGCACAGCGCGGGCTGCTGCTGTTGCGCAGGCCGACCGTTCTTTTGGCGAAAAAGCGCTCTCGAGTTCCGTGCGTGGGGAGACAGGCTTTCGCTCCCTTCCCGGACGGCGAGAGTTAAGGTGTTTCGATGCAGAAGCAAGTGGTTTGTCCGTCGTGCGAAGCATGTAAACGGCTAGCCAGCCAGGTTCGTGCTAACGATGTAGTACGGTTTTGTAGACCGATGGTCTCGAAATTGGCCCATCTCTCGCAAAGAGTATCGGGTCTGCAGTATGTAACGTGTATTGTTTGTGGGTGGCCAGGCTTTCTTCTCCGCTCGTTAGAGCAGAGAGAGCCGCCCCCGCCGGTTAAAGGAAATGAAACGCCGCCGGGGTCGAAAGGGATCCGCTCTGGGCAGAGCGCTGTCTCCCTTGCCCCGCGTCGGTCTGTCGGCAGATATCCGACAAAGGTTCGGTGAAGAAAGCTTTCTGGTTGATCCTGCCAGTAGTCATATGCTTGTCTCATAGATTAAGCCATGCATGTCTAAGTTCACACTGTCTCATGGTGAAACCGCGAATGGCTCATTAAATCAGTCGAGGTTCCTTAGATGACACGATCCTACTTGGATAACTGTGGACACTGCTGGCGAGACTCTTCAAATGCCGCGCGTGGAGTGAAGCTCCTCCCGGTCAAGGAAGAAATGCGGAAAAGAAATAAAGGTTGCTGTCCGTTGCCGATGGGAAAGGTGGTGGAAAGGATAAAGTGAAGTTTAATCTTTATGTCCAGTAGTATCGCTACGAGAGCTATACATACCACGGCACCTCTGCTCTAGAGGCCGGTCACGTCCGAAATACACCTACACTGGTGAAATATGCCTAAACCGGCACACACCAGGGGTGGAACTTGATGGCTAGACATGTCATGCCACCTCCGTTCTAGAGGTCGGTCACGCCTGATATACACCCATACTGGTGAATTTTGCCTAAACCGGCTCACACCAGGGGTGAATCTTGAAGGCTATGCATGTCACAGTACCTCTGCTCTAGAGGTCGGTCACGTCCCAAACACGCCCATACTGGGATAATATGCCTAAACCGGCTCAACCCAGGGGTGAAAGTCACTAGTGGTGAGGATTCGTCCTTCTGGACAAAAGCTCCATCCTGGTCACAACTAGGAAGTGTAGCGGCCACGACCGCAAAATGCTGAAGTCGGAGACACTGGACCAGGGCAGTCTAGATAGGCAACCACCTCTCACCCAGCGGGGATGTTTGCGTATCCTAATCATGCTGAGGTTTTCCGGTGAGAAAGTCCAACTCTGGACTGGATGGGCAACCACCTCTCACCCGGCGGTGATACACGGGTATATTAAAACACGTCGAGGTTTTCCGGTGAGAAGGTCCAACTCTGGCCTGGGTGGGCTACCGCCTCTCACCCAGCGGGGATGCACTGATATCCTAAACACGTCGAGGTCTTCCGGTGAGAAAATCCAACCCTAGACTAAACTGGTGCAATGAAAACCACGGTGTCACGCAATCCCGCTTCTGAGACCCACCAAGAATACAGGCTAAAGCCCTGTGATACTCTGAACCCCTTGTGATCCTCACGTGGATCTCGTGTGGTCCCTTCAGGAGACCACGGGACCTAACGAGGACCACAGGCGTAAATTCAGTAGGATCACAGTGCGGTCTTGGTGGTAGAAGCGAACGAAGAAGAAGAAGATAAGTTAACTGAAGACATTGTCCAGAAGACATAGAATTTGATGATATAAAGTAGGATGCCTTTTGGACAGAGAGGATGAGAGAAAGAGAAAAAAAATTATGATTTAGTTAACAAGTTGGATAAATAAATGGACTAGAAAAAAAAACAAATGATAGAACAGAAGGTAAAGAGGAAATGTAGAAACTAATTATAAATAATTAATAACAAAGAAATAGCAAACGACTGTAGAAATAACAGAAAAAATGAGGAAAGGGAAAAAAATAGCCAATGCAAATGCAGATTAAAAACATAAAAAGTAAAATTCTGAATGAAAAAAATAGAAAAAACATTTTTTAAAGGAAAAAAATCCATTTTTAAAAGAAATAAAACAAATACAGTAATGAAATCAAATAAGAAGCAAAAAAATATGAGAGAAATCAAATGATTGAAAGTAATCTTCTTCTTCTTCTTCGTTCGCTTCTACCACCAAGACCGCACTGTGATCCTACTGAATTTATGCCTGTTGTCCTCGTTAGGTCCCGTGGTCTCCTGTGTGGTCCACAAGAGGTTCAGAGTAACGCAGGGCTTTAGCCTGTATTCTTGGTGGGTCTCTGAAGCGGATTGCGTGACACTGTGGTTTTCGTTGCACCAGTTTAGTCTAGAGTTGGACCCCTGGTGTGAGCCGGTTTAGGCATAATTCCCCAGTATGGGTGTATATCAGGCGTGACCGACCCCTAGAGCGGAGGTGGCATGACATGTCTAGCCATCAAGTTCCACCCCTGGTGTGTGCCGGTTTAGGCATATTTCACCAGTGTAGGTGTATTTCGGACGTGGCCGGCCTCTAAAGCAGAGGCGCCGTGGTATGTATAGCTCTCACAGCGATACTACTGGACATACCGATTAAATTTCATATCCTTTCCACCATCTTTTCACGTCGGCGCCGCAGCAGCAACCTTTATTTCTTTTCCGCATTTTCTTCCTTGACCGGGAGGAGCTTCACTCCACGCGCGGCATTCGAAGAGTCTCGCCAGCAGTGTCTTAACCCCTGGAATAAGCCGGTTCATGCATTTTACCCGATATGACTGCACTCAGGACGTGGCCGACCTCCAGACCAGAGGTGCCGTGATTTGACTGTTTGCTTCGCTTTATCCTTTCTACCACCTTTTCCGCAGTGGTGCTGCGCGGCAACCCTATTCGCACCTTTCTTCATTAGCCGGGAGGAGCACCGCTCCACGTACGGCAGCTGAAGAATTTCGCCAGCAGCAGTAGATGAGCTACCAAACGTGCCACTCATCTACCCTAAGTATCTGGTTTTCAGGCGCCAGATATTCGCCTTCGCCCCTTCTCCTGTCAGTTTAAACAGTTCTGCCACGGGAAGGCCAGGAGCTGGACTTGACTGCCAGAGGCTGTTTGAGACGCACGCCGTTGGAGTGGAGATCGAATTCTCCACCCCACCTCCGGTAATAACAGTGCTTAGAACCATTCAAAGTAATAAAACAAAGGACAACTAAAGAAATCAAAAGATGAGATTTATAATAAAAGAAAAGAGTAAAACAAAAATAAGAAAGACTAACAACAAAAATAGGAAAGAATATAAATTAATTAAAAGCAGAAAACGAGAAAGAAGGAATGAAAGAAAGAAAATAATAAATCATAATAAGATAAGCACACAGAAACTAAATACTGAGAGAAGGAATGAAAGAATAGCAACATAAAATGGAATAAATACTGAATGAAAAGAGATCACCTTTTCCTCGTAAGTATTTCCAAGAATTTGCTGGACATTCTTCAGATCTACTGTTCCCTTCACGGCCCTCTTGCCTTCTTTCTTCTTTTTCTTCTTCTTCCTGCAACATCTTCGACACACACAAAATATACAGCAGGACAGCAACAACAAGGCTCCGATCAGGGTCAGCACAACAGCCCATACTGGCACTGAAGACCTCAATAAAAGTAACAAGTTTAAGAACATGTGGCATAGACAAAGCAGGAAAAGGCCGGAGATGGTAAAGTTAAGACAGCTATTGACAGTTTTGAACTAGGACGCAGGCAGACGTCAGCTGCTGTGAGTTTTGCCAAGCATGATCGTGCAGCAGCTCTGTTATGGTCGACTCTACCAATGTTGGATTTGCATACCCGGCCACCATTACAGCAAGCATTGTTTGTGTTCTAAAGATCACTTTCCTCACATCGTCTACTCATAATATAAAGGCAGTATGGCACCATATATTATTAGTTATTACATATTAATAAGATGAACAGCGACGAACAAAACCTCTATCTTAATGCAAAGAAAACTAAATTGATGACAACTGACAAAACAAACAAGGCAGCTGAAATAAGTATCAATGAGGAAAAACTGGAAGAGGTGGAGAGTTTTGAATATCTTGGATCACTGCTAACTAATAATGGAGATACAATGAGGGAAATTAAAAGGAGGACATCTATCGTTCTTCAGAAAGTAAAATAAAGAATCTGTGGAGAGGAGCAGACAGAACTACAAAAATAAGATTTTTAAGGACATGCATCTTTCTCACCGCAACATATGCCTATGAGACCTGGACACTTAACAAAACAGCTGAGAAACACATAAATGCCTTTGAATGTAAATGCTACAGAAGAGTTCTTCAAATATTGTTGACACAAAAAAGAACAAATATATCCATACTACAAGAGCTTAATATTGACGAAGGCTGGCTAGTAAAGAGGATTAAAGAGAGAAGACTTAAATATTTTGGACACATTAAACGTCATGATAATCTAGAGAAGACCGTCTTGGAAGGGTACATAATGGGAAAAAGAAAGAGGAAGACCAAGGCTATATTGAACCTATCTTGTTATATGGAAGTGAATCATGGACAATAGGCAGGTCTGCACAAAAATCACTGGAAGCAGAGAGAAATGTGGTTTATTAGAAGAATGTTGCGAATCCCCTGGACAGCAAAAATAACTAATGAAGAATGTAGGAGATGAGCTGGAGAGACAAAAAAACCTTGTCAAAAAGATAAGAGAGAGACAATGTACTTTCATAGGACATGCAATGAGAAGAGGGGGCATTGAAAATATTATAACAACAGGAAAAATATAAGGAAGAAGATCAAGAGGAAGACCAAGAGAAATGATATTGGACAGTCTGACGGGATGGTGTGAGAGGAGATCACCAACTGAGAAGATGGCCTGCATGAAGGATCGTGTACTCTGGAGAAGCATAATAGCCAACGCCAGTCGGCATGGCACATGATGATGATGATGATGAAGACCAAGGCGAAGATGGCTGCAAGACATCGTTGATGATCTGCAAATGGATACATCAGCAGAAGGCCATCTTGCTCACAACCGAGAGGCCTACAGGAGTGCTGTTTGGGAGGCAAAGTTCCGCAAGGGACATGCAAATGAATGAATGAACATATTAATAAAATCATATAAACTTACACATATCCTAAAATCAACGTTAAAATTTGTTTTAAACTTGTCAGCGCAAGGTCATGAACATAGAACTAGTAACAACTTTCAGTGAGAGCATACCTGGCCCTAACATAGGACATCTTCACAAAATCCAGAATATCACGATTAAATATCACAATTTTTTTTTTGTGTGCATTCTATCAGCACCAGGGCATCTTACTTACAACCGAGATGCCTACATGAGAGCTGTTAGGGAGGCAAAGTTCCGCAAGGGACATGCAAATGACTCTGACTGAATGATCTTTACCTTCTATATGGCACTCTTATCTGCGCTTGGTCAGTGATTCGCTACGTGTGCAACAAGCTGCAGAGCAGCAACAAATTTTCCCCAATTCTCGTGGTCTATGGCCAGCCTTTGTGTGATACCCCAAACATGATTCATGCTATTCATCTTTGCTCACCAGGTTGTGTTTTGTCAGTAACTAGTATCACTTTCCCTTGGGTGTCTATCACAAATGTCCCCTCTAAGTTACCTCCCCTTTGTGAAAGTCATAATCGTGTAATGTGCCCAGATTGACTTCTTGTATAAAAATGACAAAATTGCGGCTTTTATTTGTCAGTTTTTTATGTTAATAACTCTGTGATAGAGCAGCGCTGAAGAGAAATAGCGTTATATGAGTCTGTTTTTCTGATTTCTACTTTTTTCCGGATGAGAATTTTTAAACTACGCGCTGTAATTCGACGTTACCGCGCACGATAGCGCACACGATTTTCTTTAGAAAATATATTTGCACACGGATCAAACATTTTGCACACGAACCGCAAAACCTTGGCGGTCACACTGACCATCACATGGTTATTTTAACGATGTTGCTGGGGTCCCTACGGAGCACTTTGTATATAATCTCCATTATTTGAGATACTTATGGCAGTAAATGAAAATCTTTGAGGAAAAATGTATATATATATATTACATCATCATCAGTTGCCGTGCCGACTGGCGTTGGCTATTATGCTTCTCCAGAGTACACGATCCTTCATGCAGGCCATCAGCTCAGTTGGTGATCTCCTCTCACACCATCCCGTCAGACTGCCCAGTATCATTTCTCTTGGTCTTCCTCTTGATCTTCTTCCTTCTATTTTTCCTGTTGTTATATTATTTTCTATGCCCCCTCTTCTCATTGCATGTCCTATGAAAGTACATTGTCTCTTTCTTATTTTTTTTTACATCATTTTTTGTCTCTCCAGCTCATCTCATACATTCTTCATTAGTTATTTTTGCTGTCCAGGGGATTCGCAACAATCTTCTAATAAACCACATTTCTGCTGCTTCCAATGATTTTTGTGCAGACCTGCCTATTGTCCATGATTCACTTTCAATATAACAAGATAGGTTCAATATATCATTTTAGGACTCATTTTCTAACATTCATTGATAAGGATGTGTTGGTCAATATGTTTCTCATTCTCTGAAATGCAGTCTTTGCTTGGGCCTATTCTGTTCCTAATTTCTGTTCTGCATTTCCCATGTGAAGTTATTACTGCTCCAAGGTATTTGAATTTCTGCACCTGCTTTAGAATAGTTCCTCTGCCGCTGTTGGCGAGATCTTCAGCTGCCGTGCGTGGAGCGGTGCTCCTCCCGGCCAATGAAGAAATTTGCAAATGAGGTTGCCGCGCAGCATCACTGCGGAAAAGGTGGTAGAAAGGATAAAGCGAAGCAAACAGTCAAATCACGGCACCTCTGGTCTGGAGGTCGGCCACGTCCTGAGTGCAGTCATATCGGGTGAAATGCATGAACCGGCTTGTCTCAGAGGTTAAGACACTCCTGGCGAGACACTTCAAATGCCACCGTGGAGTGAAGCTCCTCCCGGTTAAGGAAGTAAATGCGGAAAAGAAATAAAGGTTGCTGTGCGGCGCCGATGGGAAAAGGTGATGGAAAGTGAAGTTTAACTGGTATGTCCAGTAGTATCGCTACGAGAGCTATACCATGGCACTTCTGCTCTAGAGGCCGCCCAAGTCCGAAATACACCTACACTGGTGAAACATGCCTAAACCGGCACACACCAGGGGTAGAACTCGATGGCTAGACATGTCATGCCACCTCCACTCTAGAGGTCGGTAACGCCTGATAAACACCCATACTGGTGAATTTTGCCTAAACCGGCTCATTCCAGGGGTGAATCTTGAAGGCTATGCATGTCCCGTCCCAAACACGCCCATACTGGGAATGCCTAAACCGGCTCAACCCAGGGGTAGAAGTCACTAGTGGCGAGGATTCGTCCTCCTGGACAAAAGCTCCATCCTGGTCACAACTAGGAAGGGTAGCGGCCACGACCACAAAATGCTGAAGTCGGAGACACTGGACCAGGGAAGTCTAGATAGGCAACCACCTCTCACCCGGCGGGGATGTTTGCGTATCCTAATCACGCTGAGGTTTTCCGGTGAGAAGTCCAACCCTGGACTGGATAGGCAACCACCTCTCACCCGGCGGTGATACACGGGTATCTCAAAACACGTTGAGGTTTTCCGGTGAGAAAGTCCAACTCTGGCCTGGGTGGGCTACCGCCTCTCACCCAGCGGGGATACACTGATATTCTAAACACGTCGAGGTCTTCCGGTGAGAAAGTCCAACCCTAGACTAAACTGGTGCAATGAAAACCACGGTGTCACGCAATCCCGCTTCCGAGACCCACCAAGAATACAGGCTAAAGCACTGTGATACTCTGAACCCATTGTGGTCCATTCGTGGATCTCGTGTGGTCTACTTTGGACCACACAGAGGACCACGGGACCTAACGAGGACCACAGGCGTGAATTCAGTAGGTTCACAGTGCAGTTTTTGGTGGTAGAAGTGAACGAAGAAGAAGAAGAAGAAGAAGAATAGTTCCGTTTAATTTTATACTGCATGCTCGTGGATTCTGTTTCTTAGATATAACCATAGTCTCTGTCTTTTTGATGTTAAAAGTAAGGCCTTTCTGTTCACTTTCTTTGGCGACTTTATCCAAGAGATTTTGCAGCTCTTGTTGGTGTGTATTAATATATATTACATAAAAGTTTAATTTGTACCTCTTTACGTCAAGAGCATATATATGGTCTTAGTGCCTATATTTTCCTTAGAGGCACATAGGAATATGGTCTTAGTGCCCATATTTTCCTTAGAAGAACATAGGAATATGATGTTAGTGCCCATATTTTCCTTAGAGGAAGATAGGGATATGGTCTTAGTGCCCATATTTTCCTTAGAGGCATATAGGGATATGGTGTTAGTGCCTATATTTTCCTTAGAGGCACATAGGGATATGGTCTTAGTGCCTATATTTTCCTTAGAGGCATATAGGGATATGGTCTTAGTGCCTATATTTTCCTTAGAGGCACATAGGGATATGGTGTTAGTGCCTATATTTTCCTTAGAGGCATATAGGGATATGGTCTTAGTGCCTATATTTTCCTTAGAGGCACATAGGGATATGGTCTTAGTGCCTATATTTTCCTTATAGGCATATAGGGATATGGTGTTAGTGCCTATATTTTCCTTAGAGGCACATAGGGATATGGTCTTAGTGCCTATATTTTCCTTAGAGGCACATAGGGATATGGTGTTAGTGCCCATATTTTCCTTAGAGGCATATAGGGATATGGTGTTAGTGTCCATATTTTCCTTGACCTGTCACCACAGGGTGATGGGGTCAGCGTCACGCCTGGCCGCCTTTTTTCTTCCCCAGCTCCAGAAGTCAGGCACCCATTTCTACAGCTGGATGACTGGGGGGGGGGGGGGGGGGGGGGGCGCCGACTCCAGCCGGATTCGAACACCCCCCCCCCCTCGACCTTTGTCACGAGAGACTAGTCCACTAACCACTTCGCCACCAGGCGCACTAGAACATCTGGAATAGAGCGAATTGCTGTGTGATAAAGGATATAATGTCATATGGGCCTGCGTTCTAAATTTGTCACCCTTTGCAAATAAAGTTCAAGCAGTCTGTCAATCAATCAATCAATCAATCAATCAATAGGAATAAGGACCAATATTTAAACTGGTAATCAATCTAACGACAGAAATGTCCAGTAAAGAGATTCTACTGCAACCACTCATATTTAATATGAAAAGTGGATGTGAGTTGCTACTGGCCTCAGTGTGTTTTTTTTTTGCAGAAGTTCCATCATGTGATATCACCAGTATCCGGATTTAGAAGAAGATACTCACCCAGCGGTTCCCAGGCTTTTCTAAGCGTGACCCTAAACCAACAATGTTAGGTGGCCCACGACCCATGAAAGAAGACATTTTTAAATAATTAAATTCAGTTTAAAAAAAAGAATGAGTTCAGCGGCTCTAGCATGACGTAAAGATGCCATAAATCACCAAGAATTACACATACATGTCTCTTACAAAACAATCCAACATTTATCATGATATCTATTCGCGACACTGCATCAGATCCAGGATCGTCTTAGTAGCATTGTAAGCTTTGGACAAAGCAATGCAATGGGACCCCTATCCACTCATCCATATGAATGAAAATGTTACACTGGCAATAGTTGAATCGTGGGGCCCCTGGGCAACTGCCAAGTGTGCCCATATATTAAGACGGCACTGCTCAGACCCCCTTTTTTCAGGGACCCATTGCTCTTACCGGTACTACCCCTGCTGACGCCATCATGACCTTCCAAATAAATTTTGTATGCATGTCTAACCCTCCCCCTTCCAATCTTATGTTTTCATTCACTGTATGCCCCCAAAGTTTTCCGGGCCCATCCATAAAATAGGGAACACCCTCCAGGTTCAGAATCAAAGCACCGGCCCCCCCCCCCAATCTAACCTCATAGGATCTGGACACCATCACTTACTGGTGATGGCTTTTGCATGTATCACCATTTGATGATATCACCATTCACCACTTGCTGATATCCCTATTCACCTCTTGCTGATATCATCATTCAACTCCTGCCGATATCACCACTTGCTGATATCACCACCTCTTATATATATATATATATATATATATATATATATATAACAACATGTTAAGACTCTCTCTCTCTCTCTGAACCTTAAGTGCCCAGGGCACTTGGGGCTTCCACAAGGGTTTTCCACAAATGCCTGTCTTTCGCCTTTTTTTCTGCTCTTGCCCAGGTGAGCCCTCTATTGCTCAACATCCTTTCTGTTGTTCTTCTCCATGTCTCTTTTGGTCTACCCTTACTTCTGCTCCCCTGTGGTGTCCATCTTAGTGCTATTTTTGGTAGTGAGTTGTCAGTCATTCGGAGCACATGTCCCAACCATCGCCAGCGTCTTTCCTCAATAATTGTTGTCAGTGGTTTCATCTGCATTTCTGCCAATAAAATGTTATTTCTTATGGTGTTTGGCCAAAATATTTTTTTAATTCTACGTAAACATTTAGTCTGGAAAGAATTCAACTTGTTTTCTATGGTTTTGGTGATTTTCCAGCATTCACTTCCATAGAGTAGTACACTTAGAACATTACTCTTAAATATCCTGATTTTCATATTTATGCTTAGTTTATTTGATTTCCATATATTCTGTAGCATTGCAAAAGCTTGGTTTGCTCTAGTAAGTCTGCTGTTGATGTCCTCTGTGCTGTCTCCATTTTCTACTACTCTGCTGCCAAGGTATACAAATTCGTTGACTTCCTCCACTAACTTGTTATCTACTCTGAGTACATTTCTGTTGTTCACATTTTGCTTCATTAACTTTGTCTTTCCTACATTGATCTTTAGTCCTATGTTGTTTGCATTCTGGATTAACTTGTTTATTTTATCTTGCATATCTTTGTGACTGCTTGATAATAGACAAATGTCGTCCGCAAAGTCAAGGTCCTCCAGCACTGTGTCAAGGGTCCATTGTAATCCTCTGCGTTTGTCTGATGTTGCCTCCTTCATTAACCAGTCTACTGCCAAGATAAATAATGTTGGTGATAGTACACATCCCTGTTTCACTCCTGTTTGTACCCTAAAGCTGCTGGAGGTATGTTCTCCACAGATAACTTTGCACTGAAAACCCTCGTATAGGGCTTTGATTACATTAATTATTTTATGGGGGAGGCCATGCCATCTTAGGATTTTCCACAGTGCATCTCTGTTGACACTGTCAAAGGCTTTCTCAAAATCTATGAATAATGCATATGTTGTGCTATGCCACTCATTTGCCTGTTCTAATATTTGTCTAAGTACAAATATATGGTCTATGCATGATCTTCCTTTCCTAAATCCTGCCTGCTCTTTCCGAAGTTTTTTCTCAAGTGTTGGTACAATTCTGTTGATGATTATTCTGCAAAATACTTTACTAGTGAGTGGCAGTAGGGTAATGCCTCTCCAGTTCCCGCAATTTCTGAGGTCACCCTTCTTTGGTAGTTTTACTATAAGACCAGTTTTCCACTCCTCTGGGGCTTTTTCTAAATCCCAAATTTGTTGTAAATGTTAAGACTACTTTAGTACTAAAGTAGGAACAGGTTTGTTAACTAACCAGCACACGGTTATAGTAGGTCATGCCGACACAGGTCCTTCCTGGTATCACTGCTTGCTCTATTAACATCATTTAAACTGCAATCATTAATTAAAATGCATTTAAATGAATAGAAGCTAGAAATGCAGCAGATACTCAGGAGTAACATTTCTGCAAATAATCTTTTTAAAATACAAATGAGAGAAAAAAAGAACGCTGTCAAATATAAACAAAGATTAAGTATTATGTACTTTAGTCATACAGATGTTAAAATCAGGACTCTGTTTATAACGAAACAATACTCACATTTTTTTAACTCATCTATAACTCCGTCACTGGTCTCCTCAGGTATGCTCTCGTGAATGTCTTCAGAGCTATATCCAGAGGAAGTAGAATTTTCCGTTGGTTTAAAGTCCACTATCGCTTCTGTTGAATTGATAGGCTCAAAGGCTGCTAGCCGCCTCATTTGGAAAAGATGATTCATAGTGGTCTTGTTAGTATCACCACAGCTAGTACTTTCTTTTGTTGTATCACCAGTTGCTAGGCCAACCACCTACTATTACGGCCGCTTGCTAGAATCACCTCTGTCTGGTATCACCACTGCTAGAATCACCACTTCCTGGTACCACACTAGCTAACGTCTGCACCTGCAAGTACCATCCCTTGCTAAGGACACCTTTTTTTCTAATATCGTCATCACTTGCTATAGTTATCACTCACAGTCAGTATCAACACTTGCCAGTATTAGCACTTGCCAATATCAGGACTTGCCAATATCAGCACTTGCCAGTATCAGAACCTTCTGGTGTAATCATTACTGGTGTCCATGCTCACTATTGTTTATATCCTCCTGTTAATATCACTTTGATAATATGTATAAAACATAACGAATTTATCATTTACTGATATTGTCAATAACAGATATTTCCTGAAGCTTATGTTCCTTTCAATCAAGATATTCTGATGCTGGTGTGGAGGTTTGTTAAGGTCTGTGCTTGTGGTTGTACTGATTGCCCACTCCCTACTGTGTTCGCGAGTTCTGATCACGTGACTGCATTCTCTGGAAATAGAATAATAGAGGAAA
This sequence comes from Achatina immaculata, assembly GCA_009760885.1. NCBI lineage: Eukaryota > Metazoa > Mollusca > Gastropoda > Stylommatophora > Achatinidae > Lissachatina > Lissachatina immaculata. The sequence goes on from CM019692.1 coordinate 52,929,328, forward strand.
TAAAAATAAATGTTTGTGGAACAATGAAACAAGGGGGTGGGGGAGAGAGAGACAAGAGGGGGGGGGGAGGGAGAGAGAGAGAGAGAGAGAGAGAGACTCGCCATTGTTTAGAACTCTTTAGTCTTGTGTCATTTGTTTGGTTCACAGAGTCATTGGACGTAAGTCACGTGACAAGGTGACACGTGGTACAATGCAAGACTTGCTGTGGCTGAAATGAGATCGGCTCACGCACTATGTTATAGTTCTTGTTCTACCTACCTACTTACCTGTCTATCCACCGCACCCACTCACCCACCTATCCAACCATACACCTACCTACCTACCTACCCACCTACCTACCTACCTAACTACCCAACCAAACCCACCTACCTACCCACACATTCACTTACCTATCTACTTACCTACTTACCTACATACCTATCTACCTACTTACTTATCCGTCCGTCGGTCTATGTACTGGAAGAATTTGTTGATAAGAACTTGTATTTCAACTCTTACTGACGATATTTGTACAGGACCCCAGGGTAAAGAGGCAATGACCCACAGAACTTTGTCGATGCCCGGAGCAACAAAGGCAAATCTTGGAAACTCTGTTAGCTCTGCTTAATCTTTATGACCGTAGTCATCAAAGTGTAGGCATACTGTTGTATACCCGGCACGTGTCACCGGATAATTAGCCCAACCTGAACTTTACACCCTGGCTAACTCGAGGCACGTGATTAACTAATCACGTGGAGTTTTCATCGGCCCTCGTCTGATATTTGCTGCTCCAGGCTTGTAGTCTGGCACTAATATCTGGGACCGTCGACTACGAGGATTATCGACCATTTAGGTTTATGAATCACACAATTAAAGCAGTGTAGATATAGATGTTGCTGTTTTTATTTCCCATCGTAACATATGCCTATGAGACCTGGACACTTAACAAAACAGCTATGAAACACATAAATGCCTTTGAATGTAAATGCTGCAGAAGAGTTCTTCAAATATCATGGACACAAAAAAGAACAAATATATCCATACTACAAGAACTTAATATTGAAGAAGGCTGGCTACTAAAGAGGATTAAACAGAGAAAACTTAAATATTTTGGATATATTAAACGTCATGAGAATTTAGAGAAGACACTCTCGGAAGGGTACACAATGGGAAAAAAGAAAGAGAGGATGACCAAGGCGAAGAAGGCTGCAAGATATCGTTGATGATCTGCAGATGGATGCATCAGCAACAGAGCATCTCGCTTACAATCGAGAGGCCTACAGGAGAGCTGTTAGGGAGGCAAAGTTCTTCAAAGAACATGCAAATGACGGACTGACTGAAATAGAGATAGGTGGACAATATCAACATATAGACGTGATTCTGTTTGTCGGGTGCACTATGAAAACAGAAAATGAAAAAAAATTGGAGATCCATGTTAGCCAAATCTTCTTTGACGAGGCGAACAGGATGATGATGTTTCATGAAGAGTTTAGGCAGATTTTGGTATGCACAAATATTCCGTTTACAAAAGTAAGAAAACTCTGAACTGACTTGTATTTGTTGTACGACTGTAGGAAATTAAAGGCAACATTTCTTTACCTTAAATGATATACACTGTGCCAGCAATATTCTGTAAGCTTTTGTTTAAAAATGTTACTTTACTTAGAACAGAATTCACATTAACAGTGACCACAGAAGAGTGAGAAGTGGTCCCCCCCCCCCCCCCCCCAACCTCTCAAACAAATAAAAGTAAAAATACGAAGAAGAATTTTTTTTTTTTTTAAGGAAAAGCAAACTGAAAATTACGCCATAGCTATAGTGGATGGAAACTGACGCAGAATACAACACATTCGCAATGGCAGATGGGTAATTCGAACACGTACAGCGTAGCGTTCTGCCCTTACTCTAATGGAAGCCAAGGTCAAATAAATATAGACAGGCCGCTGCGAGACTGAACCATTGTTAAACGAATGAGTCGTAATGACATGTCTCCGGCCATAGGGAGTGAAACCTGCTGATATTAATTTCCAGTGCGCGGACAAAAATGGCCGGAGAAATGCTTAGAGAGAAACTGAAATCTGCAATTCGCAGCAAAAGAAGAGAAATATTGTCAAAAACAATCTTGCTGCACCACGAAATGCACGTCCCCATGCAGTGGACATAACAGCGGAGCCAATGTAAAATCTGCGCTTTGAACGTCTTACTTTCAGCCCAGATCTGGCGCCATGTAATTATCTCGTCTTCGGTTCAAAAAGACTGTGAGGTAGTAGGTTCACCCCCGAAGATGAGGTTAAGGAAGCAGAACAGACCTGCACTTGGGAGTAGCCAAAAGCTTCCTCTTCCAAATAAAGAAGAAACTAATGGGACGATGCAAGAAAAGCTTGGGGCTACAGAAGGACCATGTAGGGAAGTGATAGAACATTTATGTTCATTTTCTCACAGTTATCGGTATTCAAAGGTTTGTTGCTTTCACTTTAAAAATTCTCCCTCGTATCTTCAATGAGTGAGGATTGATAGCATGAGTGAAGATGATTCTTTGAGTGAAGATTGATTCCTTGAGTGAAGACAAATTCAATGATTGAAGTATGACTGGCTGCTATCGTAATGCTATGTGTTGATATAACAGTTTTGAGAGCGAAAGATTTCAGCATAAAGTTTGCCGCCTGTAAGGGAAACATCGATTGGATCTATTTTAATCAACAGTTACCCTGCACGGCAGCTATTCTCGTCACGAGCTGATGTTGGTACTTCGATATACTGCAGTATCTTGCTTCCAGTATCTAAACTAAAGTAGTCAGCAGCGGGTCTCACAAGGCGTAAGATTAAAACAACGCGTAACCTATTTTTATGAACTTTTAGGACATTTACAACGTAATTACATTGTTCATTCCCCTGTATGTCTATTTATAGACTTGGCTGAATGGCGAAATAGTAGCATACTTATATTCGCGAAAACGCACTGATCACGTGCTAGGTGGGCTCGAGACCATAGCAACTAACATGGGTTAATCAGGTTCGTGCCTTGTTTGATATATGAGGTACTAAATTGCGAGCATAAACATTAAAACAGGTTGGAGTTCAAAGGTCGTATTGAACTGCAGGATAAACAGCAATTTCCCGGTACTCTAGTTCTCTCAGTATTGCTGGACTATTTTGACAAATTAAAACAATCCTGCGCAGTTGTAATAGTAACAATAATAATAATAATAATACAGAAAGAACAAACAAATCTAAGCTTGATTCATGATACCACGTACTGGTGACAGACCAATACTTTATTGGCTACACAGATAATTTCACTGCAGTTTTTTATCTGGACTAGAGTTTATTTTTGATCATACTTCTAGAACTTGTAACGTTCACAGAAGGTATAATTATGGTAGCGTAGACTGAGAGGGAAATATCTACCACTCACTCACAAACACTAGGGTAGTGGACAGAGGGAGATAATCTACCAACCACTGGAGTAGTGGACAGAGGGAGATAATCTACCAACCACTGGAGTAGTGGACAGAGGGAGATAATCTACCAACCACTGAGGTAATGAAAAAAGGAGGTAATCTACCAACTACTGGAGTAGTGGACAGAGGGAGGTAATCTACCAACCACTGAGGTAATGAAAAAAGGAGGTAATCTACCAACCACTGAGGTAGTGAAAAAAGGAGGTAATCTACCAACCACTGGAGTAGTGGACAGAGGGAGATAATCTACCAACCACTGGAGTAGTGGACAGAGGGAGATAATCTACCAACCACTGGAGTAGTGGACAGAGGGAGATAATCTACCAACCACTGGAGTAGTGGACAGAGGGAGATAATCTACCAACCACTGGAGTAGTGGACAGAGGGAGGTAATCTACCAACCACTGGAGTAGTGGACAGAGGGAGATAATCTACCAACTACTGGGGTAGTGGACAGAGGGAAACAATCTATCATCATCAGCATCATCATCATCTTCATCATCATGTGCCCGACTGCCGTTGGCTATTATGCTTATCCAGAATACACGATCCTTCATGCAGGCCATTTGCTCAGTTGGTGATCTCCTCTCATACCATGTTGTCAAACTGTCCAGTATAATTTCTCTTGATCTTCCTCTTGATCTTCTTCCTTCTATTTTTCCTGTTGTTATAATATTTTCAATGCTCCCTCTTCTCATTGAGTGTCGTATGAAAGTACATTGTCTCTCTCTCTCTCTCTCTCTCTCTCTCTCTCTCTCTCTCTCTCTCTCTCTTTTGTTTGTTTGTTTGTTTTACAAGAATTTTTGTCTCTCCAGCTCTTCTCATACATTCTTCATTAGTTATTTTTGCTGTCCAGGGGATTCGCAACATTCTTCTAATAAACCACATTTCTGCTGCTTCCAGTGATTTTTGTGCAGACCTGCCTATTGTCCATGATTCACTTCCATATAACAAGATAGGTTCAATATAGCATTTTAGGACTCGTTTTCTAACATTCATTGATAAGGATGTGTTGGATAATAATCAGTCTTTGCTTGACATATTCTATTCCTAATTTCTGTTCTGCATTTTCCATCTGAAGTTATTACTGCTCCAAGGTATTTGAATTTCTGCACCAGTAATCTACCAACCTCTCTCTCTCTCTCTCTCTCACACACACACTCACACTCACACACACACATATAGATACACTATCTCGGATTTGTGTGTGTGTGTGTGCCTACGCAGTATATCGATATGTGTTACAAGAATTTGTAACTGATGTAAAGCACGTATCGTTAGTTCATTTTCTAGTCATGATTCCGTGTACTCTCTCCATCCATCTTCCTCTATGCCGCTCACTCTAGTTTCTGGCATCTTTAGGCAGTTCTTGTGCTGGCGAATAACTAGGATTTCTTATCATCGAACGACCACACCAGTTCATCCTTCAACTCCAATGTACTGCAGCCGGGGCGGTGGACAGCCAGGTCGGGACCCGGGGGGTTAGTTACTATCCCTTCGCTTCCCCCCGCCCCTATCCAAAATGGAAAGTAGATGAAAATTGGTCCAGTAGACCTACGTGCGTGCAGCAGAGAACAACAGACAGCACATCACATTCTCCAGAGTTACACAACTCACTCAGGCAGAGGACCTGCCCAGGCCCCCTATACGGTAGAAGCTCCACGGTGATGCTGAAAACCTGAGACGAGCTGTGAAGAAGAAGAAGAAGAAGAAGAAGAAGAAGAAGAATGCTGAACGATGAAGATTATAATCATTTAAAAAATATCAAGAAACTCGAGAGCATGTGGGATAGGACAACAATGCAATTTCTTCATTTTCTATGAAATGATGGATTCAAATTTTGCAGTTTAACAAATCAAAGTTCAAAGTTTGTGTGTGTGTGTGTGTATGTGTTTTTAAAATGGAATCCATGACATAATTTTGCTATTGCAAGTCAAGTTCACTTTTATCATGCTCTGGCATATCAGACTTTTATTTATTTATTTTCTTTATTACTCGTGTTATCTTCCAAAAAGAATTTATGTCACCCTAGAGGATCTAGTACGTACAACTTCTGCCACATCATCTTTTTTGTTTTTTTTTTTTTGCTTCTTTTTTTTTCTTGCTAGAAGCTGTTCGTTGTGGGAGTGAGCGTCTATGAGCTTTTAGGATCATCATCATCAATCATCAACCATCATTATCATCATCATCATCAATCATCATTATCATCATCTGTATTTTTCGTTGCGCAAGGGCCAGGTTTGGATGGAGCCATGATTTCTTCATCAATCACGTGACCTAGCTTCTGTTACTTGCCACATCTGAAACTCATGCTTTCAAGAATTAATCCTGAACGTTACGTGCTCTTTGCTTCTTTTTTTTTTCTTTGATGCATCTCCATCGCTTCTTAAAACTTTCTTTTCTTTTTAATTCCCAACATGTAAAACGTGTACCACCTGTAGAAGTATAGGGAATAGGGAGATAACTGTTGTTTTTTTTTTTACAGAAAGGGCAGTTATTATGATTCTCTTTTTGAACTTTTCCGTGATCGGTCGAGATCCATCTAGAACGTCACGTGGGCTGAGAAGCCCGTGATAGAGAATTGTGGGAGAGACTGAGTGGGTAGTCAGTCTACTTTAGGATGTGTACCTGAGTGGGTGGTTTTTGTAATGTCTCTGTCGAGAGAATGGAAGTTTATATCTGTTACTGGAGTTGTGGAAGTATGAATGGACTCTCTATGTGGCAGGGCAAACCTGCCGACGGTCAGAATATCGTCATCACCATCTTCATTTTCATCCAGTTCATCAATAAAAGCTCATGTCAAGTGATATGCAGGACTGGCTTGACTTCTGTATCGGTGTGTTGCCAACTTAAGGACTGAAAGAGCCTGGAAGTGAAGTGGATGGCTGGAGACAGTGGATAACTAATCCAGAAACACTCCGCAAACACGGCCTCATCTAGTGCCCCGACATTCTATTCAGTAACAAAAATAGTACCACAATAAACACTGCGGCATATATCTTTTCACACCTTCATTGTTTTATTTCAATATTTTTGTCATTTATTCTAAGTCCACGCATATAAAGGTACAAAATAAACCAAAACATGGACTTTAAATGGACTTTTCTACATTCTAATACGCAAGATCCAAGTGAAATATGAAGTCTGAAAAAGAAAATATACGTATGCTACTTACTCGCTTTTGGACTGTTACTTCGTTCCAGAAGCGCCTTAACACTGGGTTGGTAAATGATAAAAACTATTACAGGATATTAAACTGTCACTTTGTATGTCAACGTCAGGCAGGTGATAGCAACGCATTCAGTAACTTCCGTGGTATGGTAAGTAGCGCAGGTAGGGGCTGATATCTTTCGACCTGCCAAACGAGATATGGGGGGGGGGGGGGGGGAAGGAGAAGAAGTCTACCTTGTTACTCGCAGGTTCTGTGAGCACGTGACATTGAAATCACGTGGTCAGATTTGACCATTCTGCGCGCGCGTTTGCAGGAGGTCATGTTGAACTTAAGTAGGCAGGATTTAACGTTACGGATATAATTTCACTGAAAGGATGTTGCGAATGTTTTTATGTTTCTAACGAATTTGTGAAATTTTTAGTCCTTTTAATTTTAGGAGCTAGGCCGCTAGAAGGCGGTACAGTTGTCAAAGTCGGCTAATCGGAGCTGCCCATTATTGTAACCCACCTCTTCGTGGTGTTGCAAGTAAGAGACCGTTGAACTCGGTCAGTCTAGTTAACTGTTTTAAGAGTTGGATGTGTTTGTCCATGGTGGTGGAGGCTACAGATAAGTCGACTTCTTGGATCGCCAGGAGACTCCCGTGGAAGATATTGTAAAATGTATGGCGAATAACGGTTTGTTTTTTTTTAAGTGTCTTAGACTCAGTGATTGGTCTGTCAAGACTGTGAACTGTGCCACTTTGAAGAACTAATCAGAGTGATGGTTGTCGCTGTCATCATGTGAAGTTCTACACGGTGATGATGAAAACCCGAGACGACCTGCCATATTTGTGAGAGAGACCGGTGCTGATGTCTGAGGGGACGAATAAGAAGAATACTGAAGGGAGATTATAATCATAAATTGTGAAGAAACACTGGGGTAGTGTACAGCAAGAGGGAGATAATCTACGTGGGTGTGTGTGTTAAAATTTTTTATTTGTTCTTCCAAATCAAGGATTCGTGTGATAACAGTTTGGGTTTTTTTTTTTTTTGGTGTTCTATCTCTCTAGTAGTACTTTATCTCTTGCAGCGCGCGCGCGCACACACACACACACACACACACACTCTCTCTCTCTCTCTCTCGTACTTCCTCTTTCCAAAGATGTACATGAATTTGTTTTGGCATTTCCTTCTCTTTCTCTACTACCGGAGTCCGTGTTCGAATCTCAGGTAATTCTCTTGTGATGTTTCTTTCTCTCACGTCTCATTAAAGTGCTTTGTCTACGATTTTTTTCAAGGTCTAATCCTACAAAACTGTGTTTTCTTACTTTACAGAGAACTCTCTCTCTCTCTCTCTCTCTCTCTCTCTCTGAACCTTAAGTGCCCAGGGCACATGGGGCTTCCGCAAGGGTTTTCCACAAATGCCTGTCCTTCGCCTTTTCTTCTACTCTTGCCCAGGTGAGCCCTCTATTGCTCAACATTCTTTCTGTTGTTCTTCTCCATGTCTCTTTTGGTCTACCCTTACTTCTGTTCCCCTATGGTGTCCATCTTAGTGCTATTTTTGGTAGTGAGTTGTCAGTCATTCGGAGCACATGTCCCAACCATCGCCAGCGTCTTTCCTCAATAATTGTTGTCAGTGGCTTCAGGTGCATTTCTGCCAATAAGATGTTATTTATTATGGTGTTTGGCCAAAATATTTTTTTTAATTCTTCGTAAAAATTTAGTCTGGAAAGAATTCAACTTGTTTTCTATGGTTTTGGTGATTTTCCAGCATTCACTTCCATAGAGTAGTACACTTAGGACATTACTCTTAAATATCCTGATTTTCGTATTTATACTTAGTTTTTTTAAATTTCCATATAGTCTGCAGCATTGCAAAAGCCTGGTTTGCTCTAGTAAGTCTGCTGTTGATGTCCTCTATGCTGTCTCCATTTTCTACTACTCTACTACCAAGGTATACAAATTCGTTGACCTCCTCCACTAACTTGCTGTCTACTCTCAGTACATTTCTATTGTTCACATATTGCTTCATTAACTTTGTCTTTCCTACGTTGATCTTTAGTCCTATGTTGTTTGCATTCTGAGTTAGCTTGTTTATTTTATCTTGCATTTCTTTGTGGCTGCTTGATAGTAGACAAATGTCGTCCGCAAAGTCAAGGTCCTCCAGCATTGTGTCAAGGGTCCATTGTAATCCTCTGCTTTTGTCTGATGTTGCCTCCTTCATTAACCAGTCTACTGCCAAGATAAATAATGTTGGTTATAGTACACATCCCTGTTTCACTCCTGTGTGTACCCTAAAGCTGCTGGAGGTATGTTCTCCACAGATAACTTTGCACTGAAAACCCTCATATTGATTACATTTACTATCTTATGGGGGGGGGGCCATGCCATCTTAGGATTTTCCGCAGTGCATCTCTGTTGACACTGTCAAAGGCTTTCTCAAAATCTATGAACAATGCATATGTTGTGCTATGCCACTCATTTGCGTGTTCTAATATTTGTCTAAGTACAAATATGTGGTCTATGCATGATCTTCCTTTCCTAAATCCTGCCTGCTCTTTCCAAAGTTTTTCCTCAAGTGATGGTACAATTCTGTTGATGATTATTCTGCAAAATACTTTACTGGTGAGTGGCAGTAGGGTAATGCCTCTCCAGTTCCCGCAATCTCTGAAGTCACCCTTCTTTGGTAGTTTTACTATAAGGCCAGTTTCCCACTCCTCTGGAGCTTTTTCCAGATTCCAGATTTGTTGTAGTATCCGGCAGAGTTGTTTTGGTGTTTCTGTTTCATCTGCTTTCAACATCTAAACAATCACTTCATCTTCACCTGGTGCCCTGTCTAATTTTAGGTTCTTTATCACCTCATTTACTTTACTTATTGTTATTGATCCTGTATTGATGTTTAGTTCTGTTTTTGCTTCAAGTATGTCTATTGTTGTAGCAAAAATAAAACTAAAACTAAAATTAAGGAAAGCCAGAATCGGAGAACACAGAAAGATACATTTTGATACAAGAAAACTGATAGACCAGCAAACAAGAAATGAATTCTCAATAATACTTAAGAACCGCTTCTGTGTCCTACAAGACGAAGCAGAAATGTCCATATTAGAGTTCAATAAAACACTACAGGAAACAGCAAAAGAGGTGCTGGGATATCGGAAAAGGAGAAAAGAGGAATGGATAAGTGAGACCACATGGGAAAAGATAGAGCAAAGAAAAGAAATCAAGAAAAAATTACTGAACACCAAATCACAACGGCTTAAAGAACGAGTTTTAAGTAATTATGCACAAAAAGACAAAGAAGTGAAGGAATCATGCCGTCGAGATAAACGTCAGTATTATGACAACTTAGCAGAGACAGCAGAGAAAGCAGCATATACAAATGACATGAAAACCATATATAAAATCACAAAGCAGATGACAGGTAACTTCAATACAAGATGTGAAAGTGCAGTAAGAACACAAATGGACAACTGGTCAGTGGAGAAAGAGAAAAAATTGAAAGATGGAGGGAACACTTTAACACCCTACTAAACAGAACACAAGCAGCACAAGCAATAGATATACCTGAAGCAAAAGCGGAACTAAACATCAATACAGGACCAATAACAATAAATGAAGTAAAAGAGGCGATAAAGATGCTAAAATCAGACAGGGCACCAGGTGAAGATGAAGTGACTGCTGAGATGCTGAAAGCAGAAGAAACAGAAACACCAAAACAACTTTGCCAGATATTACAACAAATTTGGGATTTAGAAAAAGCCCCAGAGGAGTGGAAAACTGGTCTTATAGTAAAACTACCAAAGAAGGGTGACTTCAGAGATTGCGGGAACTGGAGAGGCATTACCCTACTGCCACTCACTAGTAAAGTATTTTGCAGAATAATCATCAACAGAATTGTACCAACACTTGAGGAAAAACTTCGGAAAGAGCAGGCAGGATTTAGGAAAGGAAGATCATGCATAGACCATATATTTGTACTTAGACAAATATTAGAACAGGCAAATGAATGGCATAGCACAACATATGCATTATTCATAGATTTTGAGAAAGCCTTTGACAGTGTCAACAGAGATGCACTGTGGAAAATCCTAAAATGGCATGGCCTCCCCCATAAAATAGTTAATGTAATCAAAGCCCTATACGAGGGTTTTCAGTGCAAAGTTATCTGTGGAGAACATACCTCCAGCAGCTTTAGGGTACAAACAGGAGTGAAACAGGGATGTGTACTATCACCAACATTATTTATCTTGGCAGTAGACTGGTTAATGAAGGAGGCAACATCAGACAAACGCAGAGGATTACAATGGACCCTTAACACAGTGCTGGAGGACCTTGACTTTGCGGACGACATTTGTCTATTATCAAGCAGTCACAAAGATATGCAAGATAAAATAAACAAGTTAACCCAGAATGCAAACAACATAGGACTAAAGATCAACGTAGGAAAGACAAAGTTAATGAAGCAAAATGTGAACAACAGAAATGTACTCAGAGTAGATAACAAGTTAGTGGAGGAGGTCAACGAATTTGTATACCTTGGCAGCAGAGTAGTAGAAAATGGAGACAGCACAGAGGACATCAACAGCAGACTTACTAGAGCAAACCAGGCTTTTGCAATGCTACAGAATATATGGAAATCAAATAAACTAAGCATAAATATGAAAATCAGGATATTTAAGAGTAATGTTCTAAGTGTACTACTCTATGGAAGTGAATGCTGGAAAATCACCAAAACCATAGAAAACAAGTTGAATTCTTTCCAGACTAAATGTTTACGTAGAATTAAAAAAATATTTTGGCCAAACACCATAAGAAATAACATCTTATTGGCAGAAATGCAGATGAAACCACTGACAACAATTATTGAGGAAAGACGCTGGCGATGGTTGGGACATGTGCTCCGAATGACTGACAACTCACTACCAAAAATAGCACTAAGATGGACACCACAGGGGAGCAGAAGTAAGGGTAGACCAAAAGAGACATGGAGAAGAACAACAGAAAGGATGTTGAGCAATAGAGGGCTCACCTGGGCAAGAGTAGAAAAAAAGGCGAAAGACAGGCATTTGTGGAAAACCCTTGCGGAAGCCCCATGTGCCCTGGGCACTTAAGGTTCAGAGAGAGAGAGATGTCTATTGTTTGTGCTGCTTGTGTTCTGTTTAGTAGGGTGTTAAAGTGTTCCCTCCATCTTTCAATTTTTTCTCTTTCTCCACTGACCAGTTGTCCATTATGTGTCCTTACTGCACTCTCACATCTTGTGTTGAAGTTACCTGTCATCTGCTTTGTCATTTTGTATATGGTTTTCATGTCATTTGTATATGCTGCTTTCTCTGCTGCTTCTGCTAAGTTGTCATAGTAGTGACATTTATCTTGACGGCATGATTCCTTCACTTCTTTGTCTTTTTGTGTATATTTACTTAAAACTTGTTCTTTAAGCCTTTGTGATTTGGTGTGCAGTAATTTTTTCTTGATTTCTTTTCTTTGCTCTATCTTTTCCCATGTGGTCTTGCTTATCCATTCCTCTTTTCTCCGTTTCCAATATCCCAGCACCTCTTATGCTGTTTCCTGTAGTGATTGAACTCTAGTATGGACATTTCTGCTTCGTCTTGTAGGACACTGAAGCGGTTCTTAAGTACTATTGAGAATTCATGAAGATCTTCTTTACCTGACCATATTATTGTATCTTCTGTGTGCTGTGTTGTTAATTTCCTTCTGCCTTGTCCTGTCCATCTTGCTTCTTGTATTCCTAATATGTCTAGTTTGTATCTGTGCATTTCCTTGATGGTTTGTGCTAGTTTTCCAGTCTGGTTAAGTGTTCTTACATTCCAGCTGCCTATTTGCATCTTGTGTTTAGGTTCCAGGAGGTCTGTAGTTGGGCTGGGGACTTCCAGTGGCTGGCTTTCATCCACAACCTTCATGGGCTCAGTTTCCTGATAAGCATTTCTCCTTTCACCTGCATTTGTTTTTTCCCTTGCTTCTGTTTCTGTAGCAGTCTGATAGTCTTTTACCAGATAGGGTTGCTGGTCCTATGTCGAACCCGCCTTAGTTGCCTTTTACGATCATGCGTGGTAGGGAGATAATCTACCAATCACTCACAAACAGTGGGTGGTGTAAACTGACAGGGAGATATTCTTAATTTAAGATGCAAGATGTCAAAAATAAAGAGAGAAAAAAATGAATATATAATTTTGACTTAAAACTACGCCAGGATTTTTAAACTATATAATTTCTGAAAACTTTTTTTTTTGTGGGTTTGTTCGTCTAATGAAATTTTCTAGGTCTGAACACAACAGACTGTTTGTCCACGCAGTTTTTCCTTACAGACTTTTGTAAAACTCCATCCGAGATACAAATTCCGTGTCTACCTGATGAACGAAGTGCAGCTCTAGAGGGCCCTAGATTAAGCTACACTTATCTTGTGACCTTCTACTAGTCAGTTTAGTTAACATCAGTTACGGTGACCTTCTACTAGTCAGTTTAGTTAACATAAGTTACGGTGACCTTCTACTAGTCAGCTTAGTTAACATCAGTTACGGTGACCTTCTACTAGTCAGTTTAGTTAACATCAGTTACGGTGACCTTCTACTAGTCAGCTTAGTTAACATCAGTTACACCCAGGGTACTGACACAACCAGAGCTTATGATTACTACTGCTGGAGGAGTTACTTGCTAACATCTGTAGATATTGTTTACTGCTGTTACTGTAAATGTTTGTCTACTGCTGCTACCTGTAGACATGTTCACTGATGCTAAAGTGGATGGTTTCTGAAGCTGTTGTAGATGCAGTTTGCTGCATCAATTCCAGATGTTTTTTTTTAAATGGTACTGTAGATTTTTCTTCATCCTATTGTAGATATTGTTTGTGTTTGTTGATGCTAATGTAGATCTGTCTTCACGCTATTGTAGACATTGTTTGTTGATGCTTTTATGGATGTTGCTTAATTGTTGCTATTTTAGATGTTGCAGCACTTGTCCCTGCTACACAAATTCACAGGAAACATAATACATCCAAAAAATATTCAGTCATCATCATCATGAGACTGTCACAAGAGCCCCTACTTCTACTGCATCCCATATCTGGCAAAGTAAAGGCACGGACATCAAACAAAGTGAATGTGATGAAAACACACAACAGAACTAGACAACAAAATTTTTTGCATACAATCAATAAAGCCACAAGACTGAAGAAATCAATGCATACAGTACATTTCACTAGTCATCTTTGCTCTCAAATATTTCCAAGTATGAAGTGAAGGATTATTTTCCATACTAAAAACATAGAAACTTAAATTTAAAAAAGCCTTTCTAAATGCTAATTTTTTTATTGCTATAAAAGATATCACAATTTGTTCACATTCTCCCCCCCACCCCCCAAATGTTATACATACAACACTGTTTTCTTCCAAATGTTAAAGTTACTTTTTTTTTAAAGCAGATGTCAAAATCTTCACTTTTTCTTCCATATGTTAAAATCTGACATGTTTTTGTCACACAAATTTAGGAAACAAAAATGTTCTCTTCTGTTCTCGTGATGATTCTGACATCATGTTTTCATGCTCCAGATCAGCTGCTGAACTCGCTGATTTGACCACCGTATGCCCCTCTGAAGACTATTTCATAACAGCTGATATGCTTCTGAACTCAACTAGCCTAGAGCAAATGAAGATCTCCTTAAGTAAGCAAATCTGAAGAGGACAGTCATTCACTGAAATAGATATCACCACAACACATACTTCTGTGAATGTTTGCGTGTCCACATAATTCAAGTTAAGTGTGACAAATGACAAAAAGTTATACATACTGACACTAAGTGGACAAGTTTATAAACATCTACAAAAATAGAATCTGACACATTTATGGTAAAATATTTAAACTTCTACTTTTTGATAAAGTCTACTTATTAAATGATTTTTTAAAAAAAGTATCCAGCAAAACAAAGTGCTTTTGGTTGCTTGTAAAGGTAGAACATCACTCGCAAAAAAAAAGCACTTTAGAAAATAGAAAATATGGATTGCACAAGATATGAAACAATAAATTATGGTTCTCCAATACAAAATGGATTGGCAATGAAACTGAACATCAGAAGTTATTCTTAATTTAAGATGTAAGATGTCAAAAATAAAAAGAGAAAAAAATGAATATATAATTTTGACTTAAAACTACGCCAGGATTTTTAAACTATATAATTTCTCTTTATCACGCATTTTTTGTTTTGTTTTTAGGATGGCAAAAGAGTCGATAAAAGGGACGAATTATTCTAAACTTAAAAGAAAGATCATGTGACAAAACGTGTGACAGATGTTAAGAATGATCACGGCAAGAGGGTATTTTACAACTGATATACCCAAGACAAAATCAATACAATATGTTCAAAAAGTACAAATAATGACAGCTACGGCACTATCTTGTGCTTAAATTGAAATCTGAAAGACGGACATTGTCATTTTTCTCTTTGTTTTTCTCTCATGTTTGCTTCACTGTTGCCTGTATTTACTCATTCTGTCTTGCGTTTCACTGAGTTTTTCACATGAGCACGGCACAAGTATCACTTCTGTGGTACATGCTCTTCAACCACACAGAGACTGCCTAAAAAGTGCATATAAAATTCTACAGAACTTTCTAACAAGTACGTACTTTCCATGCATAGAAAATCTGAATGTTTTATTTTTAATTTGTTGAAAAAAGTTTGGTGAACTAAAGAAAATAAGACTGTTCCCATTAAGTCTGGAAAAGTCAAGAGATGTAACTGAAAAAAAAAGAAGTCAGGAGATGCAATTTAATTTAAAAAGGAAAAAAGTGTTGGCCCCTTGTACTCTGTTCAGCACAGGCAATCTAAAACAGTTAATTGTGGATTGTGTCATCTCTTGGTCTCATGTACTGTGTACACTCTAGGAATCTAAAACAGTTAATTGTGGATTGTATCATCTCTTGGTCTCATGTACTGTGTACACTCTAGGAATCTAAAACAGTTAATTGTGGATTGTATCATCTCTTGGTCTCATGTACTGTGTACACTCTAGGAATCTAAAACAGTTAATTGTGGATTGTATCATCTCATGGTCTCATGTACTGTGTACACTCTAGGAATCTAAAACAACAAATTATGTACTGTAAAGGCTGTATAAAATATGTCACTGTGACCAGTCCCTTCTTAAACCCAGGACTCTCTGGTATGTCAGTCTCAACATCAAATTCTGAGACACCATCTGGAATGTTTTAAGTCTGGGAACATTTCAATAACAACAACGTTAACAATAAAATGGGAGACAGCTCAATCCACTGCAAAACAAACAACTATTGCAGAGATCAGGGACATTATGTGGTTATTTGTCAATAAATGGATCACATAATTCCAGTCTAACAAAGGATGAAATACACATATGACTACAACTAAACTATATTATTGTCAGGCCAAGAATTTGGTTATCCTTTCCATGACAGATCTGAAAAAATCTGGATAGTGGATCCACGTCAGGCAAACTACAATATAAATATTACACCTGCCACCAGAACAATAAGGCGGTAGTGCGGTCAGAACTCATGGTGAAGGCTGGTGGTTTGAGTCTGGTTAGACCTGGTTAAGTCACCCAGCTGTAGAAATGGCTACCTGGATCCTTCTGGAGCTGACTAAACAAAGCTGGCCAGACATGACACTGACCACATCGTGCTCTAGTGTTCCAACAGGTCAAGGAGAAATGGGCACAAACACAATATCCTTCAGGTACTTCAGCGTCTGGACCACATATATTTTAAATTCACTACCACTAGTTCTGTTGATCAACTATAACTAAAGCAAGCAAATATCAGCAATGAATCAGCTCTGAAAAATTTCTTTTTTAACAAGATCATACAAGAAAAGAATTACAAATGAACATTAACTAGGAAATAAAATTTCAGCTAAAAAAAACTTGTTATACATCCCTAACAAAACACACACAAAAAAAAAAAAGTGAACTCAGACCCTCAAACAGCTGTTAGCCACAAATGGGTAACAAAACTACTTGGCTACACCTAACTGTTTTTGCAAAAACTTGGAGGAGACCTTCTGGGCATGTTTCTTGAGCAGAGCTTGTCCATCGTACTTGCTCCACTCCTCATCAAACTCATTCTGGAGAATCTCTGCACCCTTCTTCTGGGAGAGTCCCGTTTCATCCAGGGACAATTCACACATCTGCATGTCGTCAACACCTGCGCAGTCAGACATCAAAACATTTAAGATTTCTTCTAACAGCACACCTACATTTTCCAGGTCATCCTCATTAATAAGTGACGATGTCTCTGGCTTTCTATACCACTCCAAATTATTGTCAGGGAAAACAATACACTGTTAATGTAAACTGAAGATTAAACTATTTCAAGTTTATCAGAACATCTGTTGAGGAGCTGTTGATATGTTGATATATTTATACATTTATACAGCAATCTTTGTCACAATATGCTTT
Organism: Achatina immaculata; assembly: GCA_009760885.1. Classification (NCBI taxonomy): domain Eukaryota; kingdom Metazoa; phylum Mollusca; class Gastropoda; order Stylommatophora; family Achatinidae; genus Lissachatina; species Lissachatina immaculata. The sequence goes on from CM019692.1 coordinate 52,946,360, forward strand.
CATATGCATTCTTTTCAAGAATTTTGGCAGAGAAGGACACTCCAGTTGCCTTGTTCCCCAGATAATGTTTGTGTGATATTTTTCTATTCTGGAGACCCCATTTCTCAAGTTTCTTCAAAAGTCACCTACAGCATTGGTGATATTTAATTGATGATCATAAAGAAATGTTAATCATTTTATTCCCGCATATAAATCCAGCACCTCAGTAACAAAAAAAGATTAACACACTCATCTGTCGTGATGAGGTCCTTGGTTTGTATTCATTGGAAGCGACTCAAGTCAGCACAGCTGTAGAAGTGGGTACTATCCCGACCTGGAGAAGGGGAAGGTGGCCAGGCCTGATGGTGACCGCAGCAGGACACCATATTAGCTTGGTGCCCCCAGGGTGTGACGCAGCTTCCTCACACTGACAACTTACCTGCAATCATAAGAACTGGAGTCTTATCTGGGTAGATTTCCATTTGTCTGGCAATCCACTGCCCGTCGAAGTGAGCGTACCACATTCCATGTTTGCTCTCCTCACGGTACTCATCTGCTGGCCGTGCAAATGGTATCCTGAAGTAGCGCTGCTCCACAGATGCTCCCTTAGCCACTTTGTGGGTCGTGGTTACTTGCTGAGCTGTTCATGAAATATTTGATGTGAAAATTGAGGGAGGGGAGATTTCCACAACATTCAAATTCTGAATAATTTGTATAACTAGGAGCTTAAATGTTTGCTGAATGTGAGCACAAACACAAAGAACATCACTGTTCTATGGCACATGAGTTTATTAAAAAATACTACATTTAGAGATCAAATTTTCTGGCTCCTCAATACAAGTAGAAAAACTATATTGAAAAAATTTAGTTAAAAAAATATTCCACTTATGAGGTGGCAGTAGTACACCATTAGCCATATTTACAAATCATTAGCCTCCATCACATAACAGAGCCTGTACTATTAGCCTCCACCACATACCATACGCCTGTACCATTAGCCCTCATTACATACCATAAGCCTCAATTATATACCATTAGCCTCCATCACATACCATTAGCCTCCACTGAATGTGGTGCCCGCTGATCTCCCTTGTCTGCTCTCTTCTTGTTTTTTGTTTTCCAGCTGTGGTAAACCTTCAGACGACGGTGGAACTCCTCACGACATGCATCCAGCAACTCCAGATCTTTGAAAAACACAGAAAATTGGTAGTCAATTAAAGAATACACAAAACAAATGCATAGTCTCTCACAGATGCAGAAGACTGATAGAACTATTCGCTGTACGTGTGAGAAAGTTAAAGATTATGTTGTTGCTGTTTAAATCTCTTATGACTGTGTGTTTTGCAAAATTTACTGACTGTATGTCCGATAAATGTGTTGACATCTTTGGTCTCATAAATCAGACAAACATGTATCTGATAAACCTACTTTTTCAGTGATACCATAACCGAGTATGGAATTGTGGAAATAAAGTCTTAGAAGCAATTTGGGAAAAAATGCAATGACAAATTAGTAAAGATCAAATTCCTGTTTCAATGCCATTAAGGCACATTGGGGATACGGTGTTAGGCCCGTACTTCCACAACCCTCGGCACAAGAAAGTGTGACGTCAGTATCACGTATGGCTGCATTACTTTCCCCTGATTTCTCTGGTACCTATTTTTAGAGGTTCTGAGCACCTCAGGGTCTTTTTTTTTTGTGTATACCAGAAAAAAATTCCACTTCTGAGACCTGAGCCCGGTGCCACTGACTTAATACACTCAGTCAACCAGGCCGCCAATGATGAATTAGTGACAACAGAAATATCTGAGGTGGGGACAGGGCAATAGCTGACCTTGGAATGAAATTGGAAAATGTTCACTTTATTCACTGAAAGAATTTGAAATGAAACTACAACTGTGATGGAAATTCTGCTTGTGTACATGAGGTTGTACTTAAAACATCCTCAGATACTGTTTTGTACAAGTCACAGCTAAGTGCTGCCTTTTCTTCTATTCTGTTTTCCATTTCTATTTGTTATACATCCTAAATGTGAATTTATGTATTCTTTTCTTTTCCTATTTCTTTGTCCTGTATGTTTCTATATGATTACAACCGTATGCACGTTAATTAATAAAGCTGTTGTTACCTTTAAACTGTCTAATAAAACTGATTATGCAATGCCAGTTAAAATTGTGTGAAAATGTTAAAAAAAATCTTTATAATTTACCACACAATATGTTAACAGTATCTGCAAACTCAGTACAAAATATGTTAACCATATCTGTAAACTTAGCACAAAATATGTTAACAGTATTTGCAAACTTAGTACAAAATATGTTAAAAGTATCTGTAAACTTAGCATAAAATATGTTAACAGGATCTGTAAACTTAGTATAAAATGTTAACAGTATATGTAAACTTAGCATAAAATATGTTAACAGTATCTGTAAACTTAGCATAAAATATGTTAACAGTATCTGTAAACTTAGCATAAAATATGTTAACAGTATCTGTAAACTTACCACAGGATGTGTTAATAGCATCTCTAAGCTCTGCATACTTCCACTTTGTGAGATCGTACTTTTTGGACGCTGCAGCTTGGCGAGCAGCCACAACAGCTGCAGACCTACCAACATAAAAGCACAAATACTGAAAAGAACTTGCAGAAAAAAATTTTGTGCCTAGTGTCTGAAAAAAAAAACAACCACTGAAAAGTGTATATGAAAATATAAACCATGCTTACACACAAACAATTTATCTTCTTTACATCTACAACAACAAAAAACATTATTTAATTCAAGCTTACATGCTAATCAGTGTCTGTTTACCTCAATACACACATGTACAATCAGTTTTTATTTTAACTCACACTTACACATTAAACCAGTCTTCAAAGAAGAGAGAGAACCGCTGCTGGCGAGATTCTTCAGCTGCTGTGTGTGGAGTGAAACTCCTCCCGGCCAGTGAAGAAAATGCGAAATAGCAATTAATGTTGCCAAGAAGTGCCGCTGTGAAAATGTGATGGAAAGGATAAAGTGAAGCTTAATTGGTATGTCCAGCAGTCTCACGGCGAGAGCTACTCATACCATGGCACCTCTGCTCTCAAGGCCGGCCACGTCCGATATACACCCACACTGGTGAAGTATGCCTAAACCTGCTTAAACCAGGGGTGAAACTTGATGACTACTCATGTCACGGTACCTCCGCTCTAGAGTTCGGTCACGTCCTAAACACTTCCATACTGGGATAATATGCCTAAACCACCTCAAACCAGGGGTGAAACTTACTAGTGGTGAGGATTCGTCCTCCTGGACAAAAGCTCCATCCTGGTCACAACTAGGAAGGAAGGGTAGCGGCCATGATCACAAAATGCTAAAGTCGGAGACACTGGACCAATGCAGTCTAGATAGGCAACACCTCTCACTCGACAGGGATGTATGCATATCCTAATCATGCTGAGGTTTTCCGGTGAGAAAGTCCAACTCTAGATTAAACTGGTGCAATGAAAACCATGGTGTCACACAATCCTGCTTCTGCAACCCATCAAGAATTCAGGCCCAAGCCCCGCGATACTCTGAACCTCTTGTGATCTTCTTGGGGATCTCTTGAGGGCCTCTCGGAGACCACAGGACACACTTAGGGCCACAGGAGTCTTCTTCTTCTTCGTTCGCATTGTCTGTCTATATCTGCAGTCCTGTCTCTTGGATAAATTTCACTGTTTTTTTGTAATTCATGTATGGAACCATAGAGTTTATCTTCTTTAGTGGTTTCACTGGGCCAGTAATTATTTCTCAGTGTCTCGTAGTTGATGCAGTTCTGGAGGATATGTTCCACAGTTTGGGGCACCTGGGCACATGTACATAGATTAATAGTACCAACCTTAAACTTTGTATACATATGACTTCGGAGTCGGCTGTGTCCTGTTCGGAGACGGAAGATGGTGACTTGTTCCTTTCTGTTTAGCATGTGATAGTCATCATGTGGTGGTGTTTGTGGCTTCCTGTAGGTTTTTATCATGCTTTTCTTCTGATTATAGGTGATTGGTATGTCTGGTTGCTCCATTTCAGTGCCCTCTTTGGCCAGATGGTCAGCTTTCTCATTGCCTGGTATCCCACAGTGGGAGGGAATCCATTGCAAAGTGACTCCATGTTGTAAGCCAATTTTTGACAAGGCATCTTTAAGGTCTGGTAGTTTGTTGCACCGAAGAGCTTCCAGTACTGATCTTGCATCTGTGAGAATTACTACAGGACATGTATCAATTCTGGAGTCTGATAGTTTTTCAACTGCAGCAATAATTGCCCTAACTTCTGCATCAAAGTTGTTGCAGTATTTACCAGTGGGTATGGAAATCTTGTCAGTGGTGTTGTTTGGATATTCAATATATGCTCCTGCCCCTCCATTCTTTATGGCATTATGTGCAGATCCATCTGTATACACATGTATCCAGGTGTCACATGGATATTTGTCATCTAGAACACTAAGTGTGGCTGCTGATCTTACAAGACTTCTCTGCATCTCACCACTCTGCACACCTTTCACTTCAGTCTGAATAGTTATTTGTGTATAATCTGCTTCTTTCCATGGTGTATGCTCTGGTACAAATGATAATGGAGCGACTACAGTTGGAAGGTCAGGTATCAGCTTACACATACGCTTGGCCTGATGAATGAAGCTGCTTCTTTTAAGCCGTCCTAATGCCAAGTTATTGAATCTCTCCTTCAGGGGATGGCTTACAGAACTAAGGAATTTTTCTCCCATGGTCATGACATTTGTGTCACTACGTTCCTTTAGCGGTTGAACACCAACTATTTTCTGCATTTCTACTATTGGTGTGGACCTCATGGCACCTGTGATAATCCGGCCACAGGAGTAAATTCAGCAGGATCACGGGGCGGTCTTGGTGGTAGAAGTGAACGAAGAAGAAACCAGTCTTAAAACCCATATTTACACAAAAAAGCCTTGTCTACACAGAAACCAGTGTTTGAACCCATAGCTGGACATAAAATGGTGTTTATTTAAGCCTTGTCTGCACATTCATCGGTGATATTTATTTATTTTTTTTTTTTTCAAATTAAGGTCATTTTAACACTTCTTTGCCTGTCTTCTTATATCTTTGGAAATGTCCCAGTTTTCTGTTATTTCCTGGACCTAAACTTTCTTGATCAAGTTTTATCTAAAGATATAAAGTACAAGCATGTATCAAATGAAAGTTAGAAAATGCGAATAAAATCTCCAAAAGAACAAATGCAAATCCCTTAGTCAGAAAAGCAAGGTCAGTGACATCAGTAAGCAGATAGTGTCACTACTGCTTAGCTGCAAGTCAAAAATAGCACATGTCAAGATGGCGACTGTGATGCAGATATAATCCAAGGAAGAAGTGTGCATTCTCTCATCGGATGCTTGCCTGAACTCCTCAGACATATATCGTGAAATATGTGCAGTGCACAGCAATAAGTGCACATGCAAGGCTCGAGGATACAACTGGGCTATGAAACTCAAGAGAAGCATAACAAGCTTACACAAGGCCGACCGTCCTGAGCAGGCACACAAGCTGGCGGTGCATTGGTTTGCTGGGAAGTCAGAATAAGGAACTTTTTTTTTTTTTTAAATGCTGAAGATAAGGCACTGGTTCACATGAGGCAAAAGGAGTGTTATTTTTCCTGTACTAAATAAAAGTTTTGTGTCGCTGGCATTCTCTAACCTTCTGTTGATTTGCCCTGGTAACAAATCTCTGACGTGACAGATTTAACCTTATATACAGTGACAGAAATAACTGGAAATTTGGAAAGAGCTATGACTGAAATTTATATCACAGAATTTGCTTACATATGGCAAATGCTGAAAAGGTCAAAGAACTCACCTTGGTAGAGGGGTGGCAGGGTGATATCCTCCACTTGGTTCTGATCCTCCAAGGCCAAGCGAAGAGCCAGCTCTCTGTCTCTGTGTTCTTGCTCTAGAGCTGCTTGCCTGTAAGAGATGGGATGAAAGAACACTAGCTCTGGCAGAGAGAACCAGCTACACTTGACCAATGGAAGCAGGATGATAAGAATTGTGAGATGCTGAATTTACCAGGTCCACCAAATCACAGCTGGCCAAGACCCATTCCATTTCTTAATACTGCTCCTAATAACAGGCAGCTGTGATCGGTCCACTTCAATTACAGAACAGCCTCCCTATGGAGGTGGAGGTGGAGGCTACTGAGAAGTGTAAACATTAAAGTACCACAAGCTAGGAGAGAATCTTGGCCAACTTTGTCCATCAGCTCAGACAATCACAGTATCAGTCCAATACAGTCACATTTATTATCCTACACACTGTCTCATGTTGTAGCTCTCTTTCTTGCCCATCCACAACTTGTTAGAATTCTCAACTGGAGGCAGCTGGTTTCCTGGGGAGAAATTTCAAGTTTAAGGGGAAGAATTTAAAATTTCTAAAGAAAGGAATTTAGTCAAAGAGAGGAATTTCAAGTCTAAGGAAAGGAATTTAGTCAAAGAGGAGAAATTTCAATCTAATGAGAGGAATTTAGTCAAAGAAAGGAATTTCAAGTCTAAGGAATTTAGTCAAAGAGGAGGAATTTCAACCTAATGAGAGGAATTTAGTCAAAGAGGAGGAATTTCAATTCTAATGAGAGGAATTTAATCAAAGAGGAAGAATTTCAATTCTAATGAGAGGAATTTAGTCAAAGAGGAGGAATTTCAATTCTAATGAGTGTACTTCCAGTTGTTTGTAGCGCGGTAGTGCATGTCGCCGATGATCATTGAACGTTGTTCTGCCACCAACAACCATGATGAACTATGTGTTAAAAATATAAACATTTGTTAAACATATAAACACAGGCAGTTTGGATAAAACTATTCAATCTTCTTTATCCTGCAGGGGAGAAATGCTGACCATGTGATGACCTGCCATCCTTCTGCATTGTGGGCATTGGTTACTACCAAAAATAGAATTGAATTCTTGTAATGACGGGTTTCGTCTAATATATTATATGTATATTTCTGTAGCATGCTGGTATGTTAAAAATAATATTAATGTAATTTAGTTAGTCATTTGCATGTCCCTTGCAGAACTCTGCCTCCCTAACAGCTCTCCTGTAGGCCTCTTGGTTGTAGGGAAGATGCCCTGTTGGTGATACGTCCATTCACAGATCATGAACAATGAATTTATTACAATGGTAGCTAAAAACGGTGTTAAAATCCATGCAACGCCGAAAGCTCTAAAACCTTATTGGTCTTGAGGTGGGCTTATGAAATTTTCCAAGCATCATTTTGTTTGGAAACTCCTCATGTTTTTGATTCTTACATTCTTCCCGTGCCATCATAATTCAAATGTAGCTTGCACTGTCTCGTCATGAGTCTCTGTTCTCGGCGCGCTTCTCAACCTCATTAAAGAATTTGATAACTATTTTAGCCTCACTAGTGGGATGTCGCTTGATCCATCATATATTCTGAACCAGGAGTTTGGCATAAGGCTAACAACCTTACACTGAGACCCACCTAGAGGTGACTCTGGATGAGGAAAAAAGGAATTGTTATGGAAACTTACAACAACAAAACCAACCGAGTAAAGAGTGATGCATTAGGGATGCCAACTCCGAAGACCTCAGATGATTGGAAGAATGCATTCATCGGCCCCAAATATGTGACAAAGATTGAATTTTGAAGTGTAAGAACACTGGCCGCAACAACAAAAACTGCTCAGGTAATAACAGAAATGAATAGATATCACCTAGATGTGTTGGGCATCAGTGAAATGTGATGGCCAGAAGCAGGGAAAAGAACAGCGGAAAAATGAAAGTTAATTATATATTCCGGCAGAGACAATGGGAAATACCAAGAAGGAGTGGGTATAATTATGTCATTTGTGGCAGCAAAGAGCCTTACAGAATGGAAACCAGTGAACAGTCGTATGATAAGAGCACGATACAGAATAAGGCATGGAAGAATGTCAATCATACAATGCCATGCACCTATGAACAATACAGATGATGTAAAAGACAATTTCTATCACCAACTACAACACAGGAACAAACACACTATCTTACTTGTCATGGGAGACTTCAATGCCAAGGTAGGAAAAGATAACACTGATGTTGAAAAAGTAATGGGGAAAGAAGGAATTGATACGGTAAATTAGAATGGAGAAAGATTAATTGAAATGTGTCTAACAAAGGGCATGGTCATAGGAGGAACAATATTTCCACACAAAGAGATACATAAAACAACATGGATATGACATAACCAGAAATCAGTTAGACCATTTTTGTATTAGAAAGCAATTCAAAACATCTTTGATAGATGTAAGAGCATATAGAGGTGCAGATGTCAGCAGTGACTACAACCTGTGTAAGGGAAAATAAGACTAAAACAGCACAAGAAGTCAATATTCAAAAAGATAAACAGCCACAGCCTACAAGATGAAAATGCTAACAGTAATTCCAGTCTGGAACTTGCCAATCATTTTACAGCACGCAGTGAGTTAGAGGAGATAGATATAGATACATTATGGAATTCTTACAGCATAGCCTTAATCACAGCAGCAAAAGCAAGCACTTTTCTGCAAAAAAGAAATAGAAAAGCATGGATATTGGAAAACACATGGAAAACATACATGAAAGATGAACAACCAAATTAGCCATATTTGAATGTAAAGACATATGGAAATGATTTTGCAAAAGCAGCATACAAAGAACTATATAATAAAGTAAAAAGTTCGGCTAGAAGAGATAAGAGAGAATACACAGACAATATGGTGAAAGAAGCAGAGAAAACAGCAAAAACAGGAGACAGCAAAACTCTGTACAACATACAAAGAGGCTAATGGGTAAGAAAATGGGTAACATCAAAAGAAAGACCAATCTTTAGCAAAACTGGAACCCCATTAATATTAATAAAAATTAAAGACCACAAGAAATAAACTTAATCGACCACACCCAATAGAATCGATAGACCTTAAAACCATCTTACCAGTCCCACAACTAAATGTCAACCTAGATGAAATTACACTGAATAAAATTGAAACAGCAGTGAATCTAATGGCTAACAACAAAGCTGCAGGTGAAGATGAAATAACAGTCGAAATGTTAAAAGCTGTTAACAGTGACAACATGAGCCAACTACAGATAATGTTTAATAAAGTTTGGAAAGAAGAAAAGGTCCCTTCTAAATGGAAAAAAGGAATCACTGTTAAGATACTAAAAAAAAGACAATTTTAGTGACTGCAATAATTGGAGAGGAGTAACCTTACTATCAGTTGTGTCAAAAGTATTTTGCAAAGTCATACTGATTAGAATTAAAGAGATAGTGGATGCTGCAATGAGAGAACAAACAGGATTTCGAAAGGAAGAAACTGTCTCGACCTGATCTTTGCTGTAAGAATAATACTTGAAGAACGTATTAAAAAGAAAAAACATTAATCTTGAACTTCATAGCTGGTAAATGACTAAAGAAATAGATAAGAAATTAGACTCTTTTGAAAACAAATGCTTAAGAAAAATATAAATATAAAAATAAAGTAGAATGAATTTAAGAACAACGCAGAGATAAAGCAGATGAGCAAACAACAACCTGTCTCATGGGTGATCATATATACATATGCCCATCTTTTTTTCTTGATCATTGATTCATACTGTATCAGTGTTTAATTGTTACAACTGGCCACAGTTATCCGTAGATGTTCATGTATACTAATCTACACATCGTACTGCAATGATTATGCCCTGTTTTACAGTGTAGCAAAATATTCACTCCACTTCTCATGGTCTACAACCAGAATTCATCACAGTAACAAAAAAAAAATATTTAAGACTTTCAGCAATTACAGTATGTGGTTACCGCTGTTGGCGAGATTCTTCAGCTGCCGTGCGTGGAGCGGTGCTCCTCCCGGCCAATGAAGAAAGGTGCAAATGGGGTTGCCGCGCAGCATCACTGCGGAAAAGGTGGTAGAAAGGATAAAGCGAAGCAAGCAGTCAAGTCACGGCACCTCTGGTCTGGAGGTCGGCCACATCCTGAGTGTGGTCATATCAGGTGAAATGCATGAACCGGCTTGTCCCAGAGGTTAAGACACTGCTGGCGAGACTCTTCGAATGCCGCACGTGGAATGAAGCTCCTCTCGGTCAAGGAAGAAAATGCGGAAAAGAAATAAAGATTGCTGTGCAGTGCCGATGTGAAAAGGTGGTGGAAAGGATAAAGTGAAGTTTAATTGGTATGTCCAGTAGTATCGCTGCGAGAGCTCACATACCACGGCACCTCTGCTCTAGAGGCCAGCCACGTCCGAAATACACCTACACTGGTGAAATATGCCTAAACCGGCACACACCAGGGGTGGTACTTGATGGCTAGACATGTCATGCCACCTCCGCTCTAGAGGTGGGTCACGCCTGATATACACCCATACTGGTGAATTTTGCCTAAACCGGCTCACACCAGGGGTGAATCTTGAAGGCTATGCATGTCACAGTACCTCTGCTTTAGAGGTTGGTCACGTCCCAAACACGCCCATACTGGGATAATATGCCTAAACCTGCTCAACCCAGGGGTGGAAGTCATTAGTGGCGAGGATTCGTCCTCCTGGACAAAAGCTCCATCCTGGTCACAACTAGGAAGGATAGCGGCCACGACTGCAAAATGCTGAAGTCGGAGACACTGGACCAGGGCAGTCTAGATAGGCAACCACCTCTCACCTGGCGGGGATGTATGCGTATCCTAATCACGCTGAGGTTTTCCGGTGAGAAAGTCCAACTCTGGACTGGATGGGCAACCACCTCTCACCCGGCGGTGATACACGAGTATCTCAAAACACGTCGAGGTTTTCCGGTGAGAAGGTCCAACTCTGGCCTGGGTGGGCTACTGCCTCTCACCCAGCAGGGATGCACTGATATCCTAAACACGTCGAGGTCTTCTGGTGAGAAAGTCCAACTCTAGACCAACGAAAACCACGGTGTCATGCAATCCCGCTTCTGAGACCCACCAAGAATACAAGCTAAAGCCCTGTGATACTCTGAACCCCTTGCGGTCCTCTCGTGGATCTCGTGTGGTCCTTTTGGGGACCACACAGGAGACCACGGGACCTAACGAGGACCACAGGCGTAAATTCAGTAGGATCACAGTGCGGTTTTGGTGGTAGAAGCGAACGAGGAAGAAGAAGAAGAAGAAATTCTAATGAGAGGAATTTAGTCAAAGAGGAGGAATTTCAATTCTAATGAGAGGAATTTAGTCAAAGAGGAGGAATTTCAATTCTAATGAGAAGAATTTACCATCTAAGGGAAGATATCTGCAGTCTAAGGAGAGGAATTTCAAATATACTGGGAGGAACTTACCAACATAAAAGAATGTATAATGATGATGATTTGGGGCAGCATGTACTGAAAAGTGAGGACTGAGACTTGGGGACAATGAGAGCCTCTGACACAGACATCATCATCATGTGTAGAACACTTGTAAACTTCATAGACAGGGGCAAAACAAGGACACACAACTCACCTGCCAGCATTTTCCTTGGCCTGCTCACTCATCTGTTTCTGTAGAGCTTCCTTTAAACAGACAAAAGTTCTGATTGGTTCCCCTGGATTTAAGTATGAGACATCTACATAAAAAATATCCAACAAAACTTAACTTTTCCACTTTCAAGTTCCTGCCCCTCTCTTGCCTAAGCAAAGAAGTCATTCATAAAATAACTTCATCGGATTAAGAAAGAGAGAGAGAGAGAGAAAGCAGAAGAAAGAAAGAAGTGGGGATAGGAAGTGTGTCCCAGAGAGTTAAAAAGGTGTGACAGTATGGTATTACTCTGTGATATAAAAAAAACAAAAAACAGACAAAAGTATAAACACAGTATTAACGTTCCAGTTTGTTCAGTATAAATTTCACTTACAACTTTTTTTTTCTAAGCAAAAAAAAGTTCATAATTTTCATATACTATTCTCTCTACTGTTCACACGGTAAGAGGTTATAATGAAAACACTGTTAATCACTTTAGCCTCAAATGTGCATGTATCACATTAGCTGATATCTCACTTTATTCACAGGATTTTGCCAATCTTTTATTGGCTCACAATGATCAAAGAATCTTCCCTATCTTTTGTTGATAACCACAGAATTCTCTCAACCTTTTGTTGACCCACAATGATCAAAGAATCTTCCCTATCTTTTGTTGATAATCACAGAATTCTCTCAATCTCTTGTTGACCCACAATAATCAAAGAATTGTTCTTTCTTCAGTAAAAAGTACTTACAGCAGCCTTCTTATCTTCGGCCTCTTGTTTCTTTCTCTCTTCTTCTTCTTTCTGCCTCCTCCTTTCCATATCTGCTTTCCTGTGACAAAAACAAGAGAAAATGAAGACATACAGATCAACAAAATTCTCTCTCTTGCTCTGGTGTATCTCCTTTGCGGGGGAGGTTATGGCATTCTGGCTACATCAATGACTGTCACTTGGATAAACATCAATTAATCAATCTATCTTTCTCTCCCTTCCCCCATAGGTAATACCCGAAACAACTTAAAAAAGCAAATTGTTCTGCCTGGTAGACAACATACAAGAAAAACTGATGAGATAAACAGAAGACACATGTAGAAGATTCCGAGTGCCAGCAGCACCAATAACACAAGACTGGAGAAACTGAACTGGTGATGGAAGTTTCCTGAACGTAGCAGGTTCAGACTGCACTGCTGTCATCCCAGTTATTAAGGTACACTGCGTGCTGTGTACAGCAAAACTGCCTCTGAAAACAAAATACCTGCTCTGAATAGTAAAGCAGACTGGATTACGCTGCAAAACATGGCAGCCTAAATAGGGCACATGGCCTAAGGAGGGAAAATATGACATCTAATTAACTCTGCTTCATGACAGGGCAAAAAGAATGACAAATACCCTGTAGTACACCATTCTCTTTGTCTTGTGGTCCTTGGAAGGGCTCGTGAGACCCATTGTGCACCTATCAGTGAGCCACATTAATGCAGTTGATTAGTCACTCGCTCACCGACCAGGCCACCCAGTTTCAAACTCTACATCAACACAGCGGCGGCCAGACTCTACATCAACACAGTGGTGGCCAGACTCTACATCAACACAGTGGCGGCCAGACTCTACATCAACACAGTGGCGGCCAGACTCTACATCAACACAGTGGCGGCCAGACTCTACATCAACACAGTGGTGGCCAGACTCTACATCAACACAGTGGCGGCCAGACTCTACATCAACACAGTGGCGGCCAGACTCTACATCAACACAGTGGCGGCCAGACTCTACATCAACACAGTGGTGGCCAGACTCTACATCAACACAGTGGTGGCCAGACTCTACATCAACACAGTGGTGGCCAGACTCTACATCAACACAGTGGCGGCCAGACTCTACATCAACACAGTGGCGGCCAGACTCTACATCACCACAGTGGCTCCCAGGATACACCCAGCCTCAAGAAAAATGGGCACTTGGGTTAACACTCTAGGACAGAAGAGGAATGATGGTGCTGGCTATGGAGTTCATGCTGATGACGAAACTAGTCAGCGGTATCTGGTCAACTGCTGACTTGGCAGCTGAGTACTTATGGTTTGACCATGTGCAGTGATGCTGGATCGCAGTTCATACCTTTACCTTTACCTAACTTATGCCCTATCACTCCAGCAACAATATGCCAATCACAACCAAGACCGTCTGAAATGTGCTGCTACCAGTGACGAGACATGGGTTCACCACAGCACCTGAGACTGGAATCATGCAAGCATCCAAACTCCTCACAAACCAAGAAACCCAAGCTTGCGCCGGCTGGTGGTGGCAGTGTTGTGGCCAGCATGTTGGCGGTGTGATGGCCAGCATGCTGGCGGTGTGATGGCCAGCATGTTGGTTGTGTGATGACCAGCATGTTAGTGGTGTGATGGCCAGCATGTTAGTGGTGTGATGGCCAGCATGTTAGTGGTGTGACTTATTATCCTGGCCTGTTGACAAAAGGTTTGTTGCTCTTCTATGGTAATGCTTGCCTACAGATGGCCACTTTGATTCGGGAACATTTTTTGGTGGGAGAATTTGGACCATCTGCTATAAGGTCCTGATCACTGACACCCTCGTATGTAAACTGATAAAACTATTCACTGACATCCTCGTATATAAACTGATAAAACCATTCACTGACACCCTCGTATGTAAACTGGTAAAACTATTCACTGACACCCTCGTATGTAAACTGATAAAACTATTCACTGACATCCTCGTATATAAACTGATAAAACTATTCACTGACATCCTCGTATAAACTGATAAAACTATTCACTGACACCCTCGTATGTAAACTGATAAAACTATTCAGTGACACCCTCGTATGTAAACTGATTAAACCATTAAATGACACCCTCATATGTAAACTGATTAAACCATTAAATGACACCCTCGTATGTAAACTGATAAAACCATTCACTGACACCCTCGTATGTAAACTGATAAAACCATTCACTGACACCCTCATATGTAAACTGATAAAACTATTCACTGACACCCTCGTATGTAAACTGATAAAACTATTCACTGACACCCTCGTATGTAAACTGATAAAACTATTCACTGACACCCTCGTATGTAAACTGATAAAACTATTCACTGACACCCTCTTTCACATTGACCATCACATCATAAAATACTCACTTTTTCCTTTGCTCTTCCTCTTCTTTCCTCTTTCTCTCCTCTTCTTCCCTCTGCTTTCTCTCTCTCTCCATTTGTTCCTAGGCAAGGAAACAAACATTGCACCAATATGTCAATACCATGGTTACATCACATTCTACAACATTCTAATAATAAAAATAATAATAAAATAATAAAAACATGTGAAAATGTGACAAATAGAGCAACACAGCAAGAAACAGAAAAAAAAAAACAGGAAGAAACAAAGGCAGAAATATAGTGAAGCAATAGGACAGTGAGGTAGAGTAAGACTGTAAGTCTGGTGGAAAATTATATATTTACATAGCTGAGCAAGATGTACCAGTGGAGAGAAAGGCTAAAGAAATAAAAAAACAAAAGAATATAAAAGCAAGGGGAGGGAGAGAGGGTAGAAATAGAGAGAGGATACAGGGTAGAAAGAATGAGTGAGAGAGAGACACAAACAATAAGACATAATCAGGGAGAGATGATAATAAAAGGCTCTGAACAGAGGGAAAAGAAATGGAAATGATATTATAGAAGGATAGGGATTGAGACAACTAGTGCTGACACTTAACAATGCTGGATTAACCCAACCCTCTCATCCCCAAAGACCCATATACTAAACTAAGTAAAGGCCCCACCCCCTCAACATATAGCACTCTTTTCCTCCTTTTTTTTTTTTCCCTACCACTGGGCCTTCTGCCTTTTTCAGGCCCTAGGCTTCAACCTAATGGGAGGAATTTCAGATCTAACAGATAACTCACCAATGGTCACACAGTCCTATCATCTGTTATTAAAAAGCTCACCTGAATCTTCCTCAGTCTTTCCTGCTCCTCTCTGCTCTTCTGTTCCTCCAGTCTCTTCTTGAGATCATTAAGCAGGACATCCATGTTGGTGGCCAGCGTGTTCGTCATCCTTACCATCTCTTCTCTTGATATGTCCGTGGTCTAGAAAATAAAAACGGCCACGCCTAATTTAATTGTGTACAAGCTCCAACATTTCAATTTTTACTTTTATTTCCAAGGATGATCAACACGAAATGTACAACTTAACTGGCACAGTTGTTTCATTAGCTGTGACAATTAGACTAACTGGCACAGTTGTTTCATTAGCTGTGACAATTAGACTAACTGGCACAGTTGTTTCATTAGCTGTGACAATTAGACTAACTGGCACAGCTGTTTCATTAGCTGTGACAATTAGACTAACTGGCACAGTTGTTTCATTAGCTGTGACAATTAGACTAACTGGCACAGTTGTTTCATTAGCTGTGACAATTAGACTAACTGGCACAGTTGTTTCATTAACTCTGTTGTAAACTGTGATAAAGAAGACTGATCGTCATGATTGTTTCGCTCACTGTGGCAATGAGGCTGGCTAACATGGCTGTTTCCCTTACTGTGACAATTACACTGGCTGTTATGGCTGTCTCATTACTATGACAATTATGCCGGCTATTATGGCTGTCTCATTACTATGACAATTACGCCGGCTATTATGGCTGTCTCATTACTATGACAATCAGACTGGCTGTCATGAGTGTTTTGCTAATTGTGACAATTAGATTGGCTGTCACAGCTGTTTTGCTCACTCTGACAATCAGACTGGCCGTCACACCTATTTCACTAACTGTGACAATTAGACGGACTGTCAAATCTCAAAACAGCACCATTAAATATCAACAGCTGAATAAGCTATGGATTCTTTCAATACACACTCGAATTAATTTAACTGCTCAGTAAATACATTAAAAAAATATTTATCCATTATAAGCAGAAAGAAGCAAAGCCATAGCAACATGAAACTATATTTTAGTGCAGTGTATAAAGGATGTAGCCCATGTCAGTTTTAAAACCAGTATATACATCTGGAATGTAGTTTTAACTATTTTAATAGCAGAGTGTGTGGGATATAGTTCATGCAGATTTTAGCACCAGCTAAATGTGTGGGGTGTGGATCATGCCTTTTTTAAACATCAGACTGTGCAGGATGTCATCAGTTCTGTGTACTCCCAATGGAGCGTAAGGCATCAACAAAAGTTCTCCAGCCAATCCTGTCTTCAGCAAGTCTGGTTACCTCAAACCATGTCTTCCCTGCTTCTTTTAGTTCTTCCTGTATTGTGTATCTCCATGTCCCCCAAATGGCCTGCCCCTCTTTCTTTTCCCTTGAGGTGTTCAAGTCAAGGCGATATATAAGGGTGTTTTGTTTTTTCCATTTGTAGTATGTGGCCCAGCCATTTCTATCTTTATCTTTTGACCCCTTTAGTCATATTCTCAATGTCCACACGTGGTTATTTCTTAATCTGTCAGTGTGGGATGTGGTTCATGCTTATTAAAACACTAGCATGTGTGGACTGTGGTTCACACTTATTTTAACACTAGCATGTGTGGGATGTGGTTCACGCTTATTTTAACACTAGCATGTGTGGGATGTGGTTCACGTTTATTTTAACACAAGCATGTGTGGGATGTGGTTCATGCTTATTTTAACACTAGCATGTGTGGGATGTGGTTCACACTTATTTTAATACTAGCTTATCAACTTACTCTGATCTGCTGGATGAACTTTTCCTGGCTGGCTCCCAGATCTTTAACAGATTTTGTCGCCTGCTCCTTATCCTTCTTCAGCTGAGAAATAAGCTGGTCCATGAGACTGCACTGAGCCTGGATGGACTTAACCTTCTGGATGGTCTCAAATCTGCAACAAACACCCTCAAAGCCAGTGCTCATGTACTCAGACTGTGGCCTTCCTTGACCAAATATATTTGACCTTTAGGTCAAGTCTGCCGTTCTAAGCGGAAATTTTCCATTCTAAACTATTTTCAGAATTTTCTCTTATAACATGGAAAAGAAAATGTTTAGGAAATTTTAGGACAAATTTGAAATTAAATTTATTCAAGTACAAACTCTTCTTTGGCACTCACCATAAAAAAAAAAAAATGCACTGATCGTGCTGTTTTCTCATTACATGTCACGCAAAGCCCTGCACATCTATCTTCAGTCTGGTGTATTTTTAGCTCTTTCTGTATGTCAGTTCTTGGGTTTTATTAACAGTTTATGTCTTGGCAACCCACATCACTGGCTAAAGCTACTAGATTCAGGTGAATTAGAGAGACTAACCAAAAGGGGATGGACAATTTGGAAGGAAACTGAATGTCTGGACACTACATTACTACATAACAGTGAACAGCATGCCATGTTTCACACGACACGATCAATCAGAAGAGCATGACACAATATCCCTGCATTGCTTCAGTGCTGAATGTCTACAAAAAAAAAAGGGGGTAGAGAAGGAATAAAATTCCATAGATATTCTACTTCATGCGAGTTCAAATAAATCTTAACAACATAAAATCATGCACAACTATAAGAAAACAAGAAATACTGATATTTTCATGTTAAACAGCTGTTTTTGTCTTAGCACTGAAACGAGTGAATGTCAATTGTTTATTTATGGATGTTGCCTACTAACACCCAGCTTATCAACTTTTCTAATGGCTGATTCAGTCTGCACTTGACCGACACAATGTGCCACAAAAAACAAACAAATCTTGTTTATGTTTCAAGGTCCAGTTCAATGCATAAAGGCCATCATGTCTTTTCTGAAACGACGTGAGTCCCTTCACAGAGTTTTTCTCCATACAGCACTGTCTTCCTCTATCCTTCCCTATTCTTGTGGCCAACAGAAACAATCTCTCATGGCATTCTGCATCTCAGTTCTCCTTTACTTTCTTCCAAAAGTTGACCTTATCAGAGAAACTGATCTTTATAAAACACACTAAAGGATGTGCTGGTAGCATGGCCATCTTCATCTCTGACTGCTGAATGATGGCACTTCTCAGGTTTCAGCCTCAGATATTCTCATACACAGCTACAACTGTTCATGCACTTTTATCACCGTTCAGAAAGAAAACTGAAACTTAAAAAGTGCTTGAGACAATATGAGGACTTGGGAAATGTGCTCAGAATCATGAAAAATATTAAATTCAAAGATTAACAGACTCATAAAAAATACTGCCTTGAGGAATCAATAATAATACTAAACTCAAGGAATGCCAGAATGGTAAAAATATTAAACTCAGAGAATACTAGTATCATAAAAAACACTGACTCAAAGAGTACTAGAATCTATAAACTATTACACATAGAAAATGCTACAATCATGAAAAATATTACCTCACTGAAACATACGAAGCATGCCACATCATGCAGTTTTCAAACAAAATCAACAGAAATTTTGTGTGACATAAAGAAACAGTCACTGGTGCGATTCCCAAAAAAAAAAAAAAGACTAAAACTATCATACCTGTCACATAACTGAAATTGTTACTGCTGTGATACCTGTGACATAAATAAAATCATTTCCCTCTGACAAGACTGAGCATGTCACATACAACAACAGCAAGAACAGGGAGCAAAAGATAATTATGGTAGAAGGGGTAGCACAGTTTTTGGGGCCAGCAGACTTAAGATGACAAACTTTCAGGATGTTTCTACTTGTGCATCACCAGCCTAGTAGGGGGAAAGGTCTGATGCACCAACTCAACTAATGAATTCTATCTACATGACTGTTTGGATCCACTTTTAGGACTTCAAGCAAAATGCAATAACCTGTTCTACATCCACTATGACACCTGAGTTTCAACATCATCTCACTATTGATCGCTTTGAATACAAGTTAAGTAATTCCACAGAAATCAGAAGATGACGATATAAAAAAAAATGCAGTCACTTGACACTATGAGAAAAGCCGGTCACTTGACATTAAGAGAAAGCTGGTCACTTGACATTATGAGAAAGCTAGTAACCTGGCAGTATAAGAAACCTATCAACTGACATTATGAGAAAGCTGGTCACCTGACATTATGAGAAAGCTGGTAATGTGGCAGTATGAGAAAGCTGATCACTGACATTATGAGGAAGCTGGTCACATGACATTATGAGAAAGCTGGCCATCTGATAGTATGAGAAAGCTAGTCACTTGACATTATGAGAAAGCTGGCCATCTGACATTAAGAGAAAGCTGGTCACTTGACATTATGAGAAAGCTAGTAACCTGGCAGTATAAGAAACCTATCAACTGACATTATGAGAAAGCTGGTCACCTGACATTATGAGAAAGCTGGTAATGTGGCAGTATGAGAAAGCTGATCACTGACATTATGAGGAAGCTGGTCACATGACATTATGAGAAAGCTGGCCATCTGATAGTATGAGAAAGCTGGTCACTTGACATGAGAAAGCTGTTGTAAATAATATACAAAATAAAAACAGAGATTAACACACACACACACAAAATCTTTGAAACTGGGTAACAATCCGAAGCATACTTTCTGATAGTAACTACTCTTCTGACATGATAAAAATATTTAGGAACAAAAACTAAACACTTAGGAACTAGACAGCATATCTCCAAATACTTTTTTTTTAAAACCTATTATGGCACTGAGGAACCTAGGGAATATAATGTTAATGCCCTAATTCTCTTTGACCTACTGGCACACTAGAGGGTGATGTTAACATCTTGGCTGCCCTTCCTTCCTAGCTACTGAAAAACCCAAGTACCCACTTTCACATCTGGAAGGCCGGGGCGCCTCCAGCTGAATGCAAACCACCAACCTTTGCCATGAGTCTAGTGCTACAAATGCTTACTTGGGTTTAAACTTGCGAGTATATCTCCACATGCGTATGTGCGACTGCAGGGCAATAAACTTGGCAGCACGATACAAAATCTTGTTCTTCACTGAAAGAAAGTTTTTTAAAAAATGTATAATTTATTATTCATTACAGAAGGTAAAAAAAAAAAAATATAAGTTAAGCACTGCAACAGAATAAGATAAAATATTTAACTTAAGCATGCATAAACAGCATGAAGTTTCTTGCTTTCTTTGTTCCAAATGTTATTGGGGGGGGGGGGTCTAAGTGTTCTTTTATGTTTGCTATCATGATAACACAAATGATAATGATGAAAGCTACCATGCTATTTCTAAATTCCCAAGGCTTAAATGAGAAGACAATATGATGCCCTCCCAGTGAGATGTAATACCTGGCAGAAACTTTGTGCAAGTGACAAATGAAAGGTCAATACTTTTTGCAGTGAATTAGAGAAGAAAAAACTATAATTAATAAAACCAATGGATAGTATGAGATAGCGGATTGCATCTATAATATACAGATATACATACATATATCATATTAGTGTTCTAAAGTGAAGTCTTCAGAAAGAGTACAAAGATATAGTCACTGAATCATATCACAGAAAATACATAAATCACAGGTCTCTGATAAGTCTAGGAGTCAGATTAAAAAGCTGATACATGAGAACATATGGCTCAGAACAAGTCAAGACTTGCTGTAGAATGTTTCATTAACTTATGAGAATCTGCCAGACTTGCAGTAGAATGTTTCACTAACTTATGAGAATCTGTGCATCAAACAAGTCCAGACACCAGATACAATGTTACACATGAAACTTTATAATCATTTATTTACTGCAGCAACAACAACCTGTTCTCTAATCCTCAACCTTCTCATACCAGTGGTAGGTATCAGTTAGTTCCAGATAAATTACTGATACAAAAAAGTGATTACAAAACAACAAACACCATGCAGTATATACCATGTAATGTTACAACTGCATACATTTCTCTGTAACACAATCAGAATCCTCGCCATTTCAATCTCCACAGCCTTCATATATCACTGCCTACATAACTCTCTACATATCATTGCCTATATAACCCTCTACATATCACTGCCTACATAACTCTACATATCACTGCCTACATAACTCTCTACATATCACTGCCTACATAACTCTCTACATATCACTGCCTACATAACTCTCTACATATCACTGCCTACATAACTACATATCACTGCCTACATAACTCTCTACATATCACTGCCTACATAACTCTCTACATATCACTGCCTACATAACTCTACATATCACTGCCTACATAACTCTCTACATATCACTGCCTACATAACTCTCTACATATCACTGCCTATATAACCCTCTACATATCACTGCTTAAATGACTTACACTTGATGACAGAGAGGGCACACCACTGGGCTTTCTTCCAGCGAGACTGTAGCAGCCACTTCTTCACCTTCTTGACCAGCTCTGCCAAGCTCTCTGGGTCACTCTTCATGATCTGATCAAACTCTGCAAACTTTCCAGGTCGGAAAAACACTTTGGTCAAGCCAAATTTGAAGTCCTTGTCATCGAGGCCAAGTGCTTTAAACAGTGACTGTTGACAGAACCAGGAAATTTTACTAAGTCTATGAACAATAACGGTTATTTAAACAAGGATTGTTGACAGAACCGGAACAATTTTGCTTACAGCTTATGCAACAATAAAAAGTTATTTAAACAGGGATTACTGACAGGACCAGAACAAAAACAGACTAACAATATCAGTCTCTCACTTTGCAGAAGAGCCTAGGATCCAATCGTGACAGTTCTGGAGGCAAGTACTTCTTGTACATGTTGTACAGGTCTGCAAACTGTGTACGAGATGGATAGCCCTGCTGCATGAGGTCCAGCACAGACACCATGCCTGAACATGAGAACACATTTTTTTATTGTAAATATTAAACATAGAAACAGATACATGCTTCTTAAACTGGGGGGGGGGGAGAGAGAGAGAGAGAGAGAAGGAGAGGGAGAGGAGAGACAGGGACAGGACACACACATGCAGCAACAGTGCAGTTACTAGTGAACTCCTTTCACATGAAAAGTCAGTATGATTATGCTGACTCACTGACCTCTATATGTGAAATTCAGTCTAATCCTCCATCTCTTTTTCTCAGCTTTTTAGACTGTCAGGCTTTCATAAATTCAAAGGAAGATGGAAAATCATTAGTAGGAAAGTAAAACAGTATTTAAACATGAACAAATCTAGATAAATCCATATACAAAGCTGCATTAAAAACAAGCATTAAAACAAGCATAAACTGTTCCTAAACAAGAATCCTGTACACAGACTGATATATACCTGCACAAATCTCACACAGAACTCTGTAAGATACCATACAGACTTGCAAAAAAATGTCACAGAAATTTGCATAAATCTCACACCTCAGCACAAACCTGATACAAACCTGCACAAATCTCACACCCTGGCACGAAACTAAAACAAACCTGCGCAAATCTCATATACCTGTACACATCTGATACAAGCCTCCATGCACAAACCCTCCACAAATCTCATATAAATCCTTCATAAATCTCACATAACCCCCACCCCCAAACCTCATACAAACCTGCACACTGAAGCTGACTGAGGATGTTAGAACCTTCGAACAAGTGGTCCACCATCTTTGCATTCGGTTTGATACAGCGAATGAAATTTGTACCCTTAAAAAAAAAAAAAAATCAGAATGGAAAAAAATTGTCAGAGAGAAGGAGAAACCACAACAGAAAATATCATTAACAGAGACACATCATCAAAAGAGAGAATACATGTTCGGATAAGAAAAAAATACAACAGAAAATATCACTGAAAGAGAAGAATACATCATCAAAAGAGAAAGCATACGAGGGTCAAACCAAAAGTCGTGAGCAAAAGTTTTTTAAAAATCAGAATTTAAAGATAGAGAAAATATAAATGTATCACCTTAACTGCATCCTTTTCTTCTCTTTTCAACATAATCTCCATTTCTCTGCACACATTTTTCCCAACGCTCTGCAAGTTTGAAAATACCCTGAAGGTAGAAATCCATTCCAGCTGACCAACGCACAGATGCACTGCTTTCTGGACGTTCTCTCCTGTGTCAAGGCAGTTCGAGGGCGACTGCTGTGAGGTATATCTTGGATGCTTGTGTTTCCATCTTTGAAAAGTTTCAACCACCTCCTAACACTGCTAGCACCTACACACACATCTCCATAAGCAAGATGAAGTCTTTGGTGAATTTCAGTAGTGGGGATTTTCTCTTTAACGAGGAACTCAATAACAGCATGTTGACGAAATGAAACTTCAGAACCCGCCATTTTGTTTCTGCTCCACATGGTCACATGACAAATGATGGTGACATCATGTGACCTCTACATGAAGTGCAAAGGATGCAGTTAAGGTGATACATTTATATTTTCTCTATCTATAAATTCTGTTAAAAAAATGTTTGCTCACAACTTTCGCTATGACCCTCGTAATTATCAAAAGTTAAGGACCACAACATCATAAATGAGGAAATCCAAACAGAATCATCACAATAAAAAGAAAAAGACAACATCATAAAAGGGAAGGAACATCTTCAGAGAAGAACTACAACAAAATTTATAATTACAGAAGAAACAGTTATCATCACCCTTGCATTCTGAACCAGTCCACAGACGCTCCCAACTTTGCGATATATAACCTTCAGTGCATAGAACTAATATGACTTGATGTATAGTTCCTCTTGCATTGTCCTCCTTGTTCTGTCTCCATGGAACTGTGAGCAAGATGTTCTTTGCAGTTGGCAATATCAAGGCACAGCACCATGTTGAGCTGGAAGTGGGTTATGGCAGTTTTTTGGTGGGTTTTTTTTTCTGCGGTCCCTGAGTGAAGCTAAAAATACAAAGTGTGCGCAGTACTTCTTTAGCAGACTCCACCACCATGGGGACATTCAATACTTCTTTAGCAGACTCCACCACCATGGGGACATTCAATACTTCTTTAGCAGACTCCACCACCATGGGGACTACAGAAATTCCCACCCTGTTAGTCAGATCTGGCCTATAACCAGTGACATCAATGTAGAAATGGGACAGGGTCTTTGCTGGCCAGGGTTTACCAAGAACCTGGCACCAACCTGTTTACCAACCCTGGCACAAGCATTACCAGCCACAGGTCATTGACCACCAGATCAAACACACCCTTCACCCCATCTTGAATCATCAACAAGGTGTTCATGTCTGACATCAGCACATTTCAATTCCCAGCTCTTCCATCCTAACAAAAGATGCTGTGTTATGTGGAGCTCTTTCATCCTGCACATTTCCTTAAGAATGTTAACAATGTTTGCCCACCACATAAGAGAATACATCTTTAGAGAACAAGCGCCAACAGTATACATCATCAGAAGAAAATAATACAATATCTGAGAGAATCTCTCTCTCACTCTCTCTTCTCTCTCACTCTCTCACATACACACAAATCAATAATTCAGAATCAAAACAGAAGAAACAGGAATACAACAGAATACATCCAGTATCTGAGGAAATATATAACCTCATTTTCTACCACCAGATTTTTACTTTTGGTGAGATAGTTATCTTGGAATTCACTTTCAAGCTCAAAATGTTTCTAAAGCTACATCTCCTACACACAGTGGAGACTGGTATGTAGCGCACACTGTCATGACAGTTTACCTGATAATACTTTTCAGATGTACATACAATGACTCACACTAACCACAGATAACTACATAAACACTACTCACAGTGGATCTGAGTTTATCCATGAGCAGTACCAGCTGTTTCCTGAACTTGGAGCCCACGCTGATAAAGTTGAGCTTCCCGGCTGTGGTCTCATTGTCATGGAACAATTTCTTCAGAAGAGGGTTCTTGGTGTCCTGGATCAGAAACGCCAGGGAGGCATGCAGAGCATCATTGTTCTTGTCGATAAACTGGTTCTGTGGAGAGTTATATATAAACATTGTTCTTGTCAATAAACTGGTTCTGTGGAGAGTTATATATAAACATTGTTCTTGTCAATAAACTGGTTCTGTGGAGAGTTACACATAAACATTGTTCTTGTCAATAAACTGGTTCTGTGGAGAGTTATACACAAACATTGTTCTTGTCAATAAACTGGTTCTGTGGAGAGTTATACACAAACATTGTTCTTGTCAATAAACTGGTTCTGTGGAGAGATATATAAACACTGTTCTTGTCAATAAACTGGTTCTGTGGAGAGTTATACATAAACATTGTTCTTGTCAATAAACTGGTTCTAATGGAAGTTATAAACAAACATAGTCAATAAACTGGTTCTAATGGAAGTTAAACATAATCAATGCACTAGCTCTACTGCAAGTTGTACACAGTTATCAGCGCTCTTGTCAATAAACTGATAAACTGTAGTAATTTTATTTGGAGTAAAAAAATTTTTAAATGTGTCAATTCTGAGAAAACTACATACAAACATCATATGACTACAAAACAGCAACACTGCTTTAATCCAATGGCAGTGAACTTTTCTAAGCATGTGTGCCAACATTAACTGTTCTTTTTGAACTTCCCTCATGTGCTATGAAGAATGTATGTGTATTTCAATACATTTCAAAGTGTGAAAATTTCGGGCTTATTATTCTGTAGGCATGCCACTTTTGCCATGAGTTCACTGCCCTTGTTCCAGACCATACATTGATTTAATGGCTTAATTTCTTATTTTATTTAGTAACTGCAAATGATCAACAATTTGGCCAACCATATAGTATCACATGAATGACTTCTTGAGTTTGTATGTGAAAGCACGTAACCAACACACTGACTCACAGTGTGATAACATACAGCTCCAGCAAAGTGACGGATGAGAAAACCTTCTGTGTCTCGTACATCTCTGTGGCTCTTCAACTTGGACTTTCTCGGAACCTGAAAACAAATTGACAGAAAACAATTTTTTAAATAGCAACATGATTGAGTTCAGGCCCAGAAAAATGCGATGAATCAAACAAAGCAGTCATAAACTTCTGAAACTAATTAGTGTAAGATCACACATATAACATGCTGAAGTATATATTACAAGAGCAAGTATATATTACACAACCAAGTATATGTTACAAAGGCAAGTATATATTACAAGAGCAAGTATATTTTACATGAATTTTTCACTTCCCACAGAAATAAGAGACTGAAAATATGAACTGTTTAAAAAACTTAAATCAATATCTGCACAGCAAGATTTCACAACATAAATGAGTATATGTTCATTAGAGTCCTGATCAACAGATGATATGTGGCTATACAGGCAGAATAACTGAATTAAATTTCATATGATGCTCACCACAAAAACTGAAATTCATATACTTATATTTGGTATGATATAGTTTTTGTAACAAGAATGGACATTCACATATAGCACCACACTCAAGAAAGAACATTTACTTACATGTGATACACAAACACACACACACAAGTATGGACATTCAGATGTGGTACAACAAGTATGGACATTCAGATGTGGTACAACAAGTATGGACATTCAGATGTGGTACAAGTATGGACATTCAGATGTGGTACAACAAGTATGGACATTCATGGTACAACAAGTATGGACATTCAGATGTGGTACAACAAGTATGGACATTCAGATGTGGTACAACAAGAATGGACATTCAGATGTGGTACAACAAGTATGGACATTCAGATGTGGTACAAGAATGGACATTCATTATTCAAATCCCCCCTGGGAACAACTGTGTTAAGAACACACTTATCTTAACATAGTATTTGTGAGGCAGGGAACATAGATCTGTTTGCTTAAAAGCTCTGATCTACTTCTGTAGCCCAGAAATCTGTAGTAATCAACACTAATTGTTATTTTTGTAAAATGTAATGTCAGGTTGGTGGACAGATGGGGACATGGAGATTGCCAGCAGGGATGAGGTAAATCTGGTGTGAAACCAATGAATCCAGGACAAACAAGCCTATGGGTCTTTACAACAATGGCTATCAGAATGAGGTAAACAAAACAGAGCCAGCAGACTATAGGTGGTGGGGAATGGATATTGTTGAGACATTCATCAGATTCCTCATCCCAAAGTCAGAGTGTCTCTGTGGAACTGTCTAAAAGCCATCTGACCAGTCAGCATTGCATGCTGGACCTGACATGGAGAAGGGGCTTAAGTACAGCCACCAGAGGCTGGAAAACAAAGTTTTGGCCAGGCCAGACTACACCACTGTCTTCATGGCAGTCCGAGCAAGACCACATTCTGCCCTAGCATGGAAAGGTGCTGAAGTTGGAGGTACCCAGCCAAAAGGCACATCACAAAAATCAGGGTACCATGTATCATCGCCAGTGTGCATACTAAGAAGAAGCAGCTTACTCACATCTAGTACAATATGGTTTTCGCTACAGATATGGGCATCTGCATACAGCACCCACACTCATTATGATATAACTATTGTAAGAAGAATGGACATCCATGCACAATACTCACACTCAGCCTGAAATGATCCTTGTTTCTAGAATGCACTTCACTGGTGAAGTGGTCATACTTTGGTGTTGGTAGCTTGCTCTCCTCATCCAGCAAATCAAATATACCTGACCCTTTAGCCTCAATCAACTCTATGCAGTCCTGGTTGTCTGTCCAATCAATCTTCTTCACTCCCAGACCTTCCTTCTCATAAAGCATTTGTTCCTGCAGAAGAACATTCACAACTTTTACACTGAAATTTCTTTCCAGTTAGCAAAGGCTTCAAATAAACGAACACATGAAAGCCTCTCATAAAAATACACGGAAGATCTCTAACTGGTCCAAAAATTCTTCTCAAAATTCCATTTTCAAAGACTTGTAGTTGTGCTTCATCTTGTTTTCTCCATGTTTTGAGCCATACAAGACAAAGTTTAATCTGTGTCTTGTATATATTTATTATATATTCAGGCAGTACTTAACAACTCAAATATTACACAATCCCTATTCACTCTGAATCAAATATCTTAAGAACAAAAAAAAAAAAAAACCTATATCCTCAAGTATCACAGATATTGTAACTTATTCTAATTCACCCAACCTGTTCACACATGACAAAGCCTAATTTAGCTAGTACTCAAATAATCAGACATTACAGTTCTCATTCACTTTTACAAAAAACACTCCAATATTATAAACATTTTATCTGTCCAGCGCCCAAAAACTCAGATAGTGCAAAAAAGTCCCCTTCACCTAGACACTAAATAAGTGTCCCGTCTAATCAACCAACAAGCCCGCAAGACAATGAAAGGAACTAGTATCCACCTCTTTCAGAATCCTGTCATTAAAGAACTGCTGCAGCTTCTCGTTGCAGTAGTTGATGCAGAACTGCTCAAAACTGTTCACTTGAAAGTACTCTGAAAACAGATTCACATTGGAAAATTATGGAACAAGCACTAGTGTACATTAGCACAAACATGGAGACTGATAACAGTCACTGATAAATGCATGAGTACTTATAAAATGACAAGATTAAGGGATGAAAGCATACTGTGACAAGTGTGTGGTTACTGGTTTCATACACTGAAAACTATACACTGACAAGAACATGGTTGTTTATACAATGACAAGAACATATGCCTTTATCTTACATCCTTCTCATGCCATTAAATGTCACATAGGGCTTGCATTGTAGTTCACCAAGTTTTCCTGTTCCTGGCGAGTTTTTCAACCTCATCAAGGGATTTTATGCATACTAATTTGGCCTCTCTTAACCATGCCCTCTTTAGAGTTTCACGTGGTCAACCTCTTTTTCTTCGGCGTTTGCGTTCTACAGCTTGTTTTGGAATTCTCTGGCTGTTTCTTCTCATCCGTCCATCTCCTTATTCTGATCACCCGTGAGACAGATTGTTGTTCTCTCATCTGCTTTATCTCTGCATTGTTATTGAATTCATTCCGCTTTATACCAAGAATTTTCCTGAGGCATTTGTTTTCAAAAGAGCCTAATCTGTTGTCTACTTCTTTAGCCGTTTACCAGCTTTCGTATGCATAATTGAGGGCAGATATAACATTTGAATTGAATAATCTTAGATTGGTTTTTGTGCTTATAACTTTTTTATGCATCTTTTGTATGCATTTATACAATGAAAAAAAAAAACTTATAAATGCACACACTAACAAGAATAAAGACTGAAAGCATACCATGACAAGAATATGGAGACTGAGGTCATACAATAACAGGAATGTGGATACTTATGACCTGAATGTAGAAACTCATACAATGACAAGAATAAGAACTGAAAATATACCATAACAAGAACATAGATCCCGATTCTGTGCGCTGACAAAACCATGGACACTAATGTCAAATAACACTAACAAAAAAAAACCAAAAAACTACACAGTAAAAAACGTTAGAAATGAATGCAAAAAAAACCTCCACAGAGAGGAAACAATGCATGGACAACAAAGAAAAAAATGAAGACACGACTACTATAAACTTAACATGAACAATGGCAACATACATAAGCCATGATGAGAAACATGGAACACAACCAGTGATCGCATTAGATTCTTCAAAACTGGTAAAATTTTACCTGCCTTTCACTCTGCATAATAATTAGTGTATAAGTATACAACTATACACGAAGCACTGCAGTAAAGCTGTGATACCAGAATGTATAAAATATGAAAAAAGTAGGAGCAGCTTTATTACTTAACGATTACAAAGTTGTGACGTTTCGGCGTGAGCTTTAATCATACAAAAACATACAGGACGAAGAAATAGAGAGAGGAGATAAAGTATAGATTCACATGAATACTATTTAAAAAAAAAAAAAAAAAATTCACCTTACAATTTACAGCTAAGTACTCTTTTTACAAAAAAAAAATTTTTTTTAAAAATAGTATTCATGTGAATTTATACTTTATCTCCTCTCTCTATTTCTTCGTCCTGTATGTTTTTGTATGATTAAGGCTCACGCCGAAACGTCACAACTTTGTAATCGTTAAGTAATAAAGCTGCTCCTACTTTTTTCATATTTTATACATTCACTCTGCATAAAGCAGTTTCTGAAATATGAGTTTTTTTCGGTGCATCATTTGGTATCTCATACTTTTGTTTCTAATGTAAAAATAAACACACAGTACTTTCTAAACATCAGCAGGAATTAAACGTTCATGTGAAATAATTTTGTTCTTGCCTTACTTGTGACGAGATTTACTCTTTACAAAACGCTCACATGCCGAACCAAAGTCAAAACTACTGATTCTCCTCCAAGCAAATTGAGCATCACCAGACTACTGGTTCGATTATCCTCCAACCAATTTTGCCGATTGCTTTTTATTAGTTTTTTTATGATATAAACCGGTTACGATAATTGACGACCTTCAAAAGTTATTTAGCTATGGACATGAAATAAGTTTATTATTTATTTATGTAATCATTTAATGTGTCTTCATGATTATTATGCTCATTAACAAACACTGAATGACTGTGACTGAGTAAAAGCTGTATGATGAAGGGCAGAATGTCAGGCGGGCCTGCGTGCCCAATTCTTAACCCTCTGAAAATAAAGTATGTTCGTTTGTTCGTTCTTCTTTATTATTGGTAATTTACACGTAATTGCTGGTTAACACGATCACTGGCCACAACAACAGATCAAATAATGATAAAAGACATAAACAATAATGATACACTGGTGATAACAAAGAAATGTGGTAAATGTATAGAAACAATAACAATAAACTGGGCTAATCTTTCATCTCACAATAAGCACATTTAAAATCTACATCAACAAGTGAAACAGTCCTACATTTTGTGGCTTATGAATCAATCAAAAGAAATTACACAAACTGAAGGTCACTCAAACCCCACTCTGCTCATGCCAAAATGCTCTCCAGACTCTAGAACACATCCTGCAAGCTTGTACTCTCTGCAGAGGCTTACAGATCCAAATACTGCCCTTGGAAGAGAGCATACATGGAAAACTGTGGGGGCACATAAGAAGAACTGCTGATGACAACTCATGGAAGCAACTCATCCCTCGCCTAAATAGTTAAGCACATGAAACTAAATGCAAAAGAAGAAGAACCAAAAGAATGTCTGACATTGTTTCATCATGACTAACATCTGCATAAAAGATGACAGAGCAAATGAAATCTCATTTACTGAAATCTCACTACTCACCAAAACCTGCAATATCCAGAACACCAATGAAGCTAACAGATGATCCAAACGGTATAGATTTATTGACCATGTCAACAATATAATCAAACATGCGAGAGTACACTGCCTTGGCCAGGGCATCTCTAGCATTGCTGGCCTCTGTGGTCTTCAGTGGGACTCTGAGAATTGTTTAATGTTTAACTGTCTAAACAACAAAATCTAAGCTGTCAGGTTTCAGTGTCTTTTTCTTAGTTGTCAATTTTCAGTGTTTAATTCTCAGTTTTTTTGTGTTTCATGCTCAACTGTAAATGTTCATAACTTAATATTCAGTATGAAATAATTAATACTCATAGTTAAGTGACTATTTTCAGTGCTCAGTGTTTTGATCACTGGCTCAACAGGGAATAAGGTTGCTCCCCACAAGAAATTTCAAGTTGGGGGGGAGGGGGAATTTTTTTTCCACTAGGCAGGAACTGATGAAGAATTATTTCCCAAGGGAGGAACTATGCAGGAATCTCTTTTTTCCAAGGGAGCATTTGGGGAGAAAGGTTTCATAAGGGAGGAATTGGGGAGAAAGTTTTCATAAGGGAGAAATTGGGGAGAAAGTTTTCATAAGGGAGGAATTGGGGAGAAAGTTTTCATAAAGGAAGAATTGGGGAGAAAGTTTTCATAAGGGAGGAATTGGGGAGGAAGTTTTCATAAGGGAGGAATTGGAGAGAAAGGTTTCATAGGGGAGAAATTGGGGAGGAAGTTTTCATAAGGGAGGAACTGGGGAGGAAGTTTTCATAAGGGAGGAATTGGGGAGAAAGTTTTCATAAGGGAGGAATTAGGAATTTTTGTCCAATTTTTTTTTCCAAGAGATAAATTGATAAAAGTAGGTATAATGATGAAAATCCTCTCTGGATTATGGTTTAATATATAAGGAGAACACTGGGGCAGTCTGGGTTGTGAAGGGAGATTAGGGCCTGGGACACTGAGAATCACTAGTTTAGATAGAAATTTTCAATGTTTAATTGTCTGTGTACTGACAATCTGTAGAGCTCCTAATTAATTCTTGACGTTCAATACATCACTCTTCATTATCCATACAAAACATCCACAAGACTGTTGTTATCATTTATCATCAACATCACTATCCTTGATATAACATATGTTATACATTAACACATGTAACAGCACAAAAAAATTAGCACACTTCAATTCCTGCCATTAATATATCAAAACTTCACAGACTATGACAGCGCAGCAAAGTTACTCACTTGATGGCTGTCCCTTTGGTGCCCCCACGGGTGGCCTGCATGATTCGGCTGGTGAGGGAGTCTCTCAGCTCCTCTTTGTCCACACCCAGAAGTGATGCTGTTGTCTGGAGGGAATCTTCCGCAGATTTCATCACCTGACAGCCTCCTGTAAGTACACAGACATGAGGAGCTCCTGGTAAGCTGCTGTTAACTGTACACAACTTGAATTTGTTAAATTCTTAAATCTCATCACACCACTAGCCAAATAAACAGCAATTTTTTAAAAAATTATGATAAAATAATTGTAGTCACATGGTCCTGTTTTATAATCAGGAATTAATCATTTTAAACTGTCGTGAATGTTAAAACAGGCACTGTGTCAAATCATGGTAAAACGTGGCAGTTGTATTGTTTTGACCACAAACCTTGGATACTGTCTGGCAGGTTTAAACAGGGCCATTAACTCAAATGATACTTTCACAAGACAGTGACATACCCTTTGTATCTCCTGTACTCTCCTCAAAAGCAACGTTGCCGAGATGAAGAATAGCAGCCACCAGGGAGTAAATGCCCAAACGCTCTTGATCACCAAACCCAAGATGCTTCATGGCTGCATCACACACACCAAAATCAGCGACATCATCCAGAACAGGATCTCGCAGGCAGCCTTGCTTCAGATACTGAAAATATGGACATGAGTTAGAATGCAGCTTCTAGTGAAACAGTTCCTGGTCTTAGGCAAGCCAGAATGGTCTTCATGTTGCAACAAATTCTGACAGAGAAACCTGTTTGGTTCCATCACATTATTTTACAGAAAAGCTTGGTAAGAAATATTTTCTATGCTTTAAAACCAGAAAAAATCTTGAATAAGAAAATGAAAGTACCAAAATATCTGACATGTAAGTATGTTCTGCTCTTTCAATATCATTCTAACAAACAAAAATTAAGGTTCTATGCTGCAAACGTGACACAAGCATATTCATCAAATCTTGGCTCACATATAAAACATTATGACACAGACACTTGTGTTGCATAAAAAGCTCTCAGACTTTTCAATAACACACAATAATTAGTGTATAAGTATATAACTATACACGAAGCACGGCAGTAAAGCTGTGATACTAATTCCATTCCTGCTGCACACCACCGGACAAGCCACATCTTACAATTTATAGCTAAGTACTCTGTTTAATTTTTTTATTTTTTTGTTTTCTTTTTAATAGTATTCATGTGAATCTATACTTTATCTCCTCTCTCTATTTCTTCATCCTGTATGATTTTGTATGATTAAGGCTCATGCTGAAACGTCACAACTTTGTAGTCATTAAGTAATAAAATTGTTCCTACATTTTTCCTAGTTTATACATTCAGACTTTTTTCAAAGTCTTTCAGGATGTTTAAAAAAAACAACAAAAGTTATGAAAGTTACTCTGTTACAATTCATGGAAACTGATGCTGAAATGTCACATGAAGAAGGAACTCTACTGAAAACAGTTTAGTTGCATTAACTGGGAAAGCTACCTTGCAAGAACAAAACCAACCACATTTTTATCATGAGAACTCATCAATGGAACCAAATATAAATCATATGAACACTACTGACAAATCATATCACATTTTCTTTGAATCACAGAACATAACAATTAGAATGGATCAACACATTCAAATGTTTTAAAAAAATTAATGCTTACAGTTAGTGAAAATTATACTATTTTATGCTGAAAAAAGTTTCATGAAAATAAACTCATCGCAATCTCAGAATGTATTTCATAAAGTTTAAAACTTACATAAAATAAGCCTCAAATATCAGTATCTTAAAGTTGATTCTTCCACAGCCAACAAAGCACACATATATCCACAATGCAGAACACTCAGCCAGACATAATTTGTGCAAACTATAAATGAGCAAAGAAGCTGCAAATATTCTACAGCACTTTCTCCAAACACATGAAAACATTTTATTGCACATGTAAGCAGATGCAATTTCTAATTTAGACAGACAGACAGACAGACAGATGGATGGACAGACGGACGGACAGACAGACAGACAGAGACACACACACAAAGAACAAAAAACAACAACAAATAGACGCAAGGACATTTTCAAGTACTACATAAACCAAACTTTACTTATCATGCAAAACACACGGTTCCATCAAATAAGCTAAGCAAAACATACATAATCTACATGAATAAAACACGGTATCTACATACGAAAACATGAGATCTACATAATAAAACATGAGATCTACATAGCCAAAGTTAAGATAAAGCATAATCAAAACTGAAACCAACAAAATAAAAGTTTAGACCAACATACTAAAATGGACACCAACATATTTAAAAGCTTACACCAACACAACCAAAAACTTAGACCAGCATAACCAAAATTGAGGCCAACACAGCCAAAGCTGAATGCAGTATAACTGAACTTGAGACAATCCTAAACCAAAACTAGGACAAACATGACCAGAACTGGGACAAATACAAAAATTGAAACATTATGTTATGGAACAAACATCACTAATAGTAAGTCTACATTATGTCAAAGATAAAAACTTATGACATTTGTAAGAGAAATTACATTTTCTTAACAATCTAGTGACTTATATAAGATATTTACTTAAGAAAAGAAAACCTGAATTAAAAAAAACGGTTTTTAAAATATATATGAAGATCTGTATAGCATTTAAAGTCTTCATAACAAATAAGATCCATATATTAAAAAAAAAGCTTTTATAACAAAAAGATCTATGTAAAGAAACAAAAGTTAACAAGAAAGATCTATGTTAAAAAAAAAACATTAAACTTTCATAACAAGGAGGAGGACCTGTTCAACAAATAAAATTTTGATAATAACAACAAGGAAAACTATTTGCAAGAAACAAAGCCTTGATAACTGCAAAGAAAATCTAGGCAAACAAATAAAACCTTGATAACAACAGAGAAGATTTCTCCCTATTAAGTGTCGTGCCTACCAGCATTGGCAGTCATAACTCTCTACAACTCTCTGTTTCATGTTGCTTCTATGAGTTGTTCTGGTGTCCTCTTTCCATGCCCATCTTGCCAATCTTTCCAGGATTTTATCTCTTGGTCTACCTCAGCCTCTTTTCCCATCTAACTTTCCTGTTCTCACAATGTGTTCTAGTTTGTCTTTTCTCATGACATGTCCTATAAATTTAGACTGTCTTTTCCTAACTGTTGTAATCAGTTGTTTTCTTGAATCGGTCTCTTTCAAAATTGTTTCATTTGATTTCTTCCATTTATGGTGCCATTAACACCATAAGAAGATCCAGGCAAACAGATAAATCTTTGACAACAACAAAGAAGATCTATGCAACAAATAAAGCCTTGACAACAAGAAATACCTATGTAACAGTTTCTATAACAATAAGCGCAACCCACATAACAAAAAGCAAACCTGCCATAAAATCTACAATAATTCTACAATAACAAAAAAAAAAAAATCCATGCACTGATGAGATATACTTTCACCTCATTCTTGCTCTGAAAGAGTTTCACAATAATAGATGTTATTTCATATACACATCCATGTATACTTGCACTCTAACTTTTCTTTCTGTAGGTATAAGATCAATGATTCCCAAAGTGGGCAGTGCTGTGCCCCTGGGGGTTGTGGGAAGATCCAGGGAAAAGGGGAGGGGGGGTGTAATGGAAAAGGAAGTGGAAAAGGGAACAGAAAAGGGCACCAGAAGTGACCAAGTTGAAAAAAAAAATTCTGTGAGCACCCAGGCAAATCAGAACCACTGTATGATGTCACGGTAAGCTGCCACTTTCCTTTCATGTATAAGACATGTGAAATGTACCTGACATTTAATAATGATGCCTCCTCTGCCATCTATCCTCATTTTCAGCAACCCTCTCTGTTAAATTCAGATTTTAATCATCATTTTCTACTTTATTTCCTGTGCTGATGTTACTGGGCCCTCTTGTGTATTTAAAAGTGATCTTACTTTCTTGTGTTTCAGTTAAAGACCTGGCTTGTACTGGTGACTATAAAAGTTTTTGCTGTTATCTTTTTCCTTCCCCTTGAAGATAATGACAATTTCCATCAATCAAAAGCTAGTCAATCTTGGATTCAAAGTGACTTCTGTCAGTTGTAAGGATGGGTACTTGGCACATTATGCTGAGGAAAAACTGCCTCCAGTGGAGAAAAATATCTGCATATAAAGTGAGATATACAACATGCATGGCTATCGGTGGATAATGACCAAATAGGATGTGATACACAATTTAGTCCACAAAATATGAAACTGCCATAGTCACAGAATATGAACATGAAAAATAATCTTTTTTTTTTTTTTGTCCTTCCTGGACAAATAAAACCTTTGATTTTCATAGTTAATGATAAAATAGTGTTACTCTAAACCAGCAGGCGCATTTTTATATACTACCCATTGTGAGGTACGTAAATTAACATGCTTATGTTGGATCTTTTCTATCTGAATGTTAAGTGGCTTTATTGTTATATTCACTGTTTTTAATCTTGTATTGTTATCTTCATGTTATATTTCTCACATACTGAAGTTCAGTCAGCTTGTTATATTTCTGCCACAGAATACTCTTTATCACTTACAAAAACTTATACATCAATGCTTAAGTTTCCACACTCAATTCTGCTGGGCTCCTTGTCTCTGATGAAGTTAAACACAGCTCTGGCAACACGCAGCCCAGTTTTTAATATCAAACATAGATGATGTGCTTCCCTGTTCTTTCTATCCTTAGACATAATGAGGCTCTGATCTTTCCCAACAGTTACATTCCTACATCATAAACTTGTGCCTTTTGGTTTTTATCCTCTATGTCAAAAAGCCTTCTTCTGTGCCATAAATGCAGTCCCCAAAACTCTCCAGCCATGTGAGACCTATATTATCACTTAATGCTGTAAGCTCAGTCTGGGAGTGTTAAAATGACCACTTCTCTTTGTAGAATTTTAAAACCAATTACAAATCTCTACCACCATCTCCTCCAGTCTCTGTCATTCACCCCAACACTTTCTCACTTCTCTGTAAGCTTCTTCTCACCCATTCTATAATATGATCTACTTTTCTTTCCAGCCAAAGCCATGATCATGTCAAGCTACTGCTTCCATACTGGACAAGGGAAGATTGAAGAACAGGAGAAGGGATCCAAGTAACCAGCTTCTTGGCAGACTCCACTACCATTAGGACCACAATGAGCTCTGTCCATCACATATCAGGAACACGTCAGCCCAGTTACAAGGAGCTCCAGGGAGAACTGGGTCAGATTCTCTGCCAGCTCTGATAACTAAGCCACGCCACCGCATTAAAAAAGTCATCTATGCTCACCCTGGTCAATGTCCCCCTCACTCTACCCACATCTCTCACACAGTTCTCACAACCCTTCAGTAACTTTCTAGAAGATAACACTGTCCCAAGATCTGCTAATAAAACAAACAGAGAAGAGATCCCAGCACACGCTTTATAACACTTACTTGCTGGCTCTTTCTGCTGTCACTGACACTCTTCTCTGTTTTACGACTGCAGAAGTACTGCGTGTTCCCTTTCTTCAGGTACTACATTGATCACAAGAGGAAAAGTACATAGCACAAATATAGATGCCACTGCCACAACATGACAAAAATACTATATCAATCACAACATCTTAACAAATCACAGCACAGATGCTGTGCCTCACCCAACATGACAGAAATAATGCTCTCAACACAATATGAGAGATGCTGTGCCTGACATGTCATGATGTGAAAAATATAATGGATTCTAACAGAGTGTGATAAATACTGCTTATGTCACAAGATGAAAATGTAACATAACAGAGATGCTGTGCCTGACACATGACATGAACACAGTCCCTGTCAAACATGACAGAAATAACACTGTGTTTTAACAACATGACGACAATAATAAGATCACAACACAGCACAGATAACGTGCTTACAACAATCTAGCAGAGAGATTGCTTCTTTGATTCTGTGCCAGAAACAGGGTGCCAGCGTCAACTAAGACAACTTGACAGGAAATATGTCTATGCCATTTATGACTTACAAGTTTTTTTGTTTTTTTTTTTAACTCTTAGACTAACATGCACCAATCAAATGGCTTTTTAACACATTTTTTTTCAAAAATATCCACAGCCATTTGTTTTGTTCCATAGCTGGGAGTTTTGTCATTTTAATACGCTCTAAATGCTAAAAACAGTCATCTGTCATTTTCATAGTAACAATATCATGACGATGATGAATGGCAACCAAAAAAAAATATTACTTTCTTTTAGCACAATCATCAAATCAACTTCTGTAATATGAATATGTCTACAGTCCAATGAAAAGAAGAAAGACTATATGAACAATATGGAGATTTCATAGATGTTTCCAAGACACCAGAGTGGGGATAGTTTGTCTTTGACTGAATCTACTGAGTATAGTTTGTCTTTGACTGTAAGAGAAGGAGCAATCTACTGAGGAAAGTTTGTCTTTGACTGTAGAAGGAACAATCTATTAAGTATAGTTTGTCTTTGACTGTAAAAAAAGGGACAATTTGTCTTTGACTGTAGAAGAAACAATCTATTAAGTATAGTTTGTCTTTGAATGTAAAAAAAGGGACAATCTATAGAGGATAGTTTGTCTTTGACTGTAAGAAAAGGAACAATCTGTTGAGGATAGTTTGTCTATGACTGTAATAGAATAAAAAAATCCGTTGAGTATAGTTTGTCTATGGCTGTAAGAGAAGGAACAATCTACTGAAATACTCACAAAACATAGTCAAACTGTACATAAAAGGTTTCAATCTTCATGCTCACGACCACCATCTTCACAGTTACATAAACTATCTCTTGTAGTTTCTTCTGGCTCAGAAACTATCTTCAAACAAAAAATTATCCCCCGTATCTTCAAGGGCTTTACTAATGCAACATTTATTAAATGATTTAACAACTACTTCTGGTTATATAAAAACACTGAAGAGCTGATTTTTAAGGACAGAGTAAATGATGTAGGAAGGGAGAGGAAGAAAGAAAGGAGAGAGAGAGAGAGAGAGAGAGAATATGAAAAGAATTCAGAATAATTTTCAAAAACAATTACAAATATCTACCACCATCCCATCCCATCCCCTCCCCTCCCCTTCATCCCAACACTTTCTGATTCTCTTTAAGCAGGTGTATCTTTGGTGGCAGTCTTCAGTATCCAGTCCACAATGATCAGGAAAATAAGTGGGGAGAGTATGCATCCTTTGTCTTACTTCCATTTTGATCTGGAACCATGTAGTTTGTTGCCTGTCATGTTTCACACAGCTCTGGTTGTCTGCATGTATATCTTTCATAATATTTATGAAGCTAACTAACTGCTGCCTAGTTCGTGCGGTGGTATTTTGCAAGGATTGAAAGTAAGGGCTATTTCGACAAGCTGATCGCACATACCTGGAACTGATCAGGTGCAGCGAGCTTCAACTTCTGCCGCAGATCATCAGGGGAACCAGCACACAAGCGATAGAAGATGTGGTAGTTTCTCTCTTCCGGTGCCTGGGTACAGATGCGACTCTTTTCCAACAGATAATGGGAGATAAACCCACCACACACAAAGTTCTGAAACAAAAACCAGTAGTGCTGTATGATAAAGTCATTCATTTCACATGCTACACTAACACCACACAAAGTTTTCTCACAAAACCATTAATTTCACATTGTAAACCAAACGCATAAAGTTTTCTGACAAAACCAAATTACACTGTACACTAACAAGAATTTTTTGACAAAACCATTAACTTCATACTGTACACCAAAAAACATACAGTTTTCTGACAAAACTATTAACTTCACACTGTACACCAAAAAACATATAGTTTTCTGACAAGACCTTTAATTTCACATTGTACACGTGTCACACAACAAAGCAATGAGACAAGTTTATGGACTGCCACCATACTCCAACTCAAAGTTTCTAACAAAGCCAAGATAAACGAACAAAATTTTGCAACTCTTAATGATACAGATGATCTGATTATTTTTAGAAAAAATACACATTGGAAATTACCACAAAACATAAAGACTGCAGCAAAAAACTTCTACGTTTATTGGTTCCTGGTCTCTTTCTTTATTTTTACTTGCTCTTTTATAGCGCAAGTATTATTCTCTTATACAGTAATGAAACTAGAACTTCATAGGCTACCATATAATTTTTCCAAAATGACTCTATTCTAGTCATTTTAGCTGAGTTACTCTTGTTTGGACTCTTTAAAGTAAACCTATCTACAACCTTACTGGTTAAAATTGTATATTTATGGGCCTCATAAAGCCTGTCTTAATTCTTATTGGTCACATGTTTATATTTAATCCCACTGATAACTGAAACCTGTCTCCATGCTCAGTAGTCATCTAATTATTCTTAAAATTACAATGATATGATAAATATATGTCTCTAGAGCTTAAAGTCCATCTGGTCTTACCTTATTGTCAAAATGTATCTCCACAAACTTGCCAAAGCGACTGCTGTTATTGTTCCTGACAGTTTTAGCATTACCAAATGCTTCCAGCAACGGATTAGCTGATCAGAACGCAACAAATTCACATTTTACTTAGCACATTTACAAAAGAAAACAACTGTTTCATGATTTTTTTTAAACGTGAAAACAAAATAACCACACACAAACTTGTACATAAAATATATGCAGTTCAATACTTAAGAAAACAGCATCAAATTAAAGGAACAATCACAGTTATAAAAATAAAAACCAGGTGATAAGACACATTACTAACTTGATAACTGAAGGAAGGGAAACAAAATTAGAAATTGTAAACATTTTATAAGACATAGCAAGGCAAAACATAACATTCAGTAAAAATACTCACCGTTTCCACATTCACACATAATAACCAGGTAAAATCACAGCACACACTTCCTAACACAGAACCCACAGGGAGAATCACGTAAAAACTCACACTCAAGTATCCTCTGCTCTATTGGCCCAGCATGAGTGCCCCAGCATTCGGTCAGATACTTGAGGATGTGTTTCGTGGATTCTGTCTTCCCTGCTCCAGATTCTCCGCTGACGATGATAGACTGGCTGTTCTTGGTCACCTTCATGTCTCGGTAGGCCTTGTCAGCTGCAGGGGGGAGGGGGGGCACACAACAACAGAAATGTCTACAGTTTAGAACATTCAGAATAAATGACAGTTGTGAATCTTTCCACAACAAACAAAGAAGAATTAAAAGTAATGACAATCTGAAACTTATGCAGCAGCCACACTGGACAGAATACAACACATCACATTCAACAATGGTTTATGGGTAGTTTGAACACACATAATACAGTGCTCTGCCCTTAGTCTAGTTGAAGCCAAGGTTAAATTAGCATAAATGCTCCTATGTGATATTGTACCATTGTTGAAAAATATGCCTTGGTGAGATTTCTTCAGGCAGAGAGAGTGAAACCTGCTGAAATTCACCATAGGAGGTTGGCTCAGTATGGTTGTGAAAACAGCATGACTCAATAAATAGTTTATAAAT
Source organism: Achatina immaculata (assembly GCA_009760885.1). Classification (NCBI taxonomy): domain Eukaryota; kingdom Metazoa; phylum Mollusca; class Gastropoda; order Stylommatophora; family Achatinidae; genus Lissachatina; species Lissachatina immaculata. Next base: position 52,988,485 of record CM019692.1, read on the forward strand.
ATGAAGAAGAGTTTACCGCAAGACGATGAGATGAGGAATGCTGTCACAGATAGTCTTGCTGCACCTTGACAGGTGCAGAAATTTAAATAACTTAGAGCAGTAATAACTTCAGATGGGAAATGCAAAACAGAAATTAAGAACAGAATAGGCCAAGCAAAGACTGCATTTTCAGAAATGAGAAATATATTATCCAACACATCCTTATCAATGAATGTTAGAAAATGAGTCCTAAAATGCTATACTGAACCTATCTTGTTATATGGAAGTGAATCATGGACAATAGGCAAGTCTGCACAAAAATCATTGGAAGCAGCAGAAATGTGGTTTATTAGAAGAATGTTGCGAATTCCCTGGACAGCAAAAATAACTAATGGAGAATGTTTGAGAAGAGTTCGAGATAGAAAGTCTTGTAAAAAAAAATAAGAGAGAGACAATGTACTTTCATAGGACATGCAATGAGAAGAGGGGGCATAGAAAATATTATAACAACAGGAAAAATAGAAGGAAGAAGTGTCAGGGGAAGACCAAGAGAAATGATACTGGACAGTCTGACGGGATGGTGTGAGAGGAGATCACCAACTGAACTGATGGCCTGCATGAAGGATCATGTACTCTGGAGAAGTATAATAGCCAACGCCTGTCGGCACGGCACCTGAGAATGATAATGCATCATGACAATGAAAATCTGCAAGTGGTGGCCACACTGGTGGAGGCAATGTAACAAACAAACAGCTGTGGTGTGAACACCTTCCTCCCCCCCCCCCCCATTACAGCCTGACCTGACGTCATGCAACTATTACATCCTTGGTACATCCTTATTACATCTTTAAAGAGGCTCTAAATGACTGCACGTTCACCACTGAAGATGAGGTTAGGCAGACCTGGCAGGAGCAGCCAAAAAAAGTTTCTTCTTTCAAGGAATGAAGAAGTTAGTGGAACAATACAAAAAAACTACATCAACCTGTAGTAGGACTGTGTGGAGAAATGATATAACTGTTATGTTCATCTGCTCAGAGTTACTGATACTAAAGGGTTTGTTGATTTCACTTTCTGATTCTCCCTCTTATATACAAGTGAACATATACAGTTCACACACATTCACTGGACAAAATCAACAAGGTTTAGATTTATCAGCATAACAGAATACAAAATTGGGGGGGGGGGGTCAGGACCTCACACAGAAAGGTTTGATATAGAAGAAAGAGCACTCACTCACTCTTTATAGCAGTATTCGTGTAAAAACTTGGCTTGATAGTAAGGGCATTATTATGGGTTTTTCTTTTTGAATTTTCTCATGCTGAGATCCTTCGAGAAGGTCATGGGGGCTGCAAAACCCATAATAGGGAATTGTGGGGGCAAGGCTGAGTACGTGGAGTCAGTTTTGGTTTGAACGTGTAACTTTGTGGACGTTTTTTGTGCAGTGTGATGTCTTTGTGGAACACATGAACGTTATAGTTGTACTGCAGTTGTACGTATGAATGGACAGGCCACATGGCAGGGATAACCAGCCGGCAGTCAGATTTAATGTTATTTTCATCAACATTATCATCCTTCCATCAATAAATGTTCCAAGTCACCGTTACCCAGGATTTACTTGACTATCTGTACCAGTTGTCATCAACATGAGGTTTTGAAGAACCTGGATGAGAAGTATGTCTGGAACAGTGTTTAACTAATCCAGCAAGTGACAGTGAGAGCTGGAATTCTGTGTATAATTAGTCCAGTAACCTCAAATCATGAAGATCAAGATGAAAGTCTACCCCATTATTCATGTGCGTAACGTGATCACTACGATACGATACGGCCTAAGTAAAGCTCCATTAACACACTGTACACACCAACAGTACAGACGGAAAGAAATAAGACCACCAAAATACTGTTATATCTTTCTCTCTCTCACTCACACACACACGCGCGCGCACGCACACACAGTGTCCTCATTTTCTGATAGGATTCCATTCTGAAAGCTGTGTAGGAAAGCAAAATGGACATGAAGTGAATTCTGTGGGAGTGAATATACAGTACTGTCAATAAACATATTTAAAAATATAAACTATATAAACTATAATACATAAAATATAAACTATAATATATAAAATATAAACTAGAGTGACCTTACATTTTGTACAAGGACAGCTGTAGAAACTGGTACCTGACTTCTCCTGGTTCTGGGGAAGGAAAGGCAACTGGGCATGATGCTGACCACATCACCCTCTGAGGCGCCTTCATGGTATAATAAGACCACAACTAGATATCCAAGGACATATACCACAAACACTGCTCAAAGTTTTCTGAACTTACCAATAGCATAAACATGAGGAGGCAGTGTTCCCAGTGATTTCCCTTGGTACTTTTTGATTGTGTTGACAGTGTACAGATCAGGCACTTCATAGTAAGGGTTGATGGCAATGAGAATGTTGGCAGTGTATGTCTGGATGAGAAACGACGAACATCAAGGATCAAGGAACATAAGTACGAGCACATTGTTAGAAATCATGAAAGCTAAGGGCTGAGACTGTGGCAATGACAATAGCAATAATGCAAATAATTCTTCCACAGATGATGAGTAAGCACTTCCCTTTCTTCCCTCTCATTCTTCTCATTCTTTACTCTCATTCTTCCTATTTCTTCCTCCTCCTCATCATTCTTCCATTTCCTTCTCATTCTTCCTTATCTTCCTTATTTGTTTTCCTCTCCCTTTTATTCTTTACATCGTCTTTTTCTTCCCTCTTCTTTAATAACGTATGACAAGGCTATACTAAATATGGAGCTCTCTGAGAACATGATCTATCTTCCTCCTAGCTTTAGTGCCACTCAAATCATGTGAAATTAAACCAGTACTGTATGGGCATTGCTGTGATTTAGACAAATCTATCTTCCTCCTAGCTTTAGTGTCACTCAAATCATGTGAAATGGAACCACTACTGTATGGGCATTGCTGTGATTTAGACAAATCTATCTTCCTCCTAGCTTTAGTGCCACTCAAATCATGTGAAATGGAACCAGTACTGTATGGGCATTGCTGTGATTTAGACAAATATATCTTCCTCCTAGCTTTAGTGCCACTCAAATCATGTGAAATGAACCAGTACTGTATGGGCATTGCTGTGATTTAGACAAATATATCTTCCTCCTAGCTTTAGTGCCACTCAAATCATGTGAAATTGAACCAGTACTGTATGGGCATTGCTGTGATTTAGACAAATATATCTTCCTCCTAGCTTTAGTGCCACTCAAATCATGTGAAATTGAACCAGTACTGTATGGGCATTGCTGTGATTTAGACAAATATATCTTCCTCCTAGCTTTAGTGCCACTCAAATCATGTGAAATGGAACCAGTACTGTATGGGCATTGCTGTGATTTAGACAAATCTATCTTCCTCCTAGCTTTAGTGCCACTCAAATCATGTGAAATTGAACCAGTACTGTATGGGCATTGCTGTGATTTAGACAAATCTATCTTCCTCCTAGCTTTAGTCCCACTCAAATCATGTGAAATTGAACCAGTACTGTATGGGCATTGCTGTGATTTAGACAAATCTATCTTCCTCCTAGCTTTAGTGTCACTCAAATCATGTGAAATGGAACCAGTACTGTATGGGCATTGCTGTGATTTAGACAAATCTATCTTCCTCCTAGCTTTAGTGCCACTCAAATCATGTGAAACTGAACCAGTACTGTATGGGCATTGCTGTGATTTAGACAAATCTATCTTCCTCCTAGCTTTAGTGCCACTCAAATCATGTGAAATGGAACCAGTATTGTATGGGCATTGCTGTGATTTAGACAAATCTATCTTCCTCCTAGCTTTAGTGCCACTCAAATCATGTGAAATGGAACCAGTATTGTATGGGCATTACTGTGATTTAGACAAATCTATCTTCCTCCTAGCTTTAGTGCCACTCAAATCATGTGAAATGGAACCAGTATTGTATGGGCATTGCTGTGATTGAAAATGCACCAGTTGATCTGAATGAGTTATAGATCAGTGACCCATGGCTGACTGCATCAAGGCCAGCTAAGACGAGTTCAAGCTTGCAAAAGACCAAGTCACATGGAGAACAACTCTGTGCAAGGGTGCGGCAGTATTTGAGGAGGAAATGAGGACCACACTTGAAATTAGAAGACACAAGTGCAAGGAAACTGGAACATGCAACATAAATTTCGCTTGACGTTACCATGGCCAGCTATGTAAATCCAACATTGGTAGAGCCAGCCATGAGGGAAGCTGCTCAGCGAGATGATACTTGGCATAACCCACAACAGCTGATATCAGCCTGCTTCAAAAACATCTTCTTAGATGAAAAGTGCCAATATACAAGAGAGAATAATAAGATTTGGATACAGACTCAAGGTTTTTGCCTGTACATAGTCCCTAGCAGACTCATGATGATGATGATGGCAATAACGCTTGCTATGCTACTCCACTTACAGTTGTCCTCGACATCCTTATTGTCGTACTCTTCAGCTGGGAATGTCCTGTCATACAACGAGTTGATGGTCTGAGAAGATAAAGACATCATGACTCATAACAAAAACATTTTATATGCAAATCTCAAACAAAGCCACAAAGAAGCATATAAGTAAGTAAGTGTTGTTCTCTCATATAATGTCTCAATCTCTTGTTTTCTGTAGAGTACTGATCTTCAGTCTATTTTCTCCATGTCATCTACAATTTCTCTCTCTCTCTCTTCTCCCGTCAGTGCACTAGACACATTGGACTGCTGGTAGCAACAGATTTCAACTTCATTATCATCTTGGCTGTCTCCCATGCCAGTCCTTTGTGTACAGCATTTTCTCTGCTCTATGTCTTCATGTCTCTTTGATCATCCCATGCTTCTTTAACCCTGTGGAGTCCATATCAAAGCCATTATGTCATCTACCATAAGATGTCCTTTTCAAGACTATGTGTCAAGGCCACATAGACCTATTCTTGTATTTAGTTTTAATGATTTTCATGAGATGTTGATTTTTTCAGAATCCAGAAAAAGAGAAACATCTTGTGCAACAGATTCATATCAATGGAAACAAGATTCTGAGTACTTAAATGTTACATCGAGCCAATTTTGTTTTATGGATGTGAAGCATGATCCATGAAAAAGAGAGTACAGTGAGAAATAGAGGCCACGGAAATGTGGTTCATAAGGAGGATGCTGAAGGTACCATGGACAGCTAAGAAAACCAATGAAGAAGTCTTAAGAGAGGCTAGAGTTAAAAGGAAAATTACAGCAAAGATCAGAGGCAGATGAGCGAGATTTGTACGACATTTTCTGAGAAGAGAGAAAACTGGAACACACTGTGACAAATGGAAACATTGAGGGAAGAAGAGACAGAGGAAGACAGAGAGAGAAGTTACTTGATGGGCTGTCAGTGTGGTTAGGAAGAAAGTCACCGGCAGATCTCATAATCAAGTCTAAAGACAGGGAATTGTGGAGAGAAATGATCGCCTACACCACGTGGCACAGCACTTGATTGATTGATTGACTGACTTAAAAAAAAAATCAGTTATAAGAACTAGGAGATATGGCACAAGACCATGCCACATGCAGAGTGCCTCTTCATACAGGTGATGCTTCCCTGTGGTAGACAAGAGGAACCACAACAGAAGATAAAGAGACATTCAGCTACACAAGAAGTTTCTACAGGGACGTACACAAAGTCATTTAGACATTATCTGACTGAAAAACTAAGAAGAGTTGGCTGGATCATTTCACTAATAGCAGGAAATGGAGACCCTCACTGCAGTCACATAACACATATATTAGGTACAGAACTTAAGTAACATACATATGAGACTCACAACTCATGACCCTCAGTTTGTATTGACAAAGCATATCAAGATAAAGACAAATACAAAAACCTATGAACTCAAAGAAGCTGTATGTCTTGAAAATAATAAACAGCTTTTGTTTCTGCACTTTGAACATCAAAAAGACAAAGACTATGGTTATATCTAAGAAACAGAATCCACCAGCATGCAGTATTCAATTAAACGGAACCATTCTAAAGCAGGTGTAGAAATTCAAATACCTTGGAGCAGTAATAACTTCAGATGGGAAATGCAAAACAGAAATTAGGAACAGAACAGGCCAAGCAAAGACTGCATTTCAGAGAATGAGAAACATATTAGCTAACACATCGTTATCAATGAATGTTAGAAAACGAGTCCTAAAATGCTATATTGGACCTATCTTGCTATATGGAAGTGAATCATGGACAATAGGCAAGTCTGCACAAAAATCATTGGAAGCAGCAGAAATGTGGTTTATTAGAAGAATGTTGCGAATCCCCTGGACAGCAAAAATAACTAATGAAGAATGTATGAGAAGAGCTGGAGAGACAAAAAACCTTGTCAGAAAGATAAGAGAGAGACAATGTACTTTCATAGGACATGCAATGAGAAGAGGGGGCATTGAAAATATTATAACAACAGGAAAAATAGAAGGAAGAAGATCAAGAGGAAGACCAAGAGAAATGATACTGGACAGTCTGACGGGATGGTGTGAGAGGAGATCACCAACTGAACTGATGGCCTGCATGAAGGATCAGGTACTCTGGAGAAGCATAATAGCCAACGCCAGTCGGCACGGCACCTGATGATGATGAATAAACAAACTGAATACATCAGCATAAATCTTCCAGGTCAATGAACAGTATCAGTTATTTAAAACTTCTTATCAACATAAAACTACAGTCTCCCTACCCTTCACAGAAATACCATTTATAACTCCATGTACATGAGGAGATATGTAACTTCTCTACTACACTTGAAGCTTATCTTGACAAAATGATATTTAGAAGAAGGAAGCATTAGTCTCTGTATCTCTGCTTTCAAAAGACCGAAGAAGAGAAAAAAAAATTATCATCAAATGCCCTCAAAGGTCAAGGACAGTGCCCATTTGAGCAAAATTACCAGTATGAGATTACCTCTGGACACAGTACTACCAGTAAGATAGTATTCTAGTCAAACAAAAAACAAAATAATAATAGTAATTTTCATGTACTGTCCCTTTTTCCCTTACTGCAAATAAATTAAATGAAACCCATATTAATGAAAACAATTTTAATGCAAGTCCCTTTTCACCTTTCTAGCAAATGAACAAAATGAAATTCAAATTACTGAAAATAATTTTTATGTGATGTCCCTTTTCCCTTTTATATCAAATTAAGCAAACAAAACCCACATTAATGAGAATAATTTTTCTGCTCCTCATTAACTGACAACCATCTACATTTTCCATCTTCTGAGGCAGTTTTCCCCAGCATTTGTGAATCAGGTACCAAGTTTTACAATCAAAGTGGGTCTACAACTCTCGAACTTTTGATGAGAAAAATATTCACTAAAAAAAAAAAACATTCACTAATAAAACTATATTACATGTATTCCAGGTACACCATCAAATATGCTTATCTGCAAGAGTTCGATCACTTAAAAAAAAAAAAATACATATATATAACAACGACTGTACTCACAGTTCCAGGAGCATCAAAAGGTTCAATACTAATAGTATCAGACCCTATATCCACAATTCGACCCAGTTTGAAGCCATCTGTTTGGTGTGGAACCCATACTCTCTTTCCCCCATCCATGGTTTCCCAAATACCCACTCCAGAGTAAGTGATCTGTGAAAGAAAAAAAAATAAATGCAGACAGACACGGTGTGGCTTTGCTGTCAAAACAAGTCACCAAAAAAATGCTCTTTCTATATTTATGTCTATATTACAGTGTAGCACTGACCTGAATCTCATAAATTATACAAAAGTTTTCAAAAGAGTAAGATGTGACAAAACAACACAAATGTTTGAAAACTAGATGAAGATGATAAGGTTATTCAGATTATGCACTGGAATGAGACAGCAACACTGAACAATGATATTAGCGAACAGCAAGAAATAAAACGGGGAGTATGGCAAGGGTGTGTCCTGTCACATGACCTTTCACTGCTATTTAGAAAAAAAACTTGATGAGAGTAACAAAAATCTGAAAGGAGTACACCAGCTTCTCACATTATTAACAAAGCCTGAGGTATACAGCTGAGAGACACTGCACTGACAGCAGAAAGATAAAGCAGTTCAAAGATACTAGTAAACAAGATTATCAAAGTGTGAAGCAAAAGGAGGTTTGAAAAGAACACGGCAGACACAATGGCAATATCAAATAATGTAAATATAGCAACATGAAATATTGATGAAAACAGAGAGACATATTTAGTCATTTCCATGTCCCTTGCGGAACTTTGCCTCCTTAACAGCTCTCCTGTAGGCCTCTTGGTTGTAAGCAAGATACCCTGCCACTAATGCACTCATTTGCAGATTATCTATGTCTTGCAGCCATCTTCGCCTTGGTCCTCCTCTCTTTCTTTTTCCCATTATGTACCCTTCCAAGATGGAATTCTCTAAATTCTCATGATGTTTAATGTTTAATCCTCTTTACTAGCCAGCCTTCTTCAATATTAAGTTGGTTATATTTGTTCTTTTTTGTGTCCATGATATCTGAAGAACTCTTCTGTAGCATTTACATTCAAAGGCATTTATGTGTTTCTCAGCTATTTTGTTAAATGTCCAGGTCTCACAAGCATATGTTGCGATGGGAAAGATGCATGCCCTTAAAAATCTTATTTTTGTAGCTCTGTCCGTTCCTCTCCACAGCTTCTTTAGTTGTTTTACTTTCTGGAGAGTGACAGATGTCCTCCTTTTAATTTCCCTCATTGAGAGACACATAATTATATAAATTCAAGTACACTGGAACCATGGTGACTGTGATGGCACTTGCACAGGTGAAATCAATTCCACAACACCAAAGGCAAGAGAAACTTTTTTTCCACATGAAGAAAATACTTACTAATAAGACCACAGTCTTAAAACAGAAATAAAAGAATACTACAGTGCTACATTCAGATCATACTGTATTAAGCTTTTCATGAGACAAAGAGGATAAACAGTTAAACATAAACTGGAAGTATGAAGTGGTGAGGAGATCAAGCTTCTAAGTATTGATCTATGAAAGAATGGTGAAATGTCACTGGTGTTATGAGAATACTGGGAAATGATAGATCTCATGAAGCTATGAGAAAATGATGATGACCTTGCTAAAATGAATGGGAAGATGATATTTTCCTAAGATCAAACAAACTTATGAAAAAAAATCTCAGACAATAGTCTGCTGTTTTGACGGCTATATAAACGTGAACTACAGAAACTGTTGTCTGCTTTGTGAGGGGCAATGTTGAGATGAATTATATAAATTATAATCCTCTTTATGAAGGGCAACACTGGGGCGAACTACAGAAACTGTAGTCTGTTTTATGGAGGCCAACATTAAAGCAAATTATAGTCCTCTTTACAGCGGACAACATCGAGGCAAACTATAGGCATTATAGTTCCTTATGAAGGGAAAAATTGAGGCAAACTATATTATATGCAGTTATCTTTTTTGAAGAGCAACACTGTGGTGAACTACATAAATGACAGTCTTTTGAACTACATATCTATACAAATTAACAAAACCTTCAGACTTTATTCTGATCTGGTACTGATGAATCTCTTGACCATAAACATCAAAGAGCACTATTTTACAACGTGACCATGAACGCTGAGGAAAGAAGATAATCCAAAATGTGGACCTAGAACTAACTGTTGATGAAAATGTTATACAGAAGAATAAGGGAAACCAAATCTCGTCTTTATCTAGCAAAGGATGTTTTACTAACAATCAATCGCAGTTACAGCGTCACGCAGGTAAACACGGGGGTGGGGGTGGGTGGAGACGCTGTCAGATTTGGCAATCAGCGGCCCATATTTGACATGCTAGCGTCAGGGCTGGCGAACCACAGCTGATCAAGACCCTGTCCCACGTCTCTGTTGGCACCTCCCAGTAACAGGCCTGGTCCGGCTAACGGGGACAGGGGTCGCCACAGTCCCCATGGTGGTGGAGCCTGCTAAAGAAGCATCGCACACCTGTTGCTCCACGTGAGGACTGAAAAAAATAGCTGCCATAAACCTACTCTAAGCCGACACGATGCCGTTCTTTAACACCTTCACCCCATCGGCTGCAAAGAACACTAGCTCGCAGTTCGAAGAAGAAGAAGAAGAGCGAAACAACTACACAACTCCCTAGATCATCTGAAGAAGTAACGCAAGTATTGTTGTCTCTATGTTCACCGTGTGCTGGGAGCTAACAGTGCAAGGAGAGATCTGGCATGCAGCACTTGAAGTGACAGTATTCTCAGACCGAATGAAAACCCTCCACCATGTCAGATATGGAGTGCTCTCAGAGACGACACGGCCTGCGGTAATTTCCGCCACAGGTAGATCAATGGAGAATGTCAGCACGCACCACCCCACAAACAACACCAGCTCCTGCTAGTTGGTTTAGAGACGGTGCCTTGAAAGTGATGGAGCGTCGGTTTCCCACCCTGGGGTCGACATAATAAGTCTATATTATGCAGCCGATATACTGATATCTACAATCCCCCACGCAACTTTAACCACGCCATACCGATATTTACAATCCCCCACACAACTTTAACCACGCCATACCGATATTTACAATCCCCCACGCAACTTTAACCACGCCATACCACTATCTACTATTTTTCACACACATGCACGCACGCACTCACACAAACTTTCTTTTTTTCCAACCAATCAAATTCTCTCACTGAAACACACCAGCTGCACACATCTCCTGCATGGCGCTGAACCCTGAACAAATTAAAGACTATTTTAAAACTTGCAGGGACAGTTTTCTTCATTAAAGCAGCACACCGCTGCGACAATTTCATCTTCCGTCTTTAAAAAGGGCCCCTGAAAAACCTGATGCAAGCGCAGAACAGAACGGAACGAAACAGCAAAACATAATGGGAGTTTTGACCTTGCGAATCTTACCATTTGCTGTAGCAACAAACATTGTGTGCGGGCGGGGGGGGGGGGGGGGGGGGGAAGAAAGAAAGAAAGAAAGGCGTGCCTATAGAAGAAGGAAGAGATGAACAGAGGACAAGTCAACTGCTTTTGAGGATCTGCCAAATAAATGTTATATTTCACCTTTGACACAGGTCGCCGTGCCATCTCTTTCTCCCCCCCCCCCCACCCCCAACCGCACATGCTCAACATTCCCATGTAAATGCTCCAGGTCTGTCAATACTGACATCTCACATAAGCAGAATTTCCATAGGCTGTGACGCCGTGTCGGCGGGGTTGACCAAACCTACGAGCTGTCACGTGACCAGCGCTAGATGACACATCCATGTGTTAGAGGAACTGAGTGGGTACTCCACACAGATAGTCATTTATAACATGTATGTAGTTACTTTCTGTACTGGGTGCGTGGATAAGAGAGAAACGTAAATGCTATGTTTTATTTTATGTCTCTCAGTTTCAATGTTAATTATGTTTGCTATATTAGCATCAACCAGTGTGGTTCTATTTCTGTAGAACAGTGGTTCCCAATCTTTTTCGGGCATCTGACCCTCGATCTGAAGCTGATGATAATTCGTCGCGGCCCCGTACCCCCCCCCCCTTTTTTTCTGCTTGATATTACATTGAAAACCTTCACATGTTTCTTATAATCTACATAAAGATGACCTAATGGGGTTGACCCCCCCCCCCCTCCTCTCCCAGGCGGTGGGGGAAACATGTACCCAGACTGAGAAACGTTGATGAAAATATGTAAGTTAACAAGAACCATAATGGGGGGGGGGGGGGATAACCAATCACAATTCTTACAAAACATGAGAAGATGTCTTGTCTTGTATCTCCCTGAAACTCCGACCTGGTTTTCTTTGCACTGAAGCTGATGAGGTACAGCATGTGTCGGATCAGGAGCGGATCATGGCAGCTTTCTTTTTTTTTGTTCAGTCCCGGAGAGCAGCTAAAAAAAAGCAAGGGGGTGTGCTTCTTTAGCACTTCTACTGCCAGGAGGACTAAGGCGATCCCTGTCCCGTTAACCAGGATGAGACTCTTACTGGGGGGTACCAGCGGGAAGATGTGCCAGGGTCTTGCTCAGCTTGCTTCACCAACTCTGACGCTAGCACGTCAGCTATGGGCTGCTGCTGGTCAAAACTGACAGTCTTCTTTTTTTTTTGGGGGGGGGGGGAGTCGAGTGAAAAACATACTGACGCACTAATCAAGTTAATTATGAACACAGTACACAACACTGCATGCCTTCCAAGCTGAAATAGCTAAAGCGTTACGTGACAAGAACAGGCTGCTGTGTGAAGGCGGAGAAGGGTACAAGAGGTGAGAGCAGGAAAACAAGGGACACACAAGAGACTGAGGTCTGTTTCATCTCCGGTTACATTAGGTTACTCGTGTGTTAGCTTATCCGAGATTAGACGACCTGAGAAAACTGGAAGACTTCCTGGTGTGTAAATAGGACCATGTCACGGGCTCTCTAACTCAAATATTCAATAGTCCAGCTTTTATCTCGGACTGTTACAGGGTCACTTGACGGGAATGTGTGCTCCCTTATCTAACACACAACACAGCGTAGGCTTACAAACAACAAAGAGTAGGCTTACACAAAACACTAAGTAGACTTACATACACCGCAGAGTAGACACACACAGCACAGTAGGCATACATACAACATAGTAGGCTTACGCACAAGACAGTGAAGGCTTACACACAACACAATGTAAATATACACCTCTCAAAATGTCAGAAGTTTTACAGGACCAGACACAGAGAGAGAGAGAGAGAGATGATTAATGTAGCCGATGACGAATATACATTTAAACTTTCGCAATAGCAAACGGGTCAAAACTGGAGCGTGTCCTCTACAGACCTTATTTAGAGCATATCCACGGGTTATTTACAGGCATGTACTAAAGATGACGTCAGATTTGCTACATGACAAGCTGTGAGGTATGTCTCAAGTCCATCAAAAGATTTAACAGTCAATGCTAACCAATTTCTTGACTGTTCTTTGAGGCAGGAGTGGATAACTGAATGTTTACTACTATCTTATTTGGACTTACGAGTATTTATAAGTTTATGAGATGGACAAACTTACAGGCTGATCAACAAAACAATCAGCACACATTACGAAATGTGATGTACTTTACTGCAGCAACAAATTCTCTCCACTTCAGCCATTTTTTATCCTGAAAGAAAATAGTACTTTTAATCACTTTGGTGCTTTGATCCTAGTTCAAGACGGCAGCGACTACTAGGTTGTCCATGGTTTTGTTTTTGTTTTCCGTGAAGCGAGAAGTACTCCGAACATTGCCCGGAATTCTATGCGCGCTGGTATAATTTATTTATCTGCGTTTCTCATACCCAGTACTTGAACATCGAAGGTGTTGGTTACACAATAAACTCTTAGGAACTGTCCATTTCCTTAGCACCGTTACAGTTTGCCAATTTTCTCAACAAAATCTTGAGCAATCTCCATTCTTCATCAAACTGTTAGGGAATGTCCATTTCCTCAACAATCTCCTGGGAAATGTCCATTTCTTCAACAAACTGTTAGGGATCAATGTCCATTTCTAAAACAAACTGTTAGAAACTATCCATTTCCTCGATAAACTGTTAGGAATTATCCACTTCCACACACACACAAAAACAACTCTAATGTCAGCTTCAGCAGAAAACAGAAGCACGGTAAAGAAAGTGAAGGCTATGTGAATATGTAAAGACTGACTGAGAGACAGCTAAGAGAGATGGAAAAGCGCAGACAACATTGAAAATCACATGCTACAAACAGCCCAGTGTGTCTTGGGCGCATACAGGACAGAAGGCAAGAGTTGTGCATACATAAACAAGCCAGGCCTCCATGCTATAGTGAATGATTCTAGGACCAGCAGAGTTTTCATTTACTTATGACAACATGTCCCAATCGTGATACAGTTTGTCTGTGCAATGCTTTGCTGTTCATTCATTGATTTCTAGTCTGAGCACTGTAGGATGCCCCGGAGAAGAAAAATACCAAACCATAAAGACAAAACAGACAGAAAGATAGCTCTTACACGGGTTATGTTAAATATAACAACAGACAGAAAGATAGCTCTTACACGGGTTATGTTAAATATAACAACAGACAGAAAGATAGCTCTTACACGGGTTATGTTAAATATAACAACAGACAGAAAGATAGCTCCTACGCGAGTTATGTTAAATATAACAGATAAGCAGACACAAGGGTTGGCAGGCAGAAAACAAACAAATAAATAAAATAAACAGAAGAAAAGAGAGACAGAGACATACAAACAGGTAACAAACTACAAAAAAAAAGACAGACACGCAGAGACAAAACAGCAGAAAAAAGAGATGGGAATGGCATAAAAACAAGACAAATAGGCAACAAACTAACAAAAAAATGACAGACACGCAGAGACAAAACAGCAGAAAACAGAGATGGGAATGGCATAAAAACAAGACAAATAGGCAACAAACTAACAAAAAAATGACAGACACGCAGAGACAAAACAGCAGAAAACAGAGATGGGAATGGCATAAAAACAAGACAAACAGACTGACACAGTGGCAAAAAAAAAAAACTGACGGATAGATAATCAGACAAAATGCCCCCCCCCCCCCAAAAAAAAAACTTACGGGTAGACAGGCCAACAAGCTGACAAGAAAAAGGGTAAGAAAGTTGACATGCAGGGAGACAGTGGCATAAAACACAAATAGTCTAACACACAAAACACATATATACAGAGAGAGAGTGAGAGGGGGGGAGAGAGATACTGGAAGACACAAAACTATGCAACCCTCCACCAAAGAAAACAGCATCAAATTTGCTCTGCTCCTTTAAAGTTACATCCCCACAACAGCTGGACTCACACTATTAGACTTCTCCAACAAAACACACAAACTCCTATTCTCCCCCCTCAATGCCTGTATACAACATTAAGCACAACAAATTTTAATATCCCAATATTGATCAGGGTGTGGAAGTCTGCAGCCTCAGCTTGAGGGATCACAGCAAAAAGCTGTAATTCAAAACATCCCACTGAAGCTTGCCTTTACTCCAGATCAATATGATAATCACGTGCTGCATGTGAAGGGGCACACACCCCTGTCACTCTGAGAACCAGTGGCAGTAAATAAAAACTCTGCACTACAACTCTCTGATCAAATTCAACAAATCTGAACGTGCTATTTTTAACCAGAAAACTTTATTCATTAACGCATCACGCAGCTGCGATGTTTCAGCTCAGCTTACTTAAGCAAAAACAACACATGGCAAAGAAGAGTTAGTCTAAATTAGCATGTATGATATATAACACATAAGAAAAAAGAAACGAACAAAACAAAAAATAATAAAAGGGTAACTTATCTCATGATCTGTATAAAAACTGCAACCAAGGGAGTGTTCCACTAAGGACAAAAAGCTTTCCCTACATCTTTTTAAAGCTCAACTATTTGTTATCATAGATTTAGTGCAGTGGCTATGTGTATATTTATACATTTGTTTTTATATACCCATACCCAAAAACTCTTTCTAGTCACATTTAGATAGCATTTGCTGGCTGTGATCATGAAGTTTTCTCCATCTTATTCAAGTTGTGTACATTAACATATTCCTATCTTTCCCATCTAGGCACAACATCTAGATATAACAAAGGTATTGACACATTTTTTTTAGGAATAAGAAAATTCTAGAAATATCCAGGTCACAGTCAACCAATGTGTCAGAACTTTTTTTTTTAAACAACTGGTAAGAAGACTGAAAACTTTCAGTACATGAAATTTAATTTCAGAGATCATCCTTTTGGCTAAGTTGCCAAACAAGTAAGGCATGCACTGAAAGGATTGCAGCCAGCCAAGTGCTATATTTGGGTTCATTTGTTTATTATTTTCATCCCCCATGATAAAGACACACTGCTGAAATATTGATTTGTTACTGTTTGTGTTACATTCCCCCCCCCCCCCCAATGTGCGGCAGAAAACGCATCGCAAACAACCAACATTTGACAGGAACTATTAGCAAACATGCTCTTGGATGGATGTCGAGGTGCACGTGGCCGAGCATATTGGGGGTCATCCCAGATGCAGTGAAGCCAGAGTCTGAATTTTGAACCTTGTGTTACATTTCTAAATGGCATCTCACCATTTTTCCTTCTCATTTTGCCTCTTTATTTTTTTTTTAACAATAGTTCTCTCAAACGGTTCTCAGTGCATTTTTTATACATTATTTTTTCAAGTGGTTGTGTTCAAGCATGGCCTGCATGAAGGATCGTGTATTCTGGAGAAGCATAATAGCCAACGCCAGTCGGCACGGCACCTGATGATGATGATGTGTTCAAGCTATCAGTGATCATCTAAAGTGTTCAAACACTTTCTTATATATATATATATATATATATATATATATATATACTGTTTTACATAGATGAGCATGTTTCTGAAGCCTCATTTGTCTTGTTCTGTCTTCTGTTAACAATACACTGGGATAAAGAGTTTTTCTTTCCAGCTGCCTCTGTTTACATGGGAATGCATACAGCCATACAAATTTTCCCTTTGATATTTTCATTTCTTCTATCTAAATCAATGTTTTATTTCTGGCATTCCATTTGTTGTTCATGTCAGAAGATCACAATATTTGGGCTACTATTTAATCTGAACATTAATTCTGTGAATTTTTAATGCCAATATCCTATATATATATATATAGGGTGTTTTAAAAAGTATCACTACACTTTATAAAAAAAATTGAAAAATGAAGTAAATGACGTCATCACAAAATGTGCTTAAAAAAGTCATTTAATTAGTTACAATAGTGACTGCAATGATACAACGCTGTTTTGGGTTAGCTGGAATGTACCACTGAAATATTCATTATAACAGATTTTGGAAATGTCCACCATGGGCTTCAAGACATGACTGTACACGTCTCTTCATATTGTCAAATACCTTGTGCAACGTGTCTGTTATTTCTTGAATGGTAATTCTGATTGCTTCTTTCAGGTCCTCAATTGTTTGTAAATTACTTTTGTAAACATTTCCTTTCAAGAAACACCATAGATAATAATCTAATAGATTTAGATCTGGAGAACGAGCAGGCCAAATTCCACAAGATATGCGAAAATTTCTAAAAAAAAAAAAAAAAACCGTGTGTTGCTCTAGCTGTGTGTGCAGTTGCACCATCTTGCTGGAACCGCACTTCTTCAATTTCACGTTCATTCAGCTGTTCTAAAAATGGTTACAGAATGTCAGTAGGGTACCCGATCGGCATTTATAGTATTGTTGAAGAAAATTGGTCCAGTTAAACGTTTTCTGCTGACGGAACACCATACCCAATTTTCGCATCGTGTAGCGGCGCTTCATGAAATGTATTGTGATTAACACTGCTCAAAATACGATTATTTTGGCTATTAACGTATCCAGATAGATGAAACCATGCTTCATCAGAGAAGAATGTTAAACTGAGAATTGACTCGTCTTCTTCAGCTAAAAATGCTGGATTGATTGTCACACTCTTTTAGTTCAGACACAATAGAAATCTTGTATGGATGAAAATTTAACCGACGTTTAAGAATTCTGTGCACTGTGCTCAGTGATAAGTTCACTTATTGCGACATTTTCCTTAAGGACTTGTATGGACTTTTCAGGATTCTGTCTTGGGTATCTAGACATTTTTCTTCAGACACAGCAGCCCTACCAGATCGCGGAGCATCTTCCACAGTTCCCGTATCACGAAACTTATTCATCAAATTTCTAACCCTAGTGCGATGAGGAGATTGTTTATCAGGAAATTTTGCTATAAATCTTTGAACAACCATCCGTGTGTATCGACCGCCAGTTCGAAACACTTGTTCAACCAAAAAAAAAAAAAAACTATTTCTTCCATTGATAACACCATTCTGTTTTGAGTGCAAAAAATCACTCAAGCAGATGGCAACCATTCGCTGCATTTTTCTTCACGATTGACTGTGCAGCACATTTTTATGACGTCATTTTCTTCATGTTTACATATAAAGTGTAGTGAGACTTTAAAAACACCCATAGTTGCATTTGATAGCATACATAGAGAGAGATTCACTGTGGAGAATTTTAAGAATATATGGAATACCATCTAAAATAATAATATCATTAAGGATCTCTACAACGGATATGTTTGTGCAGTCAAAACAGAAGAAGGAATGAGTGAATGGTTCCAGATTGAAACAGGTGTGAAATAAGGATGTATATTATCTCCCTTGCTTTTTGGAATTCCCATAGACTTCATAATGAAAAAATGTTGCACAGGTAAAATGGGCACTGATTGGGTACATGGGACCCAACTAAAAGATCTTGATTTTGTAGATGAAATAACTCTTATCAGTAACAATGTGAATTTGATGCAAGAAAAAAACAGACACCGTGTCTTCACTGGCTAGCAAAATAAGACTTGAAATTAACAAGGAAAAAAACAAAAATAATGAAACCTCATTAATTGAAAAAAATATACGTAGATGTAACAGCAAGATAAAGAAATAAGACGCAAATGCAGAGAAGCAAAAGAAGTGTGGTTAAATGAGCACTGCTGACAGATAGAGGACTCTCATATTAAAGACAGCAAAAACATGCACAAATGAATTAATGAACTCACAGGCAGGAAAACAAAATATACCACAGGATGCCTGAAATCGAAAGAAGGTAAAATGTTAATGGGAAAAAAAGACATTGTGGACAGGTGGACAGAGTATATCGGTGAGCTATATGGAGGAGAAAGACCAGAATTAACAACAGATACTGAAAACTGTGAGGGACCACCAATACTTGAAGGTGAAATTATAGATGCCATCAAACACACGAAGAAAGGAAAAGCGACTGGGCCTGATAATATAACAATAGAAGAAATAGAGGCACTAGAGGAGACAGGAATAAAAATAATAACCAAGTTACTGAATGACATTTACAACAGTGGTTATATTCCCAGTGACCTGATTAAATCCACGTTTATAGCACTACCAAAGAAACCAGGTGCAAAAGGAATGTGATGACCACCGGACTATCAGCCTCTCATGTCACATAACGAAGCTACTTCTGAGGATAATTATGAGAAGAACAAGGAAAAAGATAAAAATGGAAATAGCAGATGAACAGTTTGGATTTGTTGAAGGAAAGGGAACACACAATGCCATTTATGCTTTACGAACACTAACAGAAAGAGCTTTAGAAGTACAGAAAGATCTCTACTTATGCTTCATTGATTATACCAAGGCATTTGACAAGGTGAAACATAATGAAATTATTAAAATGCTTGAAGACATCAATATAGACGACAGAGACCTGAGGATTGTAAAACATCTATACTGGCAGCAAGAAGCAGCAATTCGAGTTGAACTACCAAAAATAGCACTAAGATGGACACCACAGGGGAGCAGAAGTAAGGGTAGACCAAATGAGACATGGAGAAGAACAACAGAAAGGATGTTGAGCAACAGAGGGCTCACCTGGGCAAGAGCAGAAAAAAAGGCGAAGGACAGGCATTTGTGGAAAACCCTTGCGGAAGCCCCATGTGCCCTGGGCACTTAAGGTTCAGAGAGAGAGAGAGTATGAGAAGAGCTGGAGAGACAAAAAACCTTGTGAAAAAGATAAGAGAGTGACAATGTACTTTCATAGGACATGCAATGAGAAGAGGGGGCATTGAAAATATTATAACAACAGGAAAAATAGAAGGAAGATGAAGAGGAAGACCAAGAGAAATGATACTGGACAGTCTGACAGGATGGTGTGAGAGGAGATCACCAACTGAACTGATGGCCTGCATGAAGGATCTAGAGAAGCATAATAGCCAACAACAGTCGGCACGGCACATAATGATGATGATGATGAGATGTAACAGCTGTTGAAGAAGTAAACCAATTTGCATACCTTGGCAGCTACATAGACCAGGATAGTGACACCAGAAAGGAAGTTAGAACTGCAAAAGCAGCACTGACCTTCAAGAATCTTGAGAACATATGGTACTCAAAAGTTATAAGCACAAAAACCAAGTTAAGATTATTCAATTCAAATGTGATATCCACCTTCATTTATGCTGGAAAACAACTAAAAAAAAATAAACAACAAATTAGACTCTTATGAAAACAAACGCATAAAGAAAACACTCAGTACAAAATGAAATGAATTCAAGAACAATGCAGAGATAAAGCATAACAACCAGTCTCATGGGTGATCAGAAAAAAGGAGATGGACATATGTCGGTCATGTGATGAGAAGAAACGGCCAGAGAATCCCAAAACAAGCTATCAAGTTAAACACAACAGGCTAAAGAAAACGAGGTTGACCATGTGAAACTATAGAGAGGACATTATTAAGAGAGGCCAAATTAGTAGGCACTAAATAAAATCCCTTGATGAGATTGAAAAGCTCGCTGAAAACAGGAAACCTTGGCAAACTACCACACAAGCCATATCTGACATCTAATGGCAAGGGAAGGATGTAAGATATGTCTTGTCTTGTTTAACTGTCCATTACTGATGAAACTAAAATCACATCTGTCATTATAACTCCTTTTGTTCGCATTCTGTTTTAAAACAAAAGAGCAATATTTTGGGTTTTTTTGGCATGTGGTTTATTAAATTAATTGTTCTGGTCATAATGTATTCAACTGTTTTTTTAATCACTGTAAATATATTGATGTTTTCAATTCCTGAAATTCCTGTGATGCATGTTGAAGAGAATAATGAATAGATACAAAATAAAGGGGAAAAACAAAATCTTTTTAATCTTTTCTGCTGCCCATTTTGTATTGCTAAAATGTTGGATGCATTTGTTACTTTTGTATTTTCTTTTCCCATTTGATCTAATCAGCTTTTGTAAAACTATCACACATCTCAACAACTAGTGGGCCAGGCAGTTAAACATATCACATATCAGGAGATATAATACAATAATGAAAAGCATACTTGAAATAAAAGGGCAAGATCATGACAACAATACTGACAGGAGAATAATATCTAGTGACATACTGATTCCATCTTGACCAGGCGATGTGAAAACAAGGGTCAGAGCAAGATGGAGACCTATTTTAGTCAATTCTAGGGAGATGGCACAGGATGATGATTATACATCTCTGTTGAGATTTAGTTAGAACACTTGTCTCATCATCCTTCTGATTAGATGGGTATATACCACTAACCCACAGTGAAAGAAATGATAATGAAGACATCGGAGATGGAAAGGACATACACCTTGAAAGCCAATCACAATCACAACCAGGCAAGCTCTCACCTGGAATCCCCAAGGAAAGAAGAAACCAGGAAGACCCAGAAACACATAGCAAAGGAGTCTTGAAGCAGAGATAAAAAAAAGACTGACTACACCTGGAGACCTGTTGGTCACTTGATGAGAAGAAATGATCAGAGAATCCCAAAATAAGCTATCAAGTGGAACACAACAGGCCAGAGAAAAAGAGGCAGACCACGTGAAACTCTGAAGAGGACATTGTTAAGAGAGGCCAGATTAACAGGCATAAAGTCCTTTGATGAGGTTGAAAGACTCATCGAAGACAGGAAAAATTAGCAAACTACTTTGCGAGCCATATGTGACGTTTAACGCCACGGAAAGGATATAAGATATAATATATAAGATGCCTGGAGACAGATAGAAGGTACAGCCCAGGACAGAAATAAATGGAGAGCCCTTGATGATGGTCTTTGCCCCAGATAGAGGTGAAGAAGTCGAGGAAGGAAGACTAGTTTTATCACAGTCATCGTTTCATCATTTATCAGCAAAGTGTTGCTTTATAATGTAAAATTCCATCCAAAGCAATGAAATGATGTTACTACGAGCTGTAACACCATAGTCAGTGATGCCACCATCTACTTCTATGATGTTACACTGTCGAGATGTCTGCATTTCTTCACCGTCACAATGATGTGAAGTCACTGCACTTCTAAACTACACTGTTCAAAAAAAAAGAAATGCAACAAATACGATGCTGTGATTTAAACTGAACTTTGCTGATCAGACATGGGCAAACTGCCTGAAACGTTCACTTAGACATTAACTTCATGTGCTGACCTGAACTGTACTCAGCAGATGATTCATGAGCACAGAAAAGCGACACTAGTCAAAACAGCATTTCTGATAATAATTCATGACAGGTTCATGAGAATCCAGTGAAACATACTGAACACAAAACTCACTGACCATGTTACTGTACATATGCTATAAAAGACTGATACTCCTTGAATCAATTCATTTGAAAATTCAATGTGCAAGTATGGCTCATCTTACTACAGAACAACGACTCATCATCACTGGACCAGACTGGACAGTCACAAAATGTAGTGGCCAGACAATTTAGAAGCACCATTAGTCACTTTTGGAGACATTTCAAGAAACTGGCTCAGTTGCAGACCAGCCGTTCAGTGGAAGACCCATAATCACAACACCTGCCGAAGACCGCTTCATACGGCTGTGTAACATCAGGAATCAATTTGCATCTGTGTCCTCAACAGTTCAGTCAATGACAGCAGCTCGTCGAATTTCAGATCAAATGGTCAGGAACTGGCTGCACAACGCTGGTCTTTGGGTTAGAAGACCCTATAGGGGTCCTATTCTTATGACCGGCATCGCCAGAAGCGACTGCAGTGGGTGAACCAGCATCGTCAATGGAACGTTGCGAATGACTGAAGGTTTGGTTTAGTGGTGAAACATTCTTTCTGGTCCAGCGACACAATAGATGGAGAAGAGTTTACCATAGAGTCCATGAGCGCTACGCCCAGAACTGCGTGGATGAGGCTCCTCCACACGGTGGTGGAGGTGTACTGGTGTGGGGGATGATCAGCTTCATGGGAAGAAGTGACCTCGTGCAAACTGAAGGATGCCTGAATGTCCAACAATACGTCGCTGAAATTCTTTGTCCTCACGTCCTTCCGCATCTGGCTGCACCAGGATCGGTTTTTCACCAGAATAATGCTCGCCTTATGTGGCACAACTCACCACCAAGTTCCTCATTGACAACAACGTCCAGACCATTCCTTGGCCATCCCTGTCATCAGACATGAACCCACTTATGGGATGAACTCAACAGACAAGTAGGCCAACGAGACGTGGCGCCAACTAATCTCCGACAGTTGTCTCTTGCACTGCGGGAAGAGTGGGCAGGCATCCCACAACAACAGATCCAATGGCTAATCGGATCCATGTCAAGGAGATGTCGTTCTCTGATACAGTCCAGAGGAGGCCATACACCTTACTGAAACAGAGGCCTCAGTCGCAAAGAATAAAAGTCCAAAGCAGATTTAATGAACATCATTTTATTGTTAAAGTTTCTTCATGCCAAGATTGAAACATTAATTCCATAAAATAAAATTCTGATACAAGTTGGAAATTTGGTGTCCATTACAGTAGTGTTGCGTTTCCTTCTTTTTTTTTTTTTTTGAACAGTATATAATCATGTTATGATATCACCATTTCTTTGTGATATCAGTGCATCAATTATGTGATGCCACTGCACTCTCATACTTTTACAACATTGTATTCTTCTCACTTCTAGAATATATAACAAAATAATGATGTCAATGCACTTTTATACAATCATATCACAAAATGCATATACAGTAAGACAGATGATGTCAGCATGTACTTTTATCAATGTGTCATACTATGTGTTAAGTGCAGCTACCGTTGTTACTTCACCTTTTATTTGCATCTCGAACTTAAAACACTACAGTAATGCCGTACCCAGTAAAACTGACAATTAATTATCTCCGTAAACTGTTTAGGTCCGAAAGTAAAATCGATAATGATGGCTGACGACAGTGCTGGGTGGGTTAACATTCTTTCTTTGCATCATTGCAGAGTAGCTGAAAACACAAGCACAGTCATATCAGCTCAAAACTTTACAATGAATGATATAAATGATTACATTAAAAACTCACCCGTTATCTGACTGTTCTAGGCACTTTGGATGTTCTCTGAGGACTTTCTACTGAGAATGATTCCTTGATCTCGCCGTTACCGTCAGGCCGGCTAACAACCACACCGGCAATAGCACTGGTATCCTTCCGCGTTTACCTACGCAAATAGTCCTGTAATTAAAATGCATTTATGCTGTCATTTAAGATTGAATATAAGATATAATTGTTTATTACGAATTCTTATAGTGTTTTATAATAGATATGTGTATCTAAACTGGTTTTATGATCTAAAATTGCCAGGTAAATTTAATTGCAATATATTAGTTGCAATCGTGACAGTCGCCGTCTGCATAGATGGGCGTGTCGCCAATGACGTAATGTTGTTATTTCCTGCTGCTTAGACCAAGCATCGTGCTCCCAATACTAGGCCTGGATCCGGTTCAGAGGAGATTAATTTTCACCAGTGACCTACAAACTAAGCCGCAAGATAACTGTCAGTTATTTGTTCCGAACAAGTTTGGAACAGGTTTTTTTTCAGACTTACTTTATTAAGTGGTTGTTAATCGATTGAGATGTTTTGCCAACTAATCCCCTCCTTACACATCCACCTGTGGCATCTTTGATTTTATTCAGAGAGTAATTGAACATAAATATCACATGCAATTTATTGTAAATTCAAGATAGATCTTGATGAAAGAATTCTGACAGAATGTGTGTTTATCTTTATCTTATATCCTTCCCGTACCGTTAAACGTCACATAGGGCTCGCATGGTAGTTCGCCAATTTTTCCTGTCTTCTGCGAGTCTTTGAACCTTATCAAGGGATTTTATGCCTGTTAATTTGGCTTCTCTTAACAATGTACTCTTCAGAGTTTCACGGGGTCTGCCTCTTTTTCTTCGGCCTGTTGTGTTCCACTTGATAGCTTGTTTTGGGATTCTCTGATCGTTTCTTCTCATCAAGTGACCAACATATGTCCATCTCCTTTTCCTGATCACCCGTGAGACTGGTTGTTGTTCAGTAGGGGCAGAATAAAGGGCAGAATGTCAGACGGGCCTGTGTGCCCAATTCTTAACCTTTTGAAATAAAGACCAATCAATCAGTTATCTGTCTTATCTCTGCATTGTTCTTGAATTCGTTCCACTTGATGCCGAATATTTTCCTTAGGCATTTGTTTTCAAAAGAGTCTAATTTCTTGTCTATTTCTTTAGTTATTTTCCAGCTTTCACATGCATAAATGAGGGTGGATATTACATTTAAATTGAATAGTCTTAACTTGGTTTTTGTGCTTATAACTTTTGAATTCCAGTGTGTGTTTATGGAGTAGAAAAATTATAGAAACACTTAGATCATTCTTCCTCTTTCTGGTTATCTATGATGTTCTTTCTCCCTGGACTACGAGTATGTGGACCACAATGTTGTTTACAGTGGATACAGCGAAAGTGCTGAGGCAAAATATCGTGTGGAACTGGGATCCCTGAGTGGATCTTTAAGGGGGGAGGAGGAGGAGGAGAGAGAGGGGGTGTGCAATACTTATTTCATATCCTGCTGCCACGAGGACTATAGAAATCCTTGTCCCGTTAGTTATTAAGCTTGGTCTGTTACTTGGGCTAACAGCGGAGGAGGAGGACAGGATCTTGGACGACTACGTTTCTTCAAACGTGGGTCATACATCTCAGCTAGATGTCGCTGATCTCCAAGCTGGACAGTGCCTTAACTTAGATTCATCATCATCATCATCAACACCAAAACAACAACAACTATCTAATCTCCCCGGATTTGCAGATTTCTTTTCACTGCAGCTATCAGGCAGCAAAGATGACTGTACTGCAGTGACGGCGTGATTATCAAGGCCGACAAACCTGAGATGGTCAAGACCCTACCCACCTCTCCCCTGATGTTCATGGTAGCGGGCTCAGCTAAAGGAGTGGGGTTCACCCCACCCCACCCCCAATTCTCAAAAGTGATGGAGTTTGCCAAGACATTAGGGGTGGGGAGTCCTTTCCAGGTCTTCAAGCGAGCCACTGTAATTTTTCTGCCTTTCTGTTTTTAACTCGACACGAAGCATGTGCTCCAACGTCTTCGTGGCGTCAGAAACTAGAAATACTCCACTCAGTTTCAAGGCGACAGAACAACGACCGCCATCATGATCTCGTACAAATATTGTTTCAGTCGGAAAGTGAGTCACATCTCGCGTGTTTGACATTCTAGTAGAATGGGACCAACTTGTAAGTTTCTCTGCAACCTCCACCACTACGGATACCGTCATGCTCCCACTCCATTTGCCAACTGAAGGAGACACAAACAACACGTTGTTACAAAATGGCCGGATATAATCTTTGTCAGCTCTTGCTCGTCACCTCTAACAACGAAGCCGGGGGTTTTGGCACAGTCTCCCTTGCTCTCTGTCCAGACGACAGTCAAGACTGTTTCTGACAGTATTTTACAATTTTAAATCAGTAGGCCAAACCAAATAATAATAATAATCTACGGACAAAAACAAAAACAAAAAAGCAAAAAGTGCTAAATCAATTGACATTCAAAACAGGAACATTAAAAACAAGACAGTTAAAATGTTTCGGTCATATATATATATAAGTGAAGGCGATACTTGAGGGAAAACCTGAAGGAAAGAGAGGGAGAAACTGCTAAAAACGATATAGATGGATGAACAAGCAAAAGTAACACACAATAATTAGTGTATAAGTATACAACTATACGCGAATCACTGCAGTAAAGCTGTGATACCAAAATGTATAATTATCATCATCATGTGCCGTGCCGACTGGCGTTGGCTATTATGCTTCTCCAGAGTACCCGATCCGTCATGCAGGCCACCAGTTCAGTTGGTGATCTCTTCTCACACCATCCCGTCAGACTGTCCAGTATCATTTCTCTTGGTCGTCCTTTTCATCTTCTTCCTTCTATTTTTCCTGTTGTTATAATATTTTCAATGCCCCCTCTTCTCATTGCATGTCATATGAAAGTACATTGTCTCTCTCTTATCTTTCTGACAAGGTTTTTTGTCTCTCCAGCTCTTCTCATACATTCTTCATTAGTTATTTTTGCTGTCCAGGGGATTCGCAACACTCTTCTAATAAACCACATTTCTGCTGCTTCCAATGATTTTTGTGCAGACTTGCCTATTGTCCATGATTCACTTCCATATAACAAGATAGGTTCAATATAGCATTTTAGGACTCGTTTTCTAACATTAATTGATAAAGATGTGTTAGCTAATATGTTTCTCATTCTCTGAAATGCAGTCTTTGCTTGGCCTATTCTGTTCCTAATTTCTGTTCTGCATTTCCCATCTGAAGTTATTACTGCTCCAAGGTATTTGAATTTCTGCACCTGCTTTAGAATAGTTCCGTTTA
The DNA here is from genome assembly GCA_009760885.1 of Achatina immaculata. NCBI lineage: Eukaryota > Metazoa > Mollusca > Gastropoda > Stylommatophora > Achatinidae > Lissachatina > Lissachatina immaculata. The sequence goes on from CM019692.1 coordinate 53,015,666, forward strand.
ATTGAATACTGCATGCTGTATAAACTAAATATATAAACTAAATGTATAAACTAGGATAAAAAGTAGGAACAGCTTTATTACTTAACGACGGGTTATCTCCTCTCTCTAATTCTTCTTCCTGTATGCATTTGTATGATTATGGCTCACGCCGAAACGTCATATCTTTGTGGTTGTTAAGTAACACCCCCCCCCCCCCAGTTTATAGATTTTGGACAAGCAAAAGGATGGTCTGTATTCAGCTTGACTGGATGCAATATGAAAACAAGGGACAGAGCAAACTGAAGGGCCACTACTGCCAGCCTTCCGAGACGGCACAGGATGGTGCTGAGTTCATAACTTCATAGACGAATATATTATTAGTAAGAGAAGCGTGACCGCTATATTATATCTGTTGATCATTTGTAACAGACCTTTCAACAGGATAGTGTAATGACACCCTTTGTAATAAAAAGGAGGTAAAAAAAAAACAAACACTCGGTAAAGTATTACTTCAGGTCCTGCAAATGCTGTCCAGAAGAGTACAACACGTAATTTTCGTTGCTTTAGGTTTGAATATTAAACTCGTAGCTTTCAGACAGATCCATGTTTTTTCACATTACTCCATGAGCAAGATGGCGGCCTCCGCGGTGGTGACCTCGGTCTTCAGAAAGGCATTGCTAAACCGAACACTCCCCGCGTGTCTTTGTCGTGAGTATAATTTTAACACTGCAGTTTCGCGTGCATGTATCTGGTATAGTTTAGTTTTTACATATGTAAGCGTAAAGGAATGCAGAAAAAAACGTTCTGTGATTCTTGTGACAGACCCTAAAGTTGGTTTACATTACTATATAAAGATAAATGTAAACTTGGCCAGAGTTTTGATCAGATTATGGTCATGTATCGACAGAATGGAGTACACGAATGTGCATGGTGTAGTCATAAGTTTTATGACAACAGAGAGAGAGAGAGAGGAAGAAGGAAGGAAGAAACGTTAGCAACAAGGAGTAGGAGCAATGAAATGAGTATGAAAAACATCAATAGCAACCCAATATTTATATAAAATTGCCATTACCAAAGACAGTAGAATGATATTTTCCCAAAATATTGGGCTACTGTTGTTTTTCATAACTATTTCGTTATTCCTAATTATATTGCTAACGTTTCTCTTACTATCATTGTGTATCATGCTATACTGGTACCCATTTTACAGTATTTACTATCATTGTATATAATGCTCAACTAGTACCAGTTTTACAGCATTTACTATCATTGTATATCTTGCTAAACTAGTACCAGTTTTACAGCATTTACTATCAATGTATGGGCATCTGAGTGGCAAAATGGTTAGTGCACTGGTCTCTCATGTTGAGGTCGGGGGTTTGAATCCAGCCAGAGACGCCCCCATCACCCAGCTGTAGAAATGGGTACCTGACTTCTTCTGGAGTTGGGGAAGGAAAAGTGGCCAGACGTGATACTGACCACATCACCCTCTAGCATGCTGACAGATCAAATATGGGCACTAACACCATATCTCTATGTGCCTCTAAGGCATGACAGGGTTACCTTTACCTTATCATTGTATATCATGCTCTGCTAGCACCAGTTTTACAGCAGATACCATCATTGTTTATCATGCTTTGCTAGCACCAGTTTTACAGCAGTTACTATCATTGTATATCAAGGATTGTCAAACAGAAATTTGTGATTTCCAGGATTTGTTCTTCATTTCTGAACTTGTTGCATTTTACATATTACTTTATTTACATTTGTCGTCTGTTGTCTCTTCTTTTTTCTTTTTTTCAATGAAAGTTTCCCACAGAAATATCACACATCTTGAATTTAGTATAATGTTTCTTCATTCTACATTTCTTAAATGATATATAAACACACCATAGGGAAAGAGTGCCTTTTGCTTATTGTGCTATTTTTGTTTGTCTTTTTTTTATTGCTCTTTTATTATTCCTTTGTTGCAGTGCCTTCAGGTCCTGCAAATGCTGCCCAGAAGAGTACAAAACATGTGATCAACTACAATCGTACCAAAGCAGAAATAGCTCGGGCATTGAGACCAAAGACTAACTATCTGCATTATGATCTGGTAGACAAGCACAGGTCATCACCCTTACAGCATGGAACAGCGAATATCTCAGTGGAGACAGAGACCACAGCTCCAAGAGACTACAGGTTTCTTTGTTAACATTTTCTGTATTGTAACTGTATATTGTTAACATTTTTTGTACTGTAACCGTATATTGTTAACATTTTCTGTATTGTAACTCTATGTCAGGAAAGTGTATACATTAGTGTTATGCATGTTTGTAAGTAATTGATATAAGGGAGATGAAGAATCTTTATAAGTAAAGTCCTTGTGGAATTGTAAAGAGGTAGGTAACGGTAATCCTGTCATGCCTTAGGGGCACATAGGGATATGGTGTTTGTGCCTATGTTTTCCTTGACCTGTCAGCACACTAGAGGGTGATATGGTCAGTATCATGCCTGGCTGCCTTTCCTTCCCCAACTCTAGAAGAAGTTGAGAACCCATTTCTACAGCTAGGTGACTGGGGTGCCCCTGGCTGGATTTGAACCCCCGACCTTCGCCATGAGAGTCCAGTGCACTAACCACTTCGCCACGCAGACACCCTGTGGAGTTGTAACAATATGTAATTTTAACAATTTGTGTTATGCTGGAAATTTTTAAAAATCTGTAAAATGTTGTAGGGAACAAAAAATTTGTTCATATTTTAGCACATTTAAATTTCAGAGTGGTTGAATAACAGCGAAGTAGGACTTAGCACGCTATCCTGGGACTTCATGGTGCCCCATCATTTTAAACCCAGCTATGTTGGCATCATTAGTGTTTTTTTTTTAATGCTTTTCTTTTTAATTTGTATTTCAGTCTAGCAGAGAATGACCAAAATGCAATTTTAAATTTATAATGTCATGTTAAAATTAATGCACAAGAAATAAAAAATAATTCACTTTATTATAAAGTTATCATCATCATCATCGCCTTTCACTCCCTTTGGAGCATAGGCCACGAATAAAGGCTCTCTAGTCATTCCTGTTCTTGGAATTATTCTCTGCTTCCTTTCATGTACATCCCTTGTCTCTGAGCACTGTCATAATTTCTCTTCTTCAGGTAAGTCTAGGTCTTCCTCGTTTTCTATTTCCTTGAGGATTCCATGTCAGCGCCTGTCTTGCTATGTTTGTGTCGGGTTTCCTCAGACCCAGCTCAGGTTTATACAGCAGCAAAACTTGCAGAAAAGTGGATCATAGCCTTTTTTTTTTTTCCCCTCCACTTTCATGTGCATATTTATGCTATTATATCTAAAGTTTCGCCCATAAGCCAGTCCTAAAACAAAACAATGCAGATGTAAAATGTATGCACAGTTGCCAACCCTAAATCTGACTTAAAGATGGAGAAAGAATGAAATAAATGCTGAACATAAAGATGTAACAGAGAACCATTGTATAGAAAGACCAAAACTTATTTGCTAGGAATGATGACAGTTTTTTTTTAAGACTAAAAGCTCTGACTCCAGCTTTATAATATTTGTAGATTTGTCATACAAGAAGGAATGTCTGATTCCAGCTTATGATACTTGTAGTTTCTCGTGCAGGAAGGAATGACTTATTCCAGTTTTATGATGCTTGTAGTTTCTCAGACAAGAAGACTTGTAACTTGTCAAAGTGGAATGTCTAATTCCAGGTTAATTATTTGCAGGTTTGTTATGCCAGAATTCATGCCAAACCCCAACTATCTGTATCGTGACCGTGTACTAGAAAAGCTGGAGCGACGAGACATGCTCAGAAGAAGGGCTGTCATAGACATTCCAGAATTTTATGTTGGTATGGTTAGTTTTGTTAATCTTTTTTTTTTTTTGTGTGTTAGCAAGGCAGTTTAGAAGGAAATATGTCACATAAAGGAATTAAGTGTCATATCTTCATTCTGATGAAGCAATATTTGATTACTATCATTTGATTTATAAAAAGTTGAACTGTGTGAATTCATAGTACTTAGACTATAAATATTTCAGTTAAAAACACATTTGGACAAACAGGGTATGCTGAAAAATGCTGTTTGTTATTGTTAGTTGTTTAATAAACCATATGTAAATGTGCAAACAGTGTGTTAATATTGCTAGACTTTTTTCATAGCACTATGTGTGAACTATTTAAGGGATTATGCAGATAAGTTTTTGTGTAAAAGTGAGAGTATAGTTTCTGAAAGTTATGTGTTATATCTAATCCTATTGCAAAGTATTAAACTTGAAGGCATTACTCTTCAGAATCCATTTATATGCCTAAATAGCTCCCAGACTCCTGATTACACACCACAGACCTGCACTATACAGAGACCTCAGGGTCCAGTTGTGGCCCTGAGAGAGAAGCATAGAGGAGAAACTCTGGGGTTCATACGAAGACCTCCTGCTGACAGCAGGATTCATGGAGGCAGCCCAGCTCCCTGTTTAGAAAGCTGAGAATACAAAACGGAATGCAGAAGAATAATGTGTTTGTATAATCATTTATGTCATAAACGTTTAGGTTATAAGAACATCTGAACCATTACTGTTCTCATTAAGTTCTAAAAATAAATGAAGTGTAATTATTTTAGACGCAGAACACGCAAGCTAGTAGCGTCATTAAGTCTATTAATACATTAGCCATAAACATTTAAGACAGAAACACTCAAAGGAAATCCAGGGAAACATGTTTTTTTTTCTCTTCCTGTGTTTTTATCAGGTAGTATCATGGCTGTTACAGTATCCGATCCCCATTCACCAGGAAAAAGCAGTAGGTTTGTCGGTATCTGCATAAGCAGAGGTGGCCATGGGCTTAAAGCCTTCTTCGTTCTGCGTAATGTTGTGGATGGACTGGGTAAGTGTTGGTGGGGGAGAGGAGGTGCTGGGTCAGGGGTGAGTGGGTTGTATTTTGTGAAGAGAAGTGGTTGTCCGTGATGTTTTTGATACAGAGATGATGGTGGTTATGATGATGTGGATGCAGAAATGTTTTATGTGTCTTCTGTCTGGTAGTGGTTCATTTCTTTTAAATGTTAGTACTTAACCATGAATGTAGTTACCATCATCACCACCTTCACCACCATCATCATCTTCAGCTGCTGCATTTCAGTTCCTTCATCATCACTGTCATTAACAGTTTTGTTGCTTTATAGTCGTACAACTGTCATCAAGGTCATGTAACAGTCCCAATTTGACCATGTGGCCGTCTTAAGATCACGTAACAATCTTTGATCATGTAACTGTTTTAACTCAGTTTGGGCCAGTGTTCCCTCTAAGCAGTGCAGCAGCATGGCCATGTGCACACAAAAAGATCGCATCATATATGAAAGTTTATATGCCGCACAAAGAAAAATAAAACTGCCACCTTAGAAGGAACATTGGTTTCGGCATGTAGCTATCCTGATATCATGTAACAGTCTCAGTCTGCTTCTTTAGTTATCTTAAGGTGATGTAGCAATCTGAAGGCAATGTAATGATCTTCCAAGCATTTGTGATCTGCTTTGTTATGAATTAAGTAGAACAATGGAAAGAAATGCATAAGCCTTCCTGTATTTGCTGTTTCATGTATTTGCTGTGCAACATTCTTATCGTTTATGTGCAGTATTCTTATCATTTATTATGGTTATCATTTTTTTTTACCATATGCTCCACAACATCAGACAAGTCTGTTTTTTTTTTTTTTTAAAGCATTAAAAGTGTTGTATGTATGGCATTCTGGTCTGCAGAACTGGAGAGTGTTGTATGTATTACATTCTGGTGAGCAGAGCTGGAGAGTGTTGTATGTATGGCATTCTGGTCTGCAGAGCTGGAGAGCTATACTTTGCCCTGTTTTCTGAAGGAGAGCTATACTTTGCTTTGTTTTCTGAAGGAGAGCTATACTTTATCTTGTTGTTTTCTGAATGAGAGCTATACTTCGTCTTGTTGTTTTCTGAAGGAGAGCTATATTTTGTCTTGTTGTTTTCTGAATGAGAGCTATACTTTGCCTTGTTGTCTGAAGGAGAGCAGTACTTTGCCATTTTAATTTCTGGTTATCTTTGCTTTGTTGTTTTCTGGAAAAGATCATTTCTTGACCTCGTTTTCTGTAGTGAAACATGTATATAAGAAAGTCATATTTCATGAATGTCATCATTTTTAACATTGTTATGTCTGAGGAGTTAACGTCATATATTTCACTGTCAGAGGTTTGTAGATTTGCTTGGATATGTGAAGTACAAGTTGAAACCTGCCACCATTTGATGATAATGACAGAACTAATCAACACAAGCCTATCCACCAGCCTACTCACTAACCTAAGTATCTATTAATCATTAGATAGAGCTCAGCCATTTACTTTTGATGTGAACCAAGAGCCTGTGAAAGGGATGACATAAAACTACAGATAATGAAATATGTGATAATAACTAACAATGAATTGCTGGTTTCCTCATTATCTCCCAGTTGAAAATAATTTCTATCTTCATGGGATCACAAGGGGTGCGACAAGGATGTGTACTATCTCCAGACCTTTTTTCTCTGTATAGCGAGAATATTCTAAGAACAATCATCACAGAACCAGGTATAAAAATTGGAGGATACAATATTAACAACCTTCGATATGCTGACAACACAGTACTGATAGCTGAGAACCAACAAGACCTGCAAAATCTCTTGGATAAAGTCGCCAAAGAAAGTGAACAGAAAGGTCTTACTTTGAACATCAAAAAGACAGAGACTATGGTTATATCTAAGAAACAGAATCCACCAGCATGCAGTATTAAATTAAACGGAACTATTCTAAAGCAGGTGCAGAAATTCAAATACCTTGGAGTAGTAATAATTTCAGATGGGAAATGCAGAACAGAAATTAGGAACAGGATAGGCCAAGCAAAGACTGCATTTCAGAGAATGAGAAACATAGTAACCAACACATCCTTATCAATGAATGTTAGAAAACGAGTCCTAAAATGCTATATTGAACCTATCTTGTTATATGGAAGTGAATCATGGACAATAGGCAAGTCTGCACAAAAATCATTGGAAGCAGCAGAAATGTGGTTTATTAGAAGAATGTTGTGAATCCCCAGGACAGCAAAAATAACTAATGAAGAATGTATGAGAAGAGCTGGAGAGACAAAAAACCTTGTGAAAAAGATAAGAGAGAGACAATGTACTTTCATAGTACATGCAATGAGAAGAGGGGGCATAGAAAATATTATAACAACAGGAAAAATAGAAGGAAGAAGATGAAGAGGAAGACCAAGAGAAATGATACTGGACAGTCTGATGGGATGGTGTGAGAAGAGATCACCAACTGAGCTGATGGCCTGCATGAAGGATCGGATACTCTGGAGAAGCATAATAGCCAACGCCAGTCGGCACGGCACATGATGATGATGGGATCACACGTGTGTCTCTGAACTTGGACAAGTCTCTTCTAGGTCAAAAAGGTCAAGTGCGTAAAGTTTTTGTGGAGATCAGTTCACAGGTTTTCATTTCGGTGCTGGACAGAGTTGGTCTGTCGGAACATGTGCCTCTTATAGTTAAGACATTGCATTCCTGGGGGTCCAGGTTTAGTTTAGGTTTTGTATGTTGCAGGGGTGGAGGTCATGTATCAGATGTACAACCCAGTTCTTCTGTCTGTGGAGGTTCTGAAGCTAGAGAAGAGGCTGGATGATGAGCTTTACTATCTCAGAAACTGCCCACTGGAGTACAGCACGTTTGACTTCAACATGGAGCCAGTGCCTTTACCCCAAGGGTCAGAAGTGCCCGTTAACCCACTGAAGGTGAAAGTCAGCCCTTATCTGGAGTTTTGTCTTCTGATATGAAGTTCTGTCAAGTGTAAATATAATGTAGGAGTATGATGGTAACATAACAAGAATTGGAGCTATATGTATTTCATAATTATCATTTAAGCTTTGAACAGTTGCTTATAAATGTTATCATTTGAGCTTTAAATCTGTGCTTATAAACAGTGATCACGTTAACTACCAGTTACCAGTAAATTTCTGATTTAAAAAAAAAACAAAAACTTTTGGAGGTTATCAGTTACAGTAGCTGTTTTGTATTATCAGAAATATGGTATAAAGCAACCAGGGAAATTGGTTGGAGGATAACTGGGCCAGTGGGCTGTTGGTGTTCAGATTGTGTGGAGGTTTGACTTTGGTTCAGCATGTGAGCATTTTATAAAGATTAAATCATTCTGCAAAAGAAAAAGAAAAAAGTACATGCGAACATTCGTGTTTGATTTTGCATTAAAAAAAATAAAAATTAAAATAAAGTACTCGAGCATGATTTGACGAGGGAATGATGGTATGGCTGTGGTTTCCCTTTGCGTTCCTTTTAGTTTGTATATGTTTTTTTTTTTTCCACAAACCTTTGTCTAAAGAGACTGACCCACAAGGTAGGAGGGCACCTGTCCTGATCTGCTGCTGTCTATTCATATATTCACAGCAGGCTTCTGTAACTGGAGGAATGTCTGTGACCAAATGGACATGCCTGGTGGTAGGATATATATGAAAAGACAGAAGTTGGAGAACCTAGTAATGACTGGAAAATTCAAGGGAAAAGGAAGAAAGGAAAGGCAAGAGAAAACTACCTCAGTGACCAAATGTCATGGAAGAAGAAAAGCATCTGAATTAATTGGAAACACCAAAGACCGCACAAGATGGAGAAGCATGGTTACTTATGCTATCCAGCATGGCACATAATAATAATATAGTACCGAATGTTGTATTGAGAAGACCGGTATTTCTGAAAATGCTTCACCAAGGTAGAAGACAGGTATAAGTGTATTGATTTTAAAATTAGTGTGATTATCATCTTAAGCTTTAAATTTTTCTTATGCATTTTATCATTATCGTTGATTGGCAGCAATTCACCAACTCTGACACAAGCATGTAAACTATGGGTCAATTGCTCACTGCCAAATCTGACAGCATCTTTGCTCCCATGTTCTGAACATAACGGCACATTCTTTACACTTCTGTTGGTTCATTTGAACAATCCTGCAGGTTAAACTGAACCCAAAGCCATGGGAGTATAGGTGGGACCGTTTCAATTTGAAAGGGATAGTGCCCATTATTCCTACACCGAAGATGTTGCTGTCAAAGGAGAAGGTAAGATCAGTGTGGATTCTTATGTAACACTAAAGATTACCATATAAGTACTTTATATAAAACTAATTATATAACTATGCACAAAGCCACTGCAGTAAAGCTGCAATAACAAAATGTTAAAACTAAGAAAAAAACTAGAAAAGCTTTATTAATTAACAAGCATACTGTTATGATGTTTCAGTTTACACCTTGATCATACAAAAAACATACAGGACAAAGAAACAGGGGAAGAACGTAAAACAATAGGTTCACATGAATGCTATACAACAAATAGGAATTGAAAAAAAAAAATAGAATAAACGGAGCACTTGGCTGTGACTTGTAAGAAGCTGAGTCCAGGAGTGCATGTTGTAGAGTGTTGAGAATGTTTAAATGGAGGCTTGCAGTGTGTGATAAGTAGGTAGTAAAGAGGGGGTGGAGACCGCAGAAAGGAGAGAGAGTAATACAGTGGTAGCCTAGCTGGGAGGAAGGTGGGTGAAGATTGGAATAGGTTAATGTGGTTAATGTGGAGGGTTTGTAATCTGATTCATTGAGGAGGTTCTGAAATATGTCACAGGTGAGGAAGGAGTAGAATGTAGTACAGAGGGAATATGATTGTGGAGAAGGGAAATGTTAAGTGTTGCTGAATTCCCCTTCTGATGAGAAAGCAGTGTAGATTAGATTTCTTATAGGTAGCTATAATAATAGAGCAGTATGGTTTAGATTTCTTACAGGTAGCTATAATAATAGAGCAGTATGGTTTAGATTTCTTACAGGTAGCTATAATAATAGAGCAGTATGGTTTAGATTTCTTATAGGTAGCTATAATAATAGAGCAGTATGGTTTAGATTTTATGTAGGTGACTATGAAAATATCATGAGAGAGCAGTTTGGCTTTTAGCTTAGAGTCTGATGACTGACTCTTATAATATAATGGTTTACACTACACTGCTTGAAGAGAGAAATTTAGAATGTTGTGTTTAGGTCTTCAAACAAAGCATAACACTTTAAGTACATACCAGAGCTGAGTTGATGGCTTCAGTACTCTGATTAATATTTCTATAAATGTGAAAGAAACAGGATAACCTTTTAGACAAAATACTTTAATGAACTAGTGAAAAAGAACAGTGCTTAAAAAAAAAAGATTTTTAAAAAATCTGCTTTCTTACACCTTAACATAGAAAACAAAAGTTGAGAAACATTTACATGAACTTCATAACATAATCAGATTGAAATTGTTGCATACCATTAAGATCAAGATTTGTTACAGTGATCTTGAGATAGTTGCAGGACTAGATCAAAATTATTTCATTGCCTTAAAATGGTCACTGGACTAGATCAAGATTGTTTCTGTAACTGTAACTGAATTGATAAAAAAAAGATTGTTAGATGATGATGAAATAGTATTTAAGTAGATCAAGATTGCTACATGATCTTCAGGTAGTTGCATGACAAGAAATAGATTCATATTAACAGTGATGGTCTTGCTTGTCTACAGAGCGCAGAGCCATGGAGAGAGAATGATTTGATGATGGACTACCGCAAGAAGGTCAACGAGGATGAAGAAGAACAAATCATGGCTGAAGTGTTCAAGGAAAAACAGAGGATAAACTCACAGAAAAAGACTAGCACAACTGCAGCAAAGAGGAAGAAATTGAAAAGGTCCTGAGTGCAGACATTTCTGTGATAAGGGACATTATGGCCAACAAAAGAGTCTTTGGTAGTGCAAGGTTTTGTGTGTGTGTGTGTGTGCATATGTGTGTGCATGCAGATGTGTATGAATATGTGTGGGGAATTTTGGAGACAAGGTTGTTACTCTGATAAGATCTGTTAGATAGGAATGAGGTGGTTGTTAATATGGGGACTAGCTAGCAGTGTGGACAAGTTGCTGAAAGCGTACTGCTACAAACACATATAAGATGTTTCTAAGAAGGAGAGAAAACAATGAAAGAGTACTGTTGTGGAGAGGGTTGTAGGATGATTTACTGCTGTTTTTTTTTTAATGCTTGAATTTAGTCCAGACTTGGTGAGTAAATCTTGGTTAGTCTGAAGTGACATTTATAAACAATTGCACGAGAAGGGTCCATAAGATTACATAGCAGGACAAGATCAGAAATGAGGGTTTAGGGAGACAAACATAACAAGAACCAATCAGTGTACAGATCACAGCTAGAAAATGGTGAATTGGACACACACTGAGAAAGCATAATGACAGCTTAGCAAGGCAGGCTTTGATGTGGAACGCTCAAGGGAAGCCAAACATAGGGAAGACCAAAGAATGCACGGAGAAGAGATGAAGGTTGTAAAAGCAGAGGGACTCACATGGAATGACTTGGAGAACAATATCAAAGATATACATAATTGGAAAGCATTTGTCTATGACTTATGTTACAGAGGAGGGCTGTGCGCATTGAAAGAGTCTCAATTAAATGGAGACAAGTGGTACAGGGAAATGTCTGAGGCATATAGTGGAGTTACATAGTTTCTTTTTTTTTTTCTTTATTCATCCTGTATCATAACTTAGCCAATATTATTTTAAGCTTTTGAGACTTTGGCAGTAAACAAGTGAAGCAGAAATTGAAGGCTACAGAGATGTGCTTTTGGTGAAAGATACACATGTGCTCTGAACAGAAGTTCTCAACCAGTGGGGAATTCTCTATCACTATCCCCTCCCCTCTTTCCTCTCTTGGGTTGGGGGGGGGAGATCAGGACCACAAACAGACTGTTTGAGTATTGATCTACAGTTTAGAAAGATCAATATTCTAACAATTTGGGTGCCAGTTTCCTACCTCAGAAACTCTAAAACTTTTGGGGAGGAGACTTGCCTGCTGTTTGAGAATCCCTGCCCTAGATAACCAGAGATGCTGAGATTTGTAAGCTGAAGGACATTGAAAACTAATTATAAATCATAAAGAAAAACAAAAAATACTGTCTGAATTCTTTGGACATGTCATGAGAGGAACATCGAGCTGGACAATCATTGGAAAACTAAGGGGAAAGGAAATATGGATACAGAGAGAAGAAAATTTGAATGAGTTGATTGGTACAGGGCAACACATCTAATTAGAAATAGCATAATTGACAAGAAAATGGATGAACATGATCTGTAATGTCTGCTAGCATGACATGTAATGAAAGAATGCCACACATTGTGTAAAGACACTGACAGAAAGGGAAACAGTGAGAGAGATTTGTCTGTTGTTTGTATGATTTGTTACATGCGTTTATTTCAGTGTTTTAATTACCATACATTTTGCTGTCAGCATTAAATGAATCAATAATTTGTACTGCCACTTTCTCTGTTATGTTTGACATAAAGGTTGTTGTGGTTTTTTTCTTATAAGCTGACAGAAAGTGCAAGACATAGAACTTTGTATAGAAATAACAGACTATAAATTTGAGATACAAAGTATTGAAGGATATAAAATGGAAGATGTAAACTATGAAATACAGAGTGTAAGAGAATATCAAGTTTTGGAGAACTGAAAGTGCAGAATGTCAGTCAAAAAATAACCTTTAACTTTGCAATTAAAAAAATCTGAATCACATACTAGACAGTTGTAATGCCATTCCTCTCTAGATATATGTGTGCAGAGATTATGTTCGCCATTTTGAGAATAAATGTAAGCAGACCAAATCAAAGATGGCCGTTCCCTTGAAAGCATGTAGAAGAAGAACAGCAAGCATTTACTTGTTTCTTGGGTTGTAAAGGTGAAAAACCTGCAGATTTTCATCACAGAATGAAGAGACAATATGAGGACACAGGAAGTTCAAAAGTGGGGTGCAAGATTGAGTAGATGCAGCTCGTTCCAGCTAACCTTACACTTCTAATAGGCCTGATGCTAATGCTGAAGTATATGGAAGATAGGCTGGGAACAGCTGATGAGGTGGCTGGAGAATTGAAGATGCACTACATCATTCACGAAGTTATGGAGTACCAAAAAGTCACTGCCAGGTGGGTACTAAAACAGCTTGCCCTCGCTGACACCCTGAAGCTGGAGGAGAGGCTTTTTACGACACACAGTCACTAGGTACGTTACTTCCAGCCAGAGATGAAGCATGGGATGGCTTAACAAAACCAAAGTAGTTCTGTACAATTCTTTTGGCCAGAAAACTGATGCTCATGCTCATCTTGGACTGAAAAATCCAAAATCCTGAAACATGTGTCCATAGGAACCACTATCAACAGAGAATCATACTGTGATCTGCTTGAGAACCACCATCAACAGAGAATCAAATTGTGATCTGCTTGAGAACCACTATCAACAGAGAATCTTACTGTGATCTGCTTGAGAACCACTATCAACAGAGAATCCTACTGTGATCTGCCTGAGAACCACTATCAACAGAGAATCTTACTGTGATCTGCTTGAGAACCACTATCAACAGAGAATCCTACTGTGATCTGCTTGAGAACCACTATCAACAGAGAATCTTACTGTGATCTGCTTGAGAACCACTATCAACAGAGAATCCTACTGTGATCTGCTTGAGAACAATCTTAAACCTGCAGCCAGGTCAAAACGTAGTTTGCTCAGTTATGGTGCATCGTTACAGCATAACAGCCTCACACAGCATGTGCAACAGCTCAACAAATTGTGAATCAGTATTTGGAGTGTCTTCCACATCCTGAATATTTACCTGACCTCGCACCATGTCGTATTCATTAGACCCCTCAAGGAGGTACTAAGTGTGAATAAAGTTCAGTACAGATGAAGATATTCAGAGGCCATGCATACCTGGCCAGGAGGTCAGTCAGAAGATTTTCTTTTTTTTTTTTAAAAGGACTCCAGGCAATTGTAGAAGTGGTGACAGACCTGCATTGAACATAGTGTTTAGAAGTGACAAGGAGATTTCAGTCCTATCTGTATATTGTATTTAAATAACAAAAAAATTAAAGTTACCTTTTGACTTACACTCATATAATATGAGAATGCAAGGTGTTGCACTCTCTGTTAGAATTTCTGTTGTATCTTTCTGTATCATATCACATCATTATTATATAATTGTTAGCTCAGTGCAGGAATAATGAAGAAAATACACAAAGAGCACAAAGAGTCAGCCTTCAGTGACAGTTTATTATGTTGCTTGATGTAATTTGTCAAAAAGTGACATGAGTTGAAATGAAAATTTGATTTTTACAACACACTCAAAGCTGTAGCTGTGTTACTGGATGATACATTATTTCTAGACAAGTAGGTCTTTCATTCCCATGTTGGGCTAGTTTCATTCTAAATCCACAGATAGCAAATGATCACTTGGTGAAAGGTTATATAATAACATATCACATCAATCTCTCACATGAAAAATAGATTTGGTTAAATATGATACTAGTATACATGCACAGATGTTGCAGCAACTTAGGATGAGAGTGGGCTGAAGTGATGGTGTGTTAGTTTCCTGGACTAAGGAACACTGGATTCTTTACCTGCTACTGTTCTCTCCCCACCCCCACTCACTCACTCCGCTGTAAAAGTTGGTGCTTGGCATTTTGTGTTGAGGAAAATTGCCTCTGAAAACAGGAAGACAAGATGGCTGCCTGCAAGACAAGCCACTCCACATCTGCACTACGCTGCCCTGCAGGGAAAGCTCTGCGACTGAATGAGAAGTGGCATATCATGTTCAAGTCAAATGTAGGAAACAGCAAGGCTTGTGTACAGGAAACTGTTAGAGCACAGTGGTGTGTTTAGTCTTGGGAAAGACACAAAGTACTTAAGATGCGAAAGAAAGAAACTATGAGAAAACAAATGTCGCTTAAACCCTGGATTCCTGTATGACAAGCAGCAACCGTCTATCCATGAGACGACAGAGCTCTATCAGCTCGGCCACATGCATTCCCCAAAATTTAAAAAAAGAAATATTCATTCCCTAAAATTAAAAAAAAAAATATTCTCCAAAGCGTGTCAGACTTCATGATACCCAGAAAGGAAACAATATTATGACTGAGAAATTCTGCACAGGTATAATTAGTCCTTACCAAGTATCCAGTCTGACACCCAAAAATAGATGGTCTCCTGCATATTTCTAGTGTATACTGGAAAACATCCTACGTACATATCACCTTTAGGCAAAGCTTGCGATGTTTACCGGGTTAGTTTACACTGACATATCAGTCTTAGCAGTTACCATCACTGACAGACTGCCAACAAGTAGCCGGGACTACTTTTTTTTTTCAAACTAGTAGAACTCTCTTTCTCTCTCTCTCTCTCTCTCTCTCTGAACCTTAAGTGCCCAGGGAACATGGGGCTTCCACAAATGCCTGTCCTTTGCCTTTTTTTTCTGCTCTTGCCCAGGTGAGCCCTCTATTGCTCAACATCCTTTCTGTTGTTCTTGTCCATGTCTCTTTTGGTCTACCCTTACTTCTGTTCCCCTGTGGTGTCCATCTTAGTGCTATTTTTGGTAGTGAGTTGTCAGTCATTGGGAGCACATGTCCCAACCATCGCCAGTAGCTTCATCTGCATTTCTGCCAATAAGATGTTATTTCTTATGGTGTTTGGCCAAAATATTTTTCTAATTCTTCATAAACATTTAGTCTGGAAAGAATTCAACTTGTTTTCTATTGTTTTGGTGATTTTCCAGCATTCACTTCCATAGAGTAGTACACTTAGAACATTACTAAACTAGTAGAACTGCATGCAAGAAACAAGTCCTCTGTCTGGTGGTGCAGCTAAGGTCTTTAAAGATGACGTTGTGGAGGGTTATCAGGTCAGTTCAGCGTTGATAGCGGCAGTTTGCACGGCAGTCGTGCCTGTTTAGTCTCCACCAGTGAGAAATCGTGGTGTCTGTATGGTAAATCAGATTCGTAGCAAATTATATACGTACTTCTATTGCCATATATAACAAACAGTACAGTAAATTTGACCGAAAATAAACAAATGCGAGAGAAAAGCAATAATTACAACAGAAAAAGAGGTTAAAAACAAGAGAAAAACAGCAAAATGTGAGAGGAAAGCAAAGACTTCACAGAGCAAGGATGCTGGGGTTATCCGGCAAAGGATATGGATCGTAACAATCGGGCTGACATTTACAAGAATCTAGACAGTATCCCCGGTGACATTTGGTCCATATCTGACATGAAATGGCAGGTGACACGCAGGTACAGGTTGGGCAGTTGTTTTTATCCCTCTCATAACCGTGTGGGCAGTCGGACACGCATGACTTGCTCTGACATTTATATTCACACTGACACGTGTAGCAGCCCATGATGTCTTTAACGTAGCCATTGTCACAGGCACTTGGGCAGGTCCGCAGGCTACACCAGGGAGCTCCACATGAGTAGTCGCATCTTGAAGGACATCCTCTGTCGTCTTTGACAACGTAGACTCTGCACTCTGGCGGTGCGACTGGACACTCTGTGGATGCACATCTGGCACTGGTGGCTGTAGTGACACAGTAATTTTATTAAATAACAATCAAAGCAAGGAAATCAGGCATGCTATACATTCTGTAAGCGCGATAGTAATACAATCGATAGTGAAATGTATCTGCATGCGTCGCTTGCGAGTTGGGGACTCGCCATCAGTAAACCCGACTCGATAAAGCTGTACAAATCTACGGAAGGTACCATGATCAACAAGGTGCTCCTTCCAGCCAGGCTAAGTAGATTTTAATCTACAAACCCTCACCACCGCGACCTGGTAAGCTTATCTAGCCAGCCCTTGCAGGATTTAAATTTTAAAAAATGAAGACACAGTAGTCTACTGCCAAAATAAAAAACAAAAATTTGAAGGGAAAATACGATATCACGTATTATCTATCCGGTATATTATGGGACCCCCGTGTGGTACCCGGGATCTGCAAAGAATAGGACCACTGTACCCTACCACGCATGATTGTAAAAGGCGACTAAGGAGGGTTCAGCATAGGGCCAGCAACTCTATCTGGTAAAAAAAAAAACTATCAGACTGCTACAGAAACGGAAGCAAGGGAAAAAACAAATGCAGGTGGAAGGAGAAATGCGTACCAGGAAACTGAGCCCATGAAGGTTGTGGATGAAAGCCAGCCACTGGAAGTCCCCAGCCCGACTGCAGACCTCCTGGAACCTAAACACAAGATACAAATAGGCAGCTGGAATGTACGAACGCTAAACCAGACTGGAAAACTAGCACAAACCATCAAGGAAATGCACAGATATAAACTAGACATACTAGGAATACAAGAAGCAAGATGGACAGGACAAGGCAGAAGGAAATTAACAACACAGCACACAGAAGATACAATAATATGGTCAGGTAAAGAAGATCTTCATGAAGGAGGAGTAGCATTGATTATAACAAAAGAAGCATCAAGAGCATTGCTGAAATGGACCCCAATAAATGAGAGATTATTATATGCACGGTTCAACTCAAGATTCACGAAGCTGTCTATTATAGTTTGTTATGCATCAACAGAAGCAGCTGAAGAGGAATTAAAAGAAGATTTTTACAACAGCCTCCAAGCAACAGTAGAAACAATACCCAAGCATGATATGCTACTCATCTTGGGCGACATCAATGCAAAAGTAGGTGAAGGAAATGAAGATAGAAGAAGAATCATGGGAAGAGAAGGAATCGGAGAAATAAATGAAAATGGAGAAAGACTGTGCAGTTTCTGTGAAGAAAACATGATGACCATCGGAGGGACAATTTTCCAACACAAAAACATCCATAAGGTGAATTGGAGGTCACCAGATAAAACCACAGAAAACCAAATCGATCACATACTAATAAACAACAAGTGGAAACGGTCACTACAAGATGTGCGAGTAAGGAAAGGAGCAGATGTAGGAAGTGATCACAACCTTCTGGTAGCAAAAATAAAACTAAAATTAAGGAAAGCCAAAATCGGAGAACACAGAAAGATACATTTTGATACAAGAAAACTGATAGACCAGCAAACAAGAAATGAATTATCAATAGTACTTAAGAATCGCTTCAGTGTCCTACAAAACGAAGCAGAAATGTCCATATTAGAGTTCAATAAAACACTACAGGAAACAGCAAAAGAGGTGCTGGGATATCGGAAAAGGAGAAAAGAGGAATGGATAAGCGAGACCACATGGGAAAAGATAGAGCAAAGAAAAGAAATCAAGAAAAAATTACTGAACACCAAATCACAACGGCTTAAAGAACGAGTTTTAAGTAATTATGCACAAAAAGACAAAGAAGTGAAGGAATCATGCCGTCAAGATAAACGTCAATATTATGACAACTTAGCAGAAACAGCAGAGAAAGCAGCATATACAAATGACATGAAAACCATATATAAAATCACAAAGCAGATGACAGGTAACTTCAACACAAGATGTGAAAGTGCAGTAAGAACACAAAATGGACAACTGGTCAGTGGAGAAAGAGAAAAAATTGAAAGATGGAGGGAACACTTTAACACCCTACTAAACAGAACACAAGCAGCACAAACAATAGACATACCTGAAGCAAAAACGGAACTAAACATCAATACAGGACCAATAACAATAAATGAAGTAAAGGAGGCGATAAAGAAGCTAAAATCAGACAGGGCACCAGGTGAAGATGAAGTGACTGCTGAGATGTTGAAAGCAGAAGAAACAGAAACACCAAAACAACTTTGCCGGATATTACAACAAATTTGGGATCTAGAAAAAGCCCCAGAGGAATGGAAAACTGGGCTTATAGTAAAACTACCAAAGAAGGGTGACCTCAGAGATTGCGGGAACTGGAGAGGCATAACCCTACTGCCACTCACCAGTAAAGTATTTTGCAGAATAATCATCAACAGAATTGTACCAACACTTGAGGAAAAACTTCGGAAAGAGCAGGCAGGATTTAGGAAAGGAAGATCATGCATAGACCACATATTTGTACTTAGACAAATATTAGAACAGGCAAATGAGTGGCATAGCACAACATATGCATTATTCATAGATTTTGAGAAAGCCTTTGACAGTGTCAACAGAGATGCACTGTGGAAAATCCTAAGATGGCATGGCCTCCCCCATAAAATAGTTAATGTAATCAAAGCCCTATACGAGGGTTTTCAGTGTAAAGTGATCTGTGGAGAACATACCTCCAGCAGCTTTAGGGTACAAACAGGAGTGAAACAGGGATGTGTACTATCACCAACATTATTTATCTTGGCAGTAGACTGGTTAATGAAGGAGGCAACATCAGACAAACGCAGAGGATTACAATAGACCCTTGACACAGTGCTGGAGGACCTTGACTTTGCGGACGACATTTGTCTATTATCAAGCAGTCACAAAGATATGCAAGATAAAATAAACAAGCTAACTCATAATGCAAACAACATAGGACTAAAGATCAACGTAGGAAAGACAAAGTTAATGAAGCAAAATGTGAACAACAGAAATGTACTCAGAGTAGATAACAAGTTAGTGGAGGAGGTCAACGAATTTGTATACCTTGGCAGCAGAGTAGTAGAAAATGGAGACAGCACAGAGGACATCAACAGCAGACTTACTAGAGCAAACCAGGCTTTTGCAATGCTGCAGAATATATGGAAATAAAAAAAAACTAAGCATAAATATGAAAATCAGGATATTTAAGAGTAATGTTCTAAGTGTACTACTCTATGGAAGTGAATGCTGGAAAATCACCAAAACCATAGAAAACAAGTTGAATTCTTTCCAGACTAAATGTTTACGAAGAATTAGACAAATATTTTGGCCAAACACCATAAGAAATAACATCTTATTAGCAGAAATGCAGATGAAACCACTGACAACAATTATTGAGGAAAGACGCTGGCGATCGTTGGGACATGTGCTTCCAATGACTGACAACTCACTACCAAAAATAGCACTAAGATGGACACCACAGGGGAACAGATGTAAGGGTAGACCAAAAGAGACATGGAGAAGAACAACAGAAAGGATGTTGAGCAATAGAGGGCTCACCTGGGCAAGAGCAGAAAAAAAGGCGAAGGACAGGCATTTGTGGAAAACCCTTGAGGAAGCCCCATGTGCCCTGGGCACTTAAGGTTCAGAGAGAGAGAGAGAGAGAGAGAGAGAGAGAGAGAGAGAGAGAGAGATATTATGGGACATTTGTAAAGTACACAATGAACGAACATTATAAAAAGAGACAAGTGACCGGATTTCCACAAAAAATTGTTTTAAATCGAAATAAATCGTGTTGTTGTTGTTCGCTCCTGCATGGCGTTGTTTATAAAGTGGAGTTTCTGTGTCTTTAAAAAAAAAAACTGTTTTTAAAGGAAAATATAACAATCGTCACTTTTTTTAAAAAAAAACTGTTTTTAAAGGAAAATATAACAATAGTCACTTTTTTTAAAAAATGAAGAAATGACCAGATCGACGACCACGTGGCATCTCGAACTGAAGACAATGTTTTTCAACATTAATATCGTCACTCTCTATTTGATGATTATCACAGACACTATGGAGTACTTGCACATATGCTTAGATTCTTCTTCGAATGAGGAAATTGGTGCACTTGGCCAGGTTGCAGTAATTACGATCATAAACACTGTCATGTTTATCAGAAAAGTTTTCTTTAATTATGTGGCAAATCTGTTCAATACAATTTAAAAAAAAAGGAAACATAACTCACTAGGATTAACAATCCAAGACATTAACTCTCTTTTGCTACCAAAAATATAAAGACAATTTTTTTTTAAAAATCTGATAAATATAGCTGCCATGTTTCCACCCGGAAAAGACCAGAGGTTTACCGTTAGCTTTAGTCTTAGTTTAACACTTGAATCCCTAAACTGCAGTTACATAAATGACTCGTAGCAGCGAGAAAAAGAGTTAAATCAATATTAAAAGCAGCTACTACATTATTCTAACTGAGGAAAATGACACGGAACAAAGAATATTAACAGTGAAAAAAAGTTCCAGTTTATTAGATCTGTGTGCTTATCATTCTCTTGTTTAGAACTGGAATGTGGACAAATATAATCAATGCTTTTGGGGAAAAAAAATTAACAGATTTTGTCTTCATTAATTGCGAAAATAATGAACACCAGTTGAATAAAACTGTTCATGCCTTTATGAAGATCGAAATCTGGGATTAAAAACAAAAATTAACATTTATTTCCGAAACTTTAATTCCCCGCGCATTCTCTCTTTCTCTTCCCCCCCCCCCCCCCTTTTTTTTTCAACATTTATGAGATGTCCCGATTTGTCCTGATTTTGGGGTCCGAAAAAAACTGAGCTTTGTTCTGATTTTGGGATTGGGAAATTTCATCATCTTAGTGCAGTAATTTAATGTAAGTTTAGTGTCTTGTACAGTACAGAACTGTATCAGCAAACAGTTTTAAGACTCATCCAACACATACACACGATACTATGAGCAAATAATGAGAAACTGAGTAGATATGTTAACCCTATAAGTTCCAATTGTGGAAACCATGTTACATAATTAATTAGCGTATACACCAGTGTATATTTACAGTTTATTATTATGTATAGCCTACTTAGCTCATAAATTACCTTGCCAGATACACTAGTTGAAATACAGTACTGTATGTGTATAATATCTTCGGTGTCTAATCAATACAAGTACACTACACTGTTCAATATTTAAGTATATAATACAGTGTTCTTATAACGTCCAAATCAAATAACGTCGTATTTCACAGAAAGTATCGTGGACATTATGCGGGGAATGCCTCTTGAATATCTTGATTCATTACTAACTAATACTGGGGATTCAATGTGGGAAATTAAAAGAGACTATCGCTCTTTAGAAAGTAAAACGACTAAAGAAGCTGTGGAGAGAAAGAGACAGAACTATAAAAATAAGATTTTTAAGGGCATGCATCTTTCCCAGTGCAACATATGCCTGTGAGACCTGGGCACTTAACAAAACAGCTGAGGAAAAACATCAATGGCTTTGAATGTAAATGCTACAGAAGAGTTCTTCAAATATCATGGACCAAAAAGAAGAAATATATCCATACTACTGAACTTAATATTGAAGAAGGTTGGCTAGTAAAGAGGATTAAACAAGGAAAACTTAAGTATTTTGAACATAGTAAACGTCTTGAAAGCGTATATAATGGAGAAAAATAAAGAGAGGAAGACCAAGGCAAAGATGGCTGCAAGACATCGTTGATAATCTGGAGATGTATGCATCAGCAGCAGAGCATCTTGATTACAACCGAGAGGCCTACAGGAGAGCTGTTAGGGAGGCAAAGTTCCGCAAGGGACATGCAAATGACTGACTGACTGATCTATGTAACCAGAAGCTATGCAAATCACATGATGTCGTATTCCACATAACGTATCGTGGACATTATGCCGGGAATATCTCTGTAACCAGAAGCTATACATTCGACCGCGAAGTCTGTACTTTCGGCCGTTTTCGACCTCTAAATTAGGAATTAATTAAACGTTAGCCTATGTTTATTTATCTTTCACACTCACTCAAAAGTGATATTTAGTGTGTTATTTACGTTCCTCCGGGGCCAAAATGCAGTCTTTTTCGACCAATTCCACTGTTCAACATGCTCTTTTCCACTGCCATTCGAATAAGCAGTCGACGCCTGTAACAAGTCGATACATTTTCTCTAATAAAATTCAAAAATCAGCTTTCATTGTGTTCTTTAATCAATCTGAAACTAAACTCACCTTCCATAATGACTCTAGCGAGGCCCATATTTGCTTGGCCTATCAAAAAATACACCAGAAAGTGTTGCGAACCTGCCATCTTCCCTCTGTCACAGCGAATATACAAACTCTGTCATATATAACCTGGAGCCACCTAGACCAAATCTCTGTCGGTTCATATATGAAATAAATGTCTTCGTTCTTCGTCATGTCTACCTTTAGTTTCTGTCACTTTAATTATGTTTTACATACCCAGTTCTCTAGTCCCGCGGAGTTTTATGCCGCCTTGTTGTAACAGAAGAGTTACCGTTCTCGATGGAATACTCTTGAAGAAAAGTGACGTGGTGAGAGTCACTGTGTAACACTGTCATTATGTCCAGGGTTTGGCTCGTATATAAAAATGCATTTACTGTTTGAAATGACAGCTGGGACACTTGTGTCTGAAAACGGCTCTGTCAAGAAGTTCGAGGAAACAAACCTAAACAAAACCCTTGCTTGTCTCAGTGGATTTTCATTCGTAATAACAGACGGTTGAATCTGGTTATGATTGAGGAAGTGGCGTTTTGACCAAAAAAAAATATCTAACCAGGATGTAAGAATTTATGTTTAAAAGAAACCTATCTGTCCATGATCCACGAATTGACATTTTGTTTAAAAAAAATGATGTAGGAATCTGCATACCTGGCCATGATATGGTGAAAGAGACATACAAAAGAAGACATCTAGGATTTATGAAATAGCCAGAACAAGACTAAGATCATGATAATCAACGGAAAAAAAATAATAAGGAAAGAATCTCAGTTGCGGCAAGAGAAGTTGAAGAAGAAGAAGAAGAATACTTCAAGTACGCTGGAATCCTCGTTTCAGCAGACGGCAAAACTGAGAAGGAAATATCCACAAGAATTGGACAGGCATCTCAGGCCTTTAACAATTTCGCAAATATATGGAAATCTCCCGTTCTCAGAATCTATAAATCTATTGTATGCTCCAGTTTATTATATGCATACGAAACACGGACAACCAATCAGAGAAGCAAAAGCAGACTGAGAGGGTTTGAAGTGACAGGCATCAGAAATACTTCAAGAATACACTGGAAAGAACGTGTGACAAACGATGAAATAATGAACGGGTATTGAGAACATTAGACTCTTTTGAAAACAAATGCATAAGGAAAATACTCGGCATCAAGTGAAACGAATTCAAGAACAATGCAGAGATAAGACAGATGACTGAACAATAACCAGTCTCATGTGTGATCAGGAAAAGGAGATGGACATATGTTGGTCACTTGATGAGAAGAAATGATCAGAGAATCCCAAAACAAGCTATCAAGTGGAACACAACAGGCCGAAGAAAAAGAGGCAGACCGCGTGAAACTCTGAAGAGGACATTGTTAAATGAGGCCAAATTAACAGGCATAAAATCCTTTGATGAGTTTGAAAGACTCGCCAAGACAGGAAAAATTGGCGAACTACTTTGCGAGCCCTATGTGACGTTTAACGGCACAGGAGGGATATAAGATAAGATTGAGAACATTACAAAATAGGTAAAAAGACGAAGATGGAAATCTCTGGGCCATATACTTCGAATGAAAAAAAACAAAAGATCAGTCTATACCGTCTTGACTTGGTCACATCAAGGGAAAAGAAAGAGGGGCAGACCACTGGTGACGTGGAGGCGCACAATACAGGAAGAACTAGAGGAAGTAGGAAAGACATGCTTTGAGTTATCCCCACTTGCTGAAGACAGGACTGGCTGGAGAACCTTTGCTGCTACATTATGCTTCATTGGGACTACAGAGGAATGATGATGATGATGATCAACGCCCGCACAAGATAAATGTATTTCTAATGGAAGTAAAACAACACATTGCTTTAGCTTCTCTCAGTCTGATTTCACAAAAATGTCTTGTTCTCATTTTGCATATTTGTTTTCAGATGTTTTTAACACTATATTCTCAGATGTTTGTTTCAGTGACAACTAAGCTGTAGCAGTATGTCCCTGATTATTCTTTGAGTCTCGACGAGACCCGGGGGGGAGGGGGTTAGACATGGCTCTGGGAGTTGGAAAAGGCGATCAGGCGCGACAGAAGAATGAGAATATAGCCACTAGCATCCAACTTTTTACCCTTAAGTATACGGAAAAGTGCTGCATTCTGTTCTCCTTCGTTTCCAATCAATAATGTCATTAGCATGCGTCCAGCACTTGACTGCACTGACTACATAGCTGACCAACAAAACTCGACACACGATCACCGTTTCCGACAGCAAGCTACGGAACAAAATCCTGGCAAACAAAGTAAGAATCGACGGGGTGGAGCCTCATGAAAAACTTGACAGTGTTCAAATATTTCTCGGGACATGAGAAAAACCTATAAAGACATTTAAAAAAAGGTTGTTTGTGGCTGATATGTTGTGCGAACCCACTGATCCATGATTTAATATTGCTGCATAAATAAGATGAAAGTTTCTTTTCATTGAAAGAACCAAAACTAAACAGTATTTGCGGGCAACAATATTTGTTTCGTGCTATGACCAACGCTTTCCGTGCCTAATTCACAATTTTTATTGCACGACAGTAACTTCCTGTATACGACATGGCGACGACAATGGAATCAAAAATCGTGGAAGATCCACGAGAACAAGAGAAGCCAATTGACAGAGAAAAGGTTAGTTTCTCTGAATTTTAACGTTTTAATTAAATAATTTAGAAGAAAAATTTAGTAGGTTTATTGCTATATAGTGCAGAAGATAATTCTGTGAAAATCTACTTGTTTTTTTTTTTTTCAACTTCCAACCACCGTATCTGCTACTTTTGAAAAGAGCCACTACAACATCCTTTCCGTGCCGCTAGACGTCACATAGGGTTCGCATAGTTGTTTGCCAAGTTTCAAGATCAGATATAGTAAAATTAAAAAGCTTGCATTAAACAGAGAAACATCTCGAGGATGTACTGCCTGCTATAAATGATACAAACAAATTAAAATAGTGCCAAAACTGTGATCTGTCCAGTCTTGTGTATGGAGCACAATGTTGAAGGAAAAAGGAACATGACTAAATTGTCGTTACGCGCAACCTGCCTCATAAAGATCTTGAATATTCACCGGCTACAAACACCAAGTAACAGAGATCTAGGTGCCCAGTGCGAGCAAGGAAACATGCATGTAATATTAACAAAACTACGCTAGACGTGGATTGGTCATGTGTTTCAAAAAGACCTCTTTTTCTTCTTAGGCAAAGGAATCATCTGTGTAGCCACTCATCAGGTATTACACCAGTCTTCAAACTCTGGTTGTAAACTTCTGTCATCAGCTTTACAATGTGCTGAGTGTGAGGTCTGAATACATGCATGTCAGGTAAAGGCTTACATCAGGGTTGCTGGCATGAAGGATCATACTCTCCATAAGGAGTTGGGCTTGATAAAGGGAAGATGCATCAGATGAGGTAGATCTTGGATGGCTGAGGCGGAGGATACAATAAAGTCAGTTTGCAGTCTAGATGAAATGCCTGAAACTGATGACTGGTTATGAGTACAGGACCAACCTCAGCTAACAGAGGTTATTATACGGAAGGGCAGTGAATGTCGAGAATGGGCACATGGAGCAGTTGAACTTTGGGGTCAAGATCTCATCCAGCATCACTGTGGGCCTCCCAGCATGGTAATATTGATGGGTCAGTGACTCAGAACAGCAGAAGTTGTTGGGGTTTTGTTGCCTACCAAAATGGAAGATTTATGGCACAGGGTTCAGGAGCCTTTGAAGTCAGCATATCAAGCATGAGGGTGTGTCAGCAGCAATGGGATGGTTAGTTGCTCATGATGTAGTTAATGGTGTCACTGTGATGGATTAGTATATGGCAATGATGTGGTGGACAGACTTGCTGGACAGGCAAAAATAAACAGCAGACTGACAATGGACAAGGGGGACATTGCTAGGGCTGTACTGACAGACTGCGGGAGAATGAAGAGCGGGAATGGAAGAACAAAGCAGCTGTGACATGACTGATAGAGCTAGGACAAATTAAAGGTACTAGCAGGAAATCCAAACTGTGTGGCAGAAAACACATTGTAAACAACCAACATGTGACAGGAACTATTAGCAAAACGTACTCTTGGATGGATGCTGCAGCACGTGGCAGAGCATAAATAGGGTTGTCCGAAATGAAGTGAAGCCAGAGTCTGAATTTTGAACTTCAAAAACACCTCAGTAATATCACTAAAATAGCCATGAGATGAAGGAAAAAGAGACGCACATCAGAGATAACTGTAGAAGCCAAGGCTGATAGCATACAAGACAGCTGAGCCAGCAGTCAAAGGCTGGATGTTGACAGTGAGAAGTTGAGAGAATTGTTTGGTGACCTGCACGGTGTCACCAGACGAAGCAGGCAGTGATTGCTGAGTCAGGCATGATCCTGTGACATGAATAGATCAACAAAACCCTGGAACTTGCCCACAGATTTCTAGTGATAAGTTGTCCAGCAAGAAAAGTCCTGAATTTGCCTACAGATTTCTAGTGATAAGTTGTCCAGCAAGAAAAGTCCTGAATTTGCCTACAGATTTCTAGTGATAAGTTGTCCAGCAAGAAAAGTCCTGAATTTGCCTACAGATTTCTAGTGATAAGTTGTCAGGCAAGAAAAGTCCTGAATTTGCCTACAGATTTCTAGTGATAAGTTGTCCAGCAAGAAAAGTCCTGAATTTGCCTACAGATTTCTAGTGATAAGTTGTCCAGCAAGAAAAGTCCTGAATTTGCCTACAGATTTCTAGTGATAAGTTGTCAGGCAAGAAAAGTCCTAAATGACTAGACCCAGCATAAACAGATTTACTCATTCCCTTTATTAATTGTCAGTGTTGTTGTTGATTCTGTGCTGAAAGTTCCTTACACATTATTTACATTAAAAAAAACAAATATTAAAATCATATATGAAACAACAATTCATTCAGGATTCTCATGTAGTTAATTCTTTTCCCCCTAAATTGTCCCTTTTATAATTTTACCAGACATTCAGAATATACAGTATAATTGATAAAACATGACAGCCGAGTGAATCGAAACAGCTAAAATAAAGCTGTAGATAAATCACATTCTGCTATTCATTTGAGTTACTAAAAACAATAAGAAAATATCTTAATTCAGCAACACCTCTTGATTTGAGTTTATACAAGAGTAGATGTCTTGTCAACAGACTTGTCCACTCTTGTTGCGAGTGTTCTGCAGCAATGACAGACATCACGCTCTCATGGAGTTTTCACGTGGAAGTACGCCAACCAACGAGCTGCAGATTTACACCTGGTGAGGCTAATGTTTGGGGATTATGTTTCATTTAACTACAGGTACAGATAGTCCCTGCTTTCTGACATCCTGCTTTGAGATAATTCATTTTCTGACTATCAGTCCACTGAAATATAAAGGACTTACAAAACATATTTGTTAAATATCATCATCATCATCATCATCATGTCCCGTGCCGACTGGCATTGGCTATTATGCTTCACCAGAATACCCGATCCTTCATGCAGGCCATCAGTTCAGTTGGTGATCTCCTCTCACACCATCCCGTCAGACTGTCCAGTATCATTTCTCTTGGTCTTCCTCTTCATCTTTGTCCTTCTATTTTTCCTGTTGTTATAATATTTTCAATGCCCCCTCTTCTCATTGCATGTCCTATGAAAGTACATTGTCTTTTTGACAAGGTTTTTTGTCTCTCCAGCTCTTCTCATACATTCTTCATTAGTTATTTTTGCTGTCCAGGGGATTTGCAACATTCTTCTAATAAACCACATTTCTGCTGCTTCCAATGATTTTTGTGCAGACTTGCTTATTGTCCATGATTCATTTCCATATAACAAGATAGGTTCAATATAGCATTTTAGGACTCGTTTTCTAACATTCATTGATAAAGATGTGTTAACTAATATGTTTCTCATTCTCTGAAATGCAGTCTTTGCTTGGCCTATTCTGTTCCTAATTTCTATTCTGCATTTCCCATCTGAAGTTATTACTGCTCCAAGGTATTTGAATTTCTGCACCTGCTTTAATATACTGTTAAATATACAGTATTTATTTAATGTAGAACTACTTATTTTGAAGTTTGTGTCCAAATTATAAGCTCAGTCTAGTTTGTTTTAAAATGTGCCCGTCTGTTGGAAGTAGAATACTATGTATTCACTCCCGTGAAGTTTGCTTTATGTCCATTTCATTCTCCGAGGCGGCTGTCAGAAGAGGAATCCCATCAGAAAGCGAGGACTGTCTGTCCTTTGTGTTTTGCATATGTTTAATGCATATTTTGTTGTATCATTTTTGTCATGCTAAATTATATTATAAATAACATTTCTCTGTAGTGAAACACAAAGAACCAAAAAAAATTCACCAGTATGTATTGGCATGGCACCAAATAAGTGAATAAATTATGACTGCCTTTTATAACTGTTGTGTAGCTTCATTGTCCAACTTGTGTATAACTTTGGATTTGCTTTGTTGCTTTCTCCTTTTAAAATTTGTCTAGATTCATTTTATTTAGTTAGATATAGGAGTTGTCTGACTTTATTTTATGTACTTGAGACATAAAATTTGCCTGACTTCGTTTTATCCATTAATTTTACATTTGTCTCACTTCATTATATCCATTAATTTTACATTTGTCTAACTTTACTTGATCTACTCAAGGTGTAATATTTGTCTAGATTTACTTTATCTATGTTTCCTATCAGATTTGTCTAAATTTATAATATCAGATTGACAGTTTGTCTAAAATTTGTCTGGCTTCATTATCTCTCTGAACCCAAGGCACATGAGGCTTCTGCAAGGGTTTTCCACAAAACCTGTCCGTTGCCTTTTTTTCCGCTCTTGCCCAGGTGAGCCCTCTTGCTCAACATCCTCTCATTTGTTCTTCTCCATGTCTCCTTTGGTCTACCCTTACTTCCTGGTATGTGTTTCTCCTTCCACCTGCATTTGTTTTTTCAATTGTTTCTATTTCTGTAGCAGTCTGAAGGATTTTTTATTAGATACAGTTGCTGGCCCTATGCCGAACCCTCTTTAGTCACCTTTTACGATCATGCGTGGTTGGGTACAGTGGTGGACTGCAAACGTGCCACAAACAGCCTCTGGCAGTCAAGTCCAGCTCCTGGCCTTCCCGTGGCAGAACTGTTTAAACTGACAGGAGAAGGGGCGAGGGCGAATATCTGGCACCTGAAAACCAGTTACTTAGGGTAGATGAGTGGCACGTTTGGTAGCTCATCTTCTGCTGTTTCGGGTGAAATGCATGAACCGGCTTGTCCCAGAGGTTAAGACGCTGCTGGCGAGACTCTTCAAATGCCGCGCATGGAGTGAAGCTCCTCCCGGTTAAGGAAGTAAATGCGGAAAAGAAATAAAGGTTGCTGTGCGGCGCCGATGGGAAAAGGTGGTGGAAAGTGAAGTTTAACCTGGTATGTCCAGTAGCATCGCTACGAGAGCTATACCACGGCACATCTGCTCTAGAGGCCGCCCACGTCCGAAATACACCTACACTGGTGAAATATGCCTAAACCGGCACACACCAGGGGTGGAACTTGATGGCTAGACATGTCATGCCACCTCCGCTCTAGAAGTCGGTAACGCCTGATAAACACCCATACTGGTGAATTTTGCCTAAATCGGCTCATACCAGGGTGAATCTTGAAGGATATGCATGTCACAGTACCTCTGCTCTAGAGGTCGGTCCCGTCCCAAACACGCCCATACTGGGATAATGCCTAAACCGGCTCAACCCAGGGGTAGAAGTCACTAGTGGCGAGGATTCGTCCTCCTGGACAAAAGCTCCATCCTGGTTACAACTAGGAAGGGTAGCGGCCACGACCGCAAAATGCTGAAGTCGGAGACACTGGACCAGGGAAGTCTAGATAGGCAACCACCTCTCACCCGGCAGGGATGTTTGCGTATCCTAATCACGCTGAGGTTTTCCGGTGAGAAAGTCCAACCCTGGACTGGATGGGCAACCACCTCTCACCCGGCGGTGATACACGGGTATATCAAAACACGTCGAGGTTTTCCGGTGAGAAAGTCCAACTCTGGCCTGGGTGGGCTACCGCCTCTCACCCAGCGGGGATGCACTGATATCCTAAACATGTCGAGGTCTTCCGGTGAGAAAGTCCAACCCTAGACTAAACTGGTGCAATGAAAACCACGGTGTCACGCAATCCCACTTCCGAGACCCACCAAGAATACAGGGTAAAGCACTGTGATACTCTGAACCCCTTGTGGTCCTCTCATGGATCTCGTGTGGTCTATTTTGGACCACACAGGGGACCACGGGACCTAACGAGGACCACAGGCGTGAATTCAGTAGGTTCACAGTGCGGTTTTTGGTGGTAGAAGCGAACGATGAAGAAGAAGAAGAAGAGGGTACAGTGGTCCTATTCATGCATCCCAGGCGTGTACTTAGGTCTTGGGTACCACATGGAGGCTGACTTCGTTATGGCCACTTGTTATATAACATCTAACTTCATTATACCCACTTGTTACATTGCATCTGACTTCATTATAGCCACTTGTTATAAAACTTCGTTGTATCATCTTGTTGTGTGACATTTATCTAATTTCAGTATACTCAGTTCTTGTATAAAAATAGCTGTTTTTTTTTCATTATAACATATTTTTACTCTTCTTGTTGAATACATTCGCTGTACTTCATTATACTCGTGTTTTGTGCAGAATATTTCTGTGACTTTAATATATTTAGTTTATTGAAACGTGATCTTCATCAGCATAATTATGTTCAGTAAGTCCCCTGTTTCTGTCTCATTCACTGTCTTGCAACACTTGTGGGATGGTTTACTTCCTCTGTTTTTTTGTTAATAAGATACTTTGAGGAGACCTGTGTATTTTATATTGGTTTAGAAAAAGTTTCTAACATTTGCTTTTTCTGAATATTCATGAACTGCTCTCAAATAATGTGATTTACAAGTGTAGGGGAGTGATTTTCTCACTTAATGTGAAGGTTACCACCAAACAATCACAAATTCACAAATTTATTTTTTGCCCTTGTTTAATCTTTTATGAGTCAAATGTTGTCATAAAAGAAAAAAGACCATCTTGTTACGGAAAGTTTCATTTGTTTTGTTATTTGTGTCTTGTGCAGTTTGATATCAAGTTGTTCTGTAACTCTTTTCTTCCTGCGGATTTAGAGCTTATCATTTATTTAACATTATATCTGTGTTGTTGCATAACATTTATTTCATTGTTTATATATTGTGTTGCAGTATATCTTATTTTGATGTAATTTGGCCTTTGTTTTACTTTTTATATCTTACTGTATTGTAGTATAACATTTATTGCAGTGTTTATATTATGCTGTATTATAGCCTTTATTTCACTTTTTACATCCAGCTATGTTAGTATCATAAATTGGCGAACTACTTTGCGAGCCCTATGTGACGTTTAACGGCACGGGAAGGATATAAGATATAAGATATGTTAGTATCTTCCATCATGTTGCATATTTGTATCTTATTCATTGTGTTACACATAAATAACTGGAAAGATTAACAGAGAGAGAGTTTTATATGTAATGCACGGAATGACTTATCTTGCCAGGATGGATGCCACTTTGAAGGAGCTGACCAGTCTGGTGAAGGAGGTCAACCCAGATGCCAGAAGGAAGGGAACGTTTTTTGATTTTGCCATAGTTTACCCAGACTCTAGGTCCCCTACATTCCGCATGCGAGAGATCGGAACGACATGTGCTGGCAGGAAGTCACCAGATGACACTGTCACGTTAGCCCAGAAAAAGTTCACCATAGGGGACTACCTGGATATTGCCATCTGCCCACCCCGTGCTGGGGGGATGCCACCGATGGAGAGGGGAAGACGTTAGGGTTTTATTTCTTTTATGTTTTTTTTTTTTTTAAAATCTGGAATTTAGACTGTGAGTTTGTGTGGTTTTGATATTATGGGTTTTCAGTGGCTGTTTTGTGTGAGAACAAAAGCAGGATATTGTTATTTGGGTGTAGGGTTTCTTGTCTGACTAATTCTGAGTAATGTGTCAGCTGAGGGGGAGATAAATAATTGAGTGATGTGTGAACCGAGGTGAGATACAGACTTGAATGATGTGTCACCTGAGGGAAGATGCAGAATTGAGTGATGTGTCACCAGAGGGAAGATGCAGAATTGAGTAATGTGTCACCTGAGGGAAGATACAGAATTGAGTGGTGCGTCACCAGAGGCAAGATACAGAATTGAGTGATGTGTGAACTGAGGTGAGATACAGACTTGAGTGATGTGTCACCAGAGGGAAGATGCAGAATTGAGTGATGTGTGAACTGAGGTGAGATACAGACTTGAGTGATGTGTCACCAGAGGGAAGATGCAGAATTGAGTGATGTGTCACCTGAGGGAAGATACAGAATTGAGTGATGTGTCACCCGAGGGAAGATACAGAATTAAGTGATGCGTCACCTGAGGGAAGATGCAGAATTGAGCGATGTGTCACCTGAGGGAAGATACAGAATTAAGTGATGCGTCACCTGAGGGAAGATGCAGAATTGAGTAGTGTGTCACCTGAGGAAAGATACAGAATTAAGTGATACGTCACCTGAGGGAAGATGCAGAATTGAGTGATGTGTCACCTGAGGGAAGATACAGAATTGAGTAATGCGTCACCTGAGGGAAGATACAGAATTGAGTGATGTGTCACCTGAGGGAAGATACAGAATTAAATGATGCGTCACCTGAGGGAAGATGCAGAATTGAGTGATGTGTCACCCGAGGGAAGATACAGAATTAAGTAATGCGTCACCTGAGGGAAGATACAGAATTGAGTTATGTGTCACCTGAGGGAAGATACAGAATTAAGTGATGCATCACCTGAGGGAAGATGCAGAATTGAGTGATGTGTCATCAGAGGGAAGATACAGAATTAAGTGATGCGTCACCTGAGGGAAGATACAGAATTGAGTGGTGTGTCACCAGAGGCAAGATACAGAATTAAGTGATGCGTCACCTGAGGGAAGATACAGAATTGAGTAATGTGTCACCTGAGGGAAGATACAGAATTGAGTAATGTGTCACCTGAGGGAAGATACAGAATTGAGTGGTGCGTCACCAGAGGCAAGATACAGAATTGAGTGATGTGTCACCTGAGGGAAGATACAGAATTGAATGGTGCGTCACCAGAGGCAAGATACAGAATTGAGTGATGTGATAATGAGATCATGTTTGACTGAGATGTACTCTGAGGTCTGTAATTTTTTACTCTGAAGGCTGATGGTACCTTGGATTTTCATTTACAGATGGTGGCTACAGTGCACCCCACCCAACATCAGTAAAACAGTACACATATCACCTCAACATTTGTGCAGCAGTGCACAGAACACCATAATATTTGTAAAACAGTACACATATCATCTCAACATCTGTACAGTAGTTCATTGAGCACCCCAACATATATACAGCAGTGCACAGAATACTGCAATAAGTGCACAACAGATGCACAGCAAATTCAACATTTGTACAGCGTGTGGAAGGAAGTGAGAACCCCAGTTATGTAATTATGTTCTTGTTGACAGATGTAAGAAGCTGAATGCAGGCAAATACAGAGCTGTACTGCCAGCTTGAGGACATGATGTAATAAAAGTATTACTTTCTCCTGTATCACTTTTATTTTATACTATTTGTTATGTTGTTGGAATGTGATGAATGTATCTGTGACTTTGTCCTGTATGTCAGTTCAGACTTCTACATGTTGGAGACATCTAAAGCTGGTTATAATTGTCTGGAGACAGCTTCCAACTCAACTGCCACTTGGTGTTAAGTTGCCTGGTTATCTAATTAGTGATGCACATGAACGGAGTGATGAGATGCCCACTGCCTCTATCTACTATCGAAGCACAACCACAGTCAAGGTAACTGCTGTGATACACTTAACCACTCCCATATGACCATTCTTCAAAACCAGTTTGGGAATCCCTGTTATCTGTAATATTACCAGTAAACTAGCTGTGGAAAAAAAAAAAAGTTTGTCCATTCCTGTTTCTGTGCATATTTTGTCAACATGAATTGACCTAGATGGTCATTGTAGTGAGTTCACTTGAAGGAACATTTCAGAAATTGTGTTCTAGAAAAGACAGAACTTTCAAGATTCAACATTCAGGACATGAGATTGTAGTTTTGTGAAACGGTTTTGAGCGTGGAGTGTAAAAGTAAGAAAAGAAAGTCAAGATACAAGACAAGATAATATGATAAAAAATATTTCATATCCACGACTCACAGTAGACGTAGAAGGTTTGAAAGTAGCACTCCACTCAACGGTTTTACAAGCCAGCGTGCTACCAAAGGGAAGCAAGCAGTGAAATATTGGAGTTGTGTACCTTGATGGTCGTGGTAATCGGCCTTGTGATCATCTTCTCCTCCATTTTGTGGGGGACACGTTGAGGTTGTCTGTTGCTGAAGCAGAGCTCGTGAAAATGCCAGACTATGGTGATATGAGAAGGGCACAGCTTAGCTGACACACACCGAGTACTGGGGATTGTTTTCAACAGCTTGGCGCAGCTGGGCTGACAAGTACTGGGGATTGTTTTCAACAGCTTGGCACAGCTGGGCTGACAAGCACAGCTTGGCGCATGGCTTCATCATTGATGCTTGAGGGGGCTTCCGACCTGGTTTTGTCTTTGATGAACCTTTTGAACGACATATTTGCATTGCTGTCATCCATCCTCTTCCACACTGCAAATTTCACTGGCAGCTGTAGAGGCATGCAGCCCTTTCTTCCAGTAATGCCCCAGGAGGACGCGATCGACAACCTTGCTGTCCGCCATATTTCTTTCTACTGATCACTTATCTCGCGACTCATTACATAAAAATGGGCATGCACGTTTTTTCAGAACGATGTAACACATGACGTTACAAACGGCAGTACATCGTATAAAACAGGAACCTTGACCAACATTATGATATTGAAAAACGTGACGAATTTTATTTTTTACTCACATCAATACATATCGAGAAAGTAAATATGTACGATTTTCAACAAAAAAAAAAAAAACAACCGACAGGATCTAGTAACTGACCGATAATCGTTGCTACTCTAGTTGTATAAGTTTCTTGAGACTGGACGTTCAACATGAAAGAAGACACGGAAAAGATAGTCTAACTTGTAGGCACATTCTATAGAGAAATAGAATAGTGATCGTGTCGCTATGGATACCAGCCTACTGTGGAATTCTGGGTAATGAGTAGGAAGTCGACTTTATACAAACAGACCGGAGTATTCATACAAACAGTTTCTCAAGTCTTCTACGAAGAATTGCTAAGAGATACTTGGTGAACAAGTTCTCAAACTGAAAGCTGGATGCGCCCAGTACAAACGTATAGAAGAGAAACCGGATCCACGTGACTGTTCATATCTCTTAAAGAGGCAAAACCGCGCCAGCAAGATTACGATGCGGACAAATATTGCCTCACTAAATAAAAAATCAAAGTAGATTAAAACCAACCGCACCTAAACTTTCCAACGCTGACCATAAAAAACTAAGCACGAAGATGAAAATGAGGATATTTAAGAGTAATGTTCTAAGTGTGTTACTCTATGGAAGTGAGTGCCGAAAAATCATAAAAACTGTAGAAGACAAGCCGAATTCTTTCAAGACTAAATGTTTACGAAGAATTTGAAGAATATTTTGGCCATACACTGTCAGAAATAACATCTTGTTGGCAGAAATGCAGATGAAGCCACTGACAGCAATTAATGAGGAAAGACGCTGGCGATGGTTGGGACATGTGCTTCGAATGACTGACAACTCACTACCAAAAATAGCACTAAGATGGACACCGCAGGGGAACAGAAGTAAGGGTAAACCAAAGAAGACATGAAGAAGAACAACAGAGACGATGTTGAGCAATAGAGGGATCACCTGGGCAAGAGCAGAAAAAAAGGCAAAGGACAGGCGTTTGTGGAAAACCTTTTGCGGAAGCCCCATGTGCCTTGGGCACTTAAGGTTGAGAGAGAGAGAGAGAACTGAATATTTCGTGTAGAATAAAGACGTCTCACAACTTTTTTACTTTCTACTGATGGAAAGCTCCTGCCAGTCTCCTGACATCTTCTAGCAACTCTGGTAGATTTTCAGACATTTACCTAGCTCTTCCTTTGGAGGTGGTTCGCAGAGTCAAGAGGGGGTTAGTCCAGCAAGGACAGAGTATCTGCCCCAGACCAGCTGTCCGTCCAGACAAGGCTGGAAAAAAGTACAGAGCAAAGATGATCATAAACAACTACCAGAACTAACATCTGCCTTCTTCACAATCATTTTATGACATGAACGAGGACCACAGACGCCCCAAAACTAAACCAGCAGGAAAAATCCCCCTTCCCATCATGCCGTCAGCTTTGGTGAAACGCTTTAATCTTAAGACAAAGGCCTTCGAAAGAAGTTTTGTAAACTAGTGAAAAATTATTTCTCTCTCTCCCTCTCTCTGCTCTCACCCCAGGTATCTGTTTTCATCAAATGTGGGGCCCTCAAGACTCTTCGGGCCCACTCCTGAAACAGAGAAAACCCTCTGGTCCTACTCTTGAAACAGGTACCCCCCACCCCAGGGCCCGCTCTTGAAACAGAGAAAACCCTCTGGGACTACTCTTGAAACAGGTACCCCGCCCCCCAAGGGCCCGCTCTTGAAACAGAGAAAACCCTCTGGGACTACTCTTGAAACAGGTCCCCCCCCCAAGGGCCCGCTCTTGAAACAGAGAAAACCCTCTGGGCCCCCGAGAAGTACACAGGTTGGACCCCTCCCCCTTTCAACCCACCACCGCCACCCCCGGCCTGCTTATAACTATATGACATCCACCACCACCACCACCACTGCTGACAGACTCTAGTAATAAAGGAAACAGATTCTAGCAATAAAAGCAAACAGACTCCAGTGACAAAGGCAAACAGACTCTAATGATAAAGGCAAACAGACTCTAGTGATAAAGGCAAACAGACTCTAGTAATAAAGGAAACAGATTCTAGCAATAAAAGCAAACAGACTCCGTTGACAAAGGCAAACAGACTCTAATGATAAAGGCAAACATACTCTAGCGATAGGGGCAAACAGACTCTAGTAATAAAGGAAACAGACTCTAGCAATAAAAACAGACTCCATTGACAAAGGCAAACAGACTCTAGTGATAAAGGCAAACAGACTCTAGCGATAAAGGCAAACAGACTCTAGCGATAGGGGCAAACAGACTCTAGTAATAAAGGAAACAGACTCTAGCAATAAAAACAGACTCCATTGACAAAGGCAAACAGACTCTAGTGATAAAGGCAAACAGACTCTAGTGATAAAGGCAAACAGACTCTAGTGATAAAGGCAAACAGACTCTAGTGATAAAGGCAAACAGACTCTAGCGATAGGGGCAAACAGACTCTAGTAATAAAGGAAACAGACTCTAGCAATAAAAACAGACTCCATTGACAAAGACAAACAGACTAGTGATAAAGGCAAACAGACTCCATTGATAAAGACAAACAGACTATAGTAATAATGGCAAACAGATGTGTATAAAGACAGAAAGAACGAGGAAAGCAGACAGAAACATGAGTGGCAGAAAATAATATTAGCGCGTAGAAGTGACGTATACAGCAATCCAATAAAAAAAAACCCAAAAGCAATTAAACACAAAAAATAAACGAAAAATTAACACTTAGCTCTTTTAGTATCCTCCTTGTAGGAAAGACTGACACAAAATATGCCCAGATAAGCTTACCT
The DNA here is from genome assembly GCA_009760885.1 of Achatina immaculata. Lineage (NCBI taxonomy): Eukaryota > Metazoa > Mollusca > Gastropoda > Stylommatophora > Achatinidae > Lissachatina > Lissachatina immaculata. Next base: position 53,053,997 of record CM019692.1, read on the forward strand.
GCATCTATTTGGGGGCATTTTGTGCCCATATTATTTACAAGGAGGTTACGAGAGGAGCTGGCATGTATGAACCGCAACTCTTGGCATTCTCGCATGATTTCCCTTGAAAAAGAAACACAACTCCCGCAGAAGATGAAAATTAAGATAATCAACTGGGGTGGGGGTATATAGTGTAGCAGCCCTAACATGTAGAGCTAGTTCAAAACATTTGTTTAACGACTTCTTGTTCCATTTTCTGTCACGGTCATCCGTATCCCGAAGGATCTTAATAATTTCGGAATATTCGCTCCGTACATCATTTTCTCACTCACTCACACACACACGGATCCACATGCACGCTAGAAACGACCAGGCTGACATATAAACCTCTCACAGGCCCACAGCGCTTGAAGGCGATATTTTTTTTTATATCGGCAATTTTCTACTGGACGTCCAAGTAAATGATATCTGATATTCTGGAGGGAAATCTATCAATGTTTCACCCGCCGAGCCTGACCGTGGATTTTGTTTACTCTAGGGAGGTAAGGATATATGAGAGGCAGGAGTTAGGGGTGGGGGGGGGGGCAGTGGTTGTGGTTGTGGCTGCTCTTTGTGTTTTAAGATGTGTGTGCGTAAAGTTACATTTCTAATCTGAGCTCATCACGAATGAGCTGGCACATGAACGGTGTATCCACATCTTTACACATTTACACTCACGGCCTACGCTTACACGATTAGGGATAAATATTTACATTCGTTACTCCAAGTGCTGTAAATTGTTATTAGGTTGTCGTTTCTTTCTTATTTAGATTGTTGTGTCTTTGTTTTTAAATTGTCGGGGGTGTCAAATTAGCGGGGTGCTAAGTCTACAACTGGGGACATTTGGGGGAAGGACAGGACCTGAAACCCAACTGCAACCCCAAATCTATGGCATATGTACTACCGTAGTGGGTGGCCAGGCATAAATCCATCTTATCTATAACCCAGGATCTACCCTACCCTCAAAGCATACTGTATGCCAGCCATGCAGCGTATCGACATTTATTTAACCAATGACATGACCTGTATTACACATTACAAGGTCAAACAATCAAAATAGATCAATATTTATTATACACACTACATACCATATCACGTCGCACAACATTACATGCACAAGACATCAACATATATCATCATGAATGAACATGCGTGATATCAATAATAGTGCATAACACTCTAATAAGTAACTGAATCGGGTGAGGTGGTTGGCCTTGGCTCTCTTGGCCCTCCTAAGCAAAGCATAGATTCATATTAAAATGGTGCCACCGTACTGATTAACATATTCCAGCCACTGCTGCTATGAATCCACCCCCACGCACTACACATCATATCTATGTTGTGCCAAAGCACTGAAATATCATGACCTATATCTCCCCCCTTTTATGCCAACGCACTGAACTATCATGACCTATAACTTCTCTTGTGCCAATGCACTGAAATATCAACAGGAATCAGCGAAATCTCAACACACGACGATAATGATATGAAATAGACAACACATATTATATATTCCACACACATTAGATCGAATAGTAAGAGTTCGGCTGGGGCTAATACAGCCGAAACGAATTCAGCCCTGTCATTCCTGCTGGCTATCATAATTAATTATCACCGCCTTGTATTTCTCGATATTTATAGGCCTTCCAGTTCCGGACGCGTGAACGGTGACACCTTACTCCCACGTCGTACACTCGCGTAAACTCCGAGTTACTGTTCACAAGGGATAGGGGAGTGAAGATGCTATCAGTGACCCATATCTGACATATTAGTATTAGGGTTGGCGGACCATAGCTGACCAAGACCCTGTCCCACACCCCTCGTTGATACCCCCAGTAACAGGCCTAGTCTGGCTAACGGAGCAAGGATCACTATAGTCCTTATGGTGGTGGAGTTTGCTAAAGAAGTATTGCACACTCCTTGTTTTTAAACTCCATTCAGGGACTGAAAGAATAGCTGTCATAACATGCACCAACTCCGATACCAGACTGTGTACTGGCTGCAAAGAACATTAGCTCGTAGTTCTAGTGAAGGTGAAGAAGATTAAGTTGTCCTGGATTTGGTATTAATGTGGTTCGGATCTGCTAATTGTTATAAAGTTGTTATTCGTTTCTTAGATTGTTGTTGTTTTGTTAGGCAATCTGGTTTTGTTTTGTTATTTAGCTGAATTATTTTAAATTGTTTACATTGGTATAGGACCAAATATTTCCTTTTTGGTGTTGAAGACTTTTTTCAAGTTAATGTAGGAGACTTATCTAACTTATGTAGGAGATTTTTCTAACTTGATGTAGGAGACTTGTCTAACTTGACAAAGAAAACATTCCTAAGTTGATAAAGGACACTTTTAAAAGTTGATGTAGAAGACCTCTCTAAACTGAAGTAATAGACTTTTCTAAGTTGATGCAGAAGACCTCTCTAAAATGATGTAGGAGACTTTTGTAAGTTGATGTAGAAGACCTCTCTAAAATAATGTAGGAGATTTTTGTAAGTTGATGCAGAAGACCTCTCTAAGACTTTTCTAAGTTGATGTAGAAGACCTCTCTAAAATGATCTAGGAGACGTTTGTAAGGTGAAGTAGAAGACCTCTCTAAGACTTCTCTAAGTTGATGTAGAAGACCTCTCTAAAATGATGTAGGAGACTTTTGTAAGTTGATGTAGAAGACCCTCTAAATTGATGTAGGAAATGTGTCTTAGTTGCTTTTAGAAAGAGACTTGCATAAACTGGCGTAGAATGAGACACGCGAACGAGATGTAGGAGAAGATGCGAGGGGTCATTGATAAGTTCTCGGCATAAGGTACAACGGATTATTTGTGGACATCTTTTTGGGGTTATCTCTCGACAAGGAGCTCAGTGGTTACAAATTTATTTCAGATGATGACGTCATTCATGCTGTAGACCACTTTCTACCGGCACAATATGCTGACTTTTACAAAGAAGGGATCCGAATGCTCCAGGATCGCTGGACTAACTGCATACACTTGCAAGGGGACTATGTTGAGAAACAACCCCAAAAAGTTGTCCATAAATAATCCGTTGTACCTTCTGCCGAGAACTTATCAATCACCCCTTGTATATCTAGATTTTGATCTGGTTCAGACTTGTCTAGGTTTTGTGCTCGTTCAGACTTGTCTAGATTTTGTGCTTGTTCAGACATGTCTAGATTTTGTGCTAGTTTAGACATATCTAGGTTTGTGCTAGTCCAGACATGTCTAAGTTTTTGTGTTGGTTCAGACATGTCTAGATTTTGTGCCGGTTCAGACGTGTCTAGATTTTGAGTGTGTTCAGACATGTCTATATTTTGAGCTGATTCAGGCATGTCTAGATTTTGAGTGTGTTCAGACAAGTATAGGTTTTGTGCTAATTCAAACATGTCTAGGTTTTGAGCTGGTTCAGACATGTTTATATTTTGAGCTGGTTCAGGCATGTCTAGATTTTGAGTTTGTTCAGACATGTCTAGGTTTTGTCCAAGTTCAGAAATGTCTAGGTTTTGTGATAGTTCAGGCATGTCCAGATTTTGAGCTGGTTCAGAAAATGTTTAGGTTTTGTGCTAGTTCGGACATATCTAGGTTTTGTGATAGTTCAGAAATGACTTGATTTGGAGCTGGTTCAGACATGTTTATGTTTTGTGCTAGTTCAGGCATGTCCAGATTTTGTGTTGGTTCAGACATGTCTAAGTTTAGTGCTGCTTCAGACATGTCTAGATTTCGTGCTAGTTCAGACATGTCTGATTTTGTGCTGGTTCAGACATGTCTAGATATTTAGCTGGTTCAGACATGTCTAGGTCTGTGTTAGTTCAGACATGTCTAGACTTTGAGCTGGTTCAGACATGTCTAGATTTTGAGCTGGTTCAGACATGTCTAAGTTTTATACAGGTTCAGACAGGTCTAGGTTTGTGCAAGTTCAGTCAGACATGTTTAGGTTTCTGTTGGCTCAGACAAGTCTATGTTGCCTCAGTCAAGTCTATGTTTGTTTTGGCTCAAACATGGTCTAATTTTTGTTTCTGTTTTTGTTTTTTGTTTTTGGTTTAGACATGATTAGGTGTGTGTAAGCTGAGTTGTATGTTTGTCTGGCCATACTGGGAAACGCGAGTTCTCATAATGTGAAGAATATTGGACTCAACTAACCACAAAAAAAGAATTAGGGTCTTGACTGGCCGTGGTTCGAGCTAGAACGAACACTTCTACTTCCATGCAGTCATCAGTTCAGAAGACAATTGGCCCACTAATCACGTGACCACTAACAGCCCAGTCAAGGAGCGTTCGTTAATTCAAGTAGCCAAATTGCTTACGACTGACTGGCCAGGGTCGAGTGGAAGGAAATCCCAAACTGAATTTTAAAAGAGCCCAATCAGGCTACCCTTCATTTCGTTAACAGGCAAGGAAAATCTGAGCAATTGTGAAGGGCGACAAACCAAATTAAGAAAACTTTCGTCACATCCATCTAAATTCGTACCCACATTGGCTGATTCCGCAGGCCATTCTGGCAAGGGCTGACATTGAAGGAACGTTCTGCAGAACAAACTTTGCCGATGTGATTGAGTATACGAAAAAAAAAAGTTATCGAAACATTCGAATGTAAAAACTTGATCAGCCTCAAACACACAAACATTCCTTGGCAATAACTGAACAAATGTTTGGAGAGGTGATATAGAACTGTTCATGCAAAACACAAAACCTGAACAATATGAAAACAGGAGGAAATGGAAATAGACGGAAGAGAAGCACACAATATCAGAGTGTAAATGTTTGTGTGTAAGAGAGAGAGAGAGAGAGAGAGAGAGAGAGAGAGAGAGAGAGGAGAGAGAGAGAGTTATATTCAGGCGATGAAAAGATAACTCCCTTGGCAAAGATGAAGTTGAAAAGTAATTGTTAGTTTTCTCCCCTGTGACACTGTTCTGAGTTTAGATTGTGCGTGTGAGTGTTTTTGCGCGCGCGTGTGTGGAGAGAAATTGAAAGAAAGAGAGATGTAAGGGTGTGGCTGTGGTAATTAACATTTTCTTTCTGCTCGTTCTATTTCTTTCCTTCTTTCTTCACGTTTCAAAATGTTAAAGTGAGAGGAAACGAAAGATGTGCTGAGAACATAGACGACAGTAACATGACTGACCTGGTTTATGTGGGCACTGATAGAGAGAAGTCACGGCGAGAATATCAGAGAAACACATTGACGGGGTTGACAGAGAAACACGCTGACAGGGTTGACGGAGAAACATTCTAACAGGATTGACAGATCACCACTCTGACAGGGTTGACAGATCAATACTTTGACAGGGTTGACAGATCCATGGACAGAGATGTTTGACGGATAAACATATGGACAGAAAAGGTTGACGGAGAAACACACGGACAGAGAACGTTGACGGAGAAACACATTAAGAGAGAGAGAGAGAGCGAGAGAGAGAGAGAGAGAGGGCGGATGGGACTGCAGCACAGATTTTTGAAGCCGATGTGATAAAAGTGTTGAAGGACAGCATCCTGGCGTACCAGGGGTAGGTTACTGGGGGCCATTTTTTCCGTCCTTAAGTGAAATTAAAAAGCAGAGGTCTGCAATGCTTCTTTAGCAGACTCCACCCCTCCCCCCCTCCAATGGGGACTATCGCGATCCCTGCTTATTTAGCCAGGCTGGAACTGTTGAGGTTACAACAGAGAGGTGGGACATGGTCTTGGTCGGTTATGGTTCGCTAATCCTGGCCCAAGCGTGTCTGCTATGAGTAGCAGGAGAACGAAGTATATTGTGCGCACGCGCGCGCGCGCACACACACACACACATACCAAAAGATTGACTGTCAGACAAAAAAAAATTGACAGTCAGAGAAAAGACTGACAATCTGCTAATGTATCGCCTGTCATTGACTGACAGACTTATATACTGTTCAAAAAAATAAACGTAACACTACTGTAGTCGTAAGTGACACAACATTTCAAACTTGTATCAAAATTTTATTTTAAGGAATTATGTTTCAATCTTGGCATGAAGAAACTTTAAGAATTTTACAGTGAAATGATGTTCATTAAATCTGGTTTGGACTTTTATTCTTTGCGACTGAGGCCTTAGTTTCAGTAAGGTGTATGGTCTCCTCTGGCCTGTATCAGAGAACGACATCACCTTGACATGGTTCCGATTAGCCGTTGCATCTGTTGTTGTGAGGTTGCTGCCCAGTCTTCCCGCAGTGCAAGAGACAACTGTCGGAGATTGTTTGGCGCCACGTCTCTCTGGCGGACTTGTCTGTTGAGTTCATCCCATAAGTGTTCTATTGGGTTCATATCTGATGACATGGATGGCCACAGAATGGTCTGGACGTTGTTTTCAGCGAGGAACTGGGTGATGAGTTACGCCACGTGGGGTCGAGCGTTATCCTGCCGAAAAATCGACTCTGGTGCAGCCAGAAGTGGAAGGACGTGAGGACGAAGAATTTCAGCGACGTATCGTTGGGCATTCAGGCGTCCTTCAGTTTGCACCAGGTCACTTCTTCCCATGAAGCTGATCGTCCCCCACACCAGTACACCTCCACCACCATGTGGAGGAGCCTCATCCACGCAGTTCTGGGCGTAGCGCTCATGGACTCTGTGGTAAACTCTTCACCGTCTGTAGTGTCGCTGGAGTAGAAAGAATGATTTATCACTAAACCAAACCCTTCTTCAATCATTCGCAACGGTCCATTGACGATGCTGGTTCTCCCACTGCAGTCGGTTCTGGCGATGCCGGTCCGTAAGAATAGGACCTCTAGCCCAATGACCAGCGTCGTGCTGTCTGTTCCTGACCGTTTTATCTGAAATTCTAGGAGCTGCTGTCATTGACTGGAATGTTGAGGACGCAGATGCAAATCGATTCCTGAGGTGACGCAGCCGTATGGAGTTGTGACTATGGGTCTACCATTGCGTGGCCGGTCTGCCACTGAGCCAGTTTCAAGAAATCGTTTAAAAAAGGCGACTAATGGTGCTTCTAACGATATTAAATTGTCTGGCAACTACACTTTGTGACTGTCCAGTCTGTAAACATCCAATGATGATGAGTCGTTGTTCTGTAGTGAGATGAGCCATACTTGCGCATTGAATTTTCAAAATGAACTGATTCGAGGAACGTCGATCTTTTATGGGCATTCAGTAACATGGTCAGTGAGTTTTTTGTTCAGTAAGTTTCACTGGATTCGATGCTTTTCTGTGCGCATGAATCATCTATTCGATACAGTTCAAGTCAGCACGTGAAGCTGATGTCCAAGTGAACGTATCAGGCAATTTGCCCTCGTCTGATCAACAAACTTCAGTTTAAATCGCAACATCGTGTTTGGTGCGTTTCTTATTTTGAACAGTGTAAGTACGATCCATAATGTCCTTCCAGTCCTAGATGGTACATCTCTCACTTGTACAGTAACTGATGACGCAGGTTGATTCCACTTCTTCTTGTACAAGTTTTAACATTAACGTACACGCCTTGTATCTGTACGTTTTATTTTACTTCTACTGCTTTCACCCTAAGCAGAGATGCCGGGTCACATTTTGTCCTCAGATCTTCAAGGGTTAAGAACTGGACACATACTCAGAGTGAAAGTTGTATGATAAAGGGTAGAGCGTCAGACGGGCTGCGTGAACGATTCTTAACCGTTTTGAAATAAAGATCAATCAATCAATTCTACTGACTTCCATCAGGTGAATGTAGAATTGACACAAGCTATAACTGTGTCTTCTTGAATTCACCAGAGCGTATAGAAAGAGCTGACCAAAGCGTGTATAAACAAACAAAGATCATATAATCTAACTGAAAGAGGCAACATTCAAACTGAATGAGATAGCAGACTTAAGATGTAGTTTGGGGGGAGGGGGGTGGGGAGTTGCTCAGGATCCCAGAGGAATTCGCCGTAAGGGGGTGAGAGGAGGGAAGCACCGTAGTAGATGAAAACAGAATGGTCTATCAATAGTTTAAGAAAGGAGATGGGGGAGGTAGTTTTTCATCACGTTACAAAAATTCATTTACCTGGCGGAGGCAACTGAACAGAGATCAAACGGGAAAGAGAAACAATCAATCAATCAAGTGCCAAGTCGCGTGGCTTAGACGATCATTTCTCTCCACAATTTCCTGTCTTTAGACTTGATTATGAGATCCGCCGGTGAATTTCTTCCTAGCCACACTGACAGCCCATCCAGTAACTTCTCTCTCTGTCTTCCTCTGTCTCTTCGTCCCTCAGTTTTTCCAGTTGCCACAATGTGTTCCAATTTTCCTCTTCTCAGAAAATGTCCTACAAATCTCGCTTGTATGTCTCTGATCTTTTGCAGCAATTTCCCTCTTTTAAGACTTCTTCGTTAGTTTTCTTAGCTGTCCATGGTACCTTCAACATCCTTCTTATGAACTACATTTCCATGTCCTCTATTTCTCTCTGTACTCTCTTATTCATGGACTCGATGTAACATTTAAGTACTCAGAATCTTGTTTCCATTGATATGGATCTGTTGCACAAGTTTTTTCTCATTTTCTGGAACGCTGACTTGGCCTGAGCACGTCTGCTTTTTATTTCGTTGTGACATTTCCCATCGGCTGTTATAATTGTTCCTAAGTACTTGAATCTATCAACTTGTTTCAGTTCTGTGCCATCGATGGTAATGCTACGTTTTGGTGGTATTCTTTTCTTTGAGATGACCATCACTTAAGTCTTCTTTTTATTCAGCCCGAGACCTTTACTTTTACTTTCACGAACCACGATATCCAGAGAGCATGTAGCTCACCTTCACTTTTAGCAATCAGAACTGTGTCGTCTGCATATCTTAAGTTGTTAAGGTTGTACCCTCTAATTGATATTCCTGACAAGGTCTCTATATTTCTCATTATGTTTTCGCTGTACAAGGAGAAGATGTCCGGAGATGGAACACATCCTTGTCTCACTCCCAATTTCATGTCTTGGAAAGCTCCTCTTTGGTTCTCAACCTTCATTGCTGCTGATTGCTGCCAGTATATATTTTCTGATGATTTTCAGATCTTTCTCTTCTATGTTAATGTCTTCCAGCATTCTTATAATTTCTGTGTGTCTTACTTTATCGAATGATTTACAGTAGTCTATGAAGCATAAGTATAGGTCCGTCTTTACTTCTGCCAAGCTCTCCTAATCCTTCCAATTCTTCCTTGGTGATTTTATCTAGTCCTGGTGCTTTGTTGTTCTTCATGTGTTTAATGGCTTCTTCCTCTTCTGCTTTTAATATGGGAGGCCCTTCATTATTATTTCGTATATCTATTTCACTTCTATTGTCCTCATAGAGTTCTCTAATGCATTCGCTCCATCGTGCCATTATTGCCCTCCTTTGACTTCAAGCAACCAGTCTGGTAGTATGTCCTTCTGTTTGTTAACTACTTTATTTGTTTGTACATGTCTCTTGTGTTTCCATGATGACGTGTCTCTGTTTCATTACATTTCTTATTTAGCCACTCCTCCTCAGCGTTATTGCGTGTGTGTCTTATTTCTTTATTTATTTTGTCATTTTCATCTTTATCTTCCTTAAGACTTTTTCTCCGATCCATTAGTTGCAAAATTTCTTCTGTCCTCCAGCCCCGTTTAGCGTGTCCAGAGAGTGTGGAAGAGAAACAGGTCTTTAAAAAATAAACCATGCTCAAGGGGGTTGCGCCGGGTAGAAAGGCGCAGATATCACAGCCCATCGGGGAAACCGTGATACACTGCAGTCAAAGCCCATTTGGAGGGCGAAAGTAGAAGAAGAACATACATGAAAACACAAGCATGAGTTTAAAAATTAGGCCGATATAAACGAAAATATACGAGTATGTTAGGGTTAAATATTGGTTGTATCAAGAATATGTTCCAGGTGAACATATGAGACTCACTTGATATTAGAATTAGTAATTTGATGTGAAACGCTTATCGATTTAGTGTGTATTCAGTTTAACAAATCTAATGCTGAAAATAATAACTCATCTATGTGTGGTATTCACACTAAAAGAAAGACAAGCAATATAGTAAGAATTAGACACAGTGGCGTGACAGCCAAAGAATGGTGCACTCTCCATGTAGTTTGTGAGCACTCTCCATGTAGTTTGTGAGCACTCTCCATGTAGTTTGTGAGCACTCTCCATGTAGTTTGTGAGCACTCTCCATGTAGTTTGTGAAAGAAAGGTTAAAAATAAAACAATGGATTTTTACATCAGCTTGTGGTCAAGGGACGAAAGACAGAGAGAGAGAGAGAGAGACAGAGAGAGAGAGAGAGAGAGAGAGATGGACTGTGGTTGGCGTGGCAGACATTTATTTTGCTTGAAGTTGGCCAGTGTAACGGAGAGTTATTGGATATTTTTGGCCAAAAATAACCCATAATCGTCCGTAACATTGGCCAGCGTGGCCCAAACAGCTCCGTCCATCTCTTTCTCTTGTGTCCCTTGGCCAGATTCTGACGTCAGATTCTCTCTGTTATCTTTAACCTTTTCCCACAAACTACATGAAGAGTGCACAGAGTTCTATGTCAGTGTTAAAAATAGACAATCATGACCGCCAACGCATCGCTGCACCTAACAGATGAATGAACGAATGTGCTATACTTGATTCTACACATTTCAAAGATTCCTTTTTTATGCTGGGGTTTTGGGTTGAGAATCGAGTAACTCCTGTTCTTTGTCCCTATGGAAAGGTCATGTTTCAGATTAAATCTTGGCCACGGATCTCATCTATAACAGATTCTGATCTTCTGCAAACATCCCTGGCGCCCCCTCCCCCCTCAATCTTGCTCACTGCTTCATCCAAACATGGGACCTCGCTTATCTGTTGTCTATGGGTAAATAATGATTGTCGGCGTTGATCACCCGGGCATTGATTCCAGAACATCACGTGGGATTTCGCGCTCTTTGGCTCCGGAAGTAGCTTGTGATTGCAGACGATAGCTTTTGTGTCATGTGACTTTTGATCGAATGCCAGGGTGAAGGTCGGAAAGGGAGGGAACAGAATCGTCTGTGGGAATAGATAAACGAGACGCCCCGTGATTGATTTGTTTGAGGTGATAATAATTTTTGCCAGTCTGATAGTAATTTTCTCGGTGACAATTCACCAGTAATTCACTAGTCACCTTCAAAATGGAATTTAACTAATTAAGCCGGCTGGGTCGTGTAGAAATAATGCAAGAAAGTTGTCAGACTGAAATCATATATTTATATATCCAAGGGGTGAAAGGGGAAAGGGCAAGACAAAGGAGAAGGCCGGAGCAAAAATGAAGAGATAATGTGGACGAAAAAAACTTAAGAGAATACTCAAAGTAAAGAACTGGACAGAAAAAGCCAAGAACAGAGAGGGATGGAGACAGAATCTAACTGCAGGAATGAGCCTTAGTGGTTTCAGCCACTAGCGAGAGAGAGAGAGAGAGAGAAAGAGAGAGAATGAGAGAAAAAAAGAAAGAAAGAAAAAGAGGGAGACTGAGAAAGATAGAAAGAAAGAAAGAAAGGAAGACACAAAAAGGTTCAAAGATAAAAAAAAAAGAGAGAGAGAAACAAATGTAAAAATTTAGAATATCTGATATTAATTTAATCATTCTGAAATTAATTTTGTCCCATTGAAATTAATGCTTTTTATCTGTCTTATACCAATTTGTTCAGTCCAAGACAGCCATCTTTTTAATATATCAGTTGGTGTGACAAGAATAACCTGTCGCAGATCTCTAGTTGGTGTGACAAGAATAACCTGTCGCAGATCTCCAGCTGGTGTGACAAGAATAACCTGTCTTATATCACTAGCTGGTGTGATAAGAATAACCTGTCTTAGATCTCTAGCTGGTGTGACAAGAATAACCTGTCTTATATCTCCAGCTGGTGTGACAAGAATAACCTGTTTTAGATCTCTAGCTGGTGTGACAAGAATAACCTGTCTTATATCTCCAGCTGGTGTGACAAGAATAACCTGTTTTAGATCTCTAGCTGGTGTGACAAGAATAACCTGTCTTATATCTCTAGCTGGTGTGACAAGAATAACCTGTCTTATATCTCTAGCTGGTGTGACAAGAATAACCTGTCTTAGATCTCTAGCTGGTGTGACAAGAATAACCTGTCTTATATCTCTAGCTGGTGTGACAAGAATAACCTGTCTTAGATCTCTAGCTGGTGTGGTATGTAGCTTAAGGTCTATCCACAAGCCGGGGAGTTAAAAACTTCAAGGTCTGTCCACGTGCTGAGGAGTTACCAAGTTCAAGGTCTATCCACGAGCTGAGGAGTTACGAAGCTCAAGGTCTATCCACGTGCTGAGGAGTTACCAAGTTCAAGGTCTATCCATATGCTGAGGAGTTACCAAGCTCAAGGTCTATCCACGAAATGAGGAGTTATCAAGCTCTAGGTGTATCCACGTGCAGAGGAGTTACCAAGCTCAAGTTGTATCCACTTGCTGAGGAGCTGGATGGCTAAGGTTTAGACAGTCGTTCACGACGAAGTAGGCTTTGGACCGTGCGACCGAGAAAATGAACGTGGGTCCAGACACCCTCACCAGTCTGTCAGCGTTCAGCGGCGAAGTCGACGCCAGACATAACGACACGAAGGTGACATGTCACAGATACCAGACATAACGACACGAAGGTGACACGTCACAGATACCAGACATAACGACACGAAGGTGACACGTCACAGACACCAGACATAACGACACGAAGGTGACACGTCACAGACCCCAGACATAACGACAAGAGGTGACATGGTACAGACTCCAGATATAGCGACAAGAAGTGACACGTCACAGGCACCAGACATAACGACAAGAAGTGATACGTCACAGGCGCCAGACATAACGACAAGAAGTGACACGTCACAGACGCCAGACATAACGACAAGAAGTGACACGTCACAGGCGCCAGACATAACGACAAGAAGTGACACGTCACAGACGCCAGACATAACTACAAAAAGGTTTCTACAACAGGCGGCACCTCGGACAGACCACTCTCGTACGAGAAAACTTGGCAGCGTGTGAGGTTGACATGTCTAAGTTGGACAGTGACGTCCTGCATGTGCACGCTGTCAGAGATCAGACCCCTGCCCCGCTCGTGATCGAGAATGTGAGTGCCTGTAACGGAAAGGTTGACGTGCAGAGGTGGCTCTGTCTGTCTGCACTGGAGGAGAATAACATAATTTTCTGAGGGGACTTTAATGCAAGAGGCAAATAGTGGGGCAATGTCATCACCAACAGAGGGAAGACCTGGACGACGCGCTGGTGTCTGCTAGTCTAGTGTGTTTGGCTGACGGAAAGGTGACCAGAATGGCCAATGTGGTGACTCTGACAATGTCATTGACTCTGGGCCTGGCGTCAACCAGCCTTGCACCTGTATGTAGGCGGAGTACCCTGGGACACCATGGCAGTGATCACGTTCCTTGCGTCATCCTGGTCGAGAAGAACAGGAATAGAAGCCAGAAAGACAAGATAAGCACCTTCTAGTAGGACAACACAGGACAAGATAAACACCTTCTAGTAGGACAACACAGGGCAAGATAAACACCTTCTAGTAGGACAACACAGGGCAAGATAAACACCTTCTAGTAGGACAACACAGGGCAAGATAAACACCTTCTAGTAGGACAACACAGGGCAAGATAAACACCTTCCAGTAGGACAACACAGGGCAAGATAAACACCTTCTAGTAGGACAACACAGGGCAAGATAAGCACCTTCTAGTAGGACAACACAGGGCAAGATAAGCACCTTCTAGTAGGACAACACAGGGCAAGATAAGCACCTTCTAGTAGGACAACATAGGGCAAGATAAACACCTTCTAGTAGGACAACACAGGGCAAGATAAGCACCTTCTAGTAGGACAACACAGGGCAAGATAAGCACCTTCTAGTAGGACAACACAGGGCAAGATAAGCACCTTCTAGTAGGACAACACAGGGCAAGATAAGCACCTTCTAGTAGGACAACACAGGGCAAGATAAGCACCTTCTAGTAGGACAACACAGGGCAAGATAAGCACCTTCTAGTAGGACAACACAGGGCAAGATAAACACCTTCTAGTAGGACAACACAGGGCAAGATAAGCACCTTCTAGTAGGACAACACAGGGCAAGATAAGCACCTTCTAGTAGGACAACACAGGGCAAGATAAACACCTTCTAGTAGGACAACACAGGGCAAGATAAGCACCTTCTAGTAGGACAACACAGGGCAAGATAAACACCTTCTAGTAGGACAACACAGGGCAAGATAAGCACCTTCTAGTAAGACAACACAGGGCAAGATAAACACCTTCTAGTAGGACAACACAGGGCAAAATAAACACCTTCTAGTAGGACAACACAGGGCAAGATAAACACCTTCTAGTAGGACAACACAGGGCAAGATAAACACCTTCTAGTAGGACAACACAGGGCAAGATAAGCACCTTCTAGTAGGACAACACAGGGCAAGATAAACACCTTCTAGTAGGACAACACAGGGCAAGATAAACACCTTCTAGTAGGACAACACAGGGCAAGATAAGCATCTTCTAGTAGGACAACACAGGGGAAGATAAGCACCTTCTAGTAGGACAATACATCGCAAGATAAGCACCTTCTAATAGGACAACACATCGCAAGATAAGCACCTTCTAATAGGACAACACATCGCAAGATAAGCACCTTCTAATAGGACAACACATGGCAAGATAAGCACCTTCTAATAGGACAACACATCGCAAGATAAGCACCTTCTAATAGGACAACACATCGCAAGATAAGCACCTTCTAATAGGACAACATATGGCAAGATAAGCACCTTCTAATAGGACAACACATGGCAAGATAAGCACCTTCTAATAGGACAACACATGGCAAGATAAGCACTTTCAAATACGACAACACAGGGCAAGATGCCATCAGCAAAATCAGGTGCAGCAAACAGAGTGCCCCATGTAGGAGACAGAAGAGATGGACACAGTCGCCATGGTGGAATGAAGAGGGTGAGAAAGCATGGCTGGACAAGAGACATGCTGTCAGAGGATGGCTTGACAAGAGATGTGCTGTCAGAAGATGGCTGGACAAGAGACATGCTGTCAGAGGATGGCTTGACAAGAGACAGGCTGTCAGAGGATGGCTGGACAAGAGACAGGCTGTCAGAGGATGGCTGGACAAGAGACATGCTGTCAGAGGATGGCTGGACAAGAGACATGCTGTCAGAGGATGGCTGGACAAGAGACAGGCTGTCAGAGGATGGCTGGACAAGAGACAGGCTGTCAGAGGATGGCTGGACAAGAGACAGGCTGTCAGAGGATGGCTGGATAAGAGACATGCTGTCAGAAGATGGCAGAAAGCCAGAAAAACTGGCAGCCCACAGAGCTCTTGAGGTGCTTATCTTGCCCTGTGTTGTCATACTAGAAGGTGCTTATCTTGCCCTGTGTTGTCCTACTAGAAGGTGCTTATCTTGCCCTGTGTTGTCCTACTAGAAGGTGCTTATCTTGCCCTGTGTTGTCCTACTAGAAGGTGCTTATCTTGCCCTGTGTTGTCCTACTAGAAGGTGCTTATCTTGCCCTGTGTTGTCCTACTAGAAGGTGCTTATCTTGCCCTGTGTGTCCTACTAGAAGGTGCTTATCTTGCCCTGTGTTGTCCTACTAGAAGGTGCTTATCTTGCCCTGTGTTGTCCTACTAGAAGGTGCTTATCTTGCCCTGTGTTGTCCTACTAGAAGGTGCTTATCTTGCCCTATGTTGTCCTACTAGAAGGTGCTTATCTTGTCCTGTGTTGTTCTACTAGAAGGTGCTTATCTTGCCCTGTGTTGTCCTACTAGAAGGTGCTTATCTTGCCCTGTGTTGTCCTACTAGAAGGTGCTTATCTTGCCCTGTGTTGTCCTACTAGAAGGTGCTTATCTTGCCCTATGTTGTCCTACTAGAAGGTGTTTATCTTGCCCTGTGTTGTCCTACTAGAAGGTGCTTATCTTGTCTTTCTGGCTTCTATTCCTGTTCTTCTCGACCAGGATGACGCAAGGAACGTGATCACTGCCATGGTGTCCCAGGGTACTCCGCCTGCATACAGGTGCAAGGCTGGTTGACGCCAGGCCCAGAGTCAATGACACTGTCAGAGTCACCACATTGGCCATTCTGGTCACCTTTCCGTCAGCCAAACACACTAGACTAGCAGACACCAGCGCGTCGTCCAGGTCTTCCCTCTGTTGGTGATGACATTGCCCCACTATTTGCCTCTTGCATTAAAGTCCCCTCAGAAAATTATGTTATTCTCCTCCAGTGCAGACAGACAGAGCCACCTCTGCACGTCAACCTTTCCGTTACAGGCACGCACATTCTCGATCACGAGCGGGGCAGGGGTCTGATCTCTGACATCGTGCACATGCAGGACGTCACTGTCCAACTTAGACATGTCAACCTCACACGCTGCCAAGTTTTCTCGTACGAGAATGGTCTGCCCGAGTTGCCGCCTTTTGTAGAAACCTTTTGTAGTTATGTCTGGCGTCTGTGACGTGTCACTTCTTGTCGTTATATCTGGCGTCTGTGACGTGTCACTTCTTGTCGCTGTGTCAGGTGTCTGTGACGTGTCACTTCTTGTCGCTATGTCTGGGGTCTGTGCCATGTCAACTTCTTGTCGCTATGTCTGGAGTCTGTACCATGTCACCTCTTATGTCTGGGGTCTGTGCCATGTCACCTCTTATGTCTGGGGTCTGTGCCATGTCACCTTTTTGTCGTTATGTCTGGAGTCTGTGCTATGTTACCTTCTTGTCGTTATGTCTGGTGTCTGTGCTATGTCACCTTCTTGTCGCTATGTCTGGAGTCTGTGCCATGTCACCTCTTGTCGTTATGTCTGTGGTCTGTGTCGTATCACTTTCTTGTCATTTTGTTTGGTATCTGTGACGTGTCACCTTCGTGTCGTTATGTCTGGTGTCTGTGACGTGTCACCTTCTTGTCGTTATGTCTGAAGTCTGTGCCGTATCACTTTCCTGTCGTTATGTCTGGTGCCTGTGACGTGTCACCTTCGTGTCGTTATGTCTGGTGCCTGTGACGTGTCACCTTCGTGTCGTTATGTCTGGTATCTGTGACGTGTCACCTTCGTGTCGTTATGTCTGGTATCTGTGACGTGTCACCTTCGTTTCGTTATGTCTGGTATCTGTGACGTGTCACCTTCGTTTCGTTATGTCTGGTATCTGTGACGTGTCACCTTCGTTTCGTTATGTCTGGTATCTGTGACGTGTCACCTTCGTTTCGTTATGTCTGGTATCTGTGACGTGTCACCTTCGTTTCGTTATGTCTGGTATCTGTGACATGTCACCTTCGTTTCGTTATGTCTGGTATCTGTGACATGTCACCTTCGTTTCGTTATGTCTGGTATCTGTGACGTGTCACCTTCGTTTCGTTATGTCTGGTATCTGTGACGTGTCACCTTCGTTTCGTTATGTCTGGTATCTGTGACGTGTCACCTTCGTTTCGTTATGTCTGGTGTCTGTGACGTGTCACCTTCGTTTCGTTATGTCTGGTATCTGTGACATGTCACCTTCGTTTCGTTATGTCTGGTATCTGTGACATGTCACCTTCGTTTCGTTATGTCTGGTATCTGTGACATGTCACCTTCGTTTCGTTATGTCTGGTATCTGTGACGTGTCACCTTCGTTTCGTTATGTCTGGTATCTGTGACGTGTCACCTTCGTTTCGTTATGTCTGGTATCTGTGACATGTCACCTTCGTGTCGTTATGTCTGGTATCTGTGACGTGTCACCTTCGTTTCGTATGTCTGGCGTCGACTTCGCCGCTGAACGTTGACAGACTGGTGAGGGTGTTTGGATCCACGTTCACTTTCTCGGTCGCACGGTCCAAATCCTACTTCGATGTGAACGACTGTCTAAACCTTAGCCATCCAGCTCCTCAGCACGTGGATACACCTTGAGCTTGGTAACTCCTCAGTTCGTGGATACACCTTGAGCTTGGTAACTCCTCAGTTCGTGGATACACCTTGAGCTTGGTAACTCCTCAGTTCGTGGACACACCTTGAGCTTGGTAACTCCTCAGTTCGTGGATACACCTTGAGCTTGGTAACTCCTCAGTTCGTGGATACACCTTGAGCTTGGTAACTCCTCAGTTCGTGGATACACCTTGAGCTTGGTAACTCCTCAGTTCGTGGATACACCTTGAGCTTGGTAACTCCTCAGTTCGTGGATACACCTTGAGCTTGACAACTCCTCAGCACGTGGATACACCTTGAGCTTGGTAACTCCTCAGTTCGTGGATACACCTTGAGCTTGACAACTCCTCAGCACGTGGATACACCTTGAGCTTGGTAACTCCTCAGTTCGTGGATACACCTTGAGCTTGGTAACTCCTCAGTTCGTGGATACACCTTGAGCTTGGTAACTCCTCAGTTCGTGGATACACCTTGAGCTTGGTAACTCCTCAGTTCGTGGATACACCATGAACTTGGTAACTCCTCAGTTCGTGGATACACCATGAACTTGGTAACTCCTCAGTTCGTGGATACACCTTGAGCTTGGTAACTCCTCAGTTCGTGGATACACATTGAGCTTGACAACTCCTCAGCACGTGGATACACCATGAACTTGGTAACTCCTCAGTTCGTGGATACACCATGAACTTGGTAACTCCTCAGTTCGTGGATACACCATGAACTTGGTAACTCCTCAGTTCGTGGATACACCATGAACTTGGTAACTCCTCAGCACGTGGATACACCTTGAGCTTGACAACTCCTCAGTTCGTGGATACACCTTGAGCTTGACAACTCCTCAGTTCGTGGATACACCATGAACTTGGTAACTCCTCAGTTCGTGGATACACCATGAACTTGGTAACTCCTCAGCACGTGGATAGACCATGAGCTTGGTAACTCCTCAGTTCGTGGATACACCTTGAGCTTGGTAACTCCTCAGTTCGTGGATACACCATGAACTTGGTAACTCCTCAGTTCGTGGATACACCATGAACTTGGTAACTCCTCAGTTCGTGGATACACCTTGAGCTTGGTAACTCCTCAGTTCGTGGATACACATTGAGCTTGACAACTCCTCAGCACGTGGATACACCATGAACTTGGTAACTCCTCAGTTCGTGGATACACCATGAACTTGGTAACTCCTCAGTTCGTGGATACACCATGAACTTGGTAACTCCTCAGTTCGTGGATACACCATGAACTTGGTAACTCCTCAGCACGTGGATACACCTTGAGCTTGACAACTCCTCAGTTCGTGGATACACCTTGAGCTTGACAACTCCTCAGTTCGTGGATACACCATGAACTTGGTAACTCCTCAGTTCGTGGATACACCATGAACTTGGTAACTCCTCAGCACGTGGATAGACCATGAATCATAGTACCAAGATCTGGAGGGCGCGTGCTTACCTCAAGCTAAGTGCAGACAAAGAGCACCCACTGCACCAAGAACTCAAAAGAAAAGGGAGACAGGCTAACGAGGGGAAAATCATGGATGAGTCGTGCAGACGACGCCATCAAGCAGGTCTGTGAACACAGCAACATCAACCCCGGCAGTCAGAGGACCTTCTCTTGCATTGTCACGCTTGACAAGAGAAGCAGGGAGCAGAATCCACTTGCTGTAAATACGGAGGTCAATGAATCAGTGAAATATCCAATGAGACAGGTGTTGTGATTTAGATGGTCCCGTTGTACGACATCAAAGGAGTGCATGGACATTCTCATCACTTTCGGCAGGGCAGAACAGTCCAGGTAGCCAGTGGTGCCTTCGCTATGACAACAAGCAGTATGACCATGGAAGTGATGGCAGTAACTAAAGCATTCTAGTGGCTGGAGTCACAAGGTTACGCCCATGTCCGCATACTAAGTGATTCAATGAGTATGATCCAGAAGATCGAGGCAGGTTCTGTACGCAGGCAGTCGCTTGAGTCATCAACGACTCGCAGAGTCATCTTCATCTATGTCCCTGAGCACATGGGCATCTATGAAATAAGAGAGCTGATAGACTGGTCAGTTATGCCATTATCGCAGATGGACAACCACTGGATCGATCTGATATTGTAAACGTGCTTAGAGAGATCGGCAGAGTGGAGGACTTTGAGGGCAGTGAATCTACATCGCTGCTCAGAATGAGGAAGCTGGGAATACAGATCAGCATGGTCAGGAACAAGAGGCATACTGGACATGCGAGACAACTGGTCAACTAACACAGGACATGCACTATCAGCCTCGGGGTGGTGGACGGATATGTTGAGGGGGAGGGAGAATCAGAGCATCTATGGACATGTCCGGAGCGCAATGGTGATGACCCAAACCACGGACCATAAACTTATTTCTGTAGATGTGGCACAATAATCTGCAACCGCCAGTTTCTAATAAAAAAACGGGACAATCTGATGGTCCATGTGTTGCTGATGAAGTGAACTAGATCTACTGTTCACATCCAGTTTCCTTTCTCAGTGCTGTCTGTAGTAATTCTGTGTATGTTCACATCCAGTTTCCGTTCTCAGTGCTGTTTATAGTAATTCTGTATAACGATTTTCATTTACTCTGTAACTGACCCAGTGGTTACAATGTTTTATTTTCTCCAACGGTTACACCGTTTTATTCTTCCCAGTGATTACACTGTTTTATTTTTCCCCAGTGGTTACATTGTTTTATTTTCCCCAGTGGTTACACTGCTTTATTCTTCCAAGTGGTTACACTGTTTTATTTTTCCCCAGTGGTTACAATGTTTTATTCTTCCCAGTGGTTACACTGCTTTATTCTTCCAAGTGGTTACACCGTTTTATTCTTCCCAGTGATTACACTGTTTTATTTTTCCCCAGTGGTTACATTGTTTTATTTTCCCCAGTGGTTACACTGCTTTATTCTTCCAAGTGGTTACACTGTTTTATTTTTCCCCAGTGGTTACAATGTTTTATTCTTCCCAGTGATTACACTGCTTTATTCTTCCAAGTGGTTACACTGTTTTATGTTTTATTTCGTTCCCGTCATTAGAAAGGAGGTCGATTTTCCATTTTCTTCAGTCCATAGAAGGAGAACAAAGACACCAGGGACGCCGTTGTAGATCTCTAGAATTAGAACAAAGGCACCAGGGATGCTGTTGTAGAGCTCTAGAATTAGAACAAAGGCACCAGGGATGCCGTTGTAGATCTCTAGAATTAGAACAAAGGCACCAGGGATGCTGTTGTAGAGCTCTAGAATTAGAACAAAGGCACCAGGGACACCGTTGTAGATCTCTAGAATTAGAACAAAGATACCAGGGACACCGTTGTAGATCTCTAGAATTAGAACAAAGATACCAGGGACACCGTTGTAGATCTCTAGAATTAGTTTTGATGTGCCGCCATAGCAGTGGTTCTCAGAACATTTTTTTTTACTTCATGCATTTTTTTTCCAACCATTTGTCAGAATGGCATGCCCCTCATGTGATGTCCTGTAGGTTATCTACAATGTACAGAACTGTAGTGTGTAGAAAGATCCATCTTAAGTCTGTCAATCCCTGGTCATAATTTTTCCCGAAACCATAAAATCTTTTTCCTCGGCTCCCTTCCGCGACTACCCCAGCCGCCCAAATCGAGAAACTCTGCGCTACAGCTTTGTGCATGGCCAGTATCTGACACTTAACACTGAACACAAAATTAGCTAGATTGAGCAGCTACTAGCTTGAGCAGCTACTAGCTTGAGCAGCTACTAGCTTGAGCAGCTACTAGCTTGAGCAGCTACTAGCTTGAGCAGCTACTGAATGGGGGAGAAAAAGCTAAACATCAAGCAAGTTAAGTTAAGCAGCTACTGATTGGGGAAAACTAAAAAAAAAACAAGCTAATTTAAGCAGCTACGGATTGGAAAAAACTAAAAAAAAAAAGCTAATTTAAGCAAATACTGATTAGAATAACTAAAAACAGAAAAACCCACACACACACACACATATCTAAGTTATCAGCTATCGATTGGAAAGCTACAAGGGCTGAATGATAAGTTCGCGGCCTAAGGTACAAATACATGAAAAGCACAATTGATATTAGGTGCATTTATAGATCAGGTTAAACACCAAGTTTCAAGAAATTAACTGCAACCAATTTTTTTTTTTTACAGGCTACTGAAGTGGTAAGGGGTGGCAGAATTTGAGAAAATGGATAACATTTCTCATCAAGCAGTCATTCACTACCTCTGCATCAAGGGCTTATCATCGAAGGAGATCCATGAGGATATGGTAGAGACTCTAGGGGAGAGTGCCCCTTCTTACAGCACAATGAAGAAATGGGCAGCTCAGTTCAAACATGGAAGGGAGAGTCTGGGATATGATTCCCGTCCAGGAAGACCAAGAACGGTAACCACCGATGAAACCACCGGCAGAATCCATGACATTATAATGGAGGATCGACGACTAACTGAGCGGTACATTGCTACTGAGTTGGGCATCTCACAGGAACGTGTTCATGCCATTATTCACAATGATCTTCAAATGACAAAGGTCTCTGCTTATTGGGTCCCGAAACTTCTTGGAGCTGATCACAAACGACAACGTCTCAACATGTCAAGAGACAATCTTGGCCATTTTTCTGCAGATCCTGAAAAGTTTCTTCAACAATTTGTGACTATGGATGAAACTTGGGTTCATCATTTTCAACCAGAACCCTGTTCATTATGGATTCCCACCTCCAAAGAAAAGCAATGGTGGTTCTGTCTGCAGGCAAAGTTATGGTTTCCATCTTTTGAGATTCAGAAGGTGTGCTATTGGTAGACTATCTTCAAAAGGGCAGAACGGTCACCAGTGCCTATTACGCTAATCTTGTGAAACAACTGCGGGTCAAACTGAAGAAAAGCATTATTCCCCAGATTTGGCCCCTTCGGACTATTACCTGTTTACCAAACTCAAACGGAGCTCAGTGGTCGCAAATTTGCTTCAGATGATGACGTCATTCATGCTGTAGACAACTTTCTACTGGCACAAGATGCTGACTTTTACAAAGAAGGGATCCGAATGCTCCAGGATCGCTGGACTAAGTGCACAAACTTGCAAGTGGACTATGTTGAGAAATAACCCCCCCAAAAAGTTGTCCACAAAAAGTCCGTTGTACCTTATGCCGAGAACTTATCAATCACCCCTCGTAAGTTACCAGCTACCGATTGGAAAGCTAAACATAAAAAAACAGCTGCTGATTGGAAAAACTGAAGGTAAAAATAGCTCAATTACTCATGCGCTGAGTAAAAAAAAAAAAAGGCTAACTTTCGCTGAGTGAAAAAAAAAAAAACATTTTTTCCCCGCAACAGACTGCCTTAGAAGGAGAGGCCGCTGTGCACAGCTTGTACCTAGAATTATCACTCCAGGTTTTGGATTTCAGTGAAAACAAACACGAAGATTTCATTAGGACCTTTACCACTCCTCCATTTCTCATATCATATTTTACCACTCTCTCATTTGTTATATCACAAGTGACAAATAAATGGCTGCGTTCAGAACGCGGACCCCCATGTGATGATTAGAACAATTGCTGTAGTCTTTCTTGTGTTCACGAAAGCAGAAATTAATAGGAGTTTAAACAGATCAATATTTTTCGATTACCACCATTAATCGATTGATCGCCGCATATTTGATGAAACTGGAAATACGTGATATTGTGGAGCCAACTGACACGTATGGTTAAAACCGAATGAACTTAAAATCTTGTCATCCTGGATCAGTCACGTGCTAGGAGTAAAAATAGGCACACCAGTTAAGCACACAAAAGTCTGCCATATTAATCTATAACAAGTGCAAAAACTGGCCCTTGTCGCTTTAAAAAAAAATGATTTCAAAGATTTCCCTAATGTTTATGACGACGAAGCGCAGCGCAGGGCCCAGACTGAGACAGCAGTGGGTGGCGGTGAGTCTTATCAATATCACAGTATGTAGTTAAATTTAACCGAGGGCCATCTGGCACATACAACCTATACTTCAACACGATTTATGGCTTGCATGCCCCGGCAAAAAATCTGGTATAATAGAAAGGTCTCGGTGCAAAGGAAAGCTTACCCGGCCACTCGAGTGCTTCACCGGTCCCGAGTTTCCTCATGTATGGTTTGTTTAACTTATACCGCATTACCTGAACATTAAAGAGATGAACTTTAGGAGGGGCTGCCACAGGTAACTTCATTTTTTTACACTTACTAAGAATCAACCAGGATGCGGTATGTGGATGTGTTAAGAACGGGTATTTGTGAGTTTACAGAAGAAGACAAAGATGGCCGTGTGCTGTTAGAGCGATGGCGCAGTTTCTGACTCTGTGGGCCAGACCTTACTATCCTGGGGCTTCACGTATCAAGCAGCCTGGTGTGGTCCTTTAGCTTGGATAACGAGGCTGGATATGCTGTGACTCCAATGGTCGCAGAATTTGTTATAAATTTGCATCTCTTTATAGTATTCAAGCAAAATCGTAGAACCGGTCCCTAATATCTTACTGGCCACAGTGAGCGACATTCGGTAGCCACAGTGAGCAACATCTGGTAGCCATAAATAGCGACATCCGGTAGCCACAATGAGCGACATTCGGTAGCCACAATGAGCGACATTCGGTAGCCACAATGAGCAACACTTGGTAGCCACAATGAGCGATATCCGGTAGCCACAATGAGCGATATCCGGTAGCCACAATGAGCAACACTTGGTAACCGCAATTAGCAACACTTGGTAGCCACAATGAACAGCACTTGGTAGCCACAATGAGCAACATCTGGTAGCCACAATGAGCAACATCGGAGACGCATTCTCTGAGACGACCTAAACAAGACCACAATCTCACGGACACACTTCTGTTTTTTTGAGAACGCCACAAAGAGCAGTTTAGTTTTACTCATGTCTCCTCTGAGATTTGGGGCCAATGTTGTGGAGAAATTTGCCTCCATTTTAATTTTTCTGTCACTCCATCCCCCGATTAAAGGAAGCATCAAGGCAACTTTTTTTGTCTTGTCCGTCGGGGTTCTCCCAAAGGAATGATTGAGCACGTGCAAAAATATTTTTGCAAGAGAGATAATTTATGTAATACGACAATTTATGAGAAGATTAATGTAAAAAAAGATTGTGAATGAGAGCGAAAGAACTGACGACAATTGACGTTTATGAGCGTTGCAAAAAAAAATAAACAAGTATATATCGGAGCAACGCTACACTTACAGGGAACATTCATCATCATCATCATCATCATCATCATCATCATCATGAGACCAACAGGAGAGCTGTTAAAGAGGCAATGTTCCGCAAGGGACATGCAAATGACTGACTGTATGTCATTTAATTTTGTTGCAGGCACGATTCGGCCAACAGTCAGTATTTATATATTCCAAAAGATTCACCTCCACCAACCACCACCACCACCACCTTCATCTTCGTCATCATCACCACCAGCATCATCATCATCGTCATCATCACCACAACCATCATCATCATCATCATCATCATCTTCGTCGTCATCATCGTCATCAACATCGTCATCATCATCATCATCACCACCTTCATCGTCGTCATCATCATCACAACCACCACTACCTTCATCTTCGTCATCATCACCACCAGCTTCATCACCATCGTTATCATCATCACCACCACCACCATCACCACCACCACCACTACCTTCATCTTCGTCATCATCACCACCAGCTTCATCTCATCGTCATCATCACCACAACCACCATCATCATCATCATCACTACCACCACCACCGCCTTCATCGTCGTCATCATCACCATCACCATCATCACCACCGTAACTACCACCATCACTGACGCACGTGAGTTCAGTTTTCACTGAAACATCTTTCATGTTTTCATGATTTCAGGAGACATCATCTGGATGTGTTGGACATGTACGAACATTTTCTACACGATGTTGACTCCTACAAATAGCTTGCACATGTTTATATCTGGAGCTAACATCTTCCATGTGCTCACCATTCGTTGCAACATATTCCACATGTTTACAACGGAAACAAACAGACTGCGCATATTTATGACACAAACAAGCATGTTTATGGCTGGATCAAACGCATTCCACATGTTTATGACTGGATCAAACACATTTCACATGTTTGTAATGAGAGCTAACATGTTTATGACTGGATCAAACACATTTCACATGTTTGTAATGAGAGCTAACATGTTTATGACTGGATCAAACACATTTCACATGTTTGTAATGAGAGCTAACATGTTTATGACTGGATCAAACGCATTCCACATGTTTGTAATGAGAGCTAACATGTTTATGACTGGATCAAACACATTCCACATGTTTGTAATGAGAGCTAACATGTTTATGACTGGATCAAACACATTCCACATGTTTATGATTAGAGCTAACATGTTTATTACTGGATCAAATATATTCCACATGTTTATGATTAGAGCTAATATTGCTGGATCAAACACATTTCCACATGTTTATGATTAGAGCTGACATGTTTATTGCTGTACCAAACATATTCCAAACGTTTATGATTAAAACTAACATGTTTAATGCTGGATCAAAAACATTCCACGTGTTTATGATTAAAGCTGACATGTTTATGCCTGGATCAAACGTATGCCAAATGTTTATGATTGGAGCTAACATGTTTATGACTGGATTAAACACATTCCAGATGTTTATGATTGGAGCTGACATGTTTATGACTGGATCAAACACTTTCCAGATGTTTACGATTGGAGCTAAAACATTCTACATTTTTGTTCAGATTATCCAGGCTAGACTTATTAACTGGGGTTATAAAAGAAAAGGTAGATAAGGGTCTTGGTAGGCGAGTGTTCACTAACACGGAGGCAACCGTGTCAACGATGGGTGGCGACAGATAGAGACAGACAGACAGACAGATAAAATTTACTGTAAGAGAAATGACTGGCAGTTTGCGAAAGTATTTGCTGTCACTTTATGACTGGAGGGAACATCATGAAAAAACTTACTCATTATGAGAGATGATAAAAAAGTACCAGATGATGTCCTATCTAACTTCACAAAACCCAGCAAGAACAGAAGAGAAAGGAAAAGGAGGAAATGGCAAAAAAAAAAAAAAAAACGCTTTGGGATGTAAGGAATGCAACCATTATTTCGGCAAAATGTCTTATTCAGGATCAATAGAAAATGTGATATAGTAAGAAAATATATGAAAAAGAAAATGAGTGATAAAACTAAGATGCGGACATGTTTTATTAAATTCTTAAAGGGAACGGAAGATGAACGCGCCCAA
Source organism: Achatina immaculata (assembly GCA_009760885.1). Classification (NCBI taxonomy): domain Eukaryota; kingdom Metazoa; phylum Mollusca; class Gastropoda; order Stylommatophora; family Achatinidae; genus Lissachatina; species Lissachatina immaculata. Next base: position 53,081,111 of record CM019692.1, read on the forward strand.
GAGAGGCGGGGATGTAATAGGGATCGAAAACGCAGAAATGTGAAAGGGGAGTTTGTTGTACCTGTGGCAGCGGACGGGGAGATTATACATCAAGCCAAACACTCCAACAATGGGCTTATAGATCAAGCCAAACACTCCAACAATGGGCACGAGATCGTGTGAGCAGTTACTCCGAGCATTGGCGAGTTTCACGAGCGCTTGAATTGCTGAAGCCGGTAATGGCTAAGAATATTGCACCAGAGATAAGAGCCAACTGATGGCTCCCACCAGACCAGTCGTGGCCCCGGGCCGCAGGAGTAGATAAATTTCTCACGGCCTGTCAGAACAATTCCTCACACAGACTAAGGGGAAGTAAGCCGTTTTGGTGGAAGTTAAGTGCCCTTTGATTTCCTTACATTTCCAAATGTACTCTGTCAATTCCTATGTTTTTGTGTGTACACTTTCATTTCACAAAACACACACGCGTACACTTTCATCTCACAGAACACGCACGCGTACACTTTCATCTCACAGAACACGCACGTGTACACTTTCATTTCACAAAACACACACGCGTACACTTTCATCTCACAGAACACGCACGCGTACACTTTCATCTCACAGAACACACACGCGTACACTTTCATCTCACAGAACACGCACGCGTACACTTTCATCTCACAGAACACGCACGCGTACACTTTCATCTCACAGTACACGCACGTGTACATTTTCATCTCACAGTACACGCATGCATACACTTTCACCTCACCGTACACGCACACTTACACTTTCATCTCACAGTACACGCACGCGTACACTTTCATCTCACAATACACGCACGCTTACACTTTCATCTCACAGTACACGCATGCGTACATTTTCATCTCACAGTACACGCATGCGTACATTTTCATCTCACAGTACACGCATGCGTACATTTTCATCTCACAGTACACGCATGCGTACATTTTCATCTCACAGTACACGCATGCGTACATTTTCATCTCACAGTACACGCACGCGTACACTTTCATCTCACAGAACACGCACGCGTACACTTTCATCTCACAGTACATGCACGCATAGACTTCCATGTTCACAAACTTACATCACATTATCAACGTTCGTTATTGCCAGCAACGGTGTCATCTTTGTGAGCAGAAGCACTGGAAAGGAATTAATGGAGATGTACCGAATAATAGGTTCAAACTTGTATTCGGTTGAATAACTGTGAAATTGATATACTCGTGATGGAAAGAAGATTGCTCAACGTTGTTGTCAAATTAAGAAATATTTCTGGCATATTAGATTTAACCGGAAATGTAAATGCCAAATTAGTCATTTTTAACTGTTATCTTATGTCTCAGTAGATCTATCTATCTATATCTATATCTATCTATCTATCTATCTATCTATCTATCTATCTATCTATCTATCTATCTATCTATCTATCTATCTATCTATCTATCTATCTATCTATCTATCTATCTATCTATCTATCTATCTATCTATCTATCTATCTGTCTGTCTGTCTGTCTATCTGTCTATCTATCTATCTGCTCTGTCTGTCTGTCTGTCTGTCCGCCCGTCCGCCAATCCATCCGTCCATCCATCCATCCATCCATCCATCCATCCATCCATCCATCCATCCATCCATCCATCCATCCATGCTCTTGCAATGCTCCGCCTTAGTTGTGATCATTGTTTATGTATAACACTAAACAAAGGTAACGTTAAAAACACTGTCTTCTTTCTAAACCCAGGTTTGATCTGTAAGCCTTGCATACTCTGCAGTACAGCTCTGGAACACCCTCCCCTACCATTTATAACCCATTAGCAATACTTCGTCCTTTAACCCAAACCTTTCTCAACATTTACTTGCTCCTAACTATATGCCTCCATAGAATAACCAGTAGTCTCTTAACCCATGACTCGCCAACCATCAAGTTCTGAAAGTAACTTGTTAGATCTTGTTAAAAATGATTTTAATGAATGTTAAAGAATATATACTGGAAGAACTGCACTGAAAATATATTTACGTTTATGTAAAGGTATGTCTCCGTGTGTACGCGAGCTAGTTTATTAGATTAATTACTTCTTTTCTTATACTGTCAATGTAATGGTTTAATTTTGCACTCTTTTGATGTTTTTGTCCTCATGTACTTTGTATATGTGTGTTAAATCTAGTGTATGGGAAGAATGAAAGATGGAGTGATGAAAGGCAGAATGTAAGACGAGCCTACGTGCCCAATTCTTTACCTTTTAGAAATATAAATTATTCAGTCATTCAGTCTGTCTGTCATTCAGTCTGTCTGTCAATCTGTCAGTATATATATATATATATATATATAATATATATATATATATATATATATATATATATATATAATGTGAGTGTTTGTTTTATGTGTGTTTTTTAACATTGTTTTGACATTCACCCTTTTAGAGAGTAGACCTGTTTCAATACAAATAGAATTGGTATTCAACCGTTCATGAAATAGCAATAAATGTATTCGGCTGAATATTTAAAATTCGGTATTCGTTTGATCTGTAACATTGCCAGGAGAGACTGATTTGGAAGAAGTGGAAGGATGAACTTGTCTGTATCTCTGACTGACAGATTTGATGGTCAGTACGTTGAACCAAGGGTCTTTCTTGTTGTTTAATGTCAGACCAAAAGTACCTGAACAGCCCACTCCTCATCCGATTAGGATCGCAGTCAGAAGAACCGGCGAGAAGAGTTGCTAGGGGCTCGTGGCCGAGTCAGTCTACACCCGCTAAGCCGAGGGGAAAGGCAGGGCAAACTATGTGAAAGTAAACAAGTGTTTCGTAAGAAACTTTCTCAGCCAAATCGCCATTGTAGATTCGACTCTCACAGTGCTGTGTGTGGATTTCGTGTGATCATACTGAATGTGACAGATTTAGGTCTTTCTTGTTAAAGTTTGTATCGGAGGAATATAAAAAAATATCACGTGATTCTTAATCCATCGTGAAAGCCCTACCACTTGTTTTATCAAGGAAAGGCCGAATGAGTGAAACAGAGGTCCTGTGGGTAGATGCCAAAGCCAGCAACATCAGCACAGGAAGCTGTGGACTGACCAGAACACCGAGTCTTCTGATGATCAGATGCCGCACGAACGAAACACCATCTTCAGACCACGTAAGGGACCACTGCCGACTGCGAGAGCGTTTGTGTCGCAGCGACCTGTCACACAACCCGAGCTGTATATGCGAGGCAGGTCTTCACACTTCGCAGCACCAAGGAGCCCGACTCCAACTCTGGCCATAGGAGGTGGGGTGGGGGGGGGAGCACTCTGGAAGATGAACTCTGGGGTCAAGGGCATGAACTCCAAAAGACGACATACTTTCCAGACAACAAATACGGACATGTTAGGGTTGTATACACGTAGTATAGATATGAGCAATAAATTTAATTATATCTAAATATAATAAATAATAAATATAAATATGAGATCTTATAAACAATAATTCCGTCAGGGGCGCTGCAGAAATTTACTATGGGAATTATTTTATACATCTGCGGAGACAAAAATAGACAGGGAAACAATGCGTCTGTCTACAAATTTCTTCTGCTGTTTTGATGTTGTATGTCTTCTCTGCTGTGCCGAGTTATGTCTTCTCTACTGTGCCGAGTTATGTCTTCTCTACTGTGCCGAGTTATGTCTTCTCTACTGCGCCGAGTTATGTCTTCTCTACTGCGCCGAGTTATGTCTTCTCTACTGTGTCGAGTTATGTCTTCTCTACTGTGCCGAGTTATGTCTTCTCTACTATGCCTAGTTATGTCTTCTCTACTGTGCAGAGTTATGTCTTCTCTACTGTGCCTAGTTATGTCTTCTCTACTGTGCCGAGTTATGTCTTCTCTACTGTGCCGAGTTATGTCTTCTCTACTGTGTCGAGTTATGTCTTCTCTACTGTGCAGAGTTATGTCTTCTCTACTGTGCCTAGTTATGTCTTCTATACTGTGCCTAGTTATGTCTTCTCTACTGTGCCTAGTTATGTCTTCTCTACTGTGCCTAGTTATGTCTTCTCTACTGTGCAGAGTTATGTCTTCTCTACTGTGCCGAGTTATGTCTTCTCTACGTGTCTTTCATGTGGATTTGAGCGGTAAGGTCATTCTTATGTCTTCTCTACTGTGCCGAGTTATGTCTTCTCTACGTGTCTTTCATGTGGATTTGAACGGTAAGGTCATTCGTTGTTTGTTGCGATGAATATCTTTTCACATATCTTTCATATTATGTTGAGTAGCGTTTCTCTCTATACATCTTTCATGTCATGCTGAGTAGCGTTTATTTCTATGAGCCTCTCATGTTATGTTGATTAGGGTGTCTCTCATGTTATGTTGATTAGGGTGTCTCTCTATGCGTCTTTCATGTTATGTTTAGTAGGGTTTCTCTCTATGCGTCTTTCATATTATGTTTAGTAGGGTTTCTCTCTATGCGTCTTTCATGTTATGTTTAGTAGGGTTTCTCTCTATACATCTTTCATATTATGTTGAGTAAAGTTTCTCTCCATACATCTCTCATGTTATCTTGGGTAGTTTTTCTCTCCTTTCATCTTTCATACTATGGTGCATAGTGTTTCTTTCTATACATCTTTCAAGAGGCGTTGTGTTTTTGTGTCTCTGTAAATAAAAGTTCAAATTAAGTGAGAAGTATGGTTCGCATCTACCCTCTCTTCATCCTGTACGTCTTGCTCCACAGAAAGCTGACAGCTCCAGCAGGAAGGTCAAACATTTCAGTACTGTTGCTCAAATAGACTTTTGTATAGTCTGAACCATCGAAACTTGTGAGTATCAAAATTGGCTACAACAGAAAAGTAGGATTTGCTTGGAAAGTTTCTACAAGGACTTGAGGTACCAGAAAAAGAAAAAAAAAGCGAAAAAAAAATATTGGGAATAGAACCTTGGATTCCAGTAGGATAGGACACCACCTTGGCATGTGAAGACAGTGCTGCAACCACGAAGTACCCCAGGGGAGGTCGAGTGGCTTGGGTGTTTTATCATTCAGTAGCGATGATTCCCAACAGAAATTTTAAACGAAAGACATAGATGTTACCTTCTAAAATGAATGCAGGAAGAGACAGGATCTTTCAGCTTTGGGAGGAGGATAAACAAAGAAAAGAATTAAACTAAAACAGAAGCAGAAAGAATTCATACTTAAACTAAATGATGGGGCGGGATTCGTAATATAAATGCAAAATGGCATAACAATTGTGAAGCATTTGCCACTGGAGAACATCAACAAAATAAAGACAGAAGCTTAGACCACCCTGGAGACCAGAAAGATATGGGGTGAACAAAGATTCAAAAAGACACAGTCAGCTCTCCAAACCAGCCAAAAACAGATAAGAAGATCAGCTAATATACAGACTGACTGGGCAGCTAAACCAATTATCCTTCACTAAGCGATTCCAGCACGCTGCGGTGGTACAACAGATGAAGCAGATGACAAAGTTGCAAAAGCAAACATCAAGAAAGAACGTTTCCTCCAAGATAAGATATCAAGAAAAGAAGCAAAAATTACTGAACAGGAAAAAGTAACTGCGTGGAGACATACAACATACCTCAGATGCCCTAAAGATCACATTATGCAGCTAAACAGAACACAAGAGACCACAGTTTTCTGTCTCCAAACACGATACTAAAGACTACGAGTTAACTTCCACAAACTGAAGGCTTCTCAAAGTTTTTTGTAGTCCCCAGACCCCAGAACACGTCCTGTAAACCTCTGCTTTTTACAGGGACGTAAAGGCCCAAGCTTGGCCCAAGGAAAAGAGCACGGTTGTGAAACTGTGGTGAATGCATGAAGAACTCCTGCTGACGATGAGATTCACGGAGGTGACCTATCTCCAGGTCTAGACTTTGAGAACTTGAGAAAGAACACAGAAGAAGAAGTTATGCAGACCAGTCATTCAGTCAGTCATTTGCGTGTCCTTTGGGGAACTTTGCCTCCCTAACAGCTCTCCTGTAGGCCTCTCGGTTGTAAGCAAGATGCCCTGCTGCAGATGCATCCATTTGCAGATTATCAACGATGTCTTGCAGCGCCTTGGTCTTTCTCTCTTTATTTTCCCCCATTATGTACACTTCCAAGACAATCTTCTCTAAATTCTCATGGCGTTTAATATCTCCAAAATATCTAACCTTTTTCTGTTTAATCCATCATTGATGATCTGCAAATAGACTTATCAGCAGCAAAAACATCTTGCTTACAACCGAGAGGCCTACATGAGAGCTGTTTAGGGAGGCAACGTTCCGCAAGGGACATGCAAATGACTGACTGACTGACTGTTTAATCTTTTTTACTAGCTAAATTTCTTCAGTATTAAGTTCTTGTAGTATGGATATATTTGTTACTTTTTGTGTCCACGATATTTGAAGAACTCTTCTGTAGCATTTACATTCAAAGGCATTTATGTGTTTCTCAGCTGTTTTGTCAAGTGTCCACGTCTCACAGGCATATGTTGCGATGGGAAAGATGCATGCCCTTAAAAATCTTATTTTTGTCGTTCTGTCTGTCCCAGGTTAGAAAAATAGTGAGAATGTAAGAGAATACACCAGAGAAAGGAAACAAAAACGACGACGTAATATGAAGAGAAAAAAGAGAAGAAGAGAGAGGGTTTATTGAATAGAATCGAAGAAGTGAAAGAAAGAATAATAAGAAATGTAAAGAAGCGAGAAGAATAAAAGTAAAAGAAAAGAACCCATGTCTCACACATCCTAATGGCCACGTCAGCCTCCCTCTATTCTTCCCCTTTCATGCTTTATTTGACCCATCTCTCATTCCCGCTAATTTGACCTTTTTTCCCCCTCCTCATGCCTATTTTCCCTGTCTCTCAATCTTGTCTATTTGCCTTCCTGCTACATTTCATCCAAGATCTCTGCAAGAACCTGGTTTTTTAAAAAAAAATTCAGCCATCAACACCACGCGAGAACCCATAGCTCTTGGAGAGAAAACCCGCCCTCACGAGTTTGGAGACTTGCGGGGAACAGTAGTACTCACTCAAAGTTTTAACCCAAAATTCCAGAAGCTGGACACGTCGAGTTTCTCTCACTTCCTGCCGGGGGATTCATAAACTCGTGTCTATGCTGAATAGGCTTTCTTCAGGGAAAGAAGCGAACAAAGCGAAGAAGGTTCTACACTTTTCTAAAGGATTACATTCTCTGCAGCACTCAAACTCCTGTAAGTATTCATAGTCTGTTAGCAAAATAATGTAGTCTTCTAGTAAACCTCACAGGATTATAGTTGAGAAGTATATGATATGTCTTTGAACTATTCAATCTAATACAGCAGGATCTATAACCACTAGTACGTGAACTATATGTGGTTTTTGGACTATTTACTTAGACTCTATGTTAAGAAACATTTTTGATTTTGTGATTTCGAATCTGGACCCGAGTCTCTGAGTTGTTTGCTCTTGTTGTGTTGAATTTAGACGCAGGTGTCTATTTGTTCGTGTCCCTTAGAATTTGGACGCCAGTTTGTGAACTGTTTGGTCTAGTATTTTATAATCCAGGCCCGTGTATGTGGTTCATTTTTTTTTTTGGGGGGGGGGGTTTGCAGTTCAAAATTTAGACGCAAGTCTGTTAACTATATGATCAATAGGCTTGAACAAGAATTTAGACTTAGGTCTAACTGATCTTAAAAACAGAGTCTAGACTGTGAACTAAGCTGTCTGTGAAATATACGATCCAGTAATACACTGGTATATATATATATATATATATATATATATATATATATGTGTGTGTGTGTGTGTGCAGGAAACTCTCTACTGTAGAAGAGAGTGGAACAACAACACAGCTCCCTAGATCATCAGATGAAGTTACCCCCCCCCCCCCCCCCGCTTTTTTTTTCATACAATGATTTCGGTCCTATTAAACTCCTAACACTCTAGGCTGGGGTAATGGGGAGGGGGAGAGTCATTGTATCTTGGTCTTTCTCATAAAGTTTCTACCATGATTATACATAATCTAGAAGATACAGAGTCTAACATAGAGAAAACTATACACATGCTACCTAATTAATCCTGTAATTTGAAAAAAAAGTATACACAAGTTAAGTAATTAATCTTGTACTTTGGAAAGGTTTACACAGCTAATTAATTAATCCTGTAATTTGCTTGTGTAGATGCTCTTGTTAAGAGTAGTATTTGAAGGTTGAACAGTCCTGGTATACTGATATAAGTTGTTATTATTAGCTAAAATGATACAAAAATCAAATAATTTAGACTTACAAATATGACTCGACTCGTCCAGGTTATATCCACGATCAAAGTGTTCAGAATAGATGCCTATGGCTGTTCTCTGGAAATATTTTTTGCTCATTTTTCGCTTTTAACATTCATAAAAATGGAACTGGAAAGTTAACTTTTTTATATCGGTGGAGCAGACTTTCCAGATGAGTCCTACAGCGCGAAAGCTATCATATGTTTTATTGATTTCAGTTTTGATATATTTTTTTTTTATAATTAACCGTTTCAGATAACGGGCAATTATTGCTTCAGCAGAGCTGACAAAGAGTGGCTGCTAAACTCTACAGATTTTTTGTTGACTAAACTTTCGTAATACAGGGCAACTTTAGCTTCTATGACGAAAGTTACCATTAGAGGGAAACTGTGGCTTTGTCAGTATAGGTTAACAGTTTTTTAAAATAGTTTTCAATGTTATGAAGTTTGGTCGCATATCCACTTAAGATGATAACATTCGTTTGCATACTTTGAAAAGCTTGGCCACATAAAGTCTTCAGAGCACAAAGTCTTGTACACAGTGTCTTCAGATCATACAATTTTGCCACATAATGTCTTCAGATTATAAAGTTTGGTCACATAATATCTTCAGCTTATAAAGTTTGGTCACATAATATCTTCAGATGATAAAATATGGCCTCATAATGTCTTCAGATGATAAAGTTGTGTCATCGGAAGTCTGTAGATCATAAAGCAGGTCACGCATACACAAGAGTGGACTCTACGGAGAGATGAAAAGAACAGATATAGCCTTTAGCAGTCTCAATAATAGAAAAGATATTTAGAGGCTACATTTTGGTGGTATTCTTTTCTGTGAGGTGACCATCACTTCAATCTTCTTTTTATTCAGGCTGAAACCTTTACTTTTACTTTCACGAACCGCGATATCCAGAAGAGCCTGTAGCTCCCCTTCACTTTTAGCAATCAGAACTGTGTCGTCTGCATATCTTAAGTTGTTAAGGTTGCATCTGCCAATTGATATTCCTGGCAAGCTCTCTATATTTCTCATTATGTTTTCACTGTACAAGGTGAAGAGGTCAGGGGATATAACACATCCTTGTCTCACTCCCAATTTTATGTCTTGGAATGCTCCTATTTAGTTCTCAACCTTCATTGCTGCTGATTGCTGCCAGTATACTTTTTTGATGAGTTTCAGATCTTTCCCATCTATGGTGATATCTTCCAGCATTCTTATAATTTCTGTGTGTCTTACTTTATCGAACGCTTTACAATGGTCTATGAAGCATAAGTATAGGTCCGTCGATGGCACAGAACTGAATCAAGTTGATAGATTCAAGTATTTAGAAACAATTGTAACAGCTAATGGGAAATGTTACAACAAAATAAAAAGAAGACGTGCTCAGGCCAAGACAGCATTTCAGAAATTGAGAAACATCTTGTGCAACAGATCCATATAAATGGAAACAAGATTCTGAGTATTTAAATGTTATATCGAGCCAATTTTGTCTTATGGATGTGAAGCATGGTCCATGAATAAGAGAGCACAGCGAGAAATGGAGGCCATGGAGATGTGGTTCATAAGAAGGATGTTGAAGGTACCATGGACAGCTAAGAAAACCATCGAAGAAGTCTTAAGAGAGGCTGGAGATAAAAGGCAAAATACAGCAAAGATCAGATGCAGACAAGCGAGATTTATAGGACATTTTCTGAGAATAGGAAAATTTGAATACATTATGGCAACTGGAAAAACTGAAGGAAGAAGAGACATAGGAAGACAGAAAGAGAAATTACTGGATGGTCTGTCAGTGTGGCTAGGAAGAAAGTCACCGGCGGATCTCATAATCAAATCTAAAGACAGGGAATTGTGGAGAGAAATGATCGCCTACGCCACGCGGCACGGCAATTGATTGATTGATTGATTTGGAGGCACAATGCCCCTGACAGCAACAATAAAGCTAGTGTGTATGAGGAGGAACAAACTGAGAAAGAAGGAGGAAGCCATTGTGTGTACACAAATTAGTCGACTTGATATTATTTATAAATGCAGATAACCAGTGAGCAGTGTTTGAGACAAGCTAACGAAAAATGTAGTATAATAACTAAGATAACAAAACGGCAGTCATCATTCTTGAAGCGTGTGATGAGAAGAGACAATGTGGAAAACATCATAAGAATGGGTAAAACTGAAGGCAGGAGAGGCAGAGGACTACAGAGATAACAGATGTTAGAAGGCCTGGCATTGTAGCATAGAGGACCACCGAGGGAACAGATGTTAGAAGGCCTGGTATTGTGGCATAGAGGACCACCGAGGGAACATATGTTAGAAGGCTTGGCATTGTAGCATAGAGGACCACCGAGGAAACAGATGTTAGAAGGCCTGACATTGTGCCATAGAGGACCACCGAGGGAAGGGAACAGATGTTAGGAGGCCTGGCATTGTGGCATAGAGGACCACCAAGGGACAGATGTTAGAAGGCCTGGTATTGTGGCATAGAGGACCACCGAGGGAAGGGAACAGATGTTAGAAGGCTTGGCATTGTGGCATAGAGGACCACCAAGGGACAGATGTTAGAAGGCCTGGTATTGTGTAATAGAGGACCACCGAGGGAGCAGATGTTAGAAGGCTTGGTATTGTACCATAGAGGACCACCGAGGGAACAGATGTTAGAAGGCCTGGCATTGTGGCATAGAGGACCACCGAGGAAACAGATATTAGAAGGCCTGGCATTGTGCCATAGAGGACCACTGAGGGAAGGAACATATGTTAGAAGGCTTGGAATTGTGGCATAGAGGACCACCGAGGAGAGGGAACAGATGTTAGAAGGCCTGGCATTGTAGCATAGAGGACCACCGAGGAAACAGATGTTAGAAAGCCTGGCATTGTGGTATAGAGGACCACCGAGGGAACAGATGTTAGAAGTCCTGGCATTGTGGCATAGAGGACCACCGAGGGAACAGATATTAGAAGTCCTGGCATTGTAGCATAGAGGACCACCGAGGGAACAGATGTTAGAAAGCCTTACATTGTGGCATAGAGGACCACCGAGGGAACAGATGTTAGAAAGCCTGACATTGTGGCATAGAGGACCACCGAGGGAACAGATGTTAGAAGTCCTGACATTGTGGCATAGAGGACCACCGAGGGAACAGATGTTAGAAAGCCTGACATTGTGGCATAGAGGACCACCGAGGGAACAGATGTTAGAAAGCCTGACATTGTAGCATAGAGGACCACCGAGGGAACAGATGTTAGAAAGCCTGACATTGTGGCATAGAGGACCACCAAGGGAACAGATGTTAGAAAGCCTGACATTGTGGCATAGAGGACCACCGAGGGAACAGATGTTAGAAAGCCTGACATTGTGGCATAGAGGACCACCGAGGGAACAGATGTTAGAAAGCCTGACATTGTAGCATAGAGGACCACCGAGGGAACAGATGTCAGAAAGCCTGACATTGTGGCATAGAGGACCACCGAGGGAACAGATGTTAGAAAGCCTGACATTGTGGCATAGAGGACCACCGAGGGAACAGATGTTAGAAAGCCTGACATTGTGGCATAGAGGACCACCGAGGGAACAGATGTTAGAAAGCCTGACATTGTGACATGGAAAGAAATCAGCAACAGAGCTACTCAGAAATGCCAAGGACCGAGATTTGTGGAGGCGTGTGACCGCCCACGCTGCTCGACATGGCACGCGATGATGATGATGATGATGATGATGATGATGATGATTTAGAAGGCGGATAATTTCTATAACCTAGAACTACGTGTGTGAGCTACGTAGCCTAGGTAATTTGTTAACCAACCAGTGTCTTATTCTGGTAACCTGTAAAGCTCCGTGTGTGTGTGTTTTCCTTCTAAACCTGTCTGTGAACCTATTCAACGAATATCCCAGAAACCTATGTTCAAAACGGAGCATGTGGAACTCATGGCACTCGCAACGGAAAGCTAGCTGTGGAAGATATTCAGCCACATCAAGACCTACAAGATTCAAAAATATGCAGGAAAAATTATTACGGGCATATGAAAGAGCTTTAAGAAAAAAAAAACAGCCAGTTTTAGCATGCTCCCTGAAGAAAGGGCCCTATATTCATTACTTAGATATAATGTGTGTGTGGGAGGGAGAAGAGAGAGTGAAAGAGAGAGAGAGGGAGGGAGGGAGAGAGGGAGGGAGAGAGAGGGAGGGAGGGAGAGAGGGAGAGAGAGGGAGGGAGAGAGAGGGAGGGAGAGAGAGAGGGAAAGAGAGGGAGGGAGAGAGGGAGAGAGAGGGAGCTGTCCAGTTTAATACTGATTGGCGTGTGGTCTCTAGACACTACAGACTGAAATCTGTGTCGAGCATGTCTTCAACAAGTTGATCACCGATTAAAGTTGTGTTGTTCTTTTTTTTTCTGTGCAGCTGCAAAGATGTGAAGTTGTTGAAACACAGGCATCGCATCGGATCGGAAGTGGGTTAAGGCAGCCAGGTTAAAGGTCTGTAGTTTAACCTCCCAAGAAAAGAGCCTATCTTCTTGGCAGAACCCATCACAATGAGGTTCACAGCGAGGTTCGCAATGAGGTTCACAGTGAGTCATGCCCCGTTATCCGGACTGAACCTGTTGCAAGTAACATTAACAGAGACGTAGGCCAGGGTCTTGACCAGTTATGTTTCGCTGACTGTAACACCAGCACTGACATCTTTGCTCCTGGCGAACATTATGCACATGAGAATGTTGGGAATCTAACAACAGACTTTAAAATCTGTCTGGAATCTAACAACAGACTTTAAAATCTGCCTGGACTCTAACAGCAGACTTTAAAATCTGTCTGGAATGTAACAGCAGACTTTAAAATCTGTCAAAATCTAACAGCAGACTTTAAAATCTGTCTGGAATCTAACAACTGACTGTAAAATCTGTCTGGAATCTAACAACATACTTGAATGTAAAATCTGTCTGGAATCTAACAACATACTTGACTGCCAAATCTGTCTGGAATTTAATAACAGACCTGACTGTCAGATCTGTTTGCAATCTAACAACAGACTTGACCGTTAAATCTGTTTGTAATCAAACAACATACTGGATTGTCAGATCTGTTTGTAGTCTAACAACAGACTTGATTGTCAAAAAGAGTCTAACAGCAGACTTGATTGTCAAAAAGAGTCTAACAGCAGACTTGATTACGGGATGTGTCTTGAATCTAACAAACTTGATTGTCACATGCATCTGAAATCTAACAGCAGACTTGATTAAGGAATCTATCTGAACTCTAACAACAGATATGACTGTCAAATTTATCTGTGCAATAACTAACTGATATCTACGAATCTACATAGCAGAGTCTTTTCTTTTAAATTCCTCACACTCACTCCACTCTCCTTTCTCCTTAAAAAAGAAAATGGCCAAGGATGGCCGTGTCATTGATTTCCTCTTCCAAGAGGTACCCATTTATCTCCCACATGAAGCGAAAGGAAACACTACGGCAGATAAGAGGAGCTGTACGCAATAGTTGAACAGTCCCAAATTGAAGCCTTTCATTACCTGTACTTGGCCACTTCCGAACGTACAAGAAAACGAGATCTGTAAGACTTGAGTGGCGAGGTATCCTGATCACTTGTGCTCGTCAGGACTAATTATAGAAGACTGATGGGTCAGGGAAGTTTGTCACAGTTAAATTACTTACTGCTGACATAATAAGCACTGGGATAGACAGGGCATCCCAACATCATTTACAGTGTCACTGATATGACAGTCTCTCCCAACACAGTTTATGGAGCCACTGATGTGAAAGTCTTTCCCAACATAATTTAATGAGTCACTGATATGATAGTCTCTCCCAACACAGTTTATGGAGCCACTGATGTGAAAGTCCTTCCCAACATAATTTAATGAGTCACTGATATGATAGTCTCTCTCAACATAGTTTATGGAGTCACTGATATGAAAGTCTCTCCCAACACAATTTATGGAGTTGTTGATATGAGAGTTTCCTAAAGTAAGATTTATTGAGTCACTGATACGATTTTAGAATACTTTTATTGAGTCACTGATATGAGTTTCTTCCAGGACTATTTATTGAGTCACTGATATGAAATCCTCTTCCAGTACTATTTATAGAGTCACTGATATGAAATCCTCTTCCAGTACTATTTATCGAGTCACTGATATGAGAGTCTATACCAAGACCATTTGCTCCGTCACTGATATGAGAGTCTTTCCCAACACCACTTATTGAGTGATTGATATGATAAGTCCCTCCCGACACCATTTGGTGATCTGCCGCTACAATAGTCTCTCCCAACACCATCCAGCGAGTCACTGATATAACAGCCAAAGATTCCCAATAGAGAAATGGAGAAAACGCAGTCTAAAGATGAACAATGCTTTCTATGGTTGACAAGATCAATCTCTGAGCATTTTTCTACAAGATCTACATATGAACATTATGAGCTATCATCATCAATCCTCTGTACTTCCAATGGAGCCTAAGGCATCAACAAAGGTTCCCCAGCTAATCCTGTCTTCAACAAGTCGGGATAACTCAAAACACGTCTTTCCCACTTCCTTTAGCTATTTCTGTATTGTGCGTCTCCATGACCTCAGTGGCTCGCTCGTCTTTCTTTTTCCTTGGGATGTCCAAGACAAGGCGATACAAGGGTGTCATGGTCTTTCCATTCGTAGTATGTGGCCCAGCCATTTCCAGCTTCGTTTTTTCATCTCTTTATTGATGTTCTAAATGCCTGTTCGTTTGGTTATTTCCTCGATTGTCACGTGCTCTTCCCAGTGTATTCTGAACATTTTCCCGAGTCTTCCTTCAGATTCCCTCATTCTACTTTCAGTTCTCTGATTGGTTCTTCATGTTTCGGCTGCGTGTAATAAACTGTAGCGTACAATGGATTTATAGATTCTGAGCGACAAGATGAGAAAAATCTCATCAAGAACAATGATCTAGAAGTTGAAGACAACAAGGACGTAAAAAAAAATGTTCTAGACAGTTGGAAAACCATATCACGAATAACGCTACAGAAGATGTGAATAATCAGATATTGGAATGTTGTACAAGATGAGGAAAATTCGATTGTAGAATGTTGTAAAAGATGAATAAAATCAGATTACAGAATGTTCTATAAAATGAAGAAGACCAACTGTTTAAAATATGAGGAAAATAAGATTATGTACACCGTCCTAGATGGCAGAATTTGTGAAGAATGTTCTAGACGGTAAAGAAAAGAACTTCATAAAGAATGTTCAAGATGGTGCAAAAAATAAGTTTATGAAGACTGTTCTAGATGGTAAAGAAAATAAGTCTAATGAAGAATATCCTAGATGGTACCAAAAAAAAAATTTATGAAAAATGTTCTAGACTGTGCAAAGAAGAAGATTATGAAGAATGTTAAAGATAGTCATGAAAAAAATATTACGAAAAATCTTCCAAAGGATAAAATACTCTGAGCAGTATTGTAGAAGATGAACAAAATCATGTTTTGGACAAAATTTAGAGAAACAACCGGAAAAACCTCGGGTGTAAAACTCAAGAAGTGAGACGTAGTCCTCTTATGTGACTGCAGATTAGCTCTCCAAACCATCCAAGACAAACCAAGAGATCATCTGACCAAGTAACTGAACAAACTGGACCAGATGTCCCTTACCAACAAACTTACATTGAAATCCTGTACACTGAAGTGTCGGAGAAAAAGAAACAGGTGACAAACTTCGTAAAGCAGGTAAAAAAAACCCCAATTCCGATAATCACTAGAAGAAGTAAAAATACTAAAGAATGGGAAATACAGCACTGCATGGAAACAGAGCAAACAGTAGAAATTCCGCAGACCCGATTCTAACTGTGACCAGAAAACAACAAACCATAATATTTCCAACAGGGCATTGCAGACTACATAGACCGAAGGTAATTCATACTCCACTGTGCATGCGCTGAAATCCCCAGAACAAAACCTGCAAACCTGCACTTTCTACAGAGATATGAAAGCCTGCAAACCTACACTCTCTAAAGAGATATGAAAGCCTGCAAACCTACACTCTCTAAAGAGATATGAAAGCCTGCAAACCTGCACTCTCTACAGAGATATGAAAGTACAAACCTGCACTCTCTACAGAGATATGAAAGCCTGCAAACCTACACTCTCTAAAGAGATATGAAAGCCTGCAAACCTACACTCTCTAAAGAGATATGAAAGCCTGCAAACCTACACTCTCTACAGAGATATGAAAGCCTGCAAACCTACACTCTCTACAGAGATATGAAAGTCCAAACCTGCACTCTCTACAGAGATATGAAAGCCTGCAAACCTACACTCTCTACAGAGATATGAAAGCCTGCAAACCTACACTCTCTACAGAGATATGAAAGTCCAAACCTGCACTCTCTACAGAGATATGAAAGCCCAAACCTGCACTCTATACAGATATGAAAGTACAAACCTGCACTCTATACAGAGATATGAAAGCATGCAAATCTGCACTCTCTGCAGAGATATGAAAGTCCAAACCTGCACTCTTTACAGAGATATGAAAGCCCAAACCTGCACTCTCTGCAGAGATATGAAAGTCCAAACCTGCACTCTCTCTAAAGCCCAAACCTGCACTCTTTACAGAGATGTGAAAACCCAAAGCTGCACTCTTTACAGAGATATGAAAGTCCAAACCTGATGAAAGTGCAAACCTGCACTCTCTCTAAAGTTCAAACTTGCACTCTTTACAGAGATATGAAAGTCCAAACCTGCACTCTTTACAGAGATATGAAAGTCCAAACCTGCACTCTCTCTAAAGTCCAAACCTGCACTCTTTACAGAGATATGAAAGTCCAAACCTGCACTCTCTCTAAAGTCCAAACCTGCACTCTTTACAGAGATATGAAAGTCCAAACCTGCACTCTCTCTAAAGTCCAAACCTGCACTCTCTGAGTCTCTGAGTTGTTTGCTCTTGTTGTGTTGAATTTAGACGCAGGTGTCTATTTGTTCGTGTCCCTTAGAATTTGGACGCCAGTTTGTGAACTGTTTGGTCTAGTATCTTATAATCCAGGCCCGTGTATGTGGTTCATTTTTTTTTTTTTGGGGGGGGGGGGTTTGCAGTTCAAAATTTAGACGCAAGTCTGTTAACTATATGATCAATAGGCTTGAACAAGAATTTAGACTTAGGTCTAACTGATCTTAAAAACAGAGTCTAGACTGTGAACTAAGCTGTCTGTGAAATATACGATCCAGTAATACACTGGTATATATATATATATATATATATATATGTGTGTGTGTGTGTGTGCAGGAAACTCTCTACTGTAGAAGAGAGTGGAACAACAACAACACAGCTCCCTAGATCATCAGATGAAGTTACCCCCGCCCGCTTTTTTTTCATACAATGATTTCGGCCCTATTAAGACTCCTAACACTCTAGGCTGGGGTAATGGGGAGGGGGAGAGTCATTGTATCTTGGTCTTTCTCATAAAGTTTCTACCATGATTATACATAATCTAGAAGATACAGAGTCTAACATAGAGAAAACTATACACATGCTACCTAATTAATCCTGTAATTTGAAAAAAAAGTATACACAAGTTAAGTAATTAATCTTGTACTTTGGAAAGGTTTACACAGCTAATTAATTAATCCTGTAATTTGCTTGTGTAGATGCTCTTGTTAAGAGTAGTATTTGAAGGTTGAACAGTCCTGGTATACTGATATAAGTTGTTATTATTAGCTAAAATGATACAAAAATCAAATAATTTAGACTTACAAATATGACTCGACTCGTCCAGGTATATCCACGATCAAAGTGTTCAGAATAGATGCCTATGGCTGTTCTCTGGAAATATTTTTTGCTCATTTTTCGCTTTTAACATTCATAAAAATGGAACTGGAAAGTTAACTTTTTTATATCGGTGGAGCAGACTTTCCAGATGAGTCCTACAGCGCGAAAGCTATCATATGTTTTATTGATTTCAGTTTTGATATATTTTTTTTTTATAATTAACCGTTTCAGATAACGGGCAATTATTGCTTCAGCAGAGCTGACAAAGAGTGGCTGCTAAACTCTACAGATTTTTGTTGACTAAACTTTCGTAATACAGGGCAACTTTAGCTTCTATGACGAAAGTTACCATTAGAGGGAAACTGTGGCTTTGTCAGTATAGGTTAACAGTTTTTTAAAATAGTTTTCAATGTTATGAAGTTTGGTCGCATATCCACTTAAGATGATAACATTCGTTTGCATACTTTGAAAAGCTTGGCCACATAAAGTCTTCAGAGCACAAAGTCTTGTACACAGTGTCTTCAGATCATACAATTTTGCCACATAATGTCTTCAGATTATAAAGTTTGGTCACATAATATCTTCAGCTTATAAAGTTTGGTCACATAATATCTTCAGATGATAAAATATGGCCTCATAATGTCTTCAGATGATAAAGTTGTGTCATCGGAAGTCTGTAGATCATAAAGCAGGTCACGCATACACAAGAGTGGACTCTACGGAGAGATGAAAAGAACAGATATAGCCTTTAGCAGTCTCAATAATAGAAAAGATATTTAGAGGCTACATTTTGGTGGTATTCTTTTCTGTGAGGTGACCATCACTTCAATCTTCTTTTATTCAGGCTGAAACCTTTACTTTTACTTTCACGAACCGCGATATCCAGAAGAGCCTGTAGCTCCCCTTCACTTTTAGCAATCAGAACTGTGTCGTCTGCATATCTTAAGTTGTTAAGGTTGCATCTGCCAATTGATATTCCTGGCAAGCTCTCTATATTTCTCATTATGTTTTCACTGTACAAGGTGAAGAGGTCAGGGGATATAACACATCCTTGTCTCACTCCCAATTTTATGTCTTGGAATGCTCCTATTTAGTTCTCAACCTTCATTGCTGCTGATTGCTGCCAGTATACTTTTTTGATGAGTTTCAGATCTTTCCCATCTATGTTGATGTCTTCCAGCATTCTTATAATTTCTGTGTGTCTCACTTTATCGAACGCTTTACAATGGTCTATGAAGCATAAGTATAGGTCCGTCGATGGCACAGAACTGAATCAAGTTGATAGATTCAAGTATTTAGAAACAATTGTAACAGCTGATGGGAAATGTTACAACAAAATAAAAAGAAGACGTGCTCAGGCCAAGACAGCATTTCAGAAATTGAGAAACATCTTGTGCAACAGATCCATATAAATGGAAACAAGATTCTGAGTATTTAAATGTTATATCGAGCCAATTTTGTCTTATGGATGTGAAGCATGGTCCATGAATAAGAGAGCACAGCGAGAAATGGAGGCCATGGAGATGTGGTTCATAAGAAGGATGTTGAAGGTACCATGGACAGCTAAGAAAACCATCGAAGAAGTCTTAAGAGAGGCTGGAGTTAAAAGGCAAAATACAGCAAAGATCAGATGCAGACAGGCGAGATTTATAGGACATTTTGTGAGAATAGGAAAATTTGAATACATTATGGCAACTGGAAAAACTGAAGGAAGAAGAGACATAGGAAGACAGAAAGAGAAATTACTGGATGGTCTGTCAGTGTGGCTAGGAAGAAAGTCACCGGCGGATCTCATAATCAAATCTAAAGACAGGGAATTGTGGAGAGAAATGATCGCCTACGCCACGCGGCACGGCAATTGATTGATTGATTGATTTGGAGGCACCATGCCCCTGACAGCAACAATAAAGCTTGTGTGTATGAGGAGGAACAAACTCGACATCTGAGAAAGAAGGAGGAAGCCATTGTCTGTACACAAATTAGTCGACTTGATATTATTTATAAATGCAGATAACCAGTGAGCAGTGTTTGAGACAAGCTAACGAAAAATGTAGTATAATAACTAAGATAACAAAACGGCAGTCATCATTCTTGAAGCGTGTGATGAGAAGAGACAATGTGGAAAACATCATAAGAATGGGTAAAACTGAAGGCAGGAGAGGCAGAGGACTACAGAGAGAACAGATGTTAGAAGGCCTGGCATTGTAGCATAGAGGACCACCGAGGGAACAGATGTTAGAAGGCCTGGTATTGTGGCATAGAGGACCACCGAGGGAACAGATGTTAGAAGGCCTGGTATTGTGACATAGAGGATCACCGAGGGAAGGGAACAGATGTTAGAAGGCTTGGCATTGTGGCATAGAGGACCACCAAGGGACAGATGTTAGAAGGCCTGGTATTGTGTAATAGAGGACCACCGAGGGAACAGATGTTAGAAGGCCTGGTATTGTGGCATAGAGGACCACCGAGGAAACAGATATTAGAAGGCCTGGCATTGTGGCATAGAGGACCACCGAGGGAGCAAATGTTAAAAGCCCTGGCATTGTAGCATAGAGGACCACCGAGGGAACAGATGTTAGAAGCCCTGGAATTGTAGCATAGAGGACCACCAAGGGAACAGATGTTAGAAAGCCTGACATTGTGACATGGAAAGAAATCAGCAACAGAGCTACTCAGAAATGCCAAGGACCGAGATTTGTGGGGGAGTGTGACCGCCCACGCTGCTCGACATGGCACGCGATGATGATGATGATGATGATGATTTAGAAGGCGGATAATTTCTATAACCTAGAACTACGTGTGTGAGCTACGTAGCCTAGGTAATTTGTTAACCAACCAGTGTCTTATTCTGCTAACCTGTAAAGCTCCGTGTGTGTGTGTTTTCCTTCTAAACCTCTCTGTGAACCTATTCAACGAATATCCCAGAAACCTATGTTCAAAACGGAGCATGTCGAACTCATGGCACTCACAACGGAAAGCTAGTTGTGGAAGATATTCTGGCCACATCAAGACCTACAAGATTCAAAAATATGCAGGAAAAATTATTACTGGCATATGAAAGAGCTTTAAGGAAAAAAAACAGCCAGTTTTAGCATGCTCCCTGAAGAAAGGCCCCTATATTCATTACTTAGATATAATGTGTGTGTGGGGGGGGGGAGAAGAGAGAGTGAAAGAGAGAGAGAGAGGGAGGGAGAGGGAGGGAGGGAGGAGAGAGGGAGGGAAAGAGAGAGGGAGAGAGAGGGAGGGAGAGAGAGAGGGAGCTGTCCAGTTTAATACTGATTGGCGTGTGGTCTCTAGACACTACAGACTGGAATCTGTGTCGAGCATGTCTTCAACAAGTTGATCACCGATTAAAGTTGTGTTGTTCTTTTTTTTTCTGTGCAGCTGCAAAGCTGTGAAGATGTTGAAACACAGGCATCGCATCGGATCGGAAGTGGGTTAAGGCAGCCAGGTTAAAGGTCTGTAGTTTAACCTCCCAAGAAAAGAGCCTATCTTCTTGGCAGAACCCATCACAATGAGGTTCACAGCGAGGTTCGCAATGAGGTTCACAGTGAGTCATGCCCCGTTATCCGGACTGAACCTGTTGCAAGTAACATTAACAGAGACTTAGGCCAGGGTCTTGACCAGTTATGTTTCGCTGACTGTAACACCAGCACTGACATCTTTGCTCCTGGCGAACATTATGCACATGAGAATGTTGGGAATCTAACAACAGACTTTAAAATCTGTCAAAATCTAACAGCAGATTTTAAAATCTGTCTGGAATCTAACAACAGACTTTAAAATCTGTCTGGAATCTAACAACTGACTTTAAAATCTGTCTGGAATCTAACAACAGACGTGACTGTAAAATCTGTCTGGAATCTAACAACATAATTGAATGTAAAATCTGTCTGGAATCTAACAACATACTTGACTGCCAAATCTGTCTGGAATTTAATAACAGACCTGACTGTCAGATCTGTTTGCAATCTAACAACAGACTTGACCGTTAAATCTGTTTGTAATCAAACAACATACTGGATTGTCAGATTTGTTTCTAGTCTAACAACAGACTTGATTGTCAAAAAGAGTCTAACAGCAGACTTGATTGTCAAAAAGAGTCTAACAGCAGACTTGATTACGGGATGTGTCTTGAATCTAACAAACTTGATTGTCACATGCATCTGAAATCTAACAGCAGACTTGATTAAGGAATCTATCTGAACTCTAACAACAGATATGACTGTCAAATTTATCTGTGCAATAACTAACTGATATCTACGAATCTACATAGCAGAGTCTTTTTTTTTTAATTCCTCACACTCACTCCACTCTCCTTTCTCCTTAAAAAAGAAAATGGCCAAGGATGGCCGTGTCATTGATTTCCTCTTCCAAGAGGTACCCATTTATCTCCCACATGAAGGGAAAGGAAACACTACGGCAGATAAGGGGAGCTGTACGCAATAGTTGAACAGTCCCAAATTGAAGCCTTTCATTACCTGTACTTGGCCACTTCCGAACGTACAAGAAAACGAGATCTGTAAGACTTGAGTGGCGAGGTATCCTGATCACTTGTGCTCGTCAGGACTAATTATAGAAGACTGATGGGTCAGGGAAGTTTGTCACAGTTAAATTACTTACTGCTGACATAATAAGCACTGGGATAGACAGGGCATCCCAACATCATTTACAGTGTCACTGATATGACAGTCTCTCCCAACACAGTTTATGGAGCCACTGATGTGAAAGTCTTTCCCAACATAATTTAATGAGTCACTGATATGATAGTCTCTCCCAACATAGTTTATGGAGTCACTGATATGAAAGTCTCTCCCAACACAATTTATGGAGTCGTTGATATGAGAATTTCCTAAAGTACGATTTATTGAGTCACTGATACGATTTTAGAATACTTTTATTGTGTCACTGATATGAGTTTCTTCCAGGACTATTTATTGAGTCACTGATATGAAATCCTCTTCCAGTACTATTTATAGAGTCAATGATATGAAATCCTCTTCCAGTACTATTTACCGAGTCACTGATATGAAATCCTCTTCCAGTACTATTTACCGAGTCACTGATATGAAATCCTCTTCCAGTACTATTTACCGAGTCACTGATATGAAATCCTCTTCCAGTACTATTTATCGAGTCACTGATATGAAATCCTCTTCCAGTACTATTTATCGAGTCACTGATATGAGAGTCTATACCAAGACCATTTGCTCCGTCACTGATATGAGAGTCTTTCCCAACACCACTTATTGAGTGATTGATATGATAAGTCCCTCCCGACACCATTTGGTGATCTGCCGCTACAATAGTCTCTCCCAACACCATCCAGCGAGTCATTGATATAACAGCCAAAGATTCCCAATAGAGAAATGGAGAAAACGCAGTCTAAAGATGAACAATGCTTTCTATGGTTGACAAGATCAATCTCTGAGCATTTTTCTACAAGATCTACATATGAACATTATGAGCTATCATCATCAATCCTCTGTACTTCCAATGGAGCATAAGGCATCAACAAAGGTTCTCCAGCTAATCCTGTCTTCAACAAGA
Organism: Achatina immaculata; assembly: GCA_009760885.1. Classification (NCBI taxonomy): domain Eukaryota; kingdom Metazoa; phylum Mollusca; class Gastropoda; order Stylommatophora; family Achatinidae; genus Lissachatina; species Lissachatina immaculata. Next base: position 53,104,613 of record CM019692.1, read on the forward strand.
CGGGATAACTCAAAACACGTCTTTCCCACTTCCTTTAGCTATTTCCGTATTGTGCGTCTCCATGTCCTCAGTGGCTCGCTCGTCTTTCTTTTCCCTTGGGATGTCCAAGACAAGGCGATACAAGGGTGTCATGGTCTTTCCATTCGTAGTATGTGGCCCAGCCATTTCCAGCTTCGTTTTTTCATCTCTTTATTGATGTTCTAAATGCCTGTTCGTTTGGTTATTTCCTCGATTGTCACGTGCTCTTCCCAGTGTATTCTGAACATTTTCCCGAGTCTTCCTTCAGATTCCCTCATTCTACTTTCAGTTCTCTGATTGGTTCTTCATGTTTCGGCTGCGTGTAATAAACTGTAGCGTACAATGGATTTATAGATTCTGAGCGACAAGATGAGAAAAATCTCATCAAGAACAATGATCTAGAAGTTGAAGACAACAAGGACGTAAAAAAAAATGTTCTAGACAGTTGGAAAACCATATCACGAATAACGCTACAGAAGATGTGAATAATCAGATATTGGAATGTTGTACAAGATGAGGAAAATTCGATTGTAGAATGTTGTAAAAGATGAATAAAATCAGATTACAGAATGTTCTATAAAATGAAGAAGACCAACTGTTTAAAATATGAGGAAAATAAGATTATGTACACCGTCCTAGATGGCAGAATTTGTGAAGAATGTTCTAGACGGTAAAGAAAAGAACTTCATAAAGAATGTTCAAGATGGTGCAAAAAATAAGTTTATGAAGACTGTTCTAGATGGTAAAGAAAATAAGTCTAATGAAGAATATCCTAGATGGTACCAAAAAAAAATTTATGAAAAATGTTCTAGACTGTGCAAAGAAGAAGATTATGAAGAATGTTAAAGATAGTCATGAAAAAAATATTACGAAAAATCTTCCAAAGGATAAAATACTCTGAGCAGTATTGTAGAAGATAAACAAAATCATGTTTTGGACAAAATTTAGAGAAACAACCGGAAAAACCTCGGGTGTAAAACTCAAGAAGTGAGACGTAGTCCTCTTATGTGACTGCAGATTAGCTCTCCAAACCATCCAAGACAAACCAAGAGATCATCTGACCAAGTAACTGAACAAACTGGACCAGATGTCCCTTACCAACAAACTTACATTGAAATCCTGTACACTGAAGTGTCGGAGAAAAAGAAACAGGTGACAAACTTCGTAAAGCAGGTAAAAAAAACCCCAATTCCGATAATCACTAGAAGAAGTAAAAATACTAAAGAATGGGAAATACAGCACTGCATGGAAACAGAGCAAACAGTAGAAATTCCGCAGACCCGATTCTAACTGTGACCAGAAAGCAACAAACCATAATATTTCCAACAGGGCACTGCAGACTACATAGACCGAAGGTCCTTCATACTCCACTGTGCATGCGCTGAAACCCCCAGAACAAAACCTGCAAACCTGCACTCTCTACAGAGATATGAAAGCCTGCAAACCTGCACTCTCTACAGAGATATGAAAGCCTGCAAACCTGCACTCTCTACAGAGATATGAAAGCCTGCAAACCTACACTCTCTACAGAGATATGAAAGCCTGCAAACCTACACTCTCTAAAGAGATATGAAAGCCTGCAAACCTGCACTCTCTAAAGAGATATGAAAGCCTGCAAACCTACACTCTCTAAAGAGATATGAAAGCCTGCAAACCTACACTCTCTAAAGAGATATGAAAGCCTGCAAACCTGCACTCTCTACAGAGATATGAAAGCCTGCAAACCTACACTCTCTACAGATATGAAAGTACAAACCTGCACTCTATACAGAGATATGAAAGCATGCAAATCTGCACTCTCTGCAGAGATATGAAAGTCCAAACCTGCACTCTTTACAGAGATATGAAAGCCCAAACCTGCACTCTCTGCAGAGATATGAAAGTCCAAACCTGCACTCTCTCTAAAGCCCAAACCTGCACTCTTTACATAGATATGAAAGTCCAATCCTGCACTCTCTCTAAAGCCCAAACCTGCACTCTTTACAGAGATATGAAAACCCAAAGCTACACTCTTTACAGAGATATGAAAGTCCAAACCTGCACTCTCTCTAAAGCCCAAACCTGCACTCTTTACAGAGATATGAAAGTCCAAACCTGCACTCTCTCTAAAGCCCAAATCTGCACTCTTTACAGAGATATGAAAATCCAAAGCTGCACTCTTTACAGAGATATGAAAATCCAAAGCTGCACTCTTTACAGAGATATGAAAATCCAAAGCTGCACTCTCTCTAAAGCCCAAACCTGCACTCTTTACAGAGATATGAAAATCCAAAGCTGCACTCTCTCTAAAGCCCAAACCTGCACTCTTTACAGAGATATGAAAATCCAAAGCTGCACTCTCTCTAAAGCCCAAACCTGCACTCTTTTGAAAATCCAAAGCTGCACTCTTTACAGAGATATGAAAGCCCAAACCTGGCCCCAGTAAAAGAACATGTGGTGCACACATTACTGATGATGGGATTCATTGAGGCAACCCTTGTCCTTGTCGAGATAGTTGAGCATTTGAAACTGATTGCGTAATAGGAAAGCATAAAAAAATAGAAAAATACAATAGGTGTCCTCACTGCCAATTAGACAGACAGACTGGAATATGGACAATGGTGAGAACCAAACTAGACAATATTTTAAAGACTAGACACAACTGTAAACAACATTTCTGGAGAAATTACAACATTCTGGAGAAATTGTAGCATTCTGAAAAAATGGCACACACGAGCAGTTTGCTCAAAATACCAAAGATACAGGCAAAACATATATATCTATTCTACAAGGAGTTAATATTGAAGAAGGCTGGCTAGTAAAGAGGATTAAAGAGAGAAAACTTCAATATTTTGGACACATTAAACGTCACGATAATCTAGAGAAGATTGTCTTGATAGGGTAAATAATGGGGAAAAGAAAGAGAGGAAGACCAAGGCGAAGATGGCTGCTAGACATCGTTGATGATCTGCAAATGGATACATCAGCAGCAGGGCATCTTGCTCACAGCCGAGAGGCCTACAGGAGAGCTGTTAGGGAGGCAAAGTTCCGCAAGGGACATGTAAATGAATGAACAGCCAAAACACATCCAGATAGATGACTGTGGTGATAATGGCAAAGAAGCTAATAATGAGATGCTAATAACTGTGTAATAATGCCCTAGACGCACTATAAAAGATAAGGATAATTTTTTAACCTCCAAGAAGCCTTAGAAAAACACTTATCTCTGGTGTTAAAAAAATGTAACAATTTTCTCCTGTCCGGCTTCCTGTAAGACCTTCCCCTTGTTGCCGTAACCAGTATTTCTTCCTTTCCCGAAAATTTCCCTTTGCTCCCTAACCAGTATTGTATTTTTTTCTGTAGGACTTTCCCCAGTGTCCCGTAGCCAGTACAGTCTTTTTCCTGTTCATTTATGCCCCCCCCCCAAACCACAGAAATGGTTTACCCCAATCAGGATGTTCCCAGATCTGCTTGGCCGCCTGTCTGTTCCAACATCACAGAACGGATGTCGAAGCCAGAGCAGATACTCAGCCCGACTGCGCCCAAAATCTGTGGATATCTCTAGAAGTTTAGGTTTTGTCCGGGCGGCAGTCGACTGGCCTGCTGTGTAGGATTTCCAGCTGTTCACGGATTTTTAGCGCGATACTGCAGCACAGGAAGGGTTGGTCCCACTACATAGAGGCCATGGGAGTTTACTGTTGCAGGATTCACGAGAAAAAGTCCTTACTGTTTCTGCTGGGATTCGAACTCATGATCTCCAAAACCCGAGGCAAACGTTTAACCCTGAGACTTCCCAGTTTCTCTCCCCCCCCCCCCCCCCCCCCGATCTCCAAAACCCGAGGCAAACGTTTAACCCTGAGACTTCCTAGTTCCCCCTCCCTCGATCTCTAAAACCCGAGGCAAACGTTTAACCCTGAGACTTCCTAGTTCCCCCTCCCTCGATCTCTAAAACCCGAGGCAAACGTTTAACCCTGAGACTTCCTAGTCCGTCCCCCCCCACCTCGATCTCCAAAACCCGAGGCAAACGTTTAACCCTGAGACTTCCTAGTTCCCCCTCCCTCGATCTCTAAAACCCGAGGCAAACGTTTAACCCTGAGACTTCCTAGTTCCCCCCCCCCTCGATCTCCAAAACCCGAGGCAAACGTTTAACCCTGAGACTTCCTAGCCCCCCCCCCCCCTCCCTCGATCTCCAAAACCCGAGGCAAACGTTTAACCCTGAGACTTCCTAGTTCCCCCCCCCCCTCCCTCGATCTCCAAAACCCGAGGCAAACGTTTAACCCTGAGACTTCCTAGTTCCCCCTCCCTCGATCTCCAAAACCCGAGGCAAACTTTTAACCCTGAGACTTCCTAGTTCCCTCCCCCCCCCCCCCCCCGATCTTCAAAACCCGAGGCAAACGTTTAACCCTGAGACTTCCTAGTCCCCCCCCCCGATCTCCAAAACCCGAGGCAAACGTTTAACTCTGAGACTTCTCAGTCCCCCCCGTCCCGTCCCCCCGTCGCCCCCCTTCTCCCCCCCCCCCCCCCCCCGATGCTGTGGAAGTTCTTGGACAGAGTTAACTTTAGCTGAACATCTCTGATATCATACCTTTTTTTTTTCAGTCTCCCTAATTTTTGCACGGACAAATTTGAAGGGTGCAAACTTCTTGGCCCCGGGTAGCTCAGAATATTTCTTCTGTTATGTTTGACCGGGTCTGCAAATGTTTGAAGAGCAAAGAAGACGGAAGAGTTTTTCCCCCTGACTCTTTCTCTTTCTCTGTCTCTCTTTATGTGTTTGTGTGTACGTGTGTGTGTCTGTTTGAAACTCGAGGAGACGATAAATCCTTCAGAAGCATGCTCCAGACAGGCCATATTTGGAAAACAAGCTAGTGTGGGCAACAAATTTTCCAGCCTAACTCAAGAGTCTTTCAGAATGAGTTCGCGTCCTCTGACCATTGGTCACCCCAAGTCTAGCAAGAGTCCGACCGTAGACGTCATGGATAAATATTATCAGTACAGGGAGAAGCCAAAATTGGGACGTCAAAGTCCCAGTACTGAGACGTCAAACATCATCGGTGCTGTTTTGTATGAACGCTTATATCTAGTCTGTATACAAGAACTTATAAGTGTCTATTCTTTGAGCGCATTTCGATTTTATAGCACACAAATCTCTTTTCGACTTTTTTTCCCCTATAATTATTGTCACAAATTGTGTTCACTGTTCATTTTGTCATAGGTTAAAGTAGGTAGATTTGATGTTTGTGTGTTATTTTGTTTGTTAGAATTGGATAACCATGATGTTAGTATATGTTAATTATCTGACATAATTAAATCTTCATTATTTTGCTGTAAGCTGTTTAATGTTTTATATATAAGCATTCATGTTAGATATTCTGTACGTTGGTTTAGATTAGCAGTTCTTAACTTGGGGTCTACCAACCACTAAGGGTCCTACAAAAGGATTTTCAGAGGTCTTAAGACAAGCAAATGGATTTGGTTTGGTTTAAAAAAAAACTTTATCTGGGTTCTGCTTATTTTTTTTAAAATGAGGATTCCACAGCTGTTCTTAGCCGAAAAGAGGTTCACAGCTATTCTTAGGTCGGAAATAAGCTTCACAGCTGCTCTTAGGTCGGAAAGGAGGTTCACAGCTGTTCTTAGGTAGGAAAGGAGGTTCACAGCTGTTCTTAGGTAGGAAAGGAGGTTCACAGCTGTTCTTAGGTAGGAAAGGAGGTTCACAGCTGTTCTTAGGTAAGAAAAGGGGTTCACAGCTGTTCTTAGGTAGGAAAGGAGGTTCACAGCTGTTCTTAGGTAGGAAAGGAGGTTCACAGCTGTTCTTAGGTAGGAAAGGAAGTTCACAGCTGTTCTTAGGTAAGAAAAGGGGTTCACAGCTGCTCTTGGGTAGGAAAGGCGGTTCGCAACTGTTCTTAGGTAGGAAAAGAGGTTCACATCTGTTCTTAGGTAGGAAAGGAGGTTCACAGCTGTTCATAGGTAGGAAAGGAGGTTCACAGCTGTTCTTGGGTGGGAAAGGAGGTTCACAGCTGTTCATAGGTAGGAAAGGAGGTTCACCAACTGTTCTTAGGTAGGAAAGGGATCCACAATTATTTTTAGACCGAAAAGAGGGTCCATGCCTGTTCTTAGGCGGCCAGAAAGAAGATCCACAATTGTTCTTAGGCAGGAAAAGGGGTCCATAGCTGTTCTTAGGCCAGAAAAAGGGGGGTCCATAGATGTTCTTAGGTCAGAAAGGTGGCCTATAGTAAGAAAAGCCAGTTAAGGCTAAATATTGGTTATATGTCAGTGACAGATGTTTGTACAAGGTGATGTAAAGCTAGCCGGTGCTAGATCTACAATTGGGGACAATTTGTGGAAGAGACAGGACCAAAAACCCAGCTCCAACCCACAAATCCATGGCCCTATGTACTACCATACTGGGCGGCCAGGCTCAAACCCATATCTAGCCCACAACTCAGGATTTCCCTCCAAGGATAATGTATGCCAGTTAAACAGCATATTACATACAATCATACAAATTCCTGCCATGCAATACACATTACTAAGTCAAGCAATTAAATCAATCAACATTTTACTATCCACACTACATACACCATGTCAACGCCACGACAGACATTGCATACACAGGACATCAACATGTATCATCGTGAGTGTAATGCGCATGACATCAATATAATATAAGTATCAATTGAAATCATATGGACCCAACTTGCTTGGGCTTTCCTGGCAATCATAAGCATATACATACATTCATATAAATTGTGCCCTCGCACTTATTAACAAGGCAGCTACTGCCTTCTTATGAAACTCGTATCTCTCCTTGTGCTAATGCACCGAATTATCACACATACCCCTCCCCCTTGTGGCAATGCACTGAATAATCACACACGTCTACCCTTGTGCCAATCCAATGAATTATCCACATAGCTGCCGCTCTAGGGCCTCACCTCCCATCTTCAGGAATTACCATGTGCTATGAACATCATTGAATGTGCAGTTGCTGCTGCCAGGTTAGGTATCTCCTGATACCTTGATATAGTATCATCCATGCGAATGAACGAACACATGATGGACCTTCATGTTTGTCCAACCAAAATATATGATGAATATCACCAGGAATCAGAGAATCTCCATATAAGACGAGAATGACATAATCCACAGCACGTTATGATTCCACAATACATTATTAAACAGTAGGAGATCGGGTGGGGATAAATATAAGCATAGACGAAATGAAACCAGACCCCGCCATGCTCTCATGCTCTCTCTCTTTCTCCTGTCACGCCTTTCTCGACTATATATACGTCTTCATACGTTCGGATCACGTGAGCGAGGACGCTCCGCCCAACAAGCCGTACACACTTCCGAGAATCGTGTACTCACATAAAAAAGTCACTTTGTTCACACAAGACGCTTTACATCAGTGGTCCTTCAAGCTGGCTGTGTTAAGATCCGTGAGGGAGGGGAGGGGAGAGGGAGGCTCAGAGAAAAGTTAACGATAGGAGTATCAGAACTAACTCAGAGATAAGACTGGGGCTTTTTTTCTGGTGGGGGGGGGCCTTGCCTGGGAGATAAGATGATGGCAGGTCCAGAAAGCAAGAGAACCACTGTCTGTATGTTGTTGCCATTACTTTGTAAAATATAGATATGGGTTTCTCCCATCTCTGAAGAGCAAGGGTTATAAGATGATAATCAGTTCGAAGAAAAAAGAAGAGACAGATGAATGTTTGTGTATGGGGCTTTTAATGTCTGATTTATGACTTGTATGTGTATGTGCATTTATTTTTAATTATTTGATACGAGATTATTTATTTATGGAAGCAATCACGCTCCCGCGAAGATGTGTTTATGTGTATGTGGGTGTGCGTGAGAGAGAGAGAAGGAATGAATGAATGAATGAATAATCTTTATTTTTCAAGGGTAAAGAATTGGGCACGCAGGCCTGTCTTACATTCTGCCCTTCATCACTCCATCTTTCATTCTTCCTCTCAGGAGAGAGAGAGAGAGAGGGGGGGGTGAAGAGAAAGAAAGAAAGATACCCAGGTGATTGTGTATAGATGCTGATGTCCACGGGCCTTTAATCTTGTTTTTATAACATCGTGTGATCTTTCTCTTCTCTCTCTCTATCTCTCCATCTCTCCTTCTTTCCATCTTCCTCTCTCCTTCCTTCACTTCCTCTCCATCACTCCTTCCTTTCCTCTTTCCTTCTCTCTCCCCCTTTCCATGTTCTCTTTCTATTCCTCGCTCCTTCTCTTTCTCCTCCTTGCTCCTTCTCTCACTCTCTCCTCCTCTACCGTTTCCTCTCTCCTTCCCTCCTTCTCCCTCGCTCCTTCCCCTCCATCTCCCTCTTTCCTTCTATCCCTTTCTCCTTCTCTCCATTTTTTTCACTCCTTCTCTTATTCTCTTCCTCTCCCTTACACCTTCTCTCAGTCTCCCTCCTTTTTCTCCTTCTCTTATCTCTGTGTCTCTTACACAGAGTAATCGTCGTTCCTCTTACCTCAGCTTTCACAGCAGACGCCAGATATCCCCACGACTCTCCCCACGACTCTCTCCACGACTCTCCCCACGACTCTCCCCCCACGACTCTCCCCACGACTCGTGTCGTGAACATGTTTGCTAAAGTTATTGAACCCCAGATAAGACCCAGGCTTGAGCAGGAAGTGGTACCAGAGAAGTTTACATTCTGGATAGGGGATTAGGGAGTGGGGAGGAGGGAGGAGGGAAAGAGAGACTATGTCAGTGGTCATTTAAAAGTAGGGAGCTGAGAGGAGGAGGAGAGGAAGAAGAAAGAGAAGGAGAGAATGTTAACATGGCAGAGATGTACACTCAAATTTACTTCCGTCTGGAAACTTCCATGGAAAGACAATACTGGCTTCTAGACGGGGGGTGGAGTTGTGTGTTTGTGTGTGTGGTTGGGGGAGGGAGGGTCTCCTTCGTTCAAGACCAGGGTGGCAGGTCTAGGAGGTCGTCAAATGTTTGATTTAGCAGCCTCATTCCGACCTGCTTTTAAAGTTGTTGATATTCAGACCGCTCTTCGAGCAGCGGAGCGGGGCATGGCTCATGCAGTGAGCCGCAAGACTTTAACAAAAATTATTGTCATAATCACAGGCAACAGAAAAAAAAACAGATACCTGGTCTTCAATGGCTGATAAAATAGGACTTGAAATTAACAAGAACAAAACGAACATAATGATTCATTACTCAAAAAAAAAAAAAAGAAAAAAATCAACTTAGAAGGAACAGTTGTTGAAGAAGTAAACCAACTTACATATGAGTACTTCGGCAGATGCATAGACCAGGATAGGGACACCAACAAGAGATCAGAGTTAGAACTGCAAAGCCAACGCTGGTCTTTAACAATCTTGAGAAAATATGCCAATCAAAAGTTATAAGCACGAAAGCAGGGTTAAGATTATTCAACTCAAATGTAATATCCACCCTTATTGATACATGCGAAAGATGGAAAACAATTGAAGATATAGAAAACAGATCAGACGCATTTGAAAACAAATGTCTAAGGAAAATACTCTGTATACCGTGGAATGAATTCAAACCAGCGCAGAAGTAAGAAAGATGAGCTCACAATAATCTATCTCAAAACTGATTTTTAAAAAAAAAAGGAGACGGACATGTACTGGCCACGTGATGAGAAGAAACAATCAGTGAAGCCCAAAACAAGTTAGCAAATGGGACACAACAGGACAGAGAAAAAGAGGTCGACCACGTGAAACATTGCTGGCAAATTAGCTTGATTAGTTCGAAAACGTAAAAACAAAGCGAACAACAATGTGACGTTTAACCCTATCTGACGTTTAACCCTACCTGACGTTTAACCCTATCTGACGTTGAACCCTACCTGACGTTTAACGGCACGGGAAGGATGTAAGATGTAAGAAACAGAAGCATAGACGCGCGTTCATAGACCTTCCTTTTACGTCATGTCCTATATTCCCATCATGCACCGAAAATCAATCAAGTGTGCCCTGCCCTACAGACAGGAACCGATCTGTTTTAGAGTCGGTTTCCATAATAATATGGGTGTCATTTACTGATTTTTCCAGCTGGGTCAAATTAAAGGCGTACTCAACGAGTTTGTATCCCACAAATATCTCATGAAAAGACAGCTCACTTTACCGCTGTGCAATCAACTCTTCGAACTCCATGACGTTATCTTTGATCATCACTGACCACGGTTGTCAACTCTAATGGAACTGTTAATGGTAAACAAATAACTACAGCAGAAGGTAAACATTTGTTGCCCGAGTGAACGGATAACGGTGACCACGCTTAAATTTTGTTAACAGTTGACCCACACAGTCAAATAATGTGCGCTGAAATACCAGCAATAGTTAACCCATACAGTTAAATAACGTGCGCTGAAATACCAGCAATAGTTAACCCACACTGTCAAATAATGTGCTCTGAAATACCAGCAATAGTTAACCCACATAGTGAAATAACATACTTCAAAATACCAGCAATAGTCAACCCACACAGTGAAATAACGTACTTGAAAATACCGGCAATAGTTAACTCACACAGTCAAATATCGTAATTCAAAATACCAGCAATAGTTGACTAATACGGAGAAATAACGTGCTCAACAATACCAGCAATAACTAACCCATATAGTGAAATAACGTACTTCAAAATACCAGCAATAGCTAACCCATACAGTGAAATAGCGTACTTCAAAATACCAGCAATAGCTAACCCATACAGTGAAATAACGTACTTCAAAATACCAGCAATAGTTGACCTACACAATGAAATAATGTGATCCAAAATACCAGCAATACTTGACCCATACAGTGAAATAATCGTCACCGAAATACCAGCAATACTTGACCCATGCAGTGAAATAATCGTCACCGAAATACCAGCAATACTTGACCCGTACAATGAGATAATCGTCACCGAAATACCAGCAATAGTTGACCCACACAGGGAAATGACGTGATCCAAAATACCAACAATAGTTGACCCACACAAGGAAATGACGTGATCCAAAATACCAGCAATAGTTGACCCACACAAGGAAATGACGTGATCCAAAATACCAGCAATATATGACCCACACAGTGAAATAATCTGCACCTAAATACCAACAGTAGGTGAGTTACAAGAGAATTAAATATTGTTCTGGTAATGCATCATTCTGTAAGTACGCGAGTCTGTCATCATAATACAAACTACTGGAAGATATCTCTAAGCTTAACACAGACAAAGTAAATCTAACAGCAAACCAGGTGTCCCACAGTCTATTTCAATAATTCTCTAAGCTTACTCCATTAAAAATAAACTCATCAGTACATTTACCACAGACAAGAGCGAAGAGGTAGGGCAGCTGGAGACAACTGCTTTCTCATGAAAGGACAGCGGGTCCGAGAACAGTCAGTCAGAATGTAAGACTTTTTTTTTTTTTACAGACACCAGACACTCATGTGAAACTGCTTCCAAAATGAGAAATGTCTGCTTGCAAGGTGAGCAATACTAGAGCACAGTGTAGGCATGAATTTAGTTTACTATAAAGAAGTCTGTTTTCACAGTTACCCCCCCCCCCCCCCCGACAAAAAAACCACAAGAGAAACTAAGCAAAGTTTAAAAAAAAACACACGCACGCACGCACGCACGCACGCACGCACGCACACACACACACACTCTCCCTCCCCTTGAAAACTCTGGACTGGAAACTTCATGGTTTTACTTTTTATGAAGTAGGAACGGAAATTTCATGGTTTTACTTTTCAGGAAGTAGGAATGGAAACTTCATGGTTTTACTTTTCATGAAATAGGAATGGAAATTTCATGGTTTTATTTTTCAAGAAGTAGGAATGGAAATTTCATGATTTTACTTTTCATTAAGCAGGAATGGACATTTCATGGATTTACTTTTCATGAAATAGAATGGAAACTTCACAGGTGTTACCATACATATACCCTTCTCATTTCTCTCACTCCCATAAACCCCGTACCTTCCACCCCTACCCGACATCCACCAAAAGAATTATGACCTAGGACGAGCAAGCTCCCAGGAGTCGAAATTAATGACGTATTTAATAAGTTTAAAGGGCACATAAGCAGAAACATTGAATAGTGTATTGTATACAAACAAAAAGATGTTCTATCTAACACGTTTACTACACACAGGTATGAATGAATAAATCTTTATTTTTAAAGGGTAAAGAATTGGGCACGCAGGCCCGTCTTACATTCTGCCCAGGTAGAAATGTTCAGTAAGTTTACAACAAACAAGAAGAAATATTCAATAAATTAACTACAGACAGTGGAAATACTTAGTAAGTTTTGCCTCATACCGTAATGTTTTCTGTAAAGTTACTACAAACATATTACTCTGTGGTGTGGAACTTAAGAGTGTATGAGAAGAGCTGGAGAGATAAAAAACCTTGTCAAAAAGATAAGAAAGAGACAATGTACTTTCATAGGACATGCAGTGAGAAGAGGGGGCATTGGAAATATTATAACAACAGGAGAAATAGAAGGAAGAAGATCAAGAGGAAGACCAAGAGAAATTATACTGGACAGTCTGACGGGATGGTGTGAGAGGAGATCCACTAACTGAGCTGATGGCCTGCATGAAGGATCGTGTACTCTGCAGAAGCATAATAGCCAACGCCAGTCGGCACGGCACCTGATGATGATGAAGATGAAGATGTGGAACTTAAACCCAGGAATAATCAAATCAAATTATTGTATGGTTGAATCCTCGCATTCAAGATTGTGAATCAATGACTGATTCTCTCGCTGCATGCAGTTTTGAAACACGATGCCGGTCGCATGTGCTCAAACGTCAGCCTTGGATATTAATCAAGGGCCTCGCTGGGAGTATTTAGACAAGAGATCTAGGTATTCAGTTCGTTAAATACATGCCCTTCTCTCCCTACCTCATTTGCTAGAGCCGAATCGATGCTACTTAATGCACGACTTTGCTCTCTTTCGAATCGATCCCACCCACTTCCTGTTGTATCAGATACCAAGTAGCTGTGTATTTGTCAGTGCCAGCAGGCAGCAGGGCTGACCAAGACATGAAACATTAACAAACATTAACCTGCCAATGCATGGAATATTAACAGTACTGATCAGTGCATGGAGCACAGACAAAAGTGCTAGTCAATGAATAAATGTGACGATGAGTGCAGTAAAGTTGGTGTTGTCTTATCATATACTGGTGCTGTTTCTGATATCCCTACCCCACCTATTTCTACCTTTTCTTTCTAAACCTCAACTGTTTATCCCTCTTTACATCTTTCCAGCCAATGAATGTAAGACATGAATATTCGTAACTAGTGCATGACACGAAGACAAAAGTGCAAGTCAGTGCAAGGAACGTAGACAAAAGTGCAGGTCAGTGCAAGGAAATTAGATAAAAGTGCAGGCCAGTGCAATGAACTTAGACAAAAGTGCAAGTCAGTGCAAGGAACTTAGACAAAAATGCTGGTCAGTGCAAGGAACTTAGACAAAAGTGCTGGTCAGTGCAAGGACCTTAGACAAAAATGCTGGTCAGTGCAATGAACTTAGACAAAAGTGCAGGTCAGTGCAAGGAAATTAGATAAAAGTGCAGGCCAGTGCAATGAACTTAGACAAAAGTGCTGTTCAGTGCAAGGAACTTAGACAAAAATGCTGATCAGTGATGGAATTTAGATAAAAATGCTGGTCAGTGCACGGCACGGAGACAAAAGTGCTAGATATTGCATAGATTACAGACAAAATATACCAGCCACTGCCTGCAGCACAGACAAAATATACCAGCCACTGCCTCCTGCACAGACAAAATATACCAGCCACTGCCTGCAGCACAGACAAAATATACCAGCCACTGCCTCCTGCACAGACAAAATATACCAGCCACTGCCTGCAGCACAGACAAAATATACCAGCCACTGCCTCCTGCACAGACAAAATATACCAGCCACTGCCTGCAGCACAGACAAAATATACCAGCCATTGCCTGCAGCACAGACAAAATATACCAGTCAGTGCCTGTAGTACAGATAAACTATACAAATTGGTACATAGATTACAGATAAACTGTACAGGCAGGTGGATAGATTACAGAAAAACTATAGAGGCCGGTGCATAGATTACATATAAACTATACAGGCCGGTGCACACATTACAGATAAACTATACAGACCGGTGGACAGATAACACATAAACTATACAGGCCAGTGGATAGATTACAGATAAACTATACAGGCCGGTGCATAGATTACAGAATAACTCGGTGGGTGGATAGATTACAGATAAACTATACAGGCTGGCGCATACATTAAACTATACAGGCCGGTGCATAGATTACAGAATAACTATAGACATAAAGTGGGTAGATTACAGATAAACTATACAGGCCTGTGAATGGATTACAGATAAACTATACAGGCCTGTGAATAGATTACAGATAAACTATACAGGCTGGTGCACGCATTACAGATAAACTATACAGGCTGGTGCATAGATTACAGAATAACTATACAGGCCGGTGGGTGGATAGATTACAGATAAATCATACATGCCTGTGAATAGATTACAAATAAACTATACAGGCCGGTGGATAGATTACAGATAAACAATACAGACAGGTGGATATATTACAGACAAACTATACCGGCCGGTGGATAAATTACAGATAAACTATACAGGCCGGTGGATAGATTACAGATAAACTATACAGGCCGGTGGATAGATTACAGATAAACTATACAGGCCGATGGATGGACATTTCCATATTTCTCGCTTCTCTTCCTACTCACATTGTCAGTTCTCGCTGTGCACATTTTGTCAGTTCATCTCCACGGTCTCCTTTTCTGTTTTCTTTTCTTCTTTTGTACTCTTCCTCTTTCGTCTATTTTCTCTCTCGACTATTTTACGTTCATCTTCTAGACGTCCCCCGTTTCATCTCCTACCATCGCCGTCTTTCTCTTTTCTTTTTCTTGTATTCTTCTTCTACTGTTCTCCACTTTTGTACGTTCTTCTTTTCCTCACGATCTTGTCCTTTCCCTCTTCGTATAACTCTCAGGAGGGACAGGGATAGAAGAGTACTGAAGCATCGGGAAAATGAACTTACCTAACAAGTCCTGTTCTGTTAAACTGGTTCCAACACAAAGGGTTCAGATGTCCATTCTGAGACGGTAAAGAAACGAGAGCTGCGCTGAAACAGAAAACTGCTTCCGGGATATGGTGTGAGTGGGGCAATGATTGTTCCGTACCCTCCTGCCGCAGTGGCAAGTATCCACGAGCTGTTTTCAATCTAGCCGCCCATTTCTGATGAGAACAGACAAATCATATAGCTAGTGATCGAGGACTCTGTGCCATATAAATCATGATTGATTGTTAGCCCTTGATTATTTGTGTTACCGCAACAACAAAGAATTGCTTCCCAGAAGCACCATTTTATGGTTGTCTGCCCCCCTCGGATGAAGCAAGACAACTCCGACTGATAAATATTTCTAATCAGATTCGGGTTGGCTGATTCGCTCATCCGGACAGAGATGCCCTTTTTGCTTTGATTTGCCAGTAAGGGAATTGGACAGCTCTTAGCATGCTGACTTTGTCATGCGAAGGCAATGAAATGACGTCCCGCTACCGCCAAAACTCCAGTTAATCCAGCGTTAAAAATGATTACCTGACACATTCGTGTTAGGAAAATTGTCTCATAAACTGGAGAATGTGACGGGTGTCAGTACGTTAAGGAATCAAGCGATGTTTACGTACATATGGCGGATTTGAGAAGACTTCATAACTGATACATTTCTATATCGTCACGGCCTCATAAATCACCAAAAAAAAAAAAGACAAATAAGAAGAAATAACGAAGAAAATTATGCTGTCACGGTGTCATAAATCTTAACGTGATGAGTCACTTGTCTGAAAACTATGTTGTTACGGCGTCATAAATCTTAACATGATGAGTCACTTGTCTGAAAACTATGTTGTTACGGCGTCATAAATCTTCACGTCGTGAGTTACATATCCGTAATTAGACAGTCATATTTCACATATGAAGAGTCACGCTGTCATATATCTAGGGCCAAAGAGCCTCTACGGAGTCATAAATGCGAAAGAAAACTTTCTTTCGGGCAAACATCACCGAAAGAGCCACGATATATATCTAGAACAAATGAGTCACAGAGACGTTATGTACGGAACTAAAGATCACGGCCTGGCATATCTGGATGAAATGAGTCACGATTCAAATATAAAGAACAGAGTCATGGATATTTATGACCGTATTGCTTGAATCGTCATCATCATGTGCATCTCTATACATGTTCAAGCTGTAATAGGCATCTGCGAGTTATCTTTGCCTCATATAACGGCATAACGTGGACAGCTTTATGAGAGTTCAGATGATTGTCATAAACTGAGTTCTGTTTTATGATTAATTGCTGGAAAGTTATTTCAATAAATCGCAGATCCTAAATGTGTTTCTTGAAAAAAATACTGGCCAAGGATTGTGGAAAGTGAGATGGATGAAGTGAAGCACAGATGCACAGTACGGCAGGCTACATACTGCGAATAGTGAGAGAGTTTCTATCTGCCCATATAGCACTCCACAAAGCGTGATGGACAATGGTTGCGGTTCAAGGATATAAATGGATGGATGGATGGATGAAGATATTCCTGCATCCTCGGTTTACGTAATGCTCACCGTATAATTCACAGCGCCTGTGATTTTGTAGCAGTAGATTATGTAATACACGCCATATAAACAGTAGGCGGCATTATTTTATACCAGTGTTACTAACATACATTTTGTATGTCTCCAGACATAGACACACATACACTGCGCCATGTAACACGCTTTTGTATGGCAGGAATTGTGTGAGCTGTCTTAAGACTCACATTAGGGTCGCTGACATTTTGAACGTGCTTATAATCCTTTCCCAAATGTTAGTGCAAGTATGTTTGGTTCTGTTAGTTCCCTGACATACTTGTATGCTCGTCTCAGCTTATCCATGGCTGTCTCTCACCCAGCATGTTCCCTTAGTTATGTTCGTGTCATTCGTTCCGTCAAGTATATTTCTCTCATGCGTTCCCTCACATAATAAGTGTATAATTGTAAAATTGTATGTTCCCTCACATGTTCCCTTTTCTGATGTTCTCTCATATATGTTCTGACTGCATGTTCCCTCACATATTCTCTTTTCATCTGCTACTTATAAATGTTCTGACTGCGTGTTTCCTTATAATTCTTTTCTCATATGTTCTCTCACATATTTTCCTCTCAATTGCTCAATCACACATTTTTTTCTCCTATGTTTCCTCACATAATCTCTGCTCATATGTTCCTTCATATATGTTCTGATTATATGTTCAGTTACACATTCTCGACTCATTTGTTCCTTCATACATGTTCTGATTATATGTTCCCTTACATATTCTCTTCCCATATGTACCTTAAAATATACACTAATTATATGTTTCCTCACATATTCACCCCTCATACATTCCCTCATAAACATTCCTGTGATGTGCTGACCAACATATTTCACAGTGTCTACGCCAGAAATAACTCCAAGTTAATTTACTGTATAAATCTGCCAACATTCATACCACAACTCTACAAACATGGAAGTTGGCAGCGTGTTTTATATGTCTGGTCCACATATATCACACAAATTACTTCTAGAAAGAAATCATTCCCAAAATTTCACAAATTCACAAATATATATTCTATCAACCATGTTTTTGTTATCACTTTTTCACTTTGAATCTCTTAATATCTTTTCTTATTTTCATCTTTAAACAACAACAATAATCTATTAGCATTGACAAAATGTAAAGACAAAATGTAAAGACAAAATACATCAATATCTATTCAGTAGTACACAGAGAATTATTGTTCGACTAACACAAACATTCAGAAACAAAGTTTTGCTTTTGACAGTCTTTTGAGTTCGAGGAGAAACTATGCTATCCGTCATTAAAAACGCACTATTTTATTTTATTTCATTTTATTTTATTGAGATAATTAGTTGTTTTACCGGATTTAAAATACATAAAACCACTGATTTCACATTTCTCATCCATTTACTGACATAAACTTGCTGTGTTCTTAATCATTCATTCATTCATTTGCATGTCCCTTGCGGAACTTTGCCTCCCTAACATCACTCCTGTAGGCCTCTCGGTTGTGGGCAAGATGGTCTGCTGCTGATGCATCCATCTGCAGATCATCAACGATGTCTTGCAGCCATCTTCGCCTTGGTCTTCCTCTCTTTCTTTTTTCCATTATGTACCCTTCCAAGACGGTCTTCGCCAGATTATCATGACGTTTAATGTGTCCAAAATATTTAAGTTTTCTCAGTTTAATCCTCTTTACTAGCCAGCCTTCTTCAATATTAAGTTCTTGTAGTAAGGATATATTTGTTATGTTTTGTGTGTGTCCATGCTGTGTTCTTAAACATGACACAATTTAGAAGCGGCTCACATGCAGTTGTCTGCCCTTGGTGTAAAAAAAACCACCAATTTCCACTCACTGTCAGGAATTTGCAGCCATTATTAATACCGTATGTGACCCCCTGAGGCTTCAATACGGGGTTGGCATCGGCATCTCACGCTGGTGTATGTGCTGCTGTCTGAGTTGCCGTTTGTTGCGCAGATGTATCAACAGCATGTGGTGATCTTGACCTTGTGTTGTTACACGCGGTTGGCCAGGCCTGGTCAATCGTGACGCCTGTTGCCTGAAATCGCTGTTTCAGCCTCACTATGGTCGAGTGGTCGCAATGAAAGTGTCTGGCAACATCCTTGGTCGTCATTCCACTGCTGAGCAGCATACCAACAGCTTGCCATCGCTCTTGTGACAACAATATGGGCATGACAGAAACATTAACAGACTTCCTTTCGACGGAAACGAGTAATGGCCGTTTACTTGCTTAAACTTTCCTCCTAGTATGTGTGCCAAATGTCAAAGTCATGTGACTTTTAATCGGGTCATAAATTAAGAAAAAGTTGAATTACACGTGCTCCTCGCCAAGTTTAAAGCAAATATCACATTCCAGGGAGAATGTCATTACATTAACAGAAATAAGGACACGCTTTCGGAGATTGAAACTCGCTCACGTACATAAACATTTCACGCTTGGCAATTGTTCAGTCAAGCGGTGCGTTTTTATTGGCGACTTATATATATATATATATATATATATATATATACACTAGGCATTAAGTGGAACGAAAACAAGAACAATGCAGAGATAATGAGCAAACAACAACCTGTCTCATGGGTGATCAGGAAAAGGAGATGGACATATGTTGGTCACGTGATGAGAAGAAACGATTAGAGAATCCTAAAACAAGATATCAAGTGGAACATAACAGGCCGAAGAAAAGGAGGCAGACCGCGTGAAACTCTAAAGAGGACATTGTTAAGAGAGGCCAAATTAACAGGCATAAAATCCCTTGATGAGGGTGAAAACTCGCAGATAACAGGAAAAATTGGCGAACTACCTTGCGAGTCCTATGTGACGTTTAACGGCACGGGAAGGATATAAGATATAAGCCTCACTAGAAGCAGTGAGCGACCAAGATTGGACTTTTATTTTTCATTCTTTCCCTTAGCTGATTTTTTTTTCTTCTGTCATCCCGATGTGCTCGATCAGCGTTTGTCAGCCACGATTTTTTTTCTCTTGATAACCTTTGACATAATTTTCAGATCTCAAGAAGCTTCTGTATAGAAAAGTTGCAGATGTTTGACCTTTGACATTTGATGGAGATGGCAGCGAGGTGTAAGACAGCAAGATTTAGAAGGTAGTGATGGCGGGGGAGAGACGGTGGCTTTTCTGTTTTCTTACCTTCACACTCCCCCGCGGTCGTTACTGACTTCAGTATGTTGGGTGAACCATGCAGAGCCACACATGACGATGTGTGTATGATGAGTTGGGAGGTGTGTGTATGATGAGTTGGGAGATGTGTGTATGATGAGTTGGGAGGTGTGTGTATGATGAGTTGGCTGAACAATACAGAATCACACGTGCAGGTATGTATATGAGTTGAGTGAATAATACAGAATCACACGTGGAGGTGTATGTATGATGAGTTGAGTGAATAATACAGAATCACACGTGGAGGTGTATGTATGATGAGTTGGGTGAATAATACAGAAACACACGTGGAGGTGTATGTATGATGAGTTGGGTGAATAATACAGAAACACACATGGAGGTGTATGTATGATGAGTTGGGTGAATAATACAGAAACACACGTGGAGGTGTATGTATGATGAGTTGGGTGAATAATACAGAAACACACGTGGAGGTGTATGTATGATGAGTTGGGTGAATAATACAGAAACACACATGGATGTGTATGTATGATGAGTTGGGTGAATAATACAGAAACACACATGGATGTGTATGTATGATGAGTTGGGTGAATAATACAGAAACACACATGGAGGTGTATGTATGATGAGTTGGGTGAATAATACAGAAACACACGTGGATGTGTGTGTATGATACTCGTATATTGTATTTGTCGAACAGAAAGTCTTATGTATGTATGTATGTATGTATGTATGTATGTATGTATGTATGTATGTATGTATGTATGTATGAGGATAAACACACAAACACACACACGGAAACGTGTGTAAACTATGTCTGTGGTAGAATTATTGTGGGACTAGTAACTAATGTATGGAAGTGAATGCTGGAAAATCACCAAAACCATAGAAAACAAGTTGAATTCTTTCCAGACTAAATGTTTACGAAGAATTAGAAAAATATTTTGGCCAAACACCATAAGAAATAACATCTTATTAGCAGAAATGCAGATGAAACCACTGACAGCAATTATTGAGGAAAGACGCTGGCGATGGTTGGGACATGTGCTCTGAATGACTGATAACTCACTACCAAAAATAGCACTAAGATGGACACCACAGGGGAGCAGAAGTAAGGGTACACTAAAAGAGACATGGAGAAGAACAACAGAAAGGATGTTGAGCAACAGAGGGCTCACCTGGGCAAGAGCAGAAAAAAAGGCGAAGGACAGGCATTTGTGGAAAACCCTTGCGGAAGCCCCATGTGCCCTGGGCACTTAAGGTTCAGAGAGAGAGAGAGAGAGTGAGTAACTAATGTGAAACCATCGCTGTCTCGTAGCGTACAGAATATCTCGTGCACACTCACAACACACCGTGTAACACACACTGAAAGGATCAAACGACACACCACATAGTAACACATAGGTAGCAACTGTAGCATAATCTTTAACACACAAGTACAGCCCGCAACACAGATTCCCTGTAACACAGCAAGACCGCGTGTAACATTTACCGCGTGTTAATCAGATTCAATTTGGAGAAAGCTTATAGTGACAATGGCGAAGGAAAGAGAAAGACACGCTTATCTGAAGCACAAAATATGCGTGAGTGTATACGCTTGTAGCCAGGCAAAAGTGTGCGAGAGTGAGTGAGAGAGCGTAGACAACGCTTGCGAGCACGTGCATGCCTGTGTGTGTGTGTGAGCGAGAAGCCAGCAACTCGTGTGATGTAAATAACTCGCCGTGTACCTTGCGCGCTCGCTGTTTGAACAGTAGCTGTGTTCCTGCAGTAAGCAGAAGTAACCCATATTGTGATACAGTGAGATATTACTACACAAAAAAAGTAAGTAAAAGTGACCTGTGTTGTGTCGAGTTACAGGGCTATTGTGTAGTTTCTTCCAGCAGTTCTTCTGCCATATCTAAGATTTCGGCCAGATAGAAGTTAAGAATGAGAAGAGCGCTATCGTCACGATAGACACGGTTACAGTAATGGCAGTTTTCTAAGAATGTAGAGCGTAGATTTTAACATTAAATCACATTGTTGACTATTCGGTTTTTCTAAATCAAATAAAGGGAGCCGAATGGAAGTGAAAATATGTGAGGGGAAATGGGAAATAGCAGTGTTATTTTTCTGCGATAAAGGTTTTGCTTTTTTTTAATATGCTAGCTTGAGACGTGCAATCGTTTCTACGATGATGTATGTACATCTTGTATGTAACCCATCTGTTATCATTTGTAAACTCTACTGCAGGTCTCTCCTACACATGTAATGAGGTCTTACACGTGTAAATGTCGGCTGTCTACGTTTTGTTTCTGCTACATATGTAATCATGCAATCATGTAGTCATGTGCTCAACTCCTACACGTTTTCATGTTTTGTTTTTGCTGCTGTATTGTCTCTGTTATAGCAGTAATCATGATGATTCTTATAGAAGTAATCATTATTCTTCATGAACTCCTTCAGGAGTACTCATGCTTCTTTTACAGCAGAAATCAAAATTCTCTTATAGCAGTAATCATGATTCTTGTACAGCAGTAATGATGATTCTCTTAAAACAGTAATCATGATTCTCTGATAGCAGTAATCATGATTCTCTTATGGCAGTAATCATGATTCTCTTATAGCAGTAATCGCGATTCTCTGATAGCAGAAATCAAGATTCTCTTATAGCAGTAATCATGATTCTCCTATAACAGTAATCATGATTCTCTTATAGCAGTAATCATGATTGTCTTACAGCAGTAATCATGATTCTCGTATAGCAGTAATCGCAGTTCGTGTACAGCGGTAATCAAGATTCTTATACTAAAGTAATCCTGTCATTACTTCTTTGAAACTCATACTGGAGTAATGTGATTTAAATAAATTGTAAAATTATTTACTTCAAGTTTTCTCGAGTACATGAACCTGTGCTGCTGTCTCCCGTTAAAACGTAGAGTTTAAGATTTTCCAACCCGTGGCTATCAAAATAGAGTGAACATCCAGTTTATAGTCTGAATGAGCTACTTCTGGTGAAGTGATTTCATTTTGTCCAAATCTTGCCACGAAGCTCTGCCGAGGGCTTAAATCCTGAAGCCGCTTGTGCCGTGAGCAGGTCCTTCTTTGGAGTTGGTGTTTATGGAGTTTCCAGCAAGAACAAAGGACAGATCTAAGCAAGGTCTACACCGCTCATCTAGTCTTGCTACTTACATCCTTTCATTTTATTACTCTGGTCCCATCTTTGGTTTCAGCCATCGCTACTATTTTCCATTCGTTCACTATATTGTATACACTGGGTATAGGTCAAATATGTATCTGTGACTCATAAACTGTTCACGTTGTTAAATTGCTAGCCTCTAACTGTTTTGCAGTGTAAGTATTGCAACAATCTTGTTGCTGAAGTATAATGTTATGGTTTAGTTTGCCTATTTCTCTAATTTATTTCTCTTTATATTTAATCACTTCTGCATTTCAAATTACGTTAAGTAATGTGTATTATTTACGATCATAGCTGGAAGAGAGGCCGGGAATTGTGTTATATCCATAGATGGACATTATTAAATTATGTTTAATGGACGTATAATATGAAAGATGAGAGATAAAGGGACATTGTTAGACGGGCTAGGGTGTCCAGTGTTTCGATTCTCGAAAGTTCGTTCCTTTATTTGCTGATTTTCGTGTCTGGTTGAATGAAACTTTTCTGTCTGTTGTTGTACAGTTTTTTTTTTACAATCTGATTTCGTGAAGACTGTTTTTTGTGTCTGTTTTTGTACATTAGTAATGTCTGTCTTAGTGAAGTTTTTATGCATGTTGTTATACAGTTTTTTTATACTATCTGAGTTCGGGAAGTTTTTCTGTCTGTTGTACAATTTTACTCTGTTTTCATTAAGTTTTTCTGTCTGTTCTTGTATGTTTTCCTTCTCTGTCTTCGTGAAGTTTTTCTGTTTGTGTGTACATTTTCCTTCTCTGTCTTCGTGAAGTTTTTCTGTGTGTACATTATCCTTCTCTGTCTTCATGAAGTTTTTCTGTTTGTGTGTACATTTTCCTTCTCTGTCTTCGTGAAGTTTTTCTGTGTGTACATTATCCTTCTCTGTCTTCGTGAAGTTTTTCTGTGTGTACATTATCCTTCTCTGTCTTCGTGAAGTTTTTCTGTGTGTACATTATCTTTCTCTGTCTTCGTGAAGTTTTTCTGTATGTACATTTTCCTTCGCTGTTGTCGTGCATGTTTTTTCACGTCTGTCTTGGTGAAGTTTTTGATTATCTTCCTTATTTATTCTTGTTTGTCACTGCACTTTGTTCTTCCTTCTTTTCATATTGTCTTTCATCTGCTTTCGTGCTGTATGTTTAGTTGTCTTTGTGATATCATCATTTCTATCTTCGAGCTTTCTTTCTGTAACTGCTGTCCTAGACAATGGGTCATCTGGGTCATAGCCAAGAAATTGATATTGATTGCTTATGAACAGCTATTACGATGATATGGTGTATAAGACCATCAAGTTTCCCAGTGATCAAGATGTGGAAGGCACGGGATCTGTATAATAAGCAGCAATTTGTTGCATTCATGAATAACAACTATACGAAGTGTGCAGTCGAAGGATAGTTGAGAGAGTAACTTGTGGCATGAATTTGTAATAACAACTATACGGGATGTGCAGTCGAAGGTCGAGAGAGTGACTTGCGGCATGAGTTTATAAAAAAACTATATCAGGTGTGCAATTGAGGGTAAAGAGAGTGACTTGCAGCATGAGTCTATAAAAAAACTATACGAGGTGTGCAACCGAGGGTCGAGAGAGTGACTTGCAGCATGAGTCTATAAAAAAAACTATACGAAGTATGCAACCGAGGGACGAGAGAGTGACTTGCGGCATGATTCTATAAAAAACTATAGGAGGTGTGCAACCGAGGGTCGAGAGAGTGACTTGCGGCATGATTCTATAAAAAACTGTACGAGGTGTGCAACCGAGGGTCAAGAGAGTGACTTGCGGCATGATTCTAGAAAAAAAAAAACTATAGAGGTGTGCAACCGAGGGTCAAGAGAGTGACTTGCGGCATGATTCTAGAAAAAAAAAACTATAGAGGTGTGCAACCGAGGGTCAAGAGAGTGACTTGCGGCATTATTCTATAAAAAAACAAAACTATACGAGATGTGCAACCGAGGGTCGAGAGAATGACTTGCGGCATGTGTCTATAACAAACTATACGAGGTGTGCAACCGAGGGTCGAGAGAGTGGCCTGCGGCATGAGTCTAGAACATTTCTAAAAAAATAAAAATTTTCAAAATACTAGAAAGTTCCTCGGGTTCTATTTCAGATTACTTCTCGTCTGCACCAAGATCAAGATCACGTGACAAATTTATTCCTGGAAATCACTTCCTGGGGAGGTGTCTGGGTTTTTTTTATTTTATCAAGAAGATGGATGGTGAGGGGTTGTCGAGTTAGGCAGCCCAAAACCCTGTCTGGCAGTTACCCGGGACAGATTTACTGCCTCAAATTCATTTTCGTTATCTCAAATCAGAGATCGCGCGCGAGTCATGAAAACACGTGATAACTTTCATGCATATTCATAGATACATTAGGACAACTTACCCAGAGAATTTATCCTGCTCAGATTCAAAGTTAGTCTACTAAAACCGTGTTTAAAAGTTAAATTTGGATCGGCTGAGATAAGTTCTGTGACACTGTAGAGCAAAGTCAAGGTAAAATATTTAAGGTTAGTGAATTTGGTGCACGAGACTAAGGTGGATGATGTTAGGTTCTGTGACTTTGTAGAAGAAAACCAAGGGCCCAGTAAGTTATGTCCCATGACTTTGTAGAACAAAGTCAAAATAAGCTAAATTAGGTTCTATGACTTTGTAGAACTTCTTCTTCTTCTTCGTTCGCTTCTACCACCAAAACCGCACTGTGATCCTACTGAATTTACGCCTGTGGTCTTTGTATAACAAAACCTAGACCCATTAAATTATGTTCCACAGAGCCAGCGCTAACTAAACTACAATCTCAGACTCTGTAGAACAAAGCCAAGGACAGCTATAAAATTAAGTTGTGTGACTTTGTAGAACAAAACCAAGGCGAACTAAATTATGTTCTATGAGAGAGAGAGAGAGAGAGAGAGAGAGAGAGAGAGATGGTATTCTATGACTTTGTAGAACAAAATCAAGGCCAACTAAATTAGGTTCTATGACTAAGTGTGTGTGTGTGTGTGTGAGAGAGAGAGACAGAGAGAGAGAGAGAGAGAGAGAGAGAAAAGAAGTGGCCAACTAAATAGTACTCTGTGATGAACAAAACCAAGGCCGGCTACTCCAAGTACTAGAACACTTTATAGAACAAACTCTAGTGGGAGTAGTGGCAGGGCTCAAATTATTGAATGAGCAAAATCTAACCCATCTGGACCAAATGTTCTATGTCCAACAACAAAACCTAGTCTAACCACACCAAGGGTTCTAATTCATAATTGAACAAACCTTGCCGCACTGAACCTTATGTCTTAATCTAATATCATAATTTTCTAAGTTTGTTTGTCGGAAGCCTCCAGCGTGACACAGAGTGAGATCAAGGGGAACTTTCTTGTTCCGTTTCACTGTTCAGCCTAGGAGTTATCTGTGGTGGGCAGAAGTTAGAAGCGTGGCTTCAGGCTTGTAGAGAGTAATAATCATTCAGTAGTGTGTATTTTTTTCTGGGGTAAATGTAATTTGACAGTGTAAAATGATTTTTATTAAATTAATTTTTTTTTCATTTCTTTACCCATCATTTTTGACCGGTTAGAGTGTATACTGAAAATAAATGACAACCAAAGTGAATCTTTCATGTTAGCATCGGACAAGACAACGTTTTGACGAAAAATAAACACAGGAAAATCAAACCGAAACGAAACAAATCGTCAGGGGAAACGGTGTCTTATAAAGAGCGGAGAACTTATCTTAATATGGCCTCCTCCAGAAGTAGGAAACAGAGAAATGCCTGTAACGCGCATTTCTCTGTTTCCTACTTCTGGAGGAGGCCATATTAAGATAAGTTCTTCGTTTAGTTATTTGTTTTTTGTCTCATTTGTGCATGTAATCCTCGAAAAAAGGCTCTCACCGAAATATCGGACGTTGTATGTTTTTTCATTTATACATTCTCATACTTTCTATTCATTTTTTTTTCTCACTTTACTCACTCCCTCACCATACACCTCTATCTACCTTTATTATTTAAACCAGTTTTACTGCAGTCGCCATCTCTTACAAAGAGCAACCCATCTTCGCCTTAGCTTAGCTTAGCTGTATCGCATTTCTCATAGTTGTAAGACAACTATCGGCGTAAGGTAACTCTCGTTTCGTGAAAACGGGGAAGGGAAACTTACTGGCGGAGGAGAAATTCTCACTATGTAATTTATCTGTGTATTCTCTCTATCACCGCTCCTGCTCTCTCACTACATCAGCTTACAGAACTAGCCTGGTTTCTTTACTCACGCTTGCCTCGTCGGAGTTTGCATTCTTTAGAGTGGGCCTCATTTATGTCAGTTTTGTTTATTCCAGGAAGCTCTCTCTCTCTCTCTCTCTCTCTCTCTCTGCCATACTCAGTCTTAACTCTGTTCACCTCTCTACCTTTTTTCTCTGCCTTCCTCTATTTTACCCCCTTTAGCCTCTCTTGTCTCATCCTCACGTCTCTTTATTTCTCTCCTTCTCTCTCTCCCCCGCTAACGCTCTATCTCTCTCACACTCTCTCTTTCTTTCTCTCTCTTTCTCGCTAGCCCAGTTGCCTCTCTCAGTCTCTGTGATCACATGTATTAACTCTGTCTTGACCTCCTTCATTCTTATTCCCTCTGTCTCTTTTCTCTATCTTTCTCCATGTTACTCAGTGTTCCCTCTGTATTGTTTATTGTTACCTCTCACGCTCTCTCTCTCCCTCTCTCTCTCGTCGGAGCATCTCCAAGCTTAAGTACTGTCACAAGCAAGACACACAGCCAACTCTTCACAGTATATCTCTATAGTTCTATCATTTATCATCTGCTTATTTATACATTCCGCCCGTTTTTTTTTCTGCGTAGCTTAATCGTTTACGTAGCTAATCTTTAAACAGTTTTCCTACTCGCATATGATCGATTTTATATGTATACCAGTTCTGTACGTATTCTTTGTGTTTGAATATATATATGTTACGAGCATGATTCCTCGTATGTGCTATGTTTTCTATCATTTCTGTGTTTTCTATATTTTTTTCTATTATTTTTGTGTTTTCTAAATGTTTCCTGCATTTATAGATATGATTGCCAATCCGCATTATTTATACCTATTGAGAGATTAGGTATAGTTTTGCTTCATACGTAGACCATATACTTACGTGTGAGGGGTTGCTGTATAAGTAAGTGTGAAAAGGTCTTAACTTCACAAAGCTACAACTTTTTTGGGGTCATTTTCCTGTATTCTTGAATCTGGAATAAAGGATGATGAAGCGTCTTCATAAAAAAAAATATTAATATAACCTACATTCACACAACTCATATTAAACATAGCCTACATTCACACAACTCATATTAAACATAACCTACATTCACACAACTCATATTAAACATAACCTACATTCACACATCTCATAAACATAACCTACATTCACACATCTCATATTAAACATAACCTACATTCACACAACTCATATTAAACATAACGTACATTCACACAACTCATATTAAACATAACCTACATTCACACAACTCATATTCAACATAACCTACATTCACACAACTCATATTAAACATAACCTACATTCACACAACTCATATTCAACATAACCTACATTCACACAACTCATATTAAACATAACCTACATTCACACAACTCATATTAAACATAACCTACATTCACACAACTCATATTAAACATAACCTACATTCACACAACTCATATTAAACATAACCTACATTCACACAACTCATATTAAACATAACCTACAATCACACAACTCATATTAAACATAACCTACATTCACACAACTCATATTAAACATAACCTACATTCACACAACTGACAACGATATAACCTACATTTGTCAGTTACTCTCAGACCCAGACGGTCTGACTTTTCGCAACATCTTTCACCAGCGAAATTGAGCGATGTCTCAAAGCAACGGAACGACGTCACAGTTAGAAGCGCGGTAATGGTTGGAGCCACCACAGCAACAGAGATACAAGGAAGCTGTGAGGGAATACGGAGCTGCAGTTCTGAATCATTTAAAAGTCTAAAACGAAGAACGAATCGTCTAGAGGTAATTAGATGCCTTCTTGAAGTAAAGAAACCCGCGTGGAAAAGGGGAAGAAAAAAAAACACTTCATATTGGGCCCGACTGAGGTTAAAAAAAAGAGACCTTTATTTGATCTTTATTATCTTTCCGTTATCTTTAGGTCACGACGCCGTTAGCACTCCACCGTCAGCGACTCGCTTAAGGAACTCACCACCTGCGAGTGGTCAATGTTTAGCAAGGAAATCAGAGACATTTCGCAATCATCGCCCGCTGACACTTAAGTTACATTTTGGTTCTCTTCGTAAGATGGATTTGCTGTTGAGGAATTAAAACTGAAATATATTCTGGAAAGTTTCGGAGAAAGTGAAGTTAATCTTGTCGTTTGTTCTTCCTCGTTGTTATGTTACGGCATCTCCGTCACCATATACGCGCTTATGTCGCTCGTGCATTCAAACCTATACGACATTCACGCCCACACATTCACACAACTCATATTAATATAACCCACATTCATAAACTCATATTAATATAACCCACATTCATATAACTCATATTAATATAACACACATTCATATAACTCATATTAATATAACCCACATTCACACAACTCATATTAATATAACCTACATTCATGTAACTCATATTAATATAACCTGCATTTCCACAATTCATATTAATATAATCTGCATTCGCACAACTCATATAGCCCACATTCGCACATCTCATATTAATATAACCCACATTCAACCAACTCATATTAATATAACCTGCATTCACAGAACTCATATTAATATAACCCACATTCACACAACATATTAATATAACCCACATTCACACAACATATTAATGTAACACACATTCACACAACTCATATTAATATAACCCACATTCACACAACATATTAGTATAACCCACATTCACACAACATATTAATATAACCCACATTCACACAACTCATATTAATATAACTCACATTCACACAACATATTAATATAACCCACATTCACACAACATATTAATATAACCCACATTCACACAACTCATATTAATATAACCCACATTCACACAACATATTAATATAACCCACATTCACACAACTCATCCCATGTTCACAGAACCCATGCTAACATTAGCAACATGCACGAAACATTCACTGGTTAGAAAGCGTGCCCAGAGTTCCTGTTAACATTTCTTGGGCCATAATGAGAAACAGTTTCACGAAGTTGGGTGAAGGTAGCATTGAGTTGTTTATGCAGAAACCTATCACAGATGTTCCCTTTACAGTAGCTGAGGTAAAGCTGAAGGTTAGGTTCCAAGTTACGTTTTGTGTGTGTCCGCTTCTACAGCTGGATCTTAAGGCCAAAGACAAGCAGACATGTAGACCACCGAACAAAGACAAGCAGACATGTAGACGAACAAGGAAGTACAAGCAGAGATGAAGGTCATCTACCAAACGCAAGCCGACTTGTAGGATAGCAAGAAAATACAAGCAGACATGTAGGAGAGCAAGAAAATACAAGCAGACATGTAGGAAAGCAAGAAAATACAAGCAGACATGTAGAAAAGCAAGAAAATACAAGAAGACATGTAGAACACCAAGAAAATACAAGCAGACATGTAGATCAGCGAATAAAGACAAGCAGACATGTAGACAATCAAGGAAGTACAAGCAGAGATGCAGGTCACCTACCAAACACAAACTGACTTATCTGACAGCAAGAAAATACAAGCAGATATGTAGGACAGCAAGAAAATACAAGCAGACATGTAGACAAGCAAGGAAGTAGAAGCAGAGATGCAGATCACCTACCAAATACAGACCGAATTGTAGGACAGCAAGAAATTTATAAGCAGACATGTAGGAAAGCAATAAAATACAAGCAGACATGTAGGAAAGGAAGAAAATACAAGCAGACATATAGGAAAGCAAGAAAATACAGACAGATATGTAGGAAAGCAATAAAATACAAGCAGACATGTAGGACAGCAAGAACATACAAGGAGACAGGTAAACACTAAGAAAATACAGACATGTAAGCGCTAGAAAATACAACGAGACATGTAGCACGGCAAGAAAATACAAGCAGACATGTAGGAGAGCAAGAAAATTCAAGGAGACATGTAAGACAGCTAGAAAATACAAGGAGACATGTAGGACAGCTAGAAAATACAAGGAGACATGTAAGACAGCTAGAAAATACAAGGAGACATGTAGGGCAGCTAGAAAATACAAGGAGACATGTAGGACAGCAAGAAAATACAAGGAGACATGTAAGACAGCAAGAAAATACAAGGAGACATGTAAGACAGCAAGAAAATACAAGGAGACATGTAGGACAGCAAGAAAATACAAGGAGACATGTAGGACAGCTAGAAGATACAAGCAGACGAGAGCAGTGGAAATATGGAAATCAAAATTTGTTGCACGGAAGTGTGAGTAAAGGAATTCACAAACGTACAAGTTACGTCCCAGAGAAATGAGTCACTTGACGGAAACGCCGACATTCTCACCCGCTGGTGTCCTTGAATGTTCTTGGCTGTTTATGATGAGAATCAGAGAGAAAAGGAGAGAAAACATCGTATGTTGATTATTTATTCTCTTCACTAGCATAAGAGCTGGAATTGACGAAGGGAGAGAACTGATATAAACATTTTGGAGGCTGTTGGTACAAACCTAATATATAGTGAACATTAGAAAGTGAATTATGGCATTTGATGTATCAAAACTGAATGCACAGTTTTATAAAGTGGGAAATTCGAGGTTTCGGTACAGTCAGTCAGTCAGTCAGTCATTTGCATGTCCCATGCGGAACCTTACCTCCCTAACAGCTCTCTTGTAAGCCTCTAGGTTGTAAGCAAGATGGCCTGCTGCTGCTGCATGCATTTGCAGATTATCAACGATGTCTTGCAGCCGTCTTCGCCTTGGTCTTCCTCTCTTTCTTTTTCCCATTATGTACCCTTCCAACACGATCTTCTCTAAATTATCATGACGTTTAATGTGTCCAAAATATTTAAGTTTTCTCTTTTAATCTTCTTTACTAGCTAGCCTTCTTCAATATTAAGTTCTTGTAGTATGGATATATTTGTTCTTTTTTGTGTCCACTATATTTGAAGAACTCTTCTGTAGCATTTACATTCAAAGGCATTTATGCGTTTCTCAGCTGTTTTGTTAAGTGCCCAGGTCTCACAGACATATGTTGCAATGGGAAAGATGCGTGCCCCTAAACATCTTATTTGTTTCTGTACAAGAAAGTAAAAAAAAAAAAAAGCAGAATGGGTTCTTTGTGGTAGAGTGGTTCTCACGTTCTTTTTCTTGTGGGTTACTGGTCCTACTATGTCCAGAGTTCTGCTCCCACGTGTTCTCTTTGTGTCATGTCTGAAAGTTCTTGTTCATTTTCTGAGCCAACTCTGTTCCTCGCTCTTAATGTACAGACATGATAGAGCAATTTTCTTGTAATATTCCCCCCCTCCCCTCCCAAATGTGTTAGAATGAGTGTTTTGCAATATTCAGTCCTCAACGAAAAGACAAGAGTAGTTTTATTGTAAAAGCAGCATTATCGCCATACGTAGTAGCTAATGGCCTGCATGAAGGATCGCGTACCCTGGAGAAGCATAATAGCCAACGCCAGTCGGCACGGCACATGATGATGATGATGATGTAGTAGCTAAAGTAACGGTCTCGTTATTCATACCCTGGATACAAGCTAAAGTAACTGTTCAGTTTTATTTGTGGCCCCAGGTAGAAGATAGAGTAACTCACTCATTATATTCCTGCCCCATATAGAATCTGTGGTAAGTGTTTCATTATTGTGGTGTCCCCAGGTAGAAGCTAGGATAAGTGTTTCATTATTGTGGTGTCCCCAAGTAGAAGCTATGATAAGTGTTTCATTATTGTGGTGTCCCAAGTAAAAGGACAGAATAGAAGTTACAGAAAACTCCATATACTGAAACAGTATACGCTTGAAATAGATGGTATAGAAGTATCAGTGTAATAACTATCACTAATTCTCATAACTGGAAGTAGGTTTAGAAACATCAGTGTAATAACTATCAGTAACTCTCATAACTGGAAATTGGCATAGAAACATCATTATAATAACTATCACTAATTCTCATAACTGGAAGTTGGTATAGAAACACCAGTGTAATAACTGTCATTAATGCACATAACTGCAAGTTGGTATACAGATAAAGTCCTTCTCTTACATACTTTGTAACATAGGACACAACAACATAGGTTCTCCTCTCTTACCTTTCTTGTTCTTTATTTGGCTCAAGCTCTGAAGTTACCATGTGGTTTTATTCTTTTTTCTGGTAGGTAAAGTAAAAAGGTAAAGGTAACCCTGTCATGCCTTAGAGGCACATAGGCATATGGTGTTAGTGCCCATATTTTCCTTGACCTGTCAGCACACTAGAGGGTGATATGGTCAGTATCACGCCTGGCCGCCTTTTTCTTCCCCAACTCCAGAAGAAGTCAGGTACCAATTTCTACAGCTGGGTGACTGGGACGCCTCCCGCTGGATTCGAACCCCTGACCTTCGCCATGAGAGACTAGTGCACTAACCACTTTGCCACTCAAGCGCTCTCTTTTTCTGAGTTAGACGAAGTTATATATTCGTATGGATGCCTTTCATTATTATTTTTAAAAATTCTTCTTGACGTTGTAATAGTTTCTACCTGATGGCATTGTGGCTGAGTGGTTAAGCGCTGGGTTTATTAGTTCCAGTGGTATTAGGTTCAAGTCGCAGCAGTGGGGATTTTTGTTCTAGTGCCACAACACCAAAAAGGCCCCTGGATCCATTCAGCCTTTAAGAGTTGGTACTAGATAAATCTGGGGTGGTAAGTGCAGCCAAGCGTGATACTGACCACGTGACACTTTTTCATGTGCCGATGGTCGTGGAAATACGGGCCTAACACCGTATTCCCAATGTGCCTTAATGGCTTAGAAACGGGGATTTTACCTTTTACCTTTATAGTTTTTATCTAGTTCTCCTTTCATAGCTGTCTGTGATAACGTTTTCACTAGTATTTTTGGTAAACTGCTTTCTCTGTCTGACAGCAGCGCGGTGTCATGTGCATATCTCCGGCTGTTAATATTGCTATTTGAATTTCTTGTGAATTTTGAGTATATAGCACGAAATATTACGTCTGTACAGTGAGTGAGAAGAGTTCGAGTGATAGGAAAGTAAATATGTGTAATATAGCCGTTATAGCACGCTATTATAGCACTGTCTGTGTGTAGCTGTGGTTTAACGCGTGTGGTAAATGATGCTATTCACAGCATAAACTGTGTGCATCTGTGAGAAAAATTATATCATCAGCGGTGTTTGTGTTACATAAGTAGGTATCTGTATGTCCGTATGTAGGTGTATCATCCCACAGTTTGATTACATGCTTGTCTGTATGTCCCTATGTAGGTGTATCATCCCACAGTTTAATTACATGCTTGTCTGTATGTCCCTATGTAGGTGTATCATCCCACAGTTTGATTACATGCTTGTCTGTATGTCCCTATGTAGGTATATCATCCAAGAGTTTGATTACATGCTTGTCTGTATGTCCCTATGTAAGTGTATCATCCAAGAGTTTGATTACATGCCTGTCTGTATGTCCCTATGTAGGTGTATCATCCAACAGTTTAATTATATGCCTGTCTGTATGTCCCTATGTAGGTGTATCATCCCACAGTTTGATTACATGCTTGTCTGTATGTCCCAATGTAGGTGTATCATCCAAGAGTTTGATTACATGCCTGTCTGTATGTCCCAATGTAGGTGTATCATCCCACAGTTTGATTACATGCTTGTATGTATGTCCCTATGTAGGTGTATCATCCAACAGTTTGATTACATGCCCGTCTGTATGTCCCTATGTAGATGTAACATTCCACAATTTAGTTACATGCCTGTCTGTATGTCCTTATGCAGGTGTATCATCCCACAGTTTAATTACATGCCTGTCTGTATGTCCCAGTGTAGGTGTATCATCCCACAGTTTAATTACATGCCTGTCTGTATGTCCCTATGTAGGTGTATCATCCCACAGTTTAATTACATGCTTGTCTGTATGTCCCTATGTCTGTCTGTATGTCCCAATGTAGGTGTATCATCCCACAGTTTGACTACATGCCTGTCTGTATGTCCCTATGTAAGTGTATCATCCCACAGTTTAATTACATGCTTGTCTTTATGTCCCTATGTAGGTGTATCATCCCACAGTTTGATTACATGCCTGTCTGTATGTCCCAATGTAGGTGTATCATCCCACAGTTTGATTACATGCCTGTCTGTATGTCCCTATGTAGGTGTATCATCCCACAGTTTGATTACATGCTTGTCTGTATGTCCCTATGTAGGTGTATCATCCCACAGTTTGATTACATGCTTGTCTGTATGTCCCTATGTAGGTGTATCATCCCACAGTTTGATTACATGCCTGTCTGTATGTCCCTATGTATGTGTATCATCCCACAGTTTGATTACATGCCTGTCTGTATGTCCCTATGTATGTGTATCATCCCACAATTTAATTACACGCCCGTCTGCGTGTCTCAGTGTAGGTGTAACAGTCCACAACTTGATTACATGGCTGTCTGTAGCACCCCAAAGTTTGATTACATACCCGTCTGTGTACCACAGACCCCTTGTTATGGAAATACGGCCCAGTCTGAATCACATTAACTTCTCCTCCATTTCACATTCTCTGAACCAAGCTTGAGCTAACCAGAGTATCGGAGCAGAAGTCAGGGTTAGAAAATCGCATCTGGCCAAGACCCTGTCCAACCACTTGGGTCCCGCTTCCAGCAAACAGCGTGGCTAACTCTGCTTGGGTCGCTACATCCTCCACGATGGCGGCTTCTGCATGACGCCTTTCCGTGCTTTTGATTTAGCTGCACCCCGGGTCTGTAAGCTAACCCAACCCACTTCCTAGCTGGTGGGTCAACACCTTCACTTCATCTAATGCAAACAGTAACCTGCCGGCAGTTCCATTGATACAGAACAATAACAGAACAATGATCTTCCTCCTAACTTCTGATATCTGTTTCCAGTCTCATATCCTCTGTAATATTACCTCCCCTTTGTTTCACTTCCTCATTAATTTTTCCAACACAAGTTAACGATGCTTGAAATTGAAACAGTCGGAGCTCCCCCTGAATCTATTCACTTCAATGGGAATGACGCCAGACTATCACTTGCCTGTACTTCAACACGTTGTTCATAATCGACTTTTGTATTCGTTTTCTAAATAGAGTTGCTTGCTAGTCAACAGATTATCGTTGATGACTGCCAGAGGTCTGCGGACAAAACAAGTAACTGGTTTTTGGTGTTTAGAGACGAGAATCTGGAAAGTTTTTATAATGTTGCTTGATTAAGATAATGGCTTGTGGAGGAAATGTCTGCTGGTGAAATA
This sequence comes from Achatina immaculata, assembly GCA_009760885.1. Classification (NCBI taxonomy): domain Eukaryota; kingdom Metazoa; phylum Mollusca; class Gastropoda; order Stylommatophora; family Achatinidae; genus Lissachatina; species Lissachatina immaculata. The sequence goes on from CM019692.1 coordinate 53,140,986, forward strand.
TGTCTAGTGGAGAAAATGTTTAGTGGAGAAAATGTCTAATGAAGAAAATGTTTTGTGAAGAAAATATCTGGTGGAGAAAATGTTTACTGAAGAAAATGTCTAGTAGAGAAAATGGCTGGTGGTGAAATATGTACAGTAGAGAAAACATCTAGTAGAGAAAAATGTCTAGTGAGAAAAAAACATCTAGTACAGAAATAGGTCTAATGGAGAACATATCTCGCAGGGAAACACGTCTAGTGAGAAAAAGTCTAATGAATAAATATGTTCAGCTGAGAAATACGTCTGGTGAATAAATGTCTAGTGAATTAATATCAATCAATCATTTGCATGTCCCTTGCGGAACTCACAAGCATATGTTTGCGATGGGAAAGATGCATGACCTTAAAAATCTTATTTTTGTAGTTTTGTCTGTTCCTCTCCACAGATTCTTTAGTTGTTTTACTTTCTGAAGAGCAATAGATGCCCTTTTTCAAATTTACATCAGTGTAAGTTGTTTTACTTTCTGAAGAGCAATAGATGCCCTTTTTCAAATTTACATCAGTGTATCTCCATTATTAATTAGCAATGATCCAAGATATTCAAAACTCCTCACCTGTTCTAATTTTTCCTCATTGATATATATATATATATATATATATATATATACATATATATATATAATATATATATATATATATATATATATATATATACATATACATACATATTTTAGCTGCCTTATTTGTTTTGTAAGTTGTCATCAATTTAGTTTTCTTCGCATTAAGATAGAAGTTTTGCTCTTCGCTGTTCTTAGCGACCGACATAATTAGTTTTTCTATTCTTTTTGTATCGTGGACAGTAATACTGTGTCATCAGCATATCTAATCTCTGGTATTTCATGACTTCCAGTTTCTAAGGCATTGTAATATTCTTTGCCTGCATCTTCTGTAACATTCTTTGTTATATTTTCAGTATACAAGTTAAATAAGTAAGGTGACAATATGCACTCCTGACGGACCCCTTGTTTTATGTCAAACCAAGTTGTTGTTTCACCATTTATTCTTACTGCTGCTTGTTGGTCTAGATACAGCAGTGATGTTAATTGTATCAAATGTGTTGGAAATTCAATTTTTTCCATTATTTCCCAAAGTTTCTAGTGTTGTACACAGTCAAAGGCTTTTGAATAGTCTATAAAAAATGAATATAAATTCACATTAAATTCTCTTCATTTCAATATTATTAATCTTATTTTGAATATATAATATCTCTGAATAAATATGTATAGGTGAAAAATACGTTTGTTGGAGGATATGTCTTGCAGAAAATATGTCTGCAGGAGAAATATGTCTAGTGGACTAAATGTCGAGGAGAGAAATATACTGCAGAAAACGTCTAAAATATCTTCAATGGAAAAATAGAAACAAGTAGAAATATGATCTAGTTGAGAAATATTTCTATTGGAGAATGTCTGGTGGAGAACGCGTGAAGAACATCTTATATCCTTCCCGTACCGTTAAACGTCACATAGGGCTCGCGTAGTTGTTTGCCAAGTTTTCCTGTTCTCGGCGAATCTTTCAACTTCATCAAGGGATGTTATGCCCACCAAACTGGCTTCTCTTAACTATGGTGGAGAACATAGTAGAGAAATATTTCTATTGGAGAATGCCTAGTGGAGAATGTGTGGAGAACCTAGTGGGGAAATATTTTTATTGGAGAATGTCTAATGGAGAACGTGTGGTGAACCTAGTGGAGAAATATTTCTAGTGGAGAATGTCTTGTACAAAACCTAATGGAGAAATATTTCTATTGGAGAATGTCTATTAGAGAACCTAGTGGAGAAATATTTCTAGTGGAGAGTGTCTATTGGAGAACGTGCGGATATACCTAGTGAAGAAATATATAACAGAGTAAACACGCATTTTTGTGTTGCTGGTTATCTACTTTTTAATATATAGATAGAATTAGTTATACACTAATCTATTCTGTTCTGCCTATTATCTTGGTTATTTCATATGTCTGACTTCTCTGCCCTACATTTCACTAGTATTATACCTTAGTGACTCCGAGCTTAAACCTCCGCTGTAGTTTGACTCCATAATATCAACCAGTGTTTCAACGACAGACAGTCAAGATTTCCCTCTATCAAACGGTCTATTTCGTCGTTTCTTCCTTGTCGGCTTTGGTGCCTGCTTGGAGTCTAGTGGGTGTCTGTTGGTGTCTGCTTATTATACGCTTTCAGACTAACTCTCCCAGGATCTGACAGTGGCAACGCAAGTAGCAGCTGTGTAGATTATAATGGCTTTAATTTGGTGCAAGTGGTGACATAATGGCGATGACGATGAGTGGAAAACAGTGACAATGACAATTCTAAATAACACGACATGGCGGTACTCCAGCAAGACAACATATATGATTCCAGGCGTCTACTAACGTAAAGAAGACTTTGACGCCAACAGAATCTACCACATACTAGATTCACTATTCTATGCTACAAAAACCACTGCCGGCAACTAAGACACAGACTAAGTTCCTACCCTACAAAACTACGTCATACTCTAACAAACACAAGTTTCTCTGATCCAAAAGATTACATCTTATATCTTATATCCTCCCCGTGTCCTTAAACGTCACATAGGGTTCGCAAGGTAGTTCGCCAATTTTTACTGTTTTCGGCGAGCTTTTCAATCTTTGCAAAATACTTTTGACACAACTGATACTAAGGTTACTCTCTCCAATTATTGCAGTCGCTAAGGTTGCTTATTTGGTATTTTAATAATGATTCCTTTTTTCCATTTAGAAGGACCTAATTACAATCGTTTAGAAATGAAAATTACAATCTTGTAAATGAAAATTACAACCTTAAAATCTAAACTTTTCTTCTTTCCAAATCTTATTAAACATTCTCTGTAGTTGTCTCATGTTGTCACTATTGATAGCTTTTAACATTTCTGGTCTTATTTCATGTTCACCTGCAGCTTTGTTGTTAGCCATTAAATTCTTTGCTGTTTCAATTTCATGCAATGTTATTTCATTTAGGTTGACATTTAGTTGTGGGGCTGGTAAGTCGATTTCAAGGTTTATCAATTCTTTTGGGTGTGGTCGATTAAGTATTTCTTGGAAGTGTTCAGCCCATCTTTGCTTTTGGTCTTTACTTGATGTTAATAGAGTTCCAGTTTTGTTAAGGATTGGTATTTCTTTAGATGTAATAATACCTGTTAGCCTCTTTTGTATGTTATATAAAGTTTTGCTGTCTCTTGTTTTTGCTGCTTTCTCTGCCTCTTTCGCCATATTGTCTATGTATTCTCTTTTATCCCTTCTAGTTGAACTTTTTACTTTCTTGTCTATTTCTTTGTATGTTTCTTTCGCCAGATCTTTTTCAAGGTCTGTCTTTACATTCAACATGTCTAATTTGGCTGCTCGTCTTTCATGTATGCACTTCCATGTGTTCTCTGATATCCATGCTTTTCTATTTTGTATTTTCAGTCCAGCGCTTGCTGGACAGATTACATGCCTGACACTATCTTTCCTCTCTTGATCATCTGATCAGTCTCTGCTTCCACGAGCTCCATGGCCAACACATGTTGTACAAGCAACTGAGTTAAGGCGTGGCCAACACGTGATGTACAAGCAACTGAGTTAAGAAATGGCCAACACGTGATGTACAAGCAACTGAGTTAAGACATGGCCAACACGTGATGTACAAGCAACTGAGTTAAGACATGGCCAACACGTGATGTACAAGCAACTGAGTTAAGACATGGCCAACACGTGATGTACAAGCAACTGAGTTAAGACATGGCCAGCACGTGATGTACAAGCAACTGGCTTAAGGGGGAATGAAATGTAACAATTATTTAACAATTCTGTGGGACCAAACCTCGTTTTTCCCCCAGTTTTTAGATTCCATAATGACTTACCTAACTCTCTATGTTCAAAAATCCCCTATACTGTTATAAGAGTCTAGTGGGGAAGTATGTATATTCTGCAAAAATGTCTAGTGGGAAGGTATGTATAGTGCAGAAAATATCTAGTGAAGGAAAAAAAAGTATGATGAAAGAAAAAGTAAAATGCAGAAATATCAAGTGGAGAAATAGCTAGAAGAGAGATGTCAAGTGAACAAAATAGCTAGTAGTGAAATATCAATTGGAGAAATAGCTAGTAGAGAGATGTCAAGTGGAGAAATAGCTAGTAGAGAGATGTCAAGTAGAGAAATACCTAGTAGATAGATGTCAAGTGGAGAAATAGCTAGTAGAGAACTGTCAAGTGGAGAAATAGCTAGTAGAGAATTGTCAAGTGGAGAAATAGCTAGTACAGAATTGTCAAGTGGAGAAACAGCTAGTAGAGAATTGTCAAGTGGAGAAATAGCTAGTAGAGAATTGTCAAGTGGAGAAATAGCTAGTAGAGAATTGTCAAGTGGAAAAACAGCTAGTAGAGAATTGTCAAGTGGAGAAATAGCTAGTAGAGAATTGTCAAGTGGAGAAATAGCTAGTAGAGAATTGTCAAGTGGAGAAATAGCTAGTAGAGAGATGTCAAGTGGAGAAATAGCTTGTAGAGAGATGTCAAGTGAAGAAATAGCTAGTAGAGAATTGTCAAGTGGAGAAACAGCTAGTAGAGAATTGTCAAGTGGAGAAATAGCTAGTAGAATTGTCAAGTGGAGAAACAGCTAGTAGAGAATTATCAAGTGGAGAAATAGCTAGTAGAGAATTGTCAAATGGAGAAATAGCTAGTAGAGAATTGTCAAGTGGGGAAATAGCTAGTAGAGAATTGTCAAGTGGAGAAATAGCTAGTAGAGAATTGTCAAGTGGAGAAATAGCTAGTAGAGAATTGTCAAGTGGAGAAATAGCTAGTAGAAAATTGTCAAGTGGAGAAATAGCTAGTAGAGAATTGTCAAGTGGAGAAATAGCTAGTAGAGAATTGTCAAGTGGAGAAATAGCTAGTAGAGAGATGTCAAGTGGAGAAATAGCTAGTAAAGAATTGTCAAGTGGAGAAATAGCTAGTAGAGAATTGTCAAGTGGAGAAATAGCTAGTAGAGAATTGTCAAGTGGAGAAATAGCTAGTAGAGAATTGTCAAGTGGGGAAATAGCTAGTAGAGAATTGTCAAGTGGAGAAATAGCTAGTAGAGAATTGTCAAATGGAGAAATAGCTAGTAGAGAATTGTCAAGTGGAGAAATAGCTAGTAGAGAATTGTCAAATGGAGAAATAGCTAGTAGAGAATTGTCAAGTGGAGAAATAGCTAGTAGAGAATTGTCAAGTGGAGAAATAGCTAGTAGAAAATTGTCAAGTGGAGAAATAGCTAGTAGAGAATTGTCAAGTGGAGAAATAGCTAGTAGAGAATTGTCAAGTGGAGAAATAGCTAGTAGAGAGATGTCAAGTGGAGAAATAGCTAGTAAAGAATTGTCAAGTGGAGAAATAGCTAGTAGAGAATTGTCAAGTGGAGAAATAGCTAGTAGAGAATTGTCAAGTGGAGAAATAGCTAGTAGAGAATTGTCAAGTGGGGAAATAGCTAGTAGAGAATTGTCAAGTGGAGAAATAGCTAGTAGAGAATTGTCAAATGGAGAAATAGCTAGTAGAGAATTGTCAAGTGGGAGAAATAGCTAGTAGAGAATTGTCAAATGGAGAAATAGCTAGTGGAGAATTGTCAAGTGGAGAAATAGCTAGTAGAAAATTGTCAAGTGGAGAAATAGCTAGTAGAGAATTGTCAAGTGGAGAAATAGCTAGTAGAGAATTGTCAAGTGGAGAAATAGCTAGTAGAGAGATGTCAAGTGGAGAAATAGCTAGTAGAGAGATGTCGAGTGGGAGAAATAGCTAGTAAAGAATTCTCAAGTGGAGAAATAGCTAGTAGAGAATTGTCAAGTGGAGAAATAGCTAGTAGAGAGATGTCAAGTGGAGAAATAGCTAGTAGAGATATCAAATGGAAAAATAACTAGAGGAGAAAATGACTTATGGACATACACACACAAAGAGACACATACGCGTGCACACATACATATATGTTAGAGGATTATTTTGATCACAAATGCGTGATGTAGATGCACCTCACAGATACAACACAGCGGCTCGCGCATGCACACACACACATACACAAAAATGAGGCTGATATGAACACACCGAACACACTCCCATCATGCTCTGACCTGACCTGCCTTGACCTCCAGTGTTTCATATGCCAGTTCTCAACGTTCTCCAAACATTCGATGGAGGTATCACACTTCACATATGTGATAGGTCGGCAGCTGCAGACGATGAGAATCTGCACAGGTGCTCGGAATGCATTTCATTATTTTATTTATATCATTACCTGTAGCCGGTACAACAATGACGGCAGGAGAATTGAAAATTACAATCTTGTAAATGAAAATTACAACCTTAAAATCTAAACACAGTAACCTGTTCTGAACAGTCCGTAGACTAAACACTTCTACTTACTGTTTTTTTTTTTTTTGCGGGTGCATTTGTAGCAATTAGATTCAGTTGGGAGGTGTAGAGAGAAATTACCCTCAAAACTGCAGAGCAGGGTGGAGCAGATAACAAGCGGGTGTGAAGATAACAACGCTGTGATCTACCCAGAAAAAGCCAGCATCGTGTAGTGGTCATTAAATAACAGAATTGTAGGATCTGCAGTTCCGACTGTGAAGTGCCAAGATCAAGATATTAAGAGAACACATTTCATGAGGTATCTAGGGATCGCGTTTGATCGTTCATTGTCATTTGCACACCACGTGGACCACGCAGTAGCCAGGAAAGTGTTGGGAGTGGTTAAGTTAATGGCCGTATCGGGCTTTCCACGGCGCTCTCTCTTCTTGCTGATGCTTGGACTGGTACTGTCATCACTGGAGGAGTATGGTCTTGGCCTGCTCACCCTGTCCAGTGCACAGCTGAATAAACTAGAGCGTGTACAGAATGAGGCAATGAGAGTGGTCTTGGGTTGCATCAGGGATACTCCAGTGGCTGCCATGTGCTTTCTGCTTGATTTGTTGAGTGTGAGGTGTAAACACATGCTCGGGTAGAGGCTTACATCAGGGTTGCTGGCATGAAGGATCATCCTCTCCATAAGGAGCTTGGGATGATAAAGGGAAGATGCATCAGATGAGGTAGATCTTGGATGGCTGAGGCGGAGGATACAATAAAGTCAATTTGTAGTCTAGATGAGGTGCTTAAAGGTGATGACTGGTTGCGGGTACAAGGTCGACCTCAGCTAACAAAGGTTAGAAGGGCCGTGAATGTATATATTGGGCATAGGGGGCAGCTGAACTTTGGGTTCAAGATCTCATCCAGCGTCACTGTGGGTCTTCCGACGCGGTAACATATAGAGATGGCTCAGTGACTCGGAAAAGCAGAAGTGGTTGGGGTTTTTGTTGTCTACCGAAATGGAAGAGAAGTAGCACAGGGTTCGGGAGCCTCTAAAGCCACCACATCAAGCATGAGAATGGAAATTGAGGCTGTGTCGGCTGCAATGGAATGGTTAGTTGGTCATGATGTGGTTAATGGTGTCACTGTGATGGATTCACAGAGTATGCTCCATAAGACTGAGAAGAATTTGCTTCGAAAAGAATGGGCTCATCTGTTATGGCAGTCAGCTGTGACAAGCCTAACGTGGCTTTCCTCTCCAGGGCATGCGGGAGTACATGGCAATGATGTGGCAGATAGACTTGCTGGACAAGCTAAAATGAACGGCAGATTGACAGTGGACAAGGGGGATATTGCTAGGGCTGTACTGGAGAGACTGCGGGAAAAAAATGAAGAGCGGGAATGGAAGAACAATGTAGTTGTGAGGAGACTGCTGGAGCTAGGACAAAGTAAAGGTGCTGGCAGGAAATCTGAACTGTGTGGCAGAAAACACATCGTAAACAACCAACATTTGGAAGGAACTATTAGCAGACATGGCTTTTGCAATGCTACAGACTATATGGAAATAAAAAAAAACTAAGCATAAATATGAAAATCAGGATATTTAAGAGTAATGTTCTAAGTGTACTACTCTATGGAAGTGAATGCTGGAAAATCACCAAAACCATAGAAAACAAGTTGAATTCTTTCCAGACTAAATGTTTATGAAGAATTAGAAAAATATTTTGGCCAAACACCATAAGAAATAACATCTTATTGGCAGAAATGCAGATGAAGCCGCTGACAACAATTATTGAGGAAAGATACTGGCGATGGTTGGGACATGTGCTCCGAATGTCTGACAACTCACTACCAAAAATAGCACTAAGATGAACACCACAGGGGAACAGAAGTAAGGGTTGACCAAAAGAGACATGGAGAAGAACAACAGAGAGGATGTTGACCAATAGAGGGCTCACCTGGGCAAGAACAGAAAAAATGGCGAAGGACAGGCATTTGTGGAAAACCCGTGCAGAAGCCCCATGTGCCCTGGGCACTTAATGTTCAGAGAGAGAGAGAGAGAGAGAGAGAGAGAGATTTGGATGGATGCTGTGGCATGTGACAAAGCATATATGGTGTTGTACCGAAAGCAGTGAAGAAGGAGTTTGAATTTTTAACTTTAAGACAAACTGTGACTTTTTGTACAGTGTGTCATTTTGTCCTTACGTGGATTGGTTGTTACATGCTACTGTTAGCTACGTAGTTTGGTTGATACACGTTGCTGCTAGTTGCGTAGTTTGGCTGTAACATGTTGCCATTAACTACGTAGTTTCGTTGTTACACGTTGCTGTTAGCTACGTAGTTTGGCTGTTATATGTTGCTGTTAGCTAGGTAGTCTGGCTGTTACATGTTGCTGTTAGTTACGTAGTTTGGCTGTTACATGGTTTAACTACTCAGTTTCCTTGTTACATGGTGCTGTTAGTTAAGTAGTGTGGTTGTTACAAGTTGCTGTTAGCTGTAGATGGATCTCCTCATTTCACGTCCAGATCTCACATTTAGTTTCAGCTTTTACCGGATGACATTTTCAGTTTTTCATTGCTTTATTTTTGTTTCTCCCGACAGGTCTCATTTGTAGGATGTTTTTTCATTATCTTTATTTCATCTGTATTTTAACAGTCTTCCTTATTTTTATTTGATTTATAGATAAAACTGAAATCTTTATATTTATTTGATTTGTAGATTAATTGTTTTCTTAATATCTGTTTAAATTATACATTAAACTTCTTTTTCATCTTTATTTTCTTTGTACGTTTATCTCATCTTTATCTTTATTTGATTTCTGTTAACGCCCTTCTTTATTTCATTTGTAATCTTTTTTTCTTTATCTTTATTTGACGTGTAAGTTTATCTCATCTTTTATCTTTATTTGATTTGTAGCTTTACTAACTTCTTTATCTTTATTTGATCTGTATGTTAACTTTTTACCTTCATTTGTAAGTCCCATATACTGGATATTTTTAAATACTCTATAATCAGCTATTTCATATTATTTGACGTATAAATAATGTCGCTAATGAGTTGCTGATCTTGTCGCTAAGGATTCGGTCAGACTCAGATCAGTGTGCTAAAGCCAAAAATATGGGCAAAGGATCAGGACATTGACGTGAATGCATCGAGTTATAAAACAAAAAAATAACATTCCGTGAATGCATAAAGTTGTAAAACAAAAACATCCCGTGAATGCAACAAGTTGTAAAACAAAAAACATTCCGTGAATGGATCAAGTTGTAAAACAAAAACATCCCGTGAATACATCAAGTTATAAAACAAAAAAGCATCCGGCGAATACACCATGTTATAAAACAAAAAACATCCCATGAATACATCAAGTTGTAAAACAAAAACATCCCGTGAATACATCAAGTTATAAAACAAAAAAGCATCCGGCGAATACACAAAGTTATAAAACAAAGTCTAAGGAAAATGTCACGCGAAAACAATTTGGGAAAACTTATCTCTAGCAGAAAATCACGCAGCCGTACTGTAGGAGGAATGTGTAGGGTGCATCAAGCGAAGACATCCATACACGCGAACATGGGGAGAGTGACGTCTCTCAGAATGATTCATACATAGGGCGGGTAGCCTGCTAATATGGTTCAGCGCGTACGTTTGATTTTCTAAACGATTGAACTAAAGAGGTTCAATGAACTCCAACACGCGCATGAGTGGCAGCTTTGGAATGCGGCCCAATGCGGGAATACGGAATAGAAAATATATTGTGAAGCCTGTTTTACTGCTGGGGCCGCTTTTATGAGCTGTGCCCCGTATTTCACAAATTGAACATGGTGGATGGTGGAGCCTGAAATGAAGCCAGCAGCAGTGAGCGAGAAACTGACGAAACTATGCCCGATACACTCATGTAGACTAGAAATCGCGTTGTGACGTCGATGCTCCAGGTTATAAATAAACTTGTGTGAGAGAAGAAATGATATATAAACTTAGTGTTACTTGTTACTCTGTGAATGCATTAATTAAAAAAAATTATTTGTTATTTCCTGAATACATTCATAAAATTACGGACTATGTTACAGGCACATGAATAGAATTATTCACTGCGATTTTCTCCTGACGGTATTTATACAATCAAAGATATTCTTATTTGTCTGATGTTATTTTAAAAAAAATTACGTTTACTATTATTAGTTGCCGGACGATATTTATCAAACAGAAGCTAATTTTATTAGTTGCCCGACGATATTTATCAAACCGAAGCTAATTTTATTAGTTGCCCGACGATATTTATCAAATTGAAGCTAATTTTATCTGTTGCCCGAAGATATTTATCAAATTGAAGCTAATTTTATTTGTTGCCCGATAATATTTATCAAATTGAAGCTAATTTTTATTTGTTTCCCGACGATATTTATAAAAGTACAATTATCGTAATTTGTGCCAGACGTTATGGATAAAATTAGAGTTATTGTTATCTGTTTGCCCGACGTTATTTAAAAAACTATAGCTAGCACTATCTGTTCCCCCGACATTTATAACATTAGAGCTATTGTTATTTTCTGTGTGATGTTATTTATAAAATTAGTCAAAATGTTTCGAATTTTATATTCTGAATTTATGAAAATTAGCCCATTTACTATATTATTTGTGCTGCCGTGGTGCAGTAGTTAGTGCATTCACCCGTCAGTCAGAATGTCTCTGGTTCGATTCGTACTCGACTGAATTTTGTCTGATCGACTGGCAGCGGGGTCAACCCATTTTTAAAAAAAAATGGGTGTATGGGGTTTTCATAGGAAAACAAAGGCACTTAGGACAGGTACTAGTATCCTTTCTTTCCAAAATTCTGTAGTGACCTAGAAATGTGAAGCCACTAAAACATCACATCTCAGTCAGTCAGTCATTTGCATATCCCTGGCGGAGCTTTGCCTCCCTAACAGCTCTCCTGTAGGCCTCTCGGTTGTAAGCCAGATGGCCTGCTGCTGATGCATCCATTTGCAGATCATCAACGATGTCTTGCAGCCATCTTCGCCTTCGTCTTCCTCTTTTTTTCCCCATTATGTACCCTTCCAAGACGGTCTTCTCTAAATTCTCATGACGTTTAATATGTCTCAAATATTTAAGTTTTCTCTGTTCAGTTCTCTTTACTAGCCAGCATTCTACAATATTAAGTTCTTGTAGTATGGATATATTTATTCTTCTTTGTGTCCGTGATATTTGAAGAACTCTTCTGTAGCATTTACTTTCAAGCGTCACAGGACATACAGCCTGTGTTGCTTTAGGATTCCATGTATGAAATTAATGTTTGTGCCGTTGTGTGACGGTATTTATGAAAATACAATTTGTGTCGCCGTATGACCGTATGCATGAAATTAATGTTTGTGCCGTTGTGTGACGATATTTATGTAATAATGTTTGTGCCATTGTGTGATGGTATTTATATAATAATGTTTGTGCCGTTGTGTGACTGTATTTATGTAATAATGTTTGTGCCATTGTGTGATGGTATTTACGTAATAATGTTTGTGCCGTTGTGTGACGGTATTTATGTAATAATGTTTGTGCCGTTGTGTGACAGTGTTTATGAAAATACAATTTGTGTCGCCGTATAGCCGTACGTATGAAATTAATGTTTGTGCGATTATTTGACCGTATTTGTGTAATAATGTTTGTGCCGTTGTGTGACGGTATTTATGAAATCAATGTCTGTTCCATTACATGAAAGCATTCTTTCAAAAGGAAGAGAAACAAGAGATCATATATTCAATATTAATAATAGAGAAATGCAGAGAATTTAATGTGAATCTATTTTTATCTTTTCTAAATTATTCAAAGGCATTTGATTGTGTACAACACCAGAAACTTTGGGAAATAATGGAAAAAAATGGGATTTCCAACACATTTGATACAATTAACATCACTGCTGTATCTAGACCAGCAACCAGCAGTAAGAATAAATGGTGCAACAACTTGGTTGACATAAAACAAGGGGTCCATCAGGGGTGCATATTGTCACCCTACTTATTTAACTTGTATACTGAAAATATAACGAGGAATGTTAAAGAAGATGTAGACAAAGAATATTACGATATATAAAAATTGGAGGTCATGAAATACCAGAGATTAGATATACTGATGACACAGTGTTACTGTCCACGACACAAAAAGAATAGAAAAACTAATTATGTCAGTCCCTAAGAACAGCAAAGAGCAAAACCTCTATCTTAATGCGAGGAAAAGTAAATTGATGACAACTTACAAAACAAATAAGGCAGCTGAAATATGTATCAGCGAGGAAAAATTGGAAAAGGTGGAGAATTTTGAATATCTTGGATCATTACTAACTAATAATGGAGATACGATGAGGGAAATTAAAAGGAGGACATCTATCGCTCATCAAAAAGTAAAACCGACTAAAGAAGCCGTGGAAAGGAACAGACAGAACTACAAAAATAAGATTTTTAAGGGTATGCATCTTTCTCATCGCTACATATACACTTAACAAAACAGCTGATAAACACATAAATGCCTTTGAATGTAAATGCTACAGAAGAGTTCTTCAAATATCATGGACACAAAAAAAAAGAACAAATATATCCATACTGTAAGAGCTTAATACTGAAGAAGGCTGGCTAGTAAAGAGAATTAAACAGAGAAAACTTAAATATTGTGGACATATTAAACGTCACGAGAACTTAGAGAAGACCTTCTTGGAAGAGTACATAACAGGAAATAGAAAGAGAAGAAGGTGAAGATGGATGCAAGATATCGTTGACGATCTGCGAACGGACGCATCAGCAGCAGGGCATCTTGCTTACAACTGAGAGGCATACATGAGAGCTGTTAGGAAGGTAAAGTTCCGCAAGGGACATGCAAATGACTGACTGACTGTATGTAGAAGGCTGAGCTTTCAGTTTTCTTGGTGCACCTGTAGCTCTAGTCTTCACGTTTTCCTTCCTGTCATGGCTGCGGCTTTCTTATTCATTGATTATTAGTTATGTGGGTCTTTGCTTTCCGGTGACAGAGTTTATCTGTCCTGTCTCTGTCTTGAGACGCAATCTGTGGTCTGTGACCTGGTCTGTGGTCTGACTGTTTATGGTTTATGGTCTGGATCATCATTATTGCACGCTGGGCATGTTCATACGTCTTCTGACCCCGCCCCCCAGTCCTAACATATACATCAGCGTCATGTGGCTGATAGTGCCTGTCCTGATCTGTGGTCTGATTTTGTCCTGATCTGTGGTCTGACTTTGTCCTGATCTGTGGTCTGACTTTGTCCTGATCTGTGGTCTGACTTTGTCCTGATCTGTGGTCTGACTTCAATCTGATCTGTGGTATGACTCTGACCTGATCTGTGGCCTGACTCTGACTGATCTGTGGTCTGACTCTAATCTGATCTGTGGTCTGACTCTGACCTGATCTGTGGTCTGACTCCAATCTGATCTGTGGTATGACTCTGACCTGATCTGTGGTCTGACTCTGACCTGATCTGTGGTCTGACTCTAATCTGATCTGTGGTCTGACTCTGTCCTGATCTGTGGTCTCAGTCCTGATCTGTGGTCTGACTCTGACCTGATCCGTGTTCTGACTGTCTTCTGAACTGCAGATAACATGGCTTGATAATGCGTGTGTTCCTCATCAATATTTTCCTCCCTATTTTTCATCTTCTCTTCGCTCCGCTGCCTGCTCTTCTTCTTCTTCTCTTCTCTCCGCTGCCTGCTCTTCTTCTTCTTCTCTTCGCTCCGCTGCCTGCTCTTCTTCTTCTTCTCTTCACTCTGCTGCCTGCTCTTCTTCTTCTTCTTCTCTTCACTCTGCTGCCTGCTCTTCTTCTTCTTCTTTTCACTCCGCTGCTTGCTCTTCTTTTTCTTTCTTCTTTTATTTATCATCTTGTTGGTCTCCCTTTCTGCTTGTCATCCTCCGATAATTCTTCCTGCTCTTCTTCTTCATCCTTCTTATAGAAAGTTAAAACGCTTTAAGAAAACAAATATAAACAGCTTTATTAAATAACAAGTACAAAGTTGTGATGTTTCTGCTTACACCTTAATCATACAAAAACTTACAGGACAGAGAAAAAAGCAAAGAAGATAAAATATAAGTTCACATGAAAAAGTGCTATACAACAAATAGGAATGGAAAAAAAGAAAAAAATGGAGCACTTGGCTGTGACTTGTGAGAGGTTGCGCCCAGGAACGCGTGTGGTAGAGTGTAGAGAATGTTTAAATGGAGATTTGAATTGTGTGTTAAGTAGGTAGTAAAGAGGAGATGGGGATCGCGGAAAGGAAAGAGAGAGAGAGAGTTATAAAGTGGTAATCTAGCCAAGAGAAGACTAAGTGGAATAGGTGAATGTGGTTGGGGTAGAGCTTTTGTAATCTAATGGCGCGAGGAGAGTCTGAAATACGCGTTGCAGCTGAGGAAGGAAAGAACTTAATGTATAGGGGATGTGACTTTGGAGAAGGGGAATGTTAGGTATAGCTGAATTTCGAGTTCAAACCATGTGGTTTCGACGTCCAGTATTCCTGAATGTAGCGGTTCTCAAGCGCTAGGGAGATTTTGTCATCAGATGGACGATGTTTAATGGTTATTACCAGAAAATCTGATTTGCCTCAGTGGTTGTGGCCCGTTGAAAATGATTAAGGTCCGATCTAGAAGGATTCTGGGTGATATCATTTAGATGTTCTTGCATGCAGTAACCTAAATCTAAGACTGTTTTCACCAATATAAGTTATCCTACACCTTTTGCGCAGATAGCGTATATTACTTTTGTCAGTTCTGTGTTCTACACTCCCACTGACAGCCATACATTTATACTTTATACTTCCTCTCACACTGGAAACCTGTAGGGACTCCATCCCAGACTCCCAGTTCCTCCGTCTTCGCCTCCGATGCCAGGATGACCAGGACTTTATGGACCAAACCAAAAAAACAGAAGTCGTCGTCGCTATCCAGAAAAAATCTTTCGGAAAATGTTCAACCGCATCCAAAAAGTTGAGCCGCAAGAACATGTTCAGGAAAAAAAAACCTGTGACTTCATCTGAAAGAGTCAAATTAATGCTTCCTTTTCATCCACATAAACCTGTGACTTCATCCGAAAGAGTCAAATTAATGCTTCCTTTTCATCCACATAAACCTGTGACTTCATCCGAAAGAGTCAAATTAATGCTTCCTTTTCATCCACATAAACCTGTGACTTCATCCGAAAGAGTCAAATTAATGCTTCCTTTTCATCCACATAAACCTGTGACTTCATCCGAAAGATTCAAATTAATGCTCCCTTTTCATCCACATAAACCTGTGACTTCATCCGAAAGAGTCAAATTAATGCTTCCTTTTCATCCACATAAACCTGTGACTTCATCCGAAAGAGTCAAATTAATGCTTCCTTTTCATCCACACAAACCTGTGACTTCATCCGAAAGAGTCAAATTAATGCTTCCTTTTCATCCACATAAACCTGTGACTTCATCCGAAAGAGTCAGATTAATGCTTCCTTTTTACCCACATAAACCTGTGACTTCATACGAAAGAATCAGATTAATGCTTCCTTTTCATCCACACATTTAATAAAGTTCTCGATTGTTATTTGCCAACAATACAACTCGACCCCGACACTGGCCATGATCTATCCCTATTAAGCCTACAAACCAGATCTACAGCTCATCTTCGTCCAGAGCCACCTGAAGCGGAATTCTGCATAAGCTAATACCAGAGAATGCAAACATCCTCGCTGTTATCTGCCCTGTAGTCTGAGAAACGAAAACGATCACCTTTCTCAAAATCATCCTCACTCTCCATGAGGTATTCGCATGGGAGACCCGAAACATACGCCACTGTGTGCAAAAGGTGTAGGGTAACATGTTGGTGAAAATGATCTCAAATTAGGTGACTGAATGCAGGAACATCTGTATGATATCACTCAGAATGCTTCTAAACCAGTCTCTTAATCATTTCAACGGCCCCAACCACAGAGACAAATCTTATTTTTTTTTTTTATGATTGAGGTGTAAACCGAAACCTCACAGATATGTGCTCCTTATTTAATAAAACTGTTCCTATTTTTTTCACAAATAGTTTTAACATTTTGTTATCACAGCTTTACTGCAGTGACTTCGTGTATAGTTATATATTTAATTTTATATACTTATACACTAATTATTAGTGTGTTGCATGCTTCTTATATTATTCTTGTTCTTTTTCGTCTTCTTGTTCCACTTCTCCTCCTTTTCTATTTTCTCATACTCTCATCTTCCTTCACATTCTCATCTTCTTCTTTTTCGTCTTCTTGTTCCACTTCTCCACTGGAACTCTCATGTGCAAAGTCTAACAAAACTCATTACACAAAAGGTATACCAGTTAGTCAAAATTAAGCACTTCATCGATCAAGACACAAGGAAGACATACTACATATCTCATATACAAACACATTTAGACTATTGCTCAACAGTTTGGGATGGTTGCTCAGTGTCAAATACAAAGAAGCTTTGCTCACTCCAAAAGCGAGCAGTAAAGCTTATTAGTGACAAAGATCAAGCACAAACAATTAACCAGCACAAACGTATCAAAATACTGCCTCTTAAGAACAGGTTCCTCTTTAACAAAGCCAAGTTAGTACATCAAATTCTTTCACGGCATGATCCGCCTTATCTATGGAACCTGTATAAATTTAGCCCAAAGTGCAGCCAACGCTTTAACAACATATGTCTTCCAAAACCTAGACTTGATCTTTACAAGAAAAGCTTTAGTTATTCTGCTGCTCATCTTTGGAATACTCTCCCATCCTATATAAAAAATATAAATTATACTCCTTCCTATAACTACAAGCTTTCCCGATATCTATTTGATGTTGACTACTTGCCTCCATGAATTATAAAACTTTAAAGTTATCTTAAACTGCTTACAGGCATCGAATACAATTAATTGTTTTCTGAATAGTCCCGAAAATTTTGTTTAGTAGATAGTCATTTATAATGTATGTAGTTACTTCTGTACTGAGTGAATGTTTAAGAGCGAAACGTAAATGTTATATTTTATTTTATGTCTCTCAGCTTCAATGTTTGTTATGTTTGTTATATGAACAGCATATTTGTAGAATGTCTGGAATAGAGTGAAAGATGTATGATAAAGGGCAGAATGTCAGACGGGCCTGCGTGCCCAATTCTTAACCATTTTGAAATAAACATCAATCAATCTATCTCCTCCTTTTCTATTTTCTCCTACTTTCATCTTCCTTCACATTCTCATCTTCTTTTTTCTCCTTCTTCTCCTCATCACCTCCCTCTTCGCCCCCCCCCCAAAAAAAAAACCCAACTAATAAATACACATTCTGAAGTAAGGATGTATATTATCAGCACATCAGATGCACACTTGAGCTTCTACAAATCTCCATACCTCTCATCCAGAGAAGAGAATTGTATGAGTTTCTTTGTCCCGTCTTGACCTGGTCGTTTATGTAGCACGTGACTGGTTGTCATTGTACCATTGCACTATGGGAGCTGCCCGGTCCTTGTAATTCTCAGTTTTGTGACGTCTGACAGCCAAAAACCCCAGAAGACTTTCTGATTTATGGTATTTTTTATTAACAAGATAACGTGAATCGTGTTTATAGAGTCCAGACAACTCCTTCTACTATCTGTTCCTGTAATTATACAGCGTGTACTGTATGATTTTTGTGAGCACTTTATAATAAATCGGGTATAATTTTGTGATAGAGAAATATACATTATCTTGTAGCAGTGCTTCTACTCGTAAATTTGTGGGTTAATGTCTTACGGGGGGGGGGGGGGGGGTTGCAAGTTTTTCGTGCTGTCACTTTGCAGGATTTTGTAGAATGTGATGGCGTTCATATTTAGCAGATACGAAGAACTGGGGCTTGCGTACAATAATAGAGCATACAGTGTTGTGCATTGTGCATATTTCCGAAGCTAAACTGTGCGTCATAAAGTTCAGTCAATCAATCAGTCAGTCAATCAGTCATTCAGTCAGTCAGTCAACCAGTCAGTCAATCAATCAGTCAGTCAGTGTGCTCTGTCACATTATTATGATATTCACTCTGGGGCGAAGACGCTGTCCATTTTGGTAATCAGCGACCCATAGCTGATATACCGACGTTGAGGTTGGTGACCCATAGCTGATATACCGACGTCAAGGTTGGTGACCCATAGCTGATATTCCGACGTCAAGGTTGGTGACCCATAGCTGATATACCGACGTCAAGGTTGGCGTCCATAGCTGATATACGGGCGTCAAGGTTGGTGACTCATAACTGATATACCGACGTCAAGGTTGGCGTCCATAGCTGATATACGGGCGTCAAGGTTGGTGACTCATAACTGATATACCGACGTCAAGGTTGATGACTCATAACTGATATACCGACGTCAAGGTTGGTGACCATAGCTGATATACCGACGTCAAGGTTGGCGACCATAACTGACATACCGACATCAAGGTTGGTGACCATAGCTGATATACCGGCGTCAAGGTTGGTGACCATAGCTGATATACTGGCGTCAAGGTTGGCGAACCATAGCTGACCAAGACCCCATCTTCGTTGATACCCCGAGTAACAGCCCTAGCCTGGTTAACGGGATAGGAATCGCCATAATCTACAAGGCGGTGGAGTCTGATAAAGAAGTACTCCACGTCCCTGCTTTTTAGCTGCACTCCGACAGATGAAAAATAGCTGCCATAACCCGCTCCCACGCCGATAAGATGCTGTCCCTCAACACCTTCACAGCATCGGCTTCAAGGAAACTCAGCTTGCAAGTCCAGAGAGACAGAAGACAAGACAGGGCAATACAAGCTATTCACAGTAGTGTAAAATTTCCAAAAACATGTTAACAAATGTTAAACGTTATTTCCAGTTCAGTTACTTCTCTCTCTTTTTTTTAACCATTTGGAGCAGATATCACTAACTGCATGTGAAAGTATCACTAACTGCATGTGAAAGTATCACTGACTGAGAATTCGCACTGTCTGAGCTTCACAACGTTGTGTTAGAACAGGGGAGTTAAGCTTCAGTGCACTCAAGGGCTATAATTTATAATGCTTGAGTGAAATGGCGGTTCGCATTTACATCAACACTTTTTTTTTTTTGTCGAGTCACAGAAAATGTCTCCATGAATTTTACTGTCAGTTTGGTGATGTGGTGATTTATTACCTCCACAGCATAGGAGTGAAAATCATCGTTTCTTTGTTAACAATATTAGTCTTAATAAAGTAAGTTACATTTTCATAATAGTCTCTCAAGTTGCAATAGAAGGCAAAAGCGGACCTCGTACGACCCACGGGCCTCTAATTGGGCGCCGAAGGCGGATTTACATTAATTGAATGAATGATGTAATATTCTAGTTGACTTATATTATATTGCTTCTGCTTGTATGCTGCTGGTTGTCTGTTGTGCTGACTATAATACGATTGTACAGACAGAAGAGGACGAAACACTCACTGCAGTGATATACACTTTGCAGGACATTCAGGACGATCACATACTGGCACATTGGATATATCTATCAAGACTGCGTTACCTTGGCACTCGCGTCCGATTTACTGCGTGAACGTGGTGATGATGATGGTGATGGCTGAGGTAGAAAATACATAGAAATGGTTTCTCAGAACATGCGTACTCCAACACAAATAATTCCGGGCTGCTATCTAGCCAAGTTGCTAGGATAGCGCCATAAGAATTCAAGCAGGCTAGCAACTACCACATACTTAACACGACTACATTTCTCAACACAGACCGGACTACACTACCTTCTCACTCAACAGTCAAAACCTGTCTCCTCTCTGAGCTGAAACTTTCCTCTCAGACCTAGAACACAAAACTTACTTCCCACGTGCAACGAATGACTTGAAAACCACGAACTCTGACAGAGAAAACAAGCATGGGCCTAACTCTAACACATTCATTTAGAGTTATCTCAAGTGTTAAATGCCCTTGACCAAATACTGTCATACCCCACCCCCCCCCCCCCCCCCCCCATCCTGTGTGTTAGAACATAATCCGTTCTCTCTTTTTATGAGGGCGAAGACCTTGACGGTTTTAGCAGTCATAGATTCATAACTGACATGCTGGGGTCAGGGTTGACAAAAGAAAATCTGACTAAGACCCTGTCCCACCTCTCCGGTGTTACCCCTAGTAAGAGGCCTAGCCTGACTAACGGGGAAGGGATCGCCATAGACCCCATGGTGGGGGTTTTCTGAAGAGGTAATGTAACCCCCCCCCCTCCTTCCTTTTGAGCTGCAATCAGGGACAGAAAACAGATGGCCGCCATAACCCGCTCCTGATCCGACACGATGCTGTGCCTCAACATCTTCACTGCGTCCACTTCAAAGGACACCAGCTCGCAGTTCAAGGGAGACAGAAAACAGGACAAGACAAGGCGAGACAAGACAAGGCAAGACAAGACAAGACAAGACAAGACAAGACAAGGCAAGGAAAGGCAAGACAAGGCAAGACAAGACAAGACAAGACAAGGCAAAGCAAGACAAGACAAGACAAGACAAGACAAGACAAGGCAAAGCAAGACAAGACAAGACAAGACAAGACAAGGCAAAGCAAGACAAGACAAGACAAGACAAGACAAGACAAGGCAAGGCAAAGCAAGACAAGACAAGGCAAGGCAAGACATATTCTTCTTGTTGAGTGTTTTCTTCTTCTGCGTCCAGCATAATCAGATGATAAGACATCCTTGAGGCTGTGCTTTTATTTATCCTTCAGCCACTGAGTATCTTAGATTATCATATTTTAAACGTATAATGTGCGTGTTGCAAGTTTTAGTCGACATTGTTGCAAGTTATAATCGACATAACTTTAAATCAAAAACAAATTTAACTCATGAAGTAGCTCAAAACCATCGTTTCTGACATGGTCGAGGAAGAAATAAAAATAAAAAAAAAACTCACAGTGCTATAAGTCCAGCTCCTAATAACACTTTAGTCGCCAGCTAAATCAGCGGTTCTGTAACTGGGGTCCACGGATCTCTAGGAGGTCCACGAACGAAGAAATGAACTGGTTCAATTGAACAAAAATCTTGGCGTCATCAGGGTCCTGTTTAGTGCTTTATTTTTAAAAAAGCAGGTTCACAGCGGTTCTCAAACCGGAAAGGAGGTACACAGTCAAAGGATAAAGAAGCACTGAGCCAAACTATTCACAAGTCAGACTACAACCCCGCAGCAATTGACTACATTTCCAGCTGCAAATTTGTCTAAAGTAGTGTTTCACAACGTGGGGCGTAACCACCCCTCCCACCTCCACCCCAACAGGGGCAATTTGACAATTCTTTAGTGTTTTTGTAAGGAGGGGCAGTTAGAACATATTTATATTATCCTTGGTTCAGAACTTGATTGACTATTATGCTGCGGGGGTTGGGGGGAGGGTGGGCATCCAAATCTTTGAGGCATTGAGGTGGGGCATGATCCAAAAAAAAGGTTGAGAAACACTGGTCTAAAGGTAAACGAAAGTTAGCGTAACCAGTGGAAATGAGTGCAGGGAATAGACCACCGCGGGCTGAGGCGCCTTGTCTGAGCCACAGACTGAAAAGTGCCTCAACAGACGAAGAAACGCAACCATCACAACCAGCTCAGACGAAGAAACGCAACCATCACAACCAGCTCAGACGAAGAAACGCAGCCATCACAACCAGCTCAGATGAAGAAACGCAGCCATCACAACCAGCTCAGATGAAGAAACGCAGCCATCACAACCAGCTCAGATGAAGAAACGCAGCCATCACAACCAGCTCAGACGAAGAAACGCAGCCATCACAACCAGCTCAGACGAAGAAACGCAGCCATCACAACCAGCTCAGACGAAGAAACGCAGCCATCACAACCAGCTCAGACGAAGAAACGCAGCCATCACAACCAGCTCAGACGAAGAAACGCAGCCATCACAACCAGCTCAGACGAAGAAACGCAGCCATCACAACCAGCTCAGACGAAGAAACGCAGCCATCACAACCAGCTCAGACGAAGAAACGCAGCCATCACAACCAGCTCAGATGAAGAAACGCAACCATCACAACCAGCTCAGATGAAGAAACGCAACCATCACAACCAGCTCAGACCAAGCGCCCGGCCGGACCTCGACTCCCGACAGGATGAGCTGTAAGATGATGCCTGAAAACTAGATATGACCTGCCACATCTGTCAGCGAGTTTGACGTCGACGTCTGAACCATCGGCAAAGAAGGATAAAAAAAAGGTGTTTTGTTTAATCCTTTGCACCAGATAACGCCAGATAAGTTGGGGTTTAGTTATTAAGAAACCGCACCAGGTTCCTGCAAGAACAGGTAATTCAGATCAAAGACTTTTGTTCCTGCTTACGATGTGGTTTTATATTCCTGGCTTCCTCATATCACGCCCTGAATGCATCTGTTTTCTGTTTTCTTTACTTCTTCGTTTGTGTGAATTTGATCGAGTGCTTTCTTTCCCGCAGTTTTTGTAATTCCCCCCCCCCCCCCTCTCTCTCTCTCTCTCTCTCGCCGTTGTGAATATTAATGTAACAAATTCAGGCGCCGCAGTTTTCTCTCACGTCAGTGTCCAAAACTTCGATCATGTATTTGTCAAAAGGTTTTGGTGAAATGCTTAAATCCTGACTGGAGCCTGCTGAGAAGTCTGGCTTTGCAGTTTATCCTTCAGACATAAGTACAGGCATTGTGTATCTTGGGAAATGGAAGGAAGGCAAAGACAATATAATGGACATAGGAAGTACCGGCCAGTCTCAATAGTTTTGTGTAAACTTAGCCATACCAGCCGGTCTCATTAGTTTTTGTTACATCTAGAACGAATAATAAGATGATGGACAAAACTGTAAATTCGCTAGGTCCTGGCTGATTAAAAAAATATGATGTGATTAAGTGTTTTTGTTATTTTCAGTTTATAACTGAAAGCTAAGTGAGACGGGCTTCCTTGGGTTCAATTCTGCCCTCACGACTGCGACTGATCCAGCAAGCCGGCGGTAGATCTCTTTACCGTCCATAGAAAACACATAACTTGTACTTGTACTTCTACGAACTCCCTGTAACTGCGAGCTGGTGTTCTTTGCAGCCGATGCTGTGAAGATGTTGAGGCACAACATCGTATCGGCGCGGGAGCGGGTTATGGCAGCTACATTTTCAGTCCCAGACTACAGCTAAAAAGCAGGGGTGTGCAGTGCTTCTTTAGAAGACTCCACCACCATGGGGACTATGGTGATCCCTGCCCCGTTAGCCAGGGTAGGCCTGTTACACGGAGTACCAAAGGAGAGGTTGGGACAGGGTCTTGGTCAGCTATGGTTCGCTAACCCTGACGCTGGCATATCAGCTATGGGTCGCTGACTGTCTCATCGTACAGGCATCTTCACCCAGAAAGAATAGACAATACATCGCAGCTAAAACAAATAGAGCATTGAACAACAAAGTTGTCCTCCTAGCTCTATGCTGTCAATATCAAACATGGACACTAACAGTCAGACACCAAAAAAGTTATTATGACAGAAATGAACAAAAACCATGCTTATTATGAAATTTTGTTGACAGTCGCTAAATGTATTGTTAATTTCATTTTTTAAAGTGAGCAAAAATGATTTTTAAAATTGTAAGTTCATTTTTCAAGCAGTAGAAAAGAACTTTGATGATAACAGTCAGATACCTTGAACATGACAACAGACGGCATTTTCCGTTTTCGGTCAGCAAAAACCGTCCGCCAAAATACGGAATTCTCCATCTTTGGTCCAGAATGTATTAAGAATTAAGTTCGACTGCCAGGTATGACTGACTTTAACGTAGAAAGTCTGATATGAGACGACCAGGTGAAGAATTCATTCATTCACCTGGTACTGTGCATGATATATGTTAACAGCCATCTTCTCCATCTTTGCGGTTTCATGTTCATCTCCCATGATTTTTGTTTGATTCTGCAGGAGATTGATCTTTGTCAGTTTGTCTCTTCCTAACTGCTGTTAAATGACACTGTGCTATATTGATATGTGTATAGTTTCTTCGATATAAATTCCTCCGTACAGATTCCATTACGGAGAAGTCAGTGTATTATTTGTGAGAAGTGAGTTCAGAACAAACTCAGAGCAGTGGGGACTCGGCATAAAGTGGAACGAAGAACAACGCAGAGATAAGACAGATCAGCGAACAACACCCAGTCTCATGGGTGATCAGAAAAAGAAGATGGACATATGTCGGACGCGTGATGAGAAGAAAAATCAGAGAATCCCAAAACAAGATATCAAGTGGAACACAACAGGCCGAAGAAAAAGAGATCGACCACGTGAAACTCTAAAGAGGACATTGTTAAGAGAGGCCAAATTAGTATGACATAAAATCCCTTGATGAGGTTGAAAGGCTCGCCGAGAACAAGAAAACTTGACAAACTACCATGCGAGCCATATGTGACGTTTAACGGTACGGGAAGGATGTAAGATGTAAGAAGAAGAAGTAGAAGAGAAGTAAGTGGGGACACAAAAATTCCGGGCGGTTTTAAAATATAATAAGAGCTCTCTAAATAATGGCTGTGGTTTTGTAGCATAAAGTTCTGAACAGTGGCTGCAATTGTTAAAATGTAGCAGAGAATTTTAAATTGTGGCAGCTTGTGTTAAAATATAATAGAGAATTTGAAATTGGGGCAACTAGTGTTAAAATATAAAAGATAATTCTAAAATGTGACCACTGTTAAAATGTTATAGATAATTTTTAACAGTGACTACTAGTGTTAAAATTTAATAGAGAGCTCTGAACTGCGACTACTAGTATTAAATATCATAGAAAGTTCTAACAGTGACCACTATTGTTAAAAAGGAATAGAGAGTTCTGAACTGTAGGCACTAGTATTAAAATATAGCAGAAAGTTCTGAACTGCGCAGCTAGTGTTAAAATATAGAGAATTGTGAACAGTGGTCACTAGTGTTAAATAATAATAGAGAGCACCGAAAAGTGATCACTAGTGTTAAAATATAACAGAAAATTCTAAACCGTGGCCGTTATGTTAAAATATCATGTGAACGGTGGCTGCTCTTTTTTTTTGCAGTTTGGATTTGCATTTATTTGTTGATAATTTGTGAATGATCTTGGCATTGATATTTTACAAGAAAAAAATTCCTAAAGACCTGAGTCTGTTGCTTTCTCTCCTTCGTTGTTCTTTGGATTCGACCTTAGTCGAGGGATTTATGGGACTGATGCGTATATAATACCCTTTCATACAGCCATAGCCGTTGTACACAGTGTTCGGCTGTGGCGTGCTACGCAGAAAAAGGTACCCTTTTTCACATGTAATTTATCCAAACGAGTTGACTAGAGCAGTTTTTTCAAACTGTGATCCGCGGAACCTTCAGGTTCCGCCACAGCTCTCTCAGGCTGCTTGAGACAAGTTTGAAATATTCCCTATTTATTTATTTTTTTTTACCCTGTAAAAAAGCAATAGTAATTATGATTGCCAGTTTTTCCATATCTGAACAAAGAATATTTGCTTATGTCACATTCAGAGCACGAAAGGTTTCCTGGTTTGCTTAATCTTGTAGGTGACGTTATTAGAGCACGAAAGGTTTCCTGGTTTGTTTAATCTTGTAGGTGACGTTATTAGAGCACGAAAGGTTTCCTGGTTTGTTTAATCTTGTAGGTGACGTTATTAGAGCACGAAAGGTTTCATGGTTTGTTTAATCTTGTAGGTGACGTTATTTATTATACGGTAGCAGATGCAGCAACAGATTAATACTTTAGAAGCAAGTTTAAAGACGAATAATTTACACAATTTTGGGTTGAAATATCCAGGGAGAGAACCCTGGAAGAAGCAGTCAAGCGTTGTCTCTGCATTTTTAATGCATTTAACAACGATATATCTTTGTGAGCAGAACTTTTCATTGTATACAGCTGCGGGGATTATAAGCAGCCTAAAAGTAGAAGAAGGTCCACTCAGCCTCTAGAAATGGGTACCAGGGAAATCTTGAAAGATAAATGCGACCAGGCGTGATACAAACCACACGAGATCTTCATGTGGCAAAGGTCTTGGAAATACAGATTTAACACCGTATCCCTAATGTGCCTTATTGACATAGAAAGTGAAATTTTAACCCTTTTTTTAACCTTAAATCTAGAAGATAATCTGCGCTTACAGGTGACATCCATAACTTCAGACACTGTTGCACTTCGTGGGGAAAAAAAACAAGCATATGTGAGCCACTGTTACATGTATATGCTGATTGAAATTTTGCATTCTACAAGTGAAACTTCTGTACAAGTCAGTAGATGTGAAATGCATATGTTTTTCTTTAAATATTTATTGAAATATTAAGTTATAAAGGACTTGAAAAATTAGACTGTCTTTAATGAGTGTTCTTAATATCATTGTAACATTAGCATTGTGTTTTACTGAGTGTTCTTAATATCAGTGTAATATTAGCATTGTGTTGTACAGAGTGTTCTTAATAGCAGTGTAACATTAGCGTTGTGTTTTACTGAGTGTTCTTAATAGCAGTGTAACATTAGCGTTGTGTTTTACTGAGTGTTCTTAATATCAGTGTAATATTAGCGTTGTGTTGTACTGAGTGTTCTTAATATCAGTATAATATTAGCGTTGTGTTGTACTGAGTGTTCTTAATATCAGTGTGATATTAGCGTTGTGTTTTACTGAGTGTTCTTAATATCAGTATAATATTAGCGTTGTGTTGTACTGAGTGTTCTTAATATCAGTGTGATATTAGCGTTGTGTTTTACTGAGTGTTCTTAATATCAGTGTAATATTAGGACTCCACCATGTTTTTGTTTCCGTGCCCTTCACTCTAAAAATTGTGGGAACCTCTGGTCTAGAGTAGCCATTATGACACACAACAGCCTTCGCATGAATAGTAGTTCACTATTTTCTGCACTGCCAAAAATCCAGTCCTCTGCAGAAAACGCTGGGTGTCTTTATACCCTCTTCGTCA
The DNA here is from genome assembly GCA_009760885.1 of Achatina immaculata. Lineage (NCBI taxonomy): Eukaryota > Metazoa > Mollusca > Gastropoda > Stylommatophora > Achatinidae > Lissachatina > Lissachatina immaculata. The sequence goes on from CM019692.1 coordinate 53,168,208, forward strand.
GAACATCTTCACGATCAACAGATAACTGGTCTTTTTAGGAAGGGATCAGTGTTAGAACTATAACTAGGAAGGGATCAGTGTTAGAACTATAACAAGGAAGGGATCAGTGTTAGAACTATAACTAGGAAGGGATCAGTGTTAGAACTATAACTAGGAAGGGATCAGTGTTAGAACTATAACTAGGAAGGGATCAGTGTTAGAACTATAACAAGGAAGGGATCAGTGTTAGAACTATAGCAAGGAAGGGATCAGCGTTAGAACTATAGCAAGGAAGGGATCAGTGTTAGAACTATAACAAGGAAGGGATCAGTGTTAGAACTATAACAAGGAAGGGACCAGTGTTAGAACTTTAACAAGGAAGGGACCAGCGTTAGAACTATAACAGGTTTTCTACAAATGTTCTATAAATAATTTCCACAGCTCCTGAACCTAAATCTAAATATTTAAATTTTTATTTAAACTTTCCTGGCTTTGCTTGATTCTCCGAGTACTAACGCGAACCAATCAGATCCGTCTGTCATTCTCTTGTCTGGGCAGTATCGATGCTATAATTCCTCCAGGCATTTTATCCGAGTCAGTCCAGCCTGGGTCAAATCGATTCATTACAATTTGAATCCCACCGGCGAGTATATCCAAGTTCTGTTAATGAACTGCGCTTTTGTAACGTCTTCTACCCTAAATTTTCGCTTCACATACCACAAGTTGGCTGCCCGAGATCAGCGTGTTGATCTTGCTGAGATTTTCATCTGAATGAGTTCCGACAACTAAACATCTATTTTTTTCTATTTTTCTAAGTTCAGTAGATCGATTTTTCTTTTGTTTAGTTCCAGCAGCAATGTATCAGCTCAATGTAAGCTCCGGTAACGGTGTATCACTTCATTCCTTAGCTGCTGTAACTGTGTATCACTTCATTCCTGAGCTGAACTGCGTATAACCTCATTCCTTAGCTGATGTAACTGTGCATCACTTCACTCCTTAGCTGCTATAACTGCGTATAACCTCATTCCTTAGCTGCTGTAACTGCGTATAACTTCATTCCTTAGCTGCTATAACTGCGCATCGCCTCATTTCATAGTTGCTATAACTTCGAGTCACGTCATTCCTTAGCTGCTATAACTGCCTGTCACTTCATTCCTTAGCTGCTGTAACTGCGTATAACTTCATTCCTTACCTGCTATAACTGCATGTCACCTTATTCCTTAGCTGCTGTAACTGCGTATAACTTCATTCCTTAGCTGCGATAATTGTGTATCACTTCAGTGTTTCTTTCTGGCTAACATTATGGGCTAAAACTTTGAGGAAATTGTTCCGAGCAGAAACTCATTACGCTCACCATATCTTCTTCATCACGCAGTTCTCAAACAATAAAGGATATTAGCGATGTCACGAAGTTGAGAATTCCACCATTCTGACAACAGACCTTGGTTATGCCAGATTGCCCGGCTATTGAACAGTGGGCAGATAACTTTCTAAACGAAACTTACCAAGCTGACAAAGAGGAGCTGATATGAGAGATAAGCCATGCCAAACATTAAAGGAACCAACAGTTGTCGGATCATCGGAGACAGCTGAACGTTTAGGCCTTCTTGTATTATCGTGGACTGTTCTGTCTGTGCCATCCAAGATAAAGACCTGGGAATCTGCAATACAGGTCACAGCAGATATGCGGTCGTTAGTGATGCAAATCTATTTAAGGAACAGATAGCAGTGAACTCAGTTTAGTGAGTTTTATAAGGGCACCTTCACGAGGTGCTGGTGGTTTAGAGTTATTTAGTGATCTGCAGTCGTTTTCAGGTTTTTAAGTCATGGCAGAATATGTGTAGACTATTTCAGAAAATCTACAGTGAAGATGCCCTTTCTTGGAATGTTTCCTGTCGTTGTTTACATATATATATATATATATATATATATATATATATATGAGAATTATATATACTAACCACCGTTAAAAACGCACCGCTTGATCGAACTATTGCAAAGCATGAAATGTTTATGTACGTGAGCGATTTTGAATCTCCGAAAGCATGCAAGCGTGCCAGTTAATGTAATGATATTTCCCCAGACATGTGATGTTTACTTTCAGTGTGGCGTACATCACATGTAAATCAACCTTTTTCTTAATTTACGGCCGTATTAAAAGTCACATGACTTTTGGCGCATACATTAAGCAAGTTTAAAACAAGTAAGAGGCCATCATCTGTTTCCATTGAAAGAAAATCTCTTAGCATCTTTTTTTAATTGCCCGATTGTTGTTACAAGAGTGATGGCAAGCCGTTGGTATGCTTAGCAGTGGAATGACGACCAGAGACGTTGTCAGACACTGTCATTGTGACCAATCGACCATAGTGAGGCTGAACCAGGTACCACGAATGACCGTCCCAGGTCTGTCCGACACAGTGTAACAGCACGAGCTAAATGCCTTTAATACATCTGCGCAGCAGACAGCAACTCAGACAGCAGCACATACAACAGGCACTCTGTGACAGCGTGAGACGCCCATGCCAAGCCTGTATTGAAGCCTCAGTGGGTCACACACCGTATTAATGATGGCTGCGACTTCCTGACAGTGACAGACCACGGGCAGACAACTGTATGTGAGCCGCTTCTAAAGTGTGTCATGTTTAAGAACACATCATGGACACAAAACAGAACAAATGTATCCATACTACAAGAACTTAATATTGAAGAAGGCTGGCTAGTAAAGAGGATTAAACAGAGAAAACTGAAATATTTTGGACACATTAAACGTCATGATAATCTAGAGAAAACCGTTTTAGAAGGGTGCATAATGGGAAAAAGAAAGAGAGGAAGACCAAGGCGAAGATGGCTGTAAGACATCATTGATGATCTGCAAATGGATGCATCAGCAGCAGGCCATTTTGCCTACAACCGAGAGGCCTACAGGAGTGCTGTTAGGGAGGCAAAGTTCCCCAAGGGACATGCAAATGAGTGAATGAATGAATGATTAAGAACACAGAAAGTTTATGTCAGTAAATGGATGAGAAATGCGAAATCAGTATTTTTATTTAGTTTAATTCCAGCACAACAACTTTTGGCTCAAAAGTTATACGTTTTTAATGGGGATACTGTAAACCGAATACCAGGTTCAAAATTCAGTTCTCTGTCTGGCCGAACAAGAATTTCAGAAAGAGAAGTACATCGCTGAAAATCTGGCATTTAGCGCAATAACACTTTACTGGTTTCTACAGGAAATGCGGCCGTGTCGCTATGGCAACCGGTTTATTTTTACCAGCCAATCCGAAGTTGATTTTGGAATTGCCGGTGTGTATATATATAATATCTCGATTTGTCGCGGAACGCTAAGTGACCTCTCACAGAGATCTCTGGTTCCACCGAATCCGTGTTGAGGAACCCTGGTCGGATCTGGTAAACTTTAGAATAATAATTGACCTTCTGTCTCCCAGGCAAAGATCGCTCCAGGGATTAATACAATAATAGTTCAAAGGTTTCTGTAGTGTTATGATTTGTACCATAAATCGAATGTTGATGTATTGTTATGTCTGATGTATGAGTTATGATCAAACTCTCGGAGAGAGTTTAAGTTAGAGATGTATAAATGCAAAGTGATTCTTATAATGTCACTTTATCAAGCGACTCTTTCTTTCTATGCCTCTGTGTGTATGAGAGAGAGAGAGAGAGAGAGAGAGAGAGAGACTTACACAGTTGAAGGAGAGACTTAGACAGATGGAGAGACTGAGAGATTGAGAGATAGATAGATCTAGAGAGAGAGAGAGAAATAGACGAAAGATAGAAAGAGACTAAAAGAGTGAAAGAGAGAGATTCAAAGCTTCGGAGAGATACAGAAAGATAAAGAAAAAGAGATAACGTGAAGGACAAATACAGAGAGAGAGGCAGGAAGATAAAAAGAAGGACGAATATAGAGAGAGGCAGGGAGATAAAAAGAAGACAAATATAGAGAGAGGCAGGGAGATAAAGCGAGAGACACAGAGACAGAGAGAGACAAGAGAGAGAGAGTTGACTGAAATAAGTATTTCAGTCAAAAAGGATCATATTAAAAACCAAATGGATCTCCATCTTGCTTTGTCTCTTGCCTTCCAACCAAGCTGATTTTTGTCCGTGTCATATTTGATACCTTGTCCGTCCAGTTTGTATCATTATCCGACCCAGCCCCCATCTCTCTCTTTTTTTTTAATTTCAACTTTTCTTGAAAATTTTGTAAACTCCATGTTTCTGTCCTCCTGCACAATTCAGTGCTGAGCTGACAAACAAGTTTCATGACAAATCTGGGCATCCGTAAGTTGGCTCGAACTAAGTCCGAAAATCATGATTTCGAAAAAAAAACAAAAAAAATGAACTATGCGTTTATAGTCTTTCCATACTAAGATTCGCAAAACTAATACCGTCAACATCAACAGTACGCTAAAACGAAGATTTACAACTAATACCGTGAACTACATCTGTAGTATGCTAAAACGAAGATTTACAACTAATATCGTGAACTACATCTATAGTATGCTAAAACGAAGATTTACAACTAATACCGTGAACTACATCTATAGTATGCTAAAACGAAGATTTACAACTAATACAGTGAACTACATCTATAGTATGCTAAAACGAAGATTCGGAAAACTAATACCGTGAACTACATCTATAGTATGCTAAAACGAAGATTTACAACTAATACCGTGAACTACATCTATAGTATGCTAAAACGAAGATTTACAACTAATACCGTGAACTACATCTATAGTATGCTAAAACGAAGATTTACAACTAATACCGTGAACTACATCTGTAGTATGCTAAAACGAAGATTCGAAAAACTAATACCGTGAACTACATCTGTAGTATGCTAAAACGAAGATTTACAACGAATACCGTGAACTACATCTATAGTATGCTAAAACGAAGATTCGGAAAACTAATACCGTGAACTACATCTGTAGTATGCTAAAACGAAGATTTACAACTAATACCGTGAACTACATCTATATTATGCTAACACGAAGATTTACAACTAATACATTGATATACATATACAGTATGCTAACAAGAAGATTCACAACAATTACAGTGAATCACATTTACAGTTTCCCTTTTTTTTATTCAGGAAAACGTGACCATGAACTTTATACTAGTAGAAACAATACAGACTCCCTAGTATAGAACTTTTGGACACGTTTTTGCTTATAGTCTTGGCTGTTGTCCTCGTTTTGTACCCTCAATCTCCAGAGACTTGTGTACAATGAGAAACTGGTCGGAACATCCACACTGCTGTTATTTTTGCGTGACAGAAGTTCCGGGCTCGCTCTTAAGACTTAAAGACAATTTAGAGAATGTATTCCCAGAAAACTGTTCACTTTTTTCGATATGTCGTAAATATTATAGGCATCTATTCTGTTTCCCGGTCTAGCATTTCTTGCAGGCAGGAATATAACTCTACACAAAACAGCCCAGAACACGCCTTGAAACTGGTGCTAGATTTTATAGCAAGCCAGAGATATTACATTTTGTCTTCTGAGAACAGACACCAGTAATTACATTTCTGCTTCATGTGGGATATTTCACTGATTAAAAAATACAAAGAGAGAGAAGACACGGGAGAAGGAGGCAGCGAAGGCATTATATCTCTATTGCAGGGCAGATAAATCGAAGCTTGTCTGAGGGCCTCCATGCCCCATCTGTCATGGCTAATAATCTGATATTCATCATCAACATCGGCCAGTGTCATCAGTTTTACCTGGGGTATTATAAAAATTCATTCCAGAGGCTCCACCGATTACCTTGGCACACGCATGCGTCGTTAATGTACATCATTAATGTAATCACATTCGGCAGATATTAACAAACTCAATGAAGGTCTCAATTGTGGAAAAAAAATGCCATTTCTTTTTTGTTTTTTAAATTGTTTTCTCATTGTCTGTGTGTACCCTGTCACTCGCCTCCATTCTTTCAATGTAATTTTATGACTCGTTTTAAGACCGTGTTTCTGGCGCCATCTAGTGGGAACCATGGGAACGGAAGTTCAGAATTTATCAGACTCACTCAGCCAGCGTGGGGGGTGGGGGAGGGATGGGGTTCATGCATTTCTTTCCCAAGCATACTCTACTGAACTGACTGGTAAGCTTGGCGCAGTCATTTTGATGACTGAAGTCAGAAGATGAATGGAGCTAATTAGATTTTATCACTGGAGTGAAATTATGAGTGGAATAAAGTTTGTGAGTAGAGTAGTGTGATATGAGACGTGACACGGAAGACGCTAGGGCATGATGAGGTTATGGCGGAAATAAAGGTTAGAATTTTGTTTCTTAGCAAATTGTGACCAGGCAGAAGTCAGTGACATAAAATGATGATGATAATGAATTGAGATTCTCAGATTTTGATAATAAAATAAAGCAAAAAAAAAAAAAAAGAGATGAAGGAGGGACATTCCGACAATCAATAACATATGAACTATTTCACAGTTCTTATAGAGCTATTTTGAAGTCTAGAGTAAAATATGAAGTATAATTTCTAGATTGAAAACATCAAATGAAATTGATGATGATGTAACAAAAACATTCTTCTTTTCCACAAAAAACCCCATTTATTATTTTTTTGTAGACTAAATAAAAAAGTGAACAACATCAGACGAAAGCCTGTCTTTGCATCATTTTTCACACTCATACATTCCGCAGAACACCGTTTGTGTGTGCTTTTATTACCATCAAACAACACCCAAGACACACAAACATTTGTTTGTTATCACTCATCACGGCGGAAATATTTTACCAGTAAACGACGCGGTATCTATTTTTAACTTTTACTACAGGTTAAAATTGCAACCAGCAGCTATGAAACAAAGCTTTGTTTCTGCATTTATTTAAAACAAAATTATTAAGAGGTTTAAACAGTTCATAACTGTTGAAGATTTCACGAGGTTCTACATACGTCCATGCAAAGATCAGCGATCACAAAAGCCCGAAAACAAGCCATACCTGTTGACAACTGTTTCAACAATTAAAATTTCGGCTTAGGGTATCATTGAAAATAAAATAGCAACGGAATATTAGTGAAAGGAATTATCTACGGGCGTAGAAGAAAAATATCTCATTTACTGGTCTAAATAATGAATAATAAAACTTACGAAACTTACCAAAGTCGTATTTTTCGTCACGTGAAAAGATTTATAACAAAGGTCAAGAAGATGCGTCAAACGTTAATTCTGTCAACGAAGAAGAACGACTGACAGAGAGCGCAAGCGGAAACCGTACAAACATTGCTTTGAATACTCCCCTGTGGACTCTATGAAAGCTCACCAAACAACCGGAAATAGGCCCAAGACTCACTTGTATTGCGGCGCGAGGCATTCATCTCTGGCGCGTGACGGACGTGCTAGTGACAGGATTTACATGCTCTGTCCTTGACATGACCAAACAATACTCACCAGATACTGGATTCTTGTCACTCTGGTCTGGACCAAGCTCCCTGGGCTCAAGTAGAGCGGAAGTCCTAATCTACAAGATCTCACAGTCAATGGAGGAACGTGCCAATCCATGGCCGACTTCAATACCGTATCTGCGGGGCAGATCATACGGGTATTCACTGAACACAAGTAATCTGTTTGATGTTATATGCCAAGATGCATAGATCGATACATTCGAATATGGAGTTGTAACGAGAGGGAAGTAAATGTAATCGTCTTGATTTCAAAGAAACTGCGAACTCATGTTCTTTGTCGCATATGACATGATGCTGCTTGAAGTGGAGCAGGATAGGGAGTTGGTCATTGTTGCTTACCTGAAGCCGAGTAATGGACCCAAGAAAACAGGGTTCAAATCCATGGGGGGGGGGGGGCAACATTGGCTCCTAATCAATTAACCAGGATGAAGGATTATATCAGCCTGTTATTTGGAGCACCAGATTATATCAGCCTGTTATTTTTAGCACCAGGTTATATCAGCCTATTATTTGGAGCACCAGAAAGAAACGTCTTGACATGAACCAGAAAGAAACATCTTGACATGCACCAGAAAGAAACATCTTGACATTTCTTCCTCGTTGGTTCAAGTACTTGCATCGTCTATCTAGCAACAGACAGCTCTTTCTTCCATAAAAGTACAGACATCAGTTCATGCTCTAGCGAAGTTATACAGTGATTAAAAGGTCTTATCTTTGATCTACCGAAATATCAAAAACCTTGTAAGATGGGCAGAGCGCCAGAGTAGCGACATTGTTAGTGCATTAACTTCTTCGGCGATGTCGTTCGTACGAGCCCAGCCACTGGCGTACCTGGATAAGTGATACTTGGCTTCTCTTGGACGCTCTCTAGTGTGCTGACTGGTTCAGGAAATATTGGCACTAAAACCAAGCCTTAGGGTTTAATTTATGTATGATATACATATTCGCCTTTACCGTAAAGGTAGACATTCACTTTTACCTTAAAGGTAGACAAAAGAGATTGGTTTAATTTCATAAAAATGATGGATAGAGGAATTGACAGGATAAATGACAATAGACTATATCAGGGAGAAAGTGTGAAAATGTGAACACTCCAGTATCGCGTACTTATCGTTACCTTTAAGATTATATTAAAAATCATCATCATCATCATCATCAGCCAGAGATGAAAACTCATCATTTGATCTAGTCTTGAACACTGTTTCCCTCCCTGCTTTTCTTGCGCTTTAGAATTCTCTTTCAGATGTCGGTCTCCGTGCATCCAAGGGTCTGCCGCGTCTTCTTGTTCTCAAGGGACATTCAATCTAGACCATATCGTGGCCATCTCATCTTTTTTTTTTTCAAGAGTTTAACTCATGTCCAATTCATATCCACGTCCTTTGCGTTATCTAAAAGTCCCGAAGCCCAAGGCAGTAATAAACAACTGGAGAACCTTATTAAAGCAAAAACAAAATGGCGAACATTGAATAACGGATCCGATATTTCCATGCCGGCTGCTACCATGTTTTGATCATTTACTCCCCCTGATATGGTCCAGGGGAGGTAACACACGAGAAGTTAAGCTTGGATTTTCTGTTCACAATGAGAGGGTCTTAAGCCTGTGTCGTATGTAAGCCACTCATGTGTAACGCGAGCAAATGTTTACCATCGATTATTGTTATTGTTGGCTTCTAAATATCCGTTAGTGTGAATCCACCACGTGAAACTCTCACGGGAATATTGTTGAGAGGGGCTAAATTAGTGGCCATAAGATCCCTTGACGAGGTTGAAAAACTTGCTTAAAAAAAAGCAAAACACAGAAAACATTATGCAACATGTGGTGGAAATTACACAATAAAGAAACAAAACAAAACGATAAGAAAATAATGGTTCTTTAAACGTAGATAGACCAAAAAAAAAAATGGACGGAAATGATCATAAATAATTAAACACTAGAACGCTAGTGTGTAGACATATCTTATCTTATCTTATCTTACATCCTTCCCGTGCCGTTAGACGTCACATAGGGCTCGCAAAGTAGTTCGCTAATTGTTCTTGTCTTCGGCGAGTCTTTCAACCTCATCAAAGGATTTTATGCCTGTTAATTTGGCCTCTCTTAACAATGTCCTCTTCACAGTTTCACGCCAATTTAGAAGGGACCTGTTACATATTTGGGGGCCGACGAATGAGACAGACAGATAAGCAGATAAAAATAAGATATTTACAGGTGTGGAGCCGCTTTATGAGAATGGAGAGACAAGATTTTGATAAGAAACAGAACAGGCCAAGCAAAGACTGCATTTCAGAGAATGAGAAACATGTTGTGCAACACACCCTTATCATTGAATGTTAGAAAATGAGTCGTAAAATGCTTTATGGAACCTTTATTATTATACGGAAGTGAATCATGGGCAATAGGCAGGTCCGCACAAAGATCATTGGAAGCAGCAGAAATGTGGTTTATTAGAAACATATTGCGAATGCCATGGGCAGCAAGATAACTAATGAAGAAAGTATGAGAAGAGCTGGAGAGACAAAAAAATATTGTCAAAAGAATACGAGAGAGACAGTTTACTTTCATAAGACATGCAATGAGAAGATGGGGCATTGAAAATATTATAACAGCAGGAAAAATAGAGGGAAGAAGAGCAGAAGAAGATCGATAGAAATGATAGTGGACAGTCTGACGGGATGGTGTGAGAGGAGATCACCAACTGAGCTAATGGCCTGCATGAAGGATCGAGTACTCTGGAGAAGCATAATAGCCAACGCCAGTCGGCACGGCACCTGATGATGATGATGATTTAGGAGGCACAATAAAACAAACCATGCTGAAGAGAAAAGAGCGAAGAGAAAAGAGCAAGATGTCTGCAACCATGTAGACAAGCCGACAGTGTCAAGAAATGTCCAGGAATCAATTTGACTGGTTGCAAGTAAAATTTAGAACTAGCTGGACAACCCGATGTAGCAAATCTTCACATGGGATACATTTAAGGTTTATAATGATGATGATGACGATGATGATAATGATTGCTATAACAGAAATTGTAGGTTAATCTAGAATTACAGGGAAGTTTGTTGTTGCTATTGTTCTTTCTCCTTGAAATGTCCCGTCGACTCTCTCTCTCTCTCTCCTCCTTCGAGAGAAAACAAAGATATCTTATTGTTTGAGTAAGGATGGTAAAAATATGGACTCGTTTGATCTTTTTTTTTTTATCAATCTTATGAGTTATCAATGACAACAAACAAACCTTTGTTAGACCTTCCGCATGAACTAGTCTAATATTGCATAATTCTGGTTAACCGTCGCTTTTGTTACGCTGGTCGAAGATAAGTCTGCATTTGATTGGCCAATTTGACTCCGTGGATGGTAAACAAAAAAAATAATTGACATTAATTTGTGAAGGTCATTGACTGGAAATGGAGATGTGTGTGATAAGAGGTACTTTTTTTTTCAAGCAGGAAACAACGAGATTTATGTCAGTAAAAAGGAAAAACAAAACATAACTTTGCGTTAAACACCTCTCTCAAAGTTCAAAGTTCAGACTCCGGCTTCACTTCTTTCGGGACAAGCCCGTATATACCCCGCCGCACGCCGCAGCGTCCATCCAAGAGCATGTTTGCTAATAGTTCCCGTCAAACGTTGGTTGCTTACGATGCAGTTCCCCAGCGATGATTCTTTGTTCTCCTCTATCATTTATTTAGAACAGCTATAAGTTCTCTTTCTGGTTAAATGCAGCATTTGGTGTCGGCTTTGTTTGCCGTCTCTGACTACTGTCTACAACTGGCTGTGCCTTGTCCCCTAGGAAAGGTTGGCTGCGATGGTCTTCCAGATTGCCCTGTCCCTCTTTTTTTCTAGTCCAACCGCTACACTCAGTCCAGCCCATGTTTCCTTACGTTGTCCACTAGATCTATGTCGTTATCGACCTCCTGCCGTCTTGCCTTCTGTTTATGGTCTTTATTATTGCGTTTTGTCTCTCTTGTCTCTCTCTTGACGCGGCCGGAATATTTTAACTATGTGGTTCTAATGTTTTTTCACTGCTTCCATTTTCAGTCTCAATTCATTTAATCCTTCTTTTCTTGTTTCCTTTTCTGTATGTAAAATTCGTCTGTTCTTCTGTGTATTCTCTATTATTCTGTGTATCCTCTATTATTCTGTGTATCCTCTATTATTCTATGTATCCACATTTCCAGCGCCTTGTTTTCTTTTCATTTTTCTTATTTAATATGCCGTGGTTGCCCGCTTTTGTAAATCACGCTGAAGGCGAAATAAGCATGATTAATGAGTGATTTCAAGGACTGATTTATGAAACTGCAAAGCATCTGCGAGTGAAAGAGCAAGAATGAATAAGAAAGTCAAGAGAAGAGAATAAATGATACGAGGCTGAGTCATAAAGTAAGGTCAGGTTTTTAAAAATTTGAATACAGTATACAGATACGGTTAAAAACTCTTTATCACTTCTACACATAGTCTCCTTCAGGTTCAGAGCAGGTCTGTCACTGCTTCACTCATGTCTGGACTCCTCGAAGAAAAAAAAATCTGATTCTGTAGCCAATTATGCGAGATCTCTTTAATCTCTTTATCTATTCTGAACTTCTTTCCATTTAGCGCCTCCTTGAAGTGTCCAAACCATGATAATCACATAGTGCGAGGTCAGGAGAAGATGCAGCATGTGGAGCACACTCTAAAACAGTATTTGTAATATGTTTAGCTGTTGCATTTGCCGTGTGGGGCCGCATTTTATCATCTGTAATTTTAGAAATGAGTAATCGTTTTTTACCTGATTGCAGGTTTCAAGTGGTTTTGACTTCATTACAGGTTTCAAGTGATTATGGCCTCATTGCAGGTTTCAAGTGATTATGACCTCATTGCAGGTTTCAGGTGGTTCTCATTCAGATCACAGTATGCTTCGCTGTTGATAGTGGCTTTTCAGAATATGTGGTGGCCTTTATTATTTAGAATTCTATTAGAATTAGGCCTTTACAATCTCAGATGAGCATGAGCATAATTTTATTTTCCTGCCTACGGAGCTGTATGGAACTAGTTTTATTTCGGCGAGAAAGAAAGTCGCTGCTCCTTGCTGGCCTGATTTGTCTCTCTTTGGAAGTACTGCGCCCAACATTTGTCTCCCATAACTATACGTCATAGAAAGTCATCTCCTTCGGTTTCACACCGTCGTAATAGAGCTTCACAAACATCTTCACGACTTTCTTTCAGATCGGGGGTGGAAGGGGGTGAGTTGTTTTCGTACCCACCTGACGGAGACTTTTCGGCACTGATGCATTTCGTGGATGATGTGATGCATGAACCATGAGTAATCTTCATGTATCAAGCTACCTCATCAATTGTTACCATCCGGTTTTCGTTTCACCTCAAATTTAGCGTCAGGCCTATTGGCAGTGTGAGACCGGTCAGAGCCAGCAGCATCAGTGAGATCTTTCACCATGAAAGAAAGATGACAATATGGAAATTCTTGTGCCATTTATACTCGCATATCTGTTGCAGCGACACACGTATTCTCATATACTGCTTCTTCTTTCCGCGATGAATATCTGCAGTCTTCTCACCTTCACACTTTCCCTCTCTCGTACATGCGGTCCAAGTGAGCGGCCATCTTTCATCTGGTCTGCTGACGCTTTATTTCCAAAATGGCGGACACGCCTCCGCACACATACATCTACAGATCAATGGCATAAGATCTCTGTACAATAAACATCTGCTACTTGATTTAGACATTTTAGAACAAAATTAAGATTGCACTTTGAGAGTCTCCAACGTAATATACTCTAACATGTCAAAAATCATTATAGCCTTCATTGGCCACGGACAAGTGGGGATCAGCCTTCAAGTGATTTATGCAAGCAGGCATCCGGAACAGATCAGCTCCACATCTGTCAGCCAGCATTTGTTATTGTAGATGATTATTTGATGTGTACTGCAGATTGCGGCAAATCACAGATTTGTGAGGAATGATTGTGGTAACATGTTTCAACGTCATGGCCAGAACGGTTGTTTATTGTAAAATTTACGGTAATTTCCAAGCTGGGCTCGGGTATTTAGACAGACAGAGATGTAGACAGACAGACAGGCAGACAAGTTGATAGGCAGGGAGGCAACCACATAGAAAGACAGGCAGGCAAGTAGATAGACAGGCAGGCAAGCACACAGGCAGGCAATGAGACAGTCAGATAAAGAGGCAAGCAAAGAAGTAGATAGATAGACAACCAAGGAGACAGATAAATAGATAGGCAAACAGACAGACAGACAAATAGACAGACAACAAAGAGACAATTGTAGACAGAGGCAGGCAAGCTAGTAGATGGACAAACAGACAGGTAAACAGGCACGCAGGCAGGCAACAGACAGACAGATATACAGGAGAGCAGGCAGCCAAACAGACAGACAGATATACAGGAGAGCAGGCAGCCAAGCAGACAGAAATACAGTAAAGCAGGCAGCCAAGCAGACAGAAATACAGTAAAGCAGGCAGCCAAGCAGACAGAAATACAGTAAAGCAGGCAGCCAAGCAGACAGAAATACAGTAAAGCAGGCAGCCAAGCAGACAGACAGACAGACAGACAGGAAAGACTATCAAACAAAAGTCAGTTAGCAAGCAGACAGACAGACAGCTATAAGAACAGACGCAGGGACGTACAGACAGACAGACACAATACATTACATTAACATACATTAGAGCACGTCCATTATCCTAACTAAACGAGGACCAAGGTAAATGTTAATAAAACGTACCTGGACGTCCCCAGGTGATAACCACAGCCAAGCCTAAAGTTAGTTACTGAATGCAGGAGTATTACTGCTGTATTTTTAAGTGTGATTTATTACACAAAATAATTCATTTTTCAAACTGTAAATACACGTGATAACTATGATGTTATGAAGTAACTCTACATATTTGTTACATGGATATACATGTATTGATTTTATATTTTTTATGTGCTTAATTTCAGTTGTTAAATTTCTTTTTACATAAACAGGGAAAAGAAAGAATAAATGCATAATTGCACACCATGCGTGATGTATAATCAGATATGGTTGCTTTATGAACATAACAAAATCTTAGCAAATAATGCACCGGTTTTACCTTTTTTTTCTCGAGTCTGGTAGTAACTGTTACCTTACCCTGAACTGATAAAACACTGCGGTTTCTTTTCATTTTAGACGCCATGTTGTAGACGCCATGTTGTAGGCGCCATGTTGTAGACGCCATGTTGTAGACGCCATGTTGTAGACGCCATGTTGTAGGCGCCATGTTGTAGACGCCATGTTATTCTGTTTTCTGCGAGTTTTTCAACCTCATCAAGGGATCTTATGCCCACAAATTTAGCCTCCCCCAACAATGTCCTCTTTAGAGCTTCACGTGGTCTTCCTTTTTTTTCTATATCCTCTTGTGTACCACTTGATAGCTTGTTTTGGGATTCTCTGATTGCTTATTCTCATCACGTGACCGATATAAGTCCATCTCTCTCTCTCTCTATCTCTCTCTCTATCTCTCTTTAATCACCGATGACACAGGTTGTTGTGTGCTCATATGTCTCTCTGCGTTTGTTCTTGAACTCGTTCCATTGTATACCGAGTATTTTCCTTAGACCTTTGTTTTCAAATGCATCTACTTTGTTTTCTGTTTCTTTCATCGTTTTTCCAGCCTTCGCACACATAAATAAGGGTGGATATTACATTTGAGTTGAATAATCTTAACTTTGTTTTCGTGCTTATAACTTTAGATTGCCATATTTTCTCAAGATTTTTAAATACTGATGCTACCTTTTCAATTCTAATATCTCTTTTCTGGTGTTAACATCTTGGTCTATGTAGCTGCCGAGATATGCAACTTGGTTAACTTCAACAACAGCTGTTCCTTCTACGTATATGTTTTTTATTGTTGTTTAATGTTAAATATTATTTTTGTTTTTTCCTTGTTAATTTCAAGTCCTGTTACTAGCCACTGAAGACAGGCTATTTGTTTTTTCCCCTTGCATCAAATTATTGTTGTCATTGAAAAGAGCTAAAAAAAAAAAACTACACAATATTAATATGGTTAGGAACTAAATCTGAAACACTGAATGTTTAGAAGAACACAAAAAAGCGTACAAAATCTGCAGAGCTATCCAGCAGACTAACGTGACGTTAGTATACCTAGATTTCAACTGCTTTGGACTGACGGCTGTTAGTATACCTAGATTTCAACTGCTTTGGACTGACGGCTGTTAGTATACCTAGATTTCAACTGCTTTGGACTGACGGCTGTTAGTATACCTAGATTTCAACTGCTTTGGACTGACGGCTGTTAGTATTCCAAGATTTCAACTGCTTTGGACTGTCAGCTGTTAGTATTCCAAGATTTCAACTGATCTGGACTGACGGCTGTTAGTATTCCAAGATTTCAACTGATCTGGACTGACGGCTGTTAGTATTCCAAGATTTCAACTGATTTGGACTGACGGCTGTTAGTATTCCAAGATTTCAACTCTTTTGGACTGACGGCTGTTAGTATTCCAAGATTTCAACTCTTTTGGACTGACGGCTGTTAGTATTCCAAGATTTCAACTCTTTTGGACTGACGGCTGTTAGTATTCCAAGATTTCAACTATTTTGGACTGACGGCTGTATATTATTATTATTATTATTATTATTATTGACACAAAGCTACATAATAATAATTATTATTTGTTTTTCTTTTGGTGCACCAGTGGATCGCATAATTGACAGTTCCGGTGGTCACAGTTCTGATAATCGATCTTTGTATTCATGTTAAATTTACAGCTCGCTTGTTCTATTATTTTAGTGAAATCGAAATTGTTCTTCGCCGATTTTTGTTCGCCACTGATTTTGCCTGTGACTCTAACTAGAATGACTTTGTAATTGTGTTTTCCTGCTTTGTCAAACTTAACAGTTCTGGGATCGATAGTCTAGTACAGGTTTTTTTTTCTAACCTTTGTGCAAGACCTCAGTGTATGTTCCCATGTTTCCTTCTTTAGGCCATCATCATCATCATCGTCATCGTCGTCATCATCATCATCAACATCATAGTGACAAATTGGTTAGTGCACTGGTTTCTCGTGGCGAAGGTCGAGGGTTCGAATCCTGCCGGAGGCGGCCCCCCTCCCCCAGTCACCCAGCTGTAGAAATGGGTAACCGACTTCTTCTGGAGTTGGAGAAGTAAAGGCGGCCAGGCGTGATACTGACCACATCACCCTCTAGTGTGCTGACAGGTCAAGGAAAATATGGGCACTAACACCATATCCCTATGTGCCTCTAAGGCATGACAGGATTACCGTTACCTTTTTTTACATAAAGTTCTTATAAATTCTAGATAAAATTCACATGAATCTATACTGTGTCTCCTCTCTCTGATTCTTCGTCATGTTTGTTTTTATTTGATGAAGGCTCGCACCGAAACGTCACATCTCTCGTTAAATAATAAAGCTGTTCCTACTTTTCCCTAGTTTATACAGATTACTTACATGTTCTCACACTTACTCTTAACCATTTTCTTGGGGCACGAGAAGAGAATAGCCAGATAACCTTGGGGACGATAATGGCCAGATGGATATCCACGAGGCTTCTCTGAATATAGCTTTTTGGGTTCTGCTCCCGGCACACTGCCGCTTACATTGGTCAGAGTGGTCGATAGCGCTGCGGAGTACTTGGTGTGATCCTCCTTCATAAGTAGAGCTGGGTGCACTACCGGAATCTGGTAGTAATAAACATTTAAAATTTTTTTGTTTAAGGAAGAAAGATATCAAGAAAACTATCTGGAAAAAGAAAGAAAAGATGGGCAAAGAGAAGAAAACATCTGATCAAGTAGACCAAGTGGCACATAAGAAAGGAAAATCAACATATTATATTTATAAATTCCATTCGCAGCACAAAAATAAAGAAGCATAATCCCCTAAGATTAAACGTCATGAGAATCTAGAGAAGACTGTCTTGGAAGGGTACATAATGGGAAAAAGAAAGAGAGGAAGACCAAGGCAAAGTTGGGTGCAATACATCGTTGATAATCTGCAAATAGATGCATCAATAGCAGGCCATCTTGCTTACCCTCGAGCGACCTACAAGAGAACTGTTAGGGAGGCAAAGTTCCCTAAGACACGCAAATGAATGACTGAATCCCCTGAGCTTTTAAACAGGGATTCTAATGAACGAGCAAAGGAGCGCCTGTCTCTAAAGTTAGTATTTTCTTATGTAAACAGGAAGGACCGAGTTGTGCTACCAGTATCAAACATGAGCACTTAGCATGAAACAGCATGATAAAACATCCACATGTGAAATGAGATGCCTAACAAAAGCAGAAAGCGTCACTAACAGAGCTAAGCAAAGAAACGACGGCATAAGACAACTGGTAGGAACTATGCCTTGTCTACAATATCCAGAGAAACAAACAGTTAAATGCTTTGGCCAGTTGACGAGAATGATGAATATACGGTCAGCCATGACGGCCTTCAACCAAAGAAACGCAGGACGCAGATCAGGAGGAAGACTCTGGAAAAGATGGGTAGATGGAGTTATAGAAACACTCACGAATGAACACCACGCATGAACATCACTGAGGCCACTCATATGACCAAAAAAGAGCCAACTACTTCCGCCCTCGACATCTCACGCTACAAGAGGAAAGGATAAAGTGAAGTAAGTAAGAAATAGGAAAGACCTGGCTGAATAGTTTGTATTGTTGTATGTGACTGTGTGTGTGTGTGTGTCTGAAGGAGATAGAGACAGAGAGAGACAGAGAGAGACAGAGAGACAGAGAAAGAGACACAAATAGAGACAGAGAGACAGAGAGAGACACAGAGACACAGAGAAACACAGAGAGAGACACAGAGAGAGACAATGAGAAACACAGAGAGACACAGAGAGAGACAAAGAAAGAGACACAGAGAGAGACAAAAAGAGAGACAAAGAGAGAGTCACAGAGAGAGAGACAGAGACAGACAGAGAGACAAAGAGAAACACAGAGAGAGAGACAGAGAGACGGTAGGCTGTGTTGGATGTTCTCTACTGTATACTGTAGATATAAACAGATAACCTCTGGTAGCTGCAGCTTATCTGGCAGGTAGTGATGCAGACTTTTTAAAGAAGCAGTCACAGATTGCTTGTGCCTATATACACAGCGCCCGTGATGTGATGGCATATCATAGACAGATGTTGAATGTTACGTCTAACAACATAAACTATGTGTCATACGTATGTATAGTCATAGCATGCGAACACATTATGCTAATGTACCAGGTAACGAGTATGTAAGCACCAAAACCAGGTATTTTATGTGACATTTATATGTTCTATGTGACATTTATCTGTTATTTAAAATCACACCATATTTAATTATTCGGAAAAAAACTCGATTATTTAGGCTTTAGAAGTACGAAAAATATTGCTTATATTGCTGGATGTATCTTTTATATTTGGAATGATGCACAAGTGTATAATCTTTTATGGGTGCCAGCTATAAAGATACATTTACCTGTTTCCATTCACACACGCCCTGGATTCGGTCGAAAGCTCATCACGACAAATTC
This sequence comes from Achatina immaculata, assembly GCA_009760885.1. Classification (NCBI taxonomy): domain Eukaryota; kingdom Metazoa; phylum Mollusca; class Gastropoda; order Stylommatophora; family Achatinidae; genus Lissachatina; species Lissachatina immaculata. The sequence continues at coordinate 53,187,153 of CM019692.1, forward strand.
TGCTTTTCTTTCTTTCACTGACAGCCATGTGTGACCTAGAGCCTAGTGTGTCTCTCCTTACAGACTGATATTCTGAATCTGTGCAGACAGCTCCCCCTCCCCCCCCCCCCCCCAGCATTGCTGTGTTGGGTAATCACTTTTAGTCGAGTTTGATGAAAGGCGTAGATAGCAGACCAAGAACAGACTACCTTATATGTGATAAGACAACTCCCTATCGACTGGTTCACTCGTCCGCCTCCCACTTTTGTACTCATGTTAAAATTAGGTGCAAAAATAACAAAATAGTGGATTTTTTTTTAACTTAGTGCACTTCAAAGACTTCACCAGTGTAACATTTAACCAGTATAACATTTAACAGTTCTTATCTCAAGATGTGTTTCAGTTTCAGCAATTGTTCCAAATTTCTCTGTACTGCTTGTTGAATATCCAGCAAATTTCTCTATGCTGCTTGTTGAATATCCAGCAAATTTCTCTATGCTGCTTGTTGAATATTCAGCAAGTTTCTCTGTACTGCTTGTTGAATATTCAGCAAATTTCTCTATGCTGCTTGTTGAATATCCAGCAAATTTCTCTATGCTGCTTGTTGAATATTCAGCAAGTTTCTCTGTACTGCTTGTTGAATATTCAGCAAATTTCTCTATGCTGCTTGTTGAATATTCAGCAAGTTTCTCTGTACTGCCTATTGAATATCCACCAAGTTTTATCATCAGAAGATGGGCTGTACCATCACTGGCAGCTTGCTGCCTAACTAAAAAGCTTGCCATATAGAAAGAATGGAAGAGAACGGACAAACGAAAATTATATATGCACAGGAGATGAGTGAAACAAGACCAAGGGGTAGACCAAGACAGAGATGGAAAGACAACATAGAAGAGGATATAAAAGAAATTGGTGTCACCAAATGGAGAGTTAGGAATAGAGAGAAATGCAAACGAACTTTATCTGTAGCAGTGAGCCTTAATGGTTCGGAAAGCTGAAGAAGAACTAAAAAGCTTGAAAACCACTGTGTGTTTCCGTAATTAGAAACCGAAATTCTTGGGACATGGGATATTTCAAAGATTGGCACGCGGATCTTATTAAATAAGAGCCTGGTCTTTAAACTCCTGTGCTAGATTTTTGGTATTCGAAGGGATTGCAGCAAGTAATAAAAAAATTCTAAGGGGTTACATTTATGTGAAAGTACTCAGACCACTGAAATTTGCACCGTGTAGTTCTAGAGCGTTTGTTGACGCATGCGCAGTTGTCACATTGTGAGGTGGGTCTCTCAACCGACGTAGACATGTCAGCGCCAGTGTTGGCTGTAAGCGTTGCTTTTAAAAAAATCTATTAATTTATTAGCACGTAGAGAAAAGGCCAATAATGGAAGATTTACCTAAAAATCTATTCATTTATTAACACGTAGAGAAAAGGCCAATAATGGAAGATTTACCTAAAAATCTATCCATTTTGTTGTGTGTGTGAGGTAGGTGTATGTGTTTCCTCGTTTTACGGCACAGTATAAAAAATTTATCAAAAATAATCTAGATTCAGTTTTAAAATATCTAGATTTATATATGTCATCTGGATTACTATTTTCAGTATATCTTATCATATATCTTATATCCGTCCCGTGCCGTTAAACGTCACATAGGGCTCGCAAAGTAGTTCGCCAATTTTTCCTGTCTTCGGCGAGTCTTTCAACCTCATCAAGGGATTTTATGCCTGTTAATTTGGGCTCTCTTAACAATGTCCTCTTTAGAGTTTCACGCCGTCTGCCTCTTTTTCTTCGGCCTGTTGTGTTCCACTTGATATCTTGTTTTGGGATTCTCTGATCGTTTCTTCTCATCACATGACCATTATACGTCCATCTCCTTTTCCTGATCACCCATGAGACTGGTCGTTGTTCAGTCATCTGTCTTATCTCTGCGTTGTTCTTGAATTCGTTCCACTTGATGCCGAGTATTTTCCTTAGGCATTTGTTTTCAAAAGAGTCTAATTTCTTGTCTATTTCTTTAGTTGTTTTCCAGCTTTCGCATGCATAAATGAAGGTGGATATTATATTTGAATTGAATAGTCTTAACTTGGTTTTTGTGCTTATAACTTTTGAATTCCATATGTTCTCAAGATTCTTGAAGATTGATGCTGCTTTTGCAATATATAGTAGTATGCAGTATATAGATAAGACCAAATAGTCTAGATATAGATAAAAATATACAGATTTATATCTGTCATATAGATTACTATTTTCAGATATAGATATGACCAAATAATCTAGATCTAGATAAAAATATATAGATTTATATCTGTCATCTGGATCACTATTTTCAGTATCTAGATGCGACCAAATAATCTAGATCTAGATAAAAATATCTTAACGCTTAAATGTCATGCCATTGTGTGTGTGTGCGCGCGCGCGCCACAAGATCTGCTGGGATGTCGACCCGCGTGAGATTAATGCTATATAGCGTCTTCTCTGTCGGCGAGAACAGTGCTCACGTTATCTTTCGTGCTCCCAGTAACACGTCCCAATTACTCCAAGACCTGGAGTCATAAAAACTTGAAGAATGTTTCTCGCGTGGGATGAGAGCAGTCTGTATGCTTTATTAATTTACAAGCGTGCTTTCTTCAGGTTTATAAACTGTGTGTAAAATGTGATTTAGTCAGAAATGGTTTTACTTTTATGACCGAGAAATGAACCACCAATGACCGATTGTCTTGTCTTGTCTTGTCTTGTCTTGTCTTGTTTCTCATATGCCTTTCATCGTTGAGGAGACAGATGGACTTCTTGATAACCTTGGGCGGTTTACTTTCACAATATTTAAGGTTCTGCTGTCTGCTCCATCCACCTCTTTCAAGGCTGGTCTCTCCCAACATGGTTATGTTCTGTGACGTGGTATCTAACGGTGGTTAGTGAAAAGTTTATATCCTGTGGGATGTTGAACCTGATCCTTGTCGCGATATGTGCTCTAACTATGTTGAACTCGATCCTTGTCGTGATGTGTGCTCTAACTACGTTGAACCTGATCCTTGTCGCGATATGTGCTCTAACTATGTTGAACCCGATCCTTGTCGTGATGTGTGCTCTAACTATGTTGAACTCGATCCTTGTCGTGATGTGTGCTCTAACTACGTTGAACCCGATCCTTGTCGTGATGTGTTCTCTAACTATGTTGAACTTGATCCTTGTCGTGATGTGTGCTCTAACTATGTTGAACCCGATCCTTGTCGTGATGTGTGCTCCAACCATGTTGAACTTGATCCTTGTCGTGATGTGTTCTCTAACTATGTTGAACTTGATCCTTGTCGTGATGTGTGCTCTAACCATGTTGAACTTGATCCTTGTCGTGATGTGTGCTCTAACCATGTTGAACTTGATTCTTGTCGTGATGTGTGCTCTAACCATGTTGAACTTGATCCTTGTCGTGATGTGTGCTCTAATTATGTTGAACCCGATCCTTGTCGTGATGTGTGCTCTAACTACGTTGAACCCGATCTTTGTCGTGATGTGTGCTCTAACCATGTCCTCGTTTCTTAGTGTCGAGCAGGGAGTCCCAGTGATCGCGTGAGTTGCTGACCTTGAAACATCGCTCCTCGAAACTTGACAGGACGACCTTGATCTGTCAGTGGTTTTGTTTTGCCGAGCCACTTGATAACCAGGCCAGCACGCGATTCAGTGATTTGTTGTCAAGTTTATTTGTTTGGTTCTCCCCCCACCCCCCTGTTTCACGTGACAAAATGAATTTGTTTGCTCATCATCGTTACCGGCATCATCATCATAATTATCGTTATTAAAGGTTAAACATGCAACATTTATCCCTAAATTTCACGTTTTTATTATTTAAACCGGATTTGTCCCTCACTTACGCTATTAATATGAAGAGTGTGCGTTGTGTTACTGAGCGTGTGATTGAACGTGCGATTGAATGTGTGATTGTGTGGAAGATAGAATTATGTAAAGTAATGGAAAGATCCAGTGTCATTTTTTTTTCAAAGGGTGCAGAATTCGCCACACAAGCCCCGTCTGACATTCTGGCACTTCATCTTGCAACTTTCATTCAATGGCGAACATTCATGTTAGAGACCGCGATAGAAGTCCAGGGACTGTATTGATAGAAGCAGGGATGTGGGAAGAGTGTGGTAGACGATTATGTGTGGGTGTGTTAGAGAATGTCAGTATGTGTTTGGGAGTGTGTGAGGACACGCGAGGGAATGTGCGAGCGCTGACAACGAAAGTATGACAAGAGTAGAGAGAAATTCCTATACCAAAGAGCATGCGAGAATTTTTCGACTCTCAGGCAAGCATTAATTCACACTCATAATCATTCATTATTTCAATCGTTCAGTCATTCACATATTCTCTCACTCTTCTAGCCACGTCTTCATTCATTAACCTATTCACTCATTAATTCATTAATATTTGCTAATCATTCACTCACGCATTCATTTTTCATTTCTCACAGTTCCACTGTCTCATAAATTCACTAATAATTTCACTCATTTACTCGTATGTTCACCTATATATTTGCTTACATATTCACTCTTTCCCCTCACACATTCTGTAAGAAACTGACGTCAGATCTGACGGTGGAAAGAGTGGTTCTTGTTTTGTTGTGTTCTGTCTGAAGACAATGACTGACTAGAGAAGATCATTTTGCCTGCGGGAACTTTATCTTCCGTTGTGAAAGGTAATGAGACAGGGAAAGAGGGGGGGAGATAGTGAGATGAGACAAGGAAAGAGGGGGAGATAGTGAGATGAGACAGGGAATGAGGGGGAGATAGTGAGATGAGACAGGGAAGGAGGGGGAGATAGTGAGATGAGATAAGGAAAGAGGGGAGATAGTGAGATGAGACAAGGAAAGAGAGGGAGATAGTGAGATGAGACAAGGAAAGAGGGGGAGATAGTGAGATGAGACAAGGAAAGAGGGGGAGATAGTGAGATGAGACAAGGAAAGAGGGGGAGATAGTGAGATGAGACAAGGAAAGGGGGGAGATAGTGAGATGAGACAAGGAAAGAGGGGGAGATAGTGAGATGAGACAAGGAAAGAGGGGAGATAGTGAGATGAGACAGGGAAAGAAGAGGGAGACAGTGAGATGAGACAAGGAAAGAGGGGGATAGTGAGATGAAACAAGGAAAGAGGGGGAGATAGTGAGATGAGACAAGGAAAGAGGGGGAGATAGTGAGATGAGACAGGGAAAGAAGAGGGAGATAGTGAGATGAGACAAGGAAAGAGGGGGAGATAGTGAGATGAGACGGGGAAGGAGGGGGAGATAGTGAGATGAGACAGGGAAAGAGAGGGAGATAGTGATATGAGGACAAGGAAAGAGGGGGAGATAGTGAGATGAGACAAGGGAAGAGGGGGGAGATCGTCAGATGAGACAGGGAAAGAAGGGGGAGATAGTGATATGAGGACAGAGAAAGAGGGGGGAGATAGTGAGATGAGGACAGAGAAAGAGGGGGGAGATAGTGAGATGAGGACAGGGAAAGAGGGGGGAGATAGTGAGATGAGAGAGGGAAAGAGGAGGAGATAGTGAGATGAGACAGGGAAAGAGGAGGAGATAGTGAGATGAGACAGGGAAAGAGGGGGAGATAGTGAGATGAGAGAGGGAAAGAGGAGGAGATAGTGAGATGAGACAGGGAAAGAGAGGAGAGATTGTGAGATGAGGATAGGAAAATAGAGGGGAAATAGTGAGATGAAGACAGATGTGGTATAGTGAGATGAGAAATGGTGACAAATATGGGATAGTGAATTGATGAGAACACAATGAGGCGGTGACGAGGGAATAGTGAGATGGGGACAGATACGAGGGTGGTGAGATGGGGAAAGATTACGAATAGTGAAATTGAGTAGCGGGTAATGGTAGGGGTAGATATAGAATAGTGAGATAGAAAATGCGGGATAGTGAGATGGGAACAGATGCGGGATACTAAAACGGGGACAGATGCGCGACAGTGACATGGGAACACATACGTGATAGTGTGATGGGGACAGACGCAGGATACTAAAATGGGGGCAGATCCTCGACAGTGACATGGGAACACATACGTGATAGTGAGATGGGGACAGATGCGGGATACTAAAATGGGGGCAGATGCGCGACAGTGACATGGGAACACATACGTGATAGTGAGATGGGGACAGATGCGGGATACTAAAATGGGGGCAGATGCACGACAGTGACATGGGAACACATACGTGATAGTGAGATGGGAACAGATGCGGGATACTAAAATGGGGGCACATGCGCGACAGTGACATGGGAACACATACGTGATAGTGACATGGGGACAGATGCGGGATACTAAAATGGGGGGGGGGGGCACATGCGCGACAGTGACATGGGAACACATACGTGATAGTGACATGGGGACAGATGCTCGACAATGAGATGGAAAAATATGCGGGATATTGAAATGGAGAAATGCGGGATATTGAGATGGGGACATGCGGGATATTGAAATGTGGACATGCGGGATATTGAAATGTGGACATGCGGGATATTGAAATGGAGAAATGCGGGATATTGAGATGGGGAAATGCGGGATATTGAAATGTGGACATGCGGGATATTGAAATGGAAAAATGCGGGATACTGAGATGGGGAAATGCGGGATATTGAAATATGGACATGTGGGATATTGAAATGTGGACATGCGGGATATTGAGATGGGGAAATGCGGAATATTGAGATGTGGAAATGCGGGATATTGAGATGGGGACATGAGGACTATTGAGATGGGGAAATGCGGGATATTGAGATGGAGAAATGCGGGATATTGAGATGGGGAAATGCGGGATATTGAGATGGAAAAATGCGGAATATCGAGATGGGGACATGCGGGATATTGAGACAGGGAAATGCGGAATATTGAGATGGGGACGTGCGGGATATTGAAATGTGGACATGTGGGATATTGAGATGGGGAGATGCGGGATATTGAGATGGAGAAATGCGGGATATTGAGATGGGGAAATGCGGTATATTGAGATGGAAAAATGCGGAATATTGAGATGGGGACATGCGGGATATTGAGACAGGGAAATGCGGAATATTGAGATGGGGACGTGCGGGATATTGAAATGTGGACATGTGGGATATTGAGATGGGGAGATGCGGGATATTGAAATGTGGACTTGCGGGATATTGAGATGGGGACATGAGGGATATTGAGATGGGGACATGTGGAATATTGAGATGGGGACATGCGGGATATTGAGATGGGGACATGCGGGATATTGAGATGGAATGGGGACACGCGGGATATTGAGATGGAATGGGGACATGTGGGATATTGAGATGGGGACAGTTGCAGAATGCAGAAATGGGGAAAAGTGGTTGAAGTTTGGGAGGGGTAGGCGTGGAATAGCTAGACGGAGACAGATAGTAGGCGGACAAGCAGGAAATGAATTGTAGCTAAGGAACAACAGGTGTTCATTATTTTCCTAAGAAAAGAAAGCCTAAGACATTCTAAGTTTAGCGTCCTCTGTCTTTAAGTAGAAGTTTAGATTTAAAGGGTATTAGAGTTACAGTCCTAGAGGGGGAGAGGAATGGTTGTGATAAGAGAGAGAGAGAGAGAGAGAGAGAGAGAGAAAGAGTTAATCTCAATTTGTAGTTCATAAAAGGTACTTGGTAGAAGTCAGAAAAAAGGTGTTTTGTACTAAACCCATAAACTGCCAACACGCGATTGATTTCAAGCTGGTGAGCTATCCTTACATAATCAGATAATTTTCCTCTGTTGACTTTAGAAATCCCACGAGGTCGCTTCCAAAGTTGTGTTGATTGTATAAGATTTCAGACAAACCTTCTCTCCCACGTTTACAGTACAAAGATATCATTAATTAAAATGGCACAGTTTTGTACAGATCTGAAGAACGTATTGCAAATGATAGGTTTACGAAAGACAGTTTTAAGACCGCGTGATGTATAAAGTACGGGGTGCCCCTGCAAGACACAGACCATTACAGAAGTGTGAAGTAACAGAGAGAGTATCTCAGTCATAAACAATGGTTGGAGATAGCAGCCATGTACTACCAGACTGCCATTAGTTTCGGGACGCTACAACATTAAAAACGGGAGCCAGAATAAAGGACTCCTGCTGCACATCACAACAAAGCCAACAGAAAGGTTCAGAACGTTCGACTATAGCACAACGTAATAATGGAGGCTACAAATTAGATTTATGATATAAACCAGAACAATGGCGAGCATAGATTAGGGACCATTTACTTAGAGAGAAGTTCTTAACTGGTGGGGAATCACTTGTCCCCCTCCAGGGTGAGTGCGGGGGGGGGGAAGGAGGGGAAGAATTTAGGATTTCGGAGAAGGGGGGAGGGAAGGAGGGAGAAATGGGGCCAAGGATTGCCAGATTTAGACTATTGGAATATAAATCTACAATGTAGAAAAATCAATATTCCAACAGTCTGAGTGTCACTCCGTGCTTCCAGTTCTCCCCCCCCCCTTCTACTTTCTTGAAACCCTAAAATTAAACTCTGGGAGGAGGGAATAATTTCTTTCTGGCTGAGAACCCATTATTTACTACGAGAACCCATTCACGGGGGAAAAACATAGTAAAATGTAGTACCCATTTATGGTTTCACGTTCCCTGTTGAGGGTACACTAGAATTACCGTAATGTTGCTACCTTTTTTTTTTCTTTTACCCTCAAAGCTTTTTACTGTATATCTACAGTGCCAGTCTCTGTGTTCAGTTATACATACACTCTGTTGTACTGCATAAAATGTGGCAGTTGTGAGTAGGGAAGTCTTTGACGGGGAAGCGGCAAAAGCTGTTAAAGGATTTTAGAAAATCGAGTGCTCTTAACTCAGTTGAAGGAAAGAGCTATAAATGTAAACAATGTACAGGGAATATCCTCCAACAGCTGAGAATTCTGAAGATATTCAGATATTTTATAACAATTTAGACCACGCTGTAAACGCCACGCCAAATCACATGAAGTTAATATCGTACTCAGTGCCTTTAAAGGCAAAGTTGGAAATAAAAAAAGTAAAAGATTTTGTAGGGGATTAGGGTCAGGGAATGAGCGAGGAGATTATTAAAAGAATGGACAAAAAATGCACACGATTATTGGAAACTCATGGTTTAAGCAACGTCTGAGAAGAATGGCTAAACGAGGGATGAGTCCAGATAAAAATACATTCAGTCAAATTGACTATGATTCACTTCCATATAACAAGATAGGTTCAATATAGCATTTTAGGACTCGTTTTCTAACATTCTAAAGGAGCTTACTAGATATAGTAGTGAACGAACGAACAAACGAACAAACGAACGGAGTTTATTTTCAAAGGGTTAATAATTAGCCACGCAGGCCTGTCTACCATTGTGCCTTTCATCATGCAACTTTCATTCAGTCACAGATATTCAGCATTTGTTACTGAAAGTAATATGCAAGAAAAAAGCATAAAAATGAATAAGTAAATAATTAATAAACCCTTTTTTTAACTCCACATTCTGCTTTATGTACCTACATGAAATAAACTTAAATACATTCTCACATTCATTATAAACTAAACAGTTTATAGAGCAGCAGTATAATAAACATAACAAACAAGCCATACTTTAGATTAAACTTTAAGATAGTTTAAGATAGATATTATGACTTGATAGAGCATACATCTTATACTTTTCATAAAACAAATACATAAAGATGCATATATTCGCACACACTTATACCAAATATATACAAACACATCCACACATATACATACACATATACATTCACATGTACACACATATGTCTGTATGCACATGTCTTTACGCGCATATACATATAAAGAGAAGTGAAGGAAAGTGAGAAGAAGGGACTGGCTGTGAACAGTCAGAAAACATAAGCAGTGGTTATAACATGAAACAAGGAGCTACCTAAATATAGTTCAAGGGACAACTCTGAGACAAATCATCATCATCATGTGCCACGCCTGGATGCGTCGGTGACCGTAACCCTCCACAGTTTCTAATCTCTCCTGTTTTCCTATCAGTTCTGTTGTCGAGCCTCTCCCATGCCATGTTGTCAATCCAGTTAAAATTTCTCTGATGGCCTACCTCTTCCTTTCCTGTCTCCAATATTTTCTGTTGTCACGGCATTTTCTATCCCTCCTCTTCTAACTATATGGCAAATGAATCTAGATTGTCTTCCCTGTAGCTCGTTGATTAAAATTCGTTTCTTATTGGCTTTTCTTATACACCTAAGAAGAAGTGCATAGATTTAAATATCTGAGCACGTAAGCAACATTAGTTGGAAAATGCATCTCTGAAATCAAGAATGGAATATGTCAAGCCAAAACAGCTTTCCAACAAATGAGAAACATCCTCTGCAATGAACTCTATCAATGAACATAAGAAAGATGGCTATCCTACCCTCTGGGAGTGAGCCACGGACACTGAATAGATCGATGGAAGGATCACTAGAGGCAAGAGAGATGTGGTTTCTTAGAAGAATGTTAAAGAGCATCACGGAGAGCTAAGATGAGGAACAGGCAATGCCTAATAAAAGCAAATGAAGAAAATCATCTTAATTAAATCCATAAGAAAGCGGCAGTCATCATTCATTGGACATGAAACAGAAGAGGAGAGATTGGAAACAATATAGCGGCAGGAAAGATAAATGAAAAGACGAAATGAGGAAGACCAAGAGAAAACAATCATGGGCAATCTAATGGCATGGCACAATAAGAAGTTACCACTTGAGCTGATGGAAAATATCAAATATCGTGGTCTATGGAGGAGCATGACTGCCAACAGCTGGTGATACGGCACCTGATGATGATGAGCTGTGAGAGTGGATGTCGTAACGTAACTTCTAACATTTATGGTTCTATGGTACAGGAACATAGCCCAAGCTTTGGGGTACAGGAACATAGCTTTGGGGTACAGGAACATAGCCCAGGTTTTGGGGGTACAGGAACACAAGCCACGTTTTGGGGGTACATGAACACAGCCCAAGTTTTGGTGGTATATGAACACAGCCCAAGTTTTGGTGGTACAGGAACACAAGCCCAAGTTTTGGGGGTACATGAACACAGCCCAAGTTTTGGTGATATATGAACACAGCCCAAGTTTTGGTGGTATATGAACACAGCCCAAGTTTTGGTGGTATATGAACACAGTCCAAGTTTTGGTGGTATATGAACACAGTCCAAGTTTTGGTGGTATATGAACACAGTCCAAGTTTTGGTGGTATATGAACACAGTCCAAGTTTTGGAGGTACATGAACACAGCCCAAGTTTTGGAGGTACATGAACACATCCCAAGTTTTGGAGGTACATGAACACAGCCCAAGTTTTGGAGGTACATGAACACAGTCCAAGTTTTGGAGGTACATGAACACAGCCCAAGTTTTGGAGGTACATGAACACAGCCCAAGTTTTGGAGGTACATGAAGAAAGCCCAAGTTTTGGAGGTACATGAACACAGCCCAAGTTTTGGAGGTACATGAACAAAGCCCAAGTTTTGGAGGTACATGAACACAGCCCAAGTTTTGGAGGTACATGAACACAGCCCAAGTTTTGGAGGTACATGAACACAGCCCAAGTTTTGGAGGTACATGAACACAGCCCAAGTTTTGGAGGTACATGAACACAGCCCAAGTTTTGGAGGTACATGAACACAGCCCAAGTTTTGGAGGTACATGAACACAGCCCAAGTTTTGGAGGTACATGAACACAGCCCAAGTTTTGGAGGTACATGAACAAAGCCCAAGTTTTGGAGGTACATGAACAAAGCCCAAGTTTTGGAGGTACATGAACACAGCCCAAGTTTTGGAGGTACATGAACACAGCCCAAGTTTTGGAGGTACATGAACACAGCCCAAGTTTTGGAGGTACATGAACACAGCCCAAGTTTTGGAGGTACATGAACACAGCCCAAGTTTTGGAGGTACATGAACACAGCCCAAGTTTTGGAGGTACATGAACAAAGCCCAAGTTTTGGAGGTACATGAACAAAGCCCAAGTTCTGACTAAAGGAATCGTAGTTCCGTCTCAATGGACACAAAAACATGAATCGCGCCTAATATGTGTGCCTGAGTGGTGACGTGGTTAGAGTACTAGTCTCTCATGGCGAAGTCGGCGGTTCGAATCCACTCTGAGGCGCTCAGCTACCCAGCTGTAGAAATAGACCCGTGGCTTCTTCTGGAGCTAGAAAAGGAAATGCTACCTGGGATAATGCTGATCATCTAATGCCTCGAGATGTCGAGAAAAAGCATGAACACTAACACTATATCCACCAGGTGTCACATTGGCACAACAGGACTACATTAACCTTTCTTAAGAGTAAAAATGTAACAGTAGAAAGTGCTATGTTTATGCGGTGGGGTGGACAGAGACTGGTTTATGCGCTGTCGTGGTGTGTCGAGTATGGCAGGAAGTTATAGACTGAAGGTTAAATAACGTAGCAAGAGGACAAGAGACGCAGGGAAGCTAAGATATTTTTGACTTATTTCCCCTACATTTTGTCTTAGGCGTTGCCTGACCCTTCTTATGGAAACTTTGACATCTGACCTGTTGTACCTCCACGTATAGCAGATTCATCCTCTCTTGTGCTTACCGTTCCACCGCAGAAATAAGAATGAAAGGATCGTTGCCAGGGGCAACAGATTTGATTATCCAGAGAACAATCATGTCCTCATTTTAGCCAGAAAATCTGATGTTAGTTCTGGTTATCTTCACTACACTCAGGACATGGCCAGAGATGCTCAGATTTCCGCCCCCTTCCTTTCCTCTCATAAATGGAGTAATAAAAATGGTATGTTGATAAACACCAACAAAACAAAATCCATGCTCATCACTACAAGACAGAAACTGCAAAATGCAACAAAAACTTCACTACAGCTTTGTGCTGGGACTAAGGCAATAGAAAATGTTCATGAACATAAAACCCTAGGACTCATCATTGATCAGCATTTAACTTGGAATTCTCACGTACATAACCTAACAAATTTGATTGCACAGAAAGTTTACCAATTAGCCAAAATTAAACACTTTATCGACAAAGACACAAGAAAAATATACTACATATCACACATACAAACACACTTAGATTACTGTTCCACAATCTAGGATGGATGCTCAGTCTCAAACACAAAAAGGCTCCACTCACTTCACAAGAGAGCATTAAATCTTATTTGTGACAAACACCCAGTACAGACTGTAGATCAACACAAACAACTCAAAATTCTACCCCTCAAAAATAGAATCATTTTTAACAAAGTTAAGTTTGTTCACAGAATTCTGTCGAACAATGCTCCGCCTTACTTGTGGTCACTGTTTACATATAACACTAAACATAGCCAGCGTTTAAAAAACTGTCTTCTTCCTAAACCCAGGATTGATCTGTACAAGAAAAGCCTTGCATACTCTGCAGTACAGCTCTGGAACACCCTCCCCTACAATTTAAAATCCATTGGTAATACTTCATCCTTTAACTCAAACCTGTTTCATTATTTACTTGCTTGTAATTATATGCCTCCATAAAACCAGCACTCTATCAATACATGGCTCGTAAACCATCAAGTACTTCAATGACATAGTTAGAAAAGCAACTTGTTAGATATTGTTAGAAGTTATTTTAATGTTTGTTAAAAAAAACATATGTTAGCAGATCTGTATTTACAATGTATTTTTATTTATGTATATGTCTGTGTGTGTATGTGTGCGTGAGTGCTATTTTATTAGGTTAATTACTTCTTCTCTTTTATCTTGAATGTAGTAGTTAAATCTTACACTCTTTTGATATGTTTTTCCTAATTTAATTATTATTTTTGTACTAAATCAAGTGTGTGGGAAGAATGAAAGATGGAGTGATGAAGGGCAGAATGTAAGACGGGCCTGCGTGCCCAATTCTTTACCCTTGAAAAATAAAGATTCATTCATTCATTCATTCAGTACCTCAGACAGCGTACAACAACTGATGAGACACCTGCTCGTTGTCTGATCCCCAACCGTCTCGTATCGTGCCGAAAGACATCGCGTTTAGCAAATCCAGGTTTAATGTCCATCCCCTAGAATTCTTGATAAACTGCTGGAGCTAGCATCTGTAGAAGAAAAAGAAAGATCTTTCGGCGTCTTTTACAGCAATTATTATTATCAGCTCTATCCATTGCGTGATCCTCCTCCTGTATGACCTGCTAAATTGGCAAGTACATCCGTTCTTTCATTTTCGCTAACCTTGGCAAGATCAGGAATAAAAATGACAGTCACCTGACAGGTTTGTGACCTATGAAGTGGTTCACGCAACTGTTGTCTGATGAACCCAGACTGAATTTTTTTTTTTTTAAGCATGTTATTGAGTTACAAGAATAAGATTTTTGTTAAGTGTCTGGACACTTAACAAAACAGCTGAGAAACACATAAATGCCTTTGAATGTAAATGCTACAGAAGAGTTCTTCAAATATCATGTACACAAAAAAGAACAAATATATCTATACTACAAGAACTTAATATTGAAGAAAGCTGGCTAGTAAAGAGGATTAAACAGAGAAAACTGAAATATCTTGGACACGTTAAACGTTATGATAATCTAGAGAAGACCGTCTTGGAAGGATATACATAATGGGAAAAAGAAAGAGAGGAAGACCAAGGAGAAGATGGTTGCAAGACATCGTTGATGATATGCAAATGGATGCAACAACAGCAGGCAATCTTGCTCACAACCGAGAGGCCTACAGGAGAGCTGTTAGGGAGGCAAAGTTCCGCAAGGGATATGACTGACTGACTGACTGATTGAGTCACTCAATATACTTCCATGTTGCCGGTCATTCCAGAGCCATTGTATTTGCCATGGTCTCTGCTGTGAGGCTGCTTGTGGTGACCCCGTGAGCACACTCATCTGCATTGACTGTTTTACCATGGAATGTATCAGTGCTCTGTCGTGTTCCGCTGTTATATGGTGTGTACAACAGATTTGTTGAACTTCCTCAGCTCTTTCTAACATAAATTAATTTTTTTTTAATAAACATTTTCATTTTTTTTTAAAGATGGAATTTACAAGTACAAAGAGGGTAAAAACTCAAGTTCTCTCTGAAAAAAATGGCCAATTTTGTCCGACTGGAAAAAGAAAAGTAACCCCCCGCTCAATGAAGAGCAGTGTCAGAGTGCTGGCCCTTTACTAGTTGTTTGACAGAAGGCTGTTATACATATTCCTGTGAGTATCACAAGGAATGGTGTTTGCATTTACGAAATATTACAATTTAAACACAGGGGTACTTGTGAGTATCATCAGGATACAAAGGGTTAACCATGGCCTGTCTCTTTTTACGTCTACTATCTGATGTAAAGACCTGCCTCTCTTAAGTCTGCTGTCTGATGTAAAGACCTGCCACACTTAAGTTTGCTGTGTGATGTTAACACCTGCCTCTCTTAAATCTGCTGTCTGATGTAAAGACCTGCCTCTTTTAAGTCTGTTGTCTGATGTAAAGACCTGCCTCTCTTAAGTCTGTTGTCTGACGTAAAGACCTGCATCTCTTAAATCTGTTGTCTGATGTAAATACGTGCCTCTCTAAAGTCTGCTGTCTGATGTAAAGACCTGCCTCTCTTAAGTCTGCTGTCTGATGTAAAGATCTTCCTCTCTTAAGTTTGCCGTCTGATATAAAGACCTTCATCTCTTAAGTCTGCTGTCTGATGTAAAGACCTACCATTCTTAAGTCTGATGTAAAGACCTTCCTCTCTTAAGTCTGCTGCCTGATGTAAAGACCTTCCTCTCTTAAGTCTGCTGTCTGATGTAAAGACCTTCGTCTCTTAAGTCTGCTGTCTGATGTAAATACCTGCCTCTCTTAAGTCTGCTGTCTGATGTAAACACCTGCCTCTCTTAAGTCTGCTGTCTGATGTAAACACCTGCCTCTCTTAAGTCTGACGTAAAACAGCCACATCACGACACAAACTACCGTCCAGACTTCCTGGAGTAAAAAGACTCTTAAACTATGACAGTCCATAAATCTCGATCACTTTTATATAAATCTCCAACATCTTCTAAATACATTTCTGAATATCTTATAAATATATTTCCCAACATCTTAATACATTTCTGAACATCTTTTAAATACATTTCTGAACATCTTCTAAATACATTTCTGAACGTCTTCTAAATACATTTCTGAACATCTTCTAAATACAATTCTGAATATCTCATAGCACTCCTAGAATCTTTTTTTTAGAAGTTATCAAAATACCGTGCCATCCATGAGTCTCGAATAATCATATGATCTTGAGTAATTCTAAATCAGACATCTCTAAACACCCAGGACAGACAATTGTGAATTAAATTATGCAGAGTATGTCTTGAAAGTTGGAAACAAAAAAAAAGACTACATTAGATCTAGGTAAATAAATCTCTAATTTCTGGATAAGTCAGAGCTGTTATGAGCTAGGCATGTTTACAATAGATAACTTAGTTAATAGAAAAATGTGCATGAAGGACAACAGAAAATATCCTAATCTCGAACACTAACGTGATCTCCATCTCCAAATGTAGGAACCTGTCTCGCTATGTCTGGCACACGCAAGTACAACAATAAACTCTATAATGGCCTCTAAACTAAGCAGAGAACTGTTTACTGTAGAAGTAAACGCGTCATGACGTTTTTATACCTTCGAAAAGTTCAGGAAAACTCGTCCCACCTGCCATGTCCTAATTCAAAACACAATTTAACCCTGGGAATCTTGTCTCACGGAGAGATTTTAGATTAAAACAGCATAAAACAACTCGCGTTTATCAAACTAAAATATCATAAACACTTAAACTGAATGCAAACGATGGTATAGAAAATCCCAGCTTACATTTCATGGCTGGAGGATTCAGTGTCTAAACTATATGCTTACAGGTAAGGGGCCCGTGGCTGATCTCTGCCGGTGACCAACAGTTTCGATGTGTTTCTGAGGGAAGGATGCATGATTTCCACATCGATTCAGGATTTCTCCAGATGCTCAAGTGACCTGAACAGCGTGGGACGGCGGGAAGTTATATCTCGCCCAATTGTTCATGATTTATTTATTTGCTTATTCTCGTAGTTACAGCCCTTGACACAGAAACTACAGCCTCAAAAATCTCCAATATTTCCAGCAAAAAAAAACAAAAAAACTCAATATATATAGAGACCTTTGGCCAACCACGGTCGTTCGACAAGCCGTCTCATTTAAGATAAACATGTCACGTGACTGGGTGTTAACATCTGCAGAAAATATCACCTTAAATGACACAGAAAAGCTACAGGCCGAGCAGAAATATGACCGATTCTTAACGAATAATACGAGAAAATGAACGAACTTTGAATGGCAACTTCCTGCGTTGATAAAAGATTTACAGGGGTCTAAAACACTGGCTGAAACAGCATCAAGGCTGCATGTCACAGACACGTCCCGGCTCTCATTCCTTGTCCATTTTCGGACCCGATCGTGCATACATCAACTGGGACGCAGAACACGCCACAACTACACCGTCAATGTTCAATCATCCATCTGCTTGTTCTGATGGGAGTCTCCGTTGGCACACTCCATAAAAGCGGAAAATTGTAGCAGACACTCCCGCTATGAAAATTCAGTGACAAAATCGGGCAGTGATATATTCATTAACACGGATAATTTCCTATGCATCGCCGATATTTCAAAAGGGGCAAATGCAGACCCAATTCTTGGAGTGGAATAAAATTTCCTGCCACTCTCAAGACAGGAACAGGGACAAATTATCTAGCAATCTCCCATCTCTCGTGCCACGAATACGCAGACGTGATTTCCGGCTTCAATGATTCATGAATTCCAGCACTATGTTCTTTGCTAATGTATCCATTTTTTGTTCTTCTCAGTTCTATGGCTGAACTGATTTTTTATTTCTTTCTTTAAATGATTGCAGAGTTTATGGTAGTTGATGATGCTGTGATTTGTACTAATGTTCTGACTGCTGAAGCTGTAGTGTTTGCCTTGGTGATGCTGTGATTTGTACTATTGTTCTGACTGCTGAAGCTGTAGTGTTTGCCTGAAGCTGTAGTGTTTGCCTTGGTGATGCTATGATTTATACTATTGTTCTGACTGCTGAAGCTGTAGTGTTTGCCTTGGTGATGCTGTGATTTATACTATTGTTCTGACTGCTGAAGCTGTAGTGTTTGCCTTGGTGATGCTGTGATTTGTACTATTGTTCTGACTGCTGAAGCTGTAGTGTTTGCCTTGGTGATGCTGTGATTTGTACTATTGTTCTGACTGCTGAAGCTGTAGTGTTTGCCTTGGTGATGCTGTGATTTGTACTATTGTTCTGGCTGCTGAAGCTGTAGTGTTTGCCTTGGTGATGCCATGATTTGTACTATTGTTCTGACTGCTGAAGCTGTAGTGTTTGCCTTGGTGATGCCATGATTTGTACTATTGTTCTGACTGCTGAAGCTGTAGTGTTTGCCTTGGTGATGCCATGATTTGTACTATTGTTCTGGCTGCTGAAGCTGTAGTGTTTGCCTTGGTGATGCCATGATTTGTACTATTGTTCTGACTGCTGAAGCTGTAGTGTTTGCCTTGGTGATGCTGTGGGGCTTGTTCTAGCAAAGTGTCGGTAGCGTAACATGGCGCTTGATCAGTGAGAACAGCGAGGCAAAACTGTCCAAGGTTTTGTTGTTGCTGTGTTTGTGGTACCAGGTTGTTCTGCTCTTTTAGTCTGGCCATCGGGGCCAGAGCTGAATGTGGTCCTGGTAGTGCTGGTTGAGTGGTCCCGGTGGTGCTGAATGTGATCCTGTTAGTGCTGAATGTGGTCCTGGTACTACTGGTTGTGTGGTCCCGGTGGTGCTGAATGTGGTCCTGGTAGTGGTGAATGTGGTCCTGGTAGTGCTGAATGTGATCCTGGTAGTGCTGAATGTGGTCCTGGTAGTGCTGAATGTGGTCCTGGTAGTGCTGAATGTGGTCCTGGTAGTGTTGAATGTGGTCCTGGTAGTGTTGAATGTGGTCCTGGTAGTGCTGAATGTGGCCCTGGTAGTGTTGAATGTGGTCCTGGTAGTGTTGAATGTGGTCCTGGTAGTGTTGAATGTGGTCCTGGTAGTGTTGAATGTGGTCCTGGTAGTGTTGAATGTGGCCCTGGTAGTGCTGAATGTGGTCCTGGTAGTGTTGAATGTGGTCCTGGTAGTGTTGAATGTGGTCCTGTAGTGCTGAGTGTGGCCCTGGTAGAGATGAGTTTAGTCGTTGTAGTCACTAAATGTATTGATAAACCGGTTTCTTTGGTTATTTTTTTCTGCCTCAAGCACACCACCGTGACCCACTTCTCATCCGACACCATGTCTGTATTTCATAATCATTTTCATGGTCTACAGAAAAAAGACTGTGTTTCCAGGGGTAGGAACTCCGAGAGAGATTTTTTAAACCGATTCAACCTCTGTTTTCATTCACTACGGCCCCCTCTACTCCTCTGTTTTCATTCACTACGGCCCCCTCTACTCCTCTGTTTTCATTCACTCCTCTCCGTTTATCTCTTTCATTCACTATGAGCCCCTCTACTCCTCACAGCTTATATATTTTCATTCTCTATGGGCCTCCCCCTCTCCTCCCCGCTAATCTATTTTCATTCACTATGGGCCCCTCTACTCCTCACAGATTATCTATTTTCATCACCTACGGCCCCCCTCTTCTTCTTCCCGCTTATCCTATTTTCATCCACTACCCCACTCCCCAATTTCTCCTCCCTGCTTATCTATTTTCCTTCACTATGGGCCCCCTCCCTTAAAACAGAAAACCTTCCAGGCCCCGGAGCAATACACCGACTGGACCCCCCCCCCCCCCCCCCCCCTTTCATATGGCTTTCCCAGGGAGTTTTGAGAAGACGTTTTCCAAGTACGGAGCGGATCAGTGAACCTCAGGGAAACAAATTCCTGCGATTGCCTCATGCCCCTCCCCCCTCGTCCGCCCCCCCCCCCAACCTTCCAAGGAAAACAAAAACAAAAACAACTTCATTCATTCGAAACCCCCGGGCTCCTCACCCCACCCGTGCGCCCCTCTCCCCCCCCCCCCCCCCCCACTCACAGCGCTGTGGATATTTCAGAGTGCTCGAGAAAAGTCGATTCCTTTCTCTCCGTCAGCCTCGTGGGGGATGTTACGCCCCAAATGTGCAGCCCGCGACAGCCAAACATCAAACAATTTGCTTTCAGGTTTTGATCATGTAGACCCCGCATTAGCTCCAACCATGCAAACAGTTGATACAGTTTGCATCGTTTTTTCTTCTGCTTCGCCCACCGGCAACCCTATATACGCGTTGCTGTTATAATTGAGTTACCAGTTAATTACTCGTTAATGTTGAAAACAGTTGTTTTGTTGATGGATGTTGTGTGATGATGGTGTGGTTCCATAGTGAAGTTGATTGCGATTGCATGGCAGGTAATGTTGATGGTAGTTGCAGCGTTTGTTGTGCTGCAGACAAGATAGAAATAATCTGCAGAAAACTGTCACCCCAAAAGGTCACCAACACGCCCCTGTGGAGTCTGCATCCATGCCGGCGGGTCCAGACAGAAATAGCCCTCAGGTAACTGTATGTGACAAGTCCGCGACACACTGATGGTTGTGGAGGGGTATGTGATGTATAAAAATTGATCTTTGGAGAGCTGTTGATATATACAAGTAACTTTCGAGAGATTTTTTGATTGATAAAAAATTGATTTTTGAGAGATTTTGATGCATAAAACTGACTTTGGAGAGATTGTTGATGTATAAAATTTGACTTTGTTTGGAGAAATGTTTAATTTAATGCACAAAACCAGACCAGGATCTAAAGCTGTTTCGCGTGCTAACGTTTGTAAATTTGTAGGTTTGTAAGTCTTTGTTTCTGCAGAAACGCCATTGTCTTATGTCTACTTCCTCCTTGTCTCTAAAACCTGCTGGAGCCACTATGAAGTCTTCACAATCAAGTATCCCTATTGTGTGTCCGCCCCCACCCCCCCTTTTTTTAGCACAGCAACATCATTACACATCGTAAAAATTCTTCACAATCACGTATCATTATTGTGTGTCCCTTATCTAACATGGTTCACGTTGTCGAGTTCACTCGTTTGTGAGAACCATTTTCACATTCCAGTGGACAGGTTTCTGTATGTTATGACAAGTTGCCAGGATGGCGATCAAAACTAACTCAAAAATATCAGCGATTTTATTTTTCACTTCTCTTGTATCTTGTATATAAAGGATATCTCCTCGTTTTTTTTTTTTTGCAAATTGGCTTCTTCTTTCTTTTTAACCTCTTTAAATAATGGGAGTTCTCCGCTCATATTTTTTACTTGTTATATTATTTCATTCTTGCGCACTGATAGCTGTGTGGACGAAGTTAATCTGGTGTGCCTCACCTTGCGGGTAGATGCTCATCGCCTTCAGTGGGAGCTGCGAACTGTGTGCCAGGCACCAGTTTTTGCAGCTGGATCTGTTTGATAGCGTCGGTAGTGAAGTTTTAATCAAGAACTTTTTTGATGAAACGGCAGTAAACGGTTAGCTGCGCTACTCCGCGCTACGAAGCTGCGTTGTTTTGTAAGCTTGTATTTATCCTTCTTTCTTTCTTTCTTTCTTTCTTTTTGTTCGTTTGTCAGCCTGCCCGTGTACCTGCATCAAATAGCACATGTACACATCTGCGTCTTCTATAACAGTGTACGAGTATATTCCTGTCCGTTGCCTAAAGACACACATGTTTACCTGTCTGAAATAATGCGTGTGCGCCTGTTTGCCTGTGTGAAATAATGTGTACTCTATTTCGTCTAAAATAATATGTGTACGCCAGCGTGTACGTCAAAAATAATATATACCCCTGTGTGTCTGTTTGAAATAACGCGTACTCTTGTATGTATGTCTAAAATAATATGCATTTCTATGTGTCTGTCTAAAATAATCAGTTTTGCTGTGTGCTTGTCTAAAATAATTATGTACTCCTGTCTAAAATTGTGTGCTTGTCTAAAATAATTATGTACTCCTGTCTAAAATAATCTGTTCTCCTGTGTGTCTGTCTAAAATAACGTGTACTCCTATGTGCTTGTCTAAAATAATGTGTACTCCTATGTGTTTGTTTAAAATAATATGTACTCCTATGTGTTTGTCTAAAATATTGTGTGCTCGCTTGTGTTTGTTTAAAAAAAAAGTGTCCTCCTGTATGTGTGTCTAAAATAATGCCTTTACTCCCGTGTGTGTGTGCATTACAGTTTCTGGTTATATTGATTGTGTGCCTGATAAATCGAGGCATGGCGACAGACAGGGGGAGAACCTGTAGCTAAAAGTGACAAAAACTGGCAGGATTTTCTTCGCCCATTTTTGTGTGTTTGTTTCTCTCTCTTTAACAAGGTCCACATTTCGTCTTGGGATGGTGGGAGACACAGAGATTATTGCGTGTAAAACTTGAAATAACCCGGCCTAAATGGAAAGTTGGATTGGTAATCTGCCAGCTAGGAAATGGCTTGTCGTGACTGGGATGTTAAATAGAAATAATTTGCTTCGACCGCATCGTGGTTGGCGGGGAGAATGTGAGGCTAAAAGACGAGCAGACACAGAATTTGCAGTAGGAAAGAAGAAGATGAAGAAAAAAAGAAATATACAGACATTTGTCGGCTGACATGTAGAACGCACTCCAGGCAAGGAGAACGGACCCCGGAGACTTGATCTGGTGGCTGGTCTCTGCGCGGTTTCTGTTGCCAGAGTTTTTCAGAATTACATTTTATCTCGTCCCGAACTTTGGTCTCTCAAAAGTGGTCTTGGGTCTGGCGGGACTGATGATGCGAAGGCACACTCGCCGGGAGTCTGTGGCAGATAATTGTCTTTAATTCTTAGTAATTTCCGTGCAGTGTTTTCCATAATTTCTTGTTCTAGTGTTTCTCATAATTTTAGCAAGTGTTTCTCATAATTTTAGCAAGTGTTTCTCATAATTTTAGCCGCTGTTTCTCATAATTTTAGCAAGTGTTTCTCATAATTTTGGCAAGTGTTTCTCATAATTTTGGCAAGTGTTTCTCATAATTTTAGCAGTTGTTTCTCATAATTTTAGCAAGTGTTTCTCATAATTTTAGCCGCTTTTTCTCATAATTATACTAGGGCAAGTTGATTAATCGCCGTTAACGCGTATGATTAACGCGTTAAAAATTAATTTTCTCTCTTTCTCTCTTTTTTAACTCAGCGAATAAATGCATTAATTAGAGCGTAGCTTTTCGAACGGTGTGCTGCAACCCAGTTTGTCGGGAGAGACCTCGTGTTATGACTTCGAAATTTTAGAGTAAAAAATATTTTGTGACCAAATTACAGCGAATTTTTTGCTTATTTGTATGATAAATTAGAGAACCCACAAAAATTTAGTTATTACTACAAGTGCAGCGAGAGGTGAACTGGCCAGAGATCCGTGCCTTCAAGTGGCCCACACACACGCACACATACACACATGTATATTGTCACTGTATTGTGTAAAATTTGAAAATGCTAAAAATGCATGGTTAACTGCTCGAGAGCCCAACATTCAGAACACAAGTGTGCTCACAACTGAACATTGCAGAGATGAATTATATTCAAAATACTGAATTTGTGATTGTGTTGGTATGTTCCAGAGTGTCAGAGAGTTGAGGGTATGTTGGTGTGTTTGAGATGTGTGGGTATGCTGGCGCGTGTCAGAGATGCGTGGTTATGTTGGCGTGTATCAAAGTGTCAGAGATGTGTAAGTATGTTGGCGCGTGTCAAAGTGTCAGAGATGTGTGGGTATGCTGGCGCGTGTCAGAGTGTCAGAGATATGTGTTTGTATGTTTGCGCTTGAAAGACTGACTACAGACTCTGAATCACGTGATATAGTGATGCCCATGTGGAATCCAACCCCCTCCCCAATGTCTAATAAAACTCAAGCGGGTCATGATATACACAAGTTTACCTGTCTTTTTGTATTTAAAACTTGGAAAACAACGGCTCATTACACAACAGACATCCAGATAAATGTCAGAAGTACGCCTCAGTGTCAAATTTCAGTTACAGCACCCATATGGGTTTCCTTGTGTGCCAGCGGCATGGAGATACATCGGGGTTGACGAATTGGTGGCCGCTTACCCAGAGCAGTCGCCATAGAGTGTGCAGGGCAGGGGTTTTAATTTTATCCCTCAACAGAAACAGAAAAATAAAAAAAAAATAAATAAAACTTCCCAGACCTTAGAGCTCCCCCACCATCCATGTCTCTCCGAGTGAGAAACCGGTGTTGAAAATGCTTGGCCACGCCCTACACGTTTAATTATACAGAGCCCGGCATAAAGCATGGCTGGATTTAAATGACGTAGTGCGCAGAAACTGAATACGTGTGAAAAAAAAACATGATGTCAGAGATGAAGCAGACAAACGGTTATTTTTAACAATGGCTTCTTGGCAAACACAACATCGCGCACTCACCGTTGAAACTTATTTTAAAAGTGGAGAATCGTCTGTTACTGTACAACGAAAGTTTCGTCGCCATTTTGAGTTGCATCCCCGTGGTAATGTTCCCTATCGGAGGACAAATCAATTTTGAGGTGGGTCAAAAAAATTAAAGGAAACCGCTAATTTCCTTAATAACAAGTCTACTAGTCGTCCAGGTACTCAACAGACACCTGAACGAATTCAAGAAGTCCGCAACGCATTGCTTCGTAGCCCTCGGCGATAAGCTGTTAGGAACCCTTCGGCACTTGGTATGTCGGATCGCTCGCTACGTCGCATCATTCATAATCATCTGCATTTCTCCACCCTTACAAGTTGCAAGTTGTGCAGCAACTGAATGATTTGGATAAAATTAACAGACTTGACTTTGATAACAATTTTATGGCACGCATTGAAGAAAATCCGAATTTGCTCAGTAACCTCATAATGTCTGATGAAGCACATTTTTGAGTTGTCAGGAAGTATGAACAAGCAGAATTTCAGATACTGGTCAGCTGAAAGTTCACAATTACTGCATGAGAAACTGCTCCATAGTGAACAAGTAACAGTGTGATGTAGCCTTGCATCATTCGGCGTTACTGGCCCATATTTTTTTGAAGACGAAGACGGGCATCCTCTAAATGTTAATACCGATTACTATGTGCAGATGCTAATTGAATACTTCATTCCAGAGTTGGCCAATAGAAACAGAAACTAATATGGTTTCAAGAAGATGGAGCAACTGCCCACACAGCCCGTCAGTCTATGGCCACGCTGCGACAAGCATGTCCCAATCGTCTTATTTCCAGATTTGGGGATATTCATTGGCCGGCAAGGTCACCCGATTTTTAGGCCGCAGACTTCATTTTGTGGGGGAGGGGGGTACCTCAATAACACAGTGTATGCTAGTCGACCACAGTCTGTTGTAGACCTAAAATATCGAATGCGACATTCAAAATATCCCTTTGAACATGTTAAATGGTGTTATGCTGGAATTTTCCAGACGCCCGGCTGAATGTATCAAATATAATGGCGGTCATCTAACCGGCGTAATTTTCAAAACCTAAATATGATTGTCAGTAATAATAAAAATACCCATTTTTCTGATTTTCATTTCACATTTCACCAAAAACACGAATGCCGCTTAATTTATTTTCCATATTTACAATCATGATTGTTGTGTGGGTTTCTTGGTATATTTCCAGAAGATAGTTTACCATTGCTTTCCTTCCGGGCAGTGACTGTACTAGTCATTGACGATCTGCAAATGGACGCAGCAGCAGCAGGCCATCTTGCTCACAACCGAGAGGCCTACAGGAGAGCTGTTAGGGAGGCAAAGTTCCGCAAGGGACATGCAAATGAATGAATGAATTTAGAATCAAGCTAAAAATCCAGGCCTCGACTAAGTAGCTTCGGTCGCATGCTTTCCTTTAGCATGACTAGAATCCAAGAGAGAATGACACTTATTTCACTGAAGTAGTTGGAGAGAATGACACTTATTTCACTGAAGTAATTGGAGAGAATGACACTTATTTCACTGAAGTAGTTGGAGAGAATGACACTTATTTCACTGAAGTAGTTGGAGAGAATGACACTTATTTCACTGAAGTAGTTGGAGAGAATGACACTTATTTCACTGAAGTTGTTCTGTGACTGCACAGCCTGAACTCCAGGACTATAAAATATGTCTGAACATCTGACCTATCGAAAGCCACGCGCCGAAAAAGAAGAGATTGTTTCTTAGGTGCGAGATCTGCTTGACTGTTTCTTAGGTGCGAGATCTGCTTGACTGTTTCTTAGGTGCGAGATCTGCTTGACTGTTTCTTAGGTGCGAGATCTGCCTGACTGTTTCTTAGGTGCGAGATCTGCTTGACTGTTTCTTAGGTGCGAGATCTGCTTGACTGTTTCTTAGGTGCGAGATCTGCTTGATTGTTTCTTAGGTGCGAGATCTGCTTGACTGTTTCTTAGGTGCGAGATCTGCTTGAACTAATCCACGCTTTCGGCCCCCACGCGTTTCTTTCCCTGGTCTTGCCTACGCAGGAATTCCCCCCTTCGGTAGCAACGCCTGCAGGGAGTTCAGGTTGTCACACAATCTATGACACTTGCAGTAGCTGTCACACAATCTATGACACTTGCAGTAGCTGTCACACAATCTATGACACTTGCAGTAGCTGCCACACAATCTATGACACTTGCATTAGCTGTCACACAATCTATGACACTTGCAGTAGCTGGCACACAATCTATGACACTTGCAGTAGCTGGCACACAATCTATGACACTTGCAGTAGCTGCCACACAATCTATGACACTTGCAGTAGCTGTCACACAATCTATGACACTTGCAGTAGCTGGCACACAATCTATGACACTTGCAGTAGCTGGCACACAATCTATGACACTTGCAGTAGCTGTCACACAATCTATGACACTTGCAGTAGCTGGCACACAATCTATGACACTTGCAGTAGCTGGCACAATCTATGACACTTGCAGTAGCTGGCACACAATCTATGACACTTGCAGTAGCTGTCACACAATCTATGACACTTGCAGTAGCTGTCACACAATCTATGACACTTGCAGTAGCTGTCACACAATCTATGACACTTGCAGTAGCTGGCACACAATCTATGACACTTGCAGTAGCTGTCACATAATCTATGACACTTGCAGTAGCTGCCACACAATCTATGACACTTGCAGTAGCTGTCACACAATCTATGACACTTGCAGTAGCTGGCACACAATCTATGACACTTGCAGTAGCTGGCACACAATCTATGACACTTGCAGTAGCTGTCACACAATATATGACACTTGCAGTAGCTGGCACACAATCTATGACACTTGCAGTAGCTGGCACACAATCTATGACACTTGCAGTAGCTGTCACACAATCTATGACACTTGCAGTAGCTGTCACACAATCTATGACACTTGCAGTAGCTGTCACACAATCTATGACACTTGCAGTAGCTGGCACACAATCTATGACACTTGCAGTAGCTGTCACATAATCTATGACACTTGCAGTAGCTACCTCACTGGCTACCTAGAAATGACAAACCCTGTGGTTATATGGCGCATTTAGAAAGGAGATTTTAAACAATGAGAAAAATCAGTCTGTATGCTAAAAATAGCAAACTCAGAAGAAGAAGGCAGACAGTTTGGTTACAGTATGCATTTAAAGACATTTCACCAGTCTCAGTTTTAATGTTTTTTTAAGGGCAACGCATTAAAAATTTTTTTTTAAATACACACACACACAGAACGGGGGGAAGGGAAGAAACCGAAAAAATATTTGAAGCAGTTGTCTGTTCCATCGATTTCCATAACGAGTAAGAACAGTAGAGTTGTCTCCCCATAGGTTCCCAACTCGAGCAGGAAGAGGAGAGTTTTCGGTCCTATCGGTTCTTAACCAGAAAAAAAAGGGGGGAGGGGAACTTAAAGTTATCTGTCCGATCCAGATGCAAGAGGATTTCGAAATGTTATCTGTCCCATTGGTTCCCAACCAGAGAGAGAAGAGGGGAGGGAGAAGTTGTCTGTCCCAGTGGTTCCCAACTAGAGAAGGAAGGGGGAGGGAGAAGTTGTCTGTCCCATCAGTTCCCAACTAGAGAGGGAAGAGAA
This sequence comes from Achatina immaculata, assembly GCA_009760885.1. Classification (NCBI taxonomy): domain Eukaryota; kingdom Metazoa; phylum Mollusca; class Gastropoda; order Stylommatophora; family Achatinidae; genus Lissachatina; species Lissachatina immaculata. The sequence goes on from CM019692.1 coordinate 53,215,116, forward strand.
AAGGGATAAGCTGCCTGTCCCAGTGGTTCCAAACTAGAGAGGAAAGGGGGACGGAGAAGTTGTCTGTCCCATCGGATCCCAACTAGAGAGGGAAGAGAAAAGGGATAAGATGTCTGTCCCAGTGGTTCCCAACTAAAGAGGGAAGAGAAAAGGGATAAGTTGTCTGTCCCAGTGGTTCCAAACTAGAGAGGAAAGGGGGAAGGAGAAGTTGTCTGTCCCATCGGATCCCAACTAGAGAGGGAAGAGAAAAGGGATAAGATGTCTGTCCCATCAGTTCCCAACTAGAGAGGGAAGAGAAAAGGGATATGTTGTCTGTCCCAGTGGTTTCAAACTAGAGAGGAAAGGGGGAGGGAGAAGTTGTCTGTCCCATCGGATCTCAACTAGAGAGGGAAGAGAAAAGGGATAAGTTATCTGTCCCAACGGTTCCCAACCAGAGAGGGAAGAGAAAAAGGATAAGTTGTCTGTCCCAACAGTTCCCAACTAGAGAGGGATAAGAAAAAAGTTGTCTGTCCCAGTGGTTCCCAACTAGAGAGGGAAGAGAAAAGGGATAAGTTGTCTGTCCCAGTGGTTCCCAACTAGAGAGGGAAGAGAAAAGGGATAAGTTGTCTGTCCCAGTGGTTCCCAATCAGAGAGGGAAGAGAAAGGGGATAAGTTTTCTGTCCCAGTGGTTCCCAATCAGAGAGGGAAGAGAAAAGGGATAAGTTGTCTGTCCCAGTGGTTCCCAATCAGAGAGGGAAGAGAAAAGGGATAAGTTGTCTGTCCCAGTGGTTCCCAACTAGAGAGGGAAGAGAAAAGGGATAAGTTGTCTGTCCCAGTGGTTCCCAATCAGAGAGGGAAGAGAAAAGGGATAAGTTATCTGTCCCAGTGGTTCCCAATCAGAGAGGGAAGAGAAAAGGGATAAGTTGTCTGTCCCAGTGGTTCCCAATCAGAGAGGGAAGAGAAAAGGGATAAGTTGTCTGTCATATTGGTTCCCAATCGGAGAAGGAAGAGGAGAGGGAGAAGATTTCTATCAGTTCCCAGCCGAGAGGGAAGGGGTTGGAGGGGTGGTCTATCCCACCCGTTTCTAGCCAGGGAGGAGAGAAAGGGTTCACGTTGCAAGCAGAAACTCGTGAAAAGGTTGTTAATTTGATACCAAAAGGGGAGGGAATGTAGGGGGTCTCTCAGCGAATCATCAGTGATAGGAGGAGAGCCGGAACTGGAAAAGATTAAGACCCGGTCATTTCGTCTCCCACTGTGATATAGCCGTCTCCCTCCCCATGTCAGGTGATCGATCTTATACTTCTTGTTTTACATTGTTTATTCTATTACAGCCCCTTTTTTGAACTGCTATATAAAGAAACATTGATGTGATACCTCGTGCACTGACTGAGTTTCCAACTCATGAGTTTATCTTCCAAGTTTTCCACGTGAAACAGCCCACATTAGCCACGGGACACTCAATAATGGAGAAGGAACATTCCACGTCTGAGCTACCAGAAAAGAACAGTGAACTCTTTTTTTTTTTTTGTCCATCTGATTTCTTTTTTAGAGTGACCGCCCGTGTCGTCCACGGAAACTTGCCCTACTGGCGGCCGTTTATTTGTGGGATTACGGTAATTCACACGGGGGTAGCACCGCTATGCGAGCGCTTATTGCGGGGAAATGGGTTTCTTGTGGTCCCCGCCGGTGTAATCATTACCATCATCTTGTGGCGCGTCTTGTACTGAAGGCGTGCCGCGATGGATTTTCAGCGTGGTTTGTTTATCGTCTTTATAGCGCACCTGAGTTTCTTGATGGCTGCGAACGAATGTAAGGTTTATACAGCACGTTTGAGAGTGTAGTTAAAATCAGTGGGGCTATGAATACTGATCTCTTCCAACCGTGAGCCAGATATATGTCTTTGTAATAAAACATTGCTGATAGAATAACTGAATGTACAAGGATGAACTCATGTTTTCGCGATATCAACATTTTAAGCTACAGCAGAAAATAAATTTGTACGTCGCGTAGGATTTCAGGTAAAGATATGCCGGGTTGTGTTTGAAATAGCACGAGAGTTGAAATGTTCGGAACGAATACATCAAGTTTTGGTTAAGTCTTTCACTCCTGGAATATTTTTCCATTAAATTTCCATGAGAATTTTTGTAGAAGGAAATTGGAAGGAAGTTGTCCTATAATTTAACAAATATGGGTTGGGTTAGAAATATGATTTCTTAAAAAAAAACATTTTATTTAGACTTATATATGACAACTTAAAACATGTTATTTAGACTTTGTCTAAATGTCACCCTAATGCTAACATGCGTAGACGTACACGAGTACCACCCCAACCAGTGTTGTTTCGGAGCTAAAGAGCTAATAATCTCTAAAAATTATTTAGAATTTTCTTGTGGATGACGCTTGAAAATACAACATGAACACGGAACAGTGAGTGGATGCTGTACTTTTTCTTAGTTCTTGGTTGTGAGCGATAGCAGAATTCACGTGTACGATTTGTGAGTGAGTACTGAATTTACATGTACGACTGTGGGCAGCTAGTTGTGGGTATTGCGCCTGAAGGAAGATGGCTTCTCCTGATTTAAGGCAGGGCCTGGAGAGCTTTCGGGGTGGGGGCCCTAGTGGATGAAAGCAGAATGTCTAACTAGAGGGGATAAGAAGCGGGATAGTTTTACGCTGGCATACAACAAAAAACTCTTACCGCTGATCATCTTGAATGTGGGTACATGTACAGTTTATGTCTGGTTACATAATATAGACACACACATTGTTTGTGTCTAATGTTTAGTGACTGTCTCGCCTTGTCTTGTCTTCTGTCTCTCCGTATCTGCGAACTGGTGTTCTTTGCAGCCGATGCTGTAGAGATGTTGAGGCACAGCTTCGTATCGGCGTGGGAGCGGGTTATGGCAGCTACTTTTTCAGTCCCGGAGTGCAGCTAAAAAGCGGGGGGGGGGGGGGGGGGGTTGCAATACTTCTTTAGTAAAATCCACCACCATGGGGACTATGGCGATCCTAGCACCGTTAGCCAGGCTGGTCCTGTTACTGGGGTACCTAACGGAGAGGTGGGACAGGGTCTTTGTCAGCTATGGTTCGCTAACCCTGACGCTAGCATATCAGCTATTGTTCGCTAACCCTGACGCTAGCATATCAGCTATGGGTCGCTAACCCTGACGCTAACATATCAGCTATGGTTCGCTAACCCTGACGCTAGCATACCAGCTATGGGTCGCTAACCCTGACGCTAGCATACCAGCTATGGGTCGCTAACCCTGACGCTAGCATACCAGCTATGGGTCGCTAACCCTCACGCTAACATATCAGCTATGGGTCGCTAACCCTGACGCTAGCATACCAGCTATGGGTCGCTGATTGCCTAATCGGACAGCGCCTTCGTTCCGTAATGCTTAAAGATAGGATTTGCAAGGATTGTTACACTGCTCGTTAGAATGGACTAGGAAGCGGAGAGCAGTGTCCGTCTCTCTAACAGACATATTATTGACAGTCAGGACGTTGATGAAAGACTGATGATGTCAGATCTCCAGGACCTAACGTTCAAATTTTATAGCGTTGACCCGAGTAGACCGGTCCACGATGAGGGGAAGTAATTTGATTGTCCGAACTAGAAGCAGGTCAAGCAGTGATAAGGTGAGGTGGGGATTGTTGTCAGAAGCTCGTGGTCGAGGGCCGGCCCAGTCTGCATCTGATCAGCAGAGGAAGGTCGAAGACCTCTTAAGTGAGAGACTGAATAAGAGTTTAGCTAAAATCTCTCCCCCCCCCCCCTAAATCATAAGATTACGCTCTCCGTTCATCTTCCCTTTGAGAGTGTCTGATGAAGCGTGTTATAGTGTCAGTGAGTACATAATTCTTACAACAATGGAAGATGAGCATCGACAATAAAATAAATGATATACAAATAAGAACTGATGAACAATAATCCGCTGTGGAAATTATATTATAAATTCTCCATGGATAATATTACAATGGATATTTTATACAGTCCCATCGTATGAAAAATTTGTAGGATTATTGTAAGTGAATATAGGATTCCCCCCTCCCGTATAATGAATGAATGTATAAACAAGGTTTGGTGCGCACCCCATGCTTTTGTGCAATCTAAATTGTCAAGACCCTCAGTTTTGTTAAATGAGGCTAACCTTTATTTTCTTATACGTGTGTTGGGAGCAGCTCAGCCCAAGTCAATATTTATGAAAATGGAAAAACATTCTATGCAATAAAAGCTCTGTCGATAAATATCAAAGAGAGTTACTTGGAGTGTTACATCGAAACCCGTATTGTTAGATGGATAAGAAGCATGGATAAGAACAGGGAGCGCTCACAATCTGCTGGAGCCGGCGGAGATGTGCTTCATGAGAAGAATGATGAGAAGACCATGGTCAGGTCAAGACAACAAATGAAGAGGTTCTAAGCGAGGCTGGCCAAAGGAGGAATTGTGGGAAGATTCAGAACATGACAGTCCACATTTGTAGGACATGTTTTGATACGAGGCAAACTGGAACATCTGGTGACAACAGGAAAACTGGAGGGGAAAAGGGTCGGAGAACAATAAAAAAAGCGAGATACTTGATGGACTAAAAGAGCGGTAGGGAGCAAGGTCCAGCGCACATCTTCTAGAAAGAGCAAAGGACAGGTGGTTGTGGAAATCAGTGACGACCAACTCGTGACTGGCATGGGTCAAAGAGAGAGAGAGACAGACAGACAGACAGACAGACAGACAGACAGACAGATAGACAGAGTTTTTGCGTGTGAGTGCGCGCGCGCGTGTGTGTGCATGTGATTTTCCTTTTGTTATAAGTTGAGGGTGCGTTTCCACATTCTTATGTGCAGAAAAAGACCGCTGATGTGTATGCATACTTGTAAGTGAGCGAAAGATTTGTAGTAGGTGGCGGAAATAACTGAAGGAACGCTCTCCACAAAGCACTATCAGGACCACATTCAGCACTGACGGACCACATTCAGCACTACCAGGACCACATTCAGCACTACCAGGACCACATTCAGCACTACCAGGACCACATTCAACACTACCAGGACCACATTCAACACTCAGAACAATAGTACAAATCACGCATCACCAAGGCAAACACTACAGCTTCAGCAGTCAGAACAATAATACAAATCACAGCATCACCAAGGCAAACACTACAGCTTCAGCAGTCAGAACAATAGTACAAATCACAGCATCACCAAGGCAAACACTACAGCTTCAGCAGTCAGAACAATAGTACAAATCACAGCATCACCAAGGCAAACACTACAGCTTCAGCAGTCAGAACAATAGTACAAATCACAGCATCATCAACTACCATAAACTCTGCAATCATTTAAAGAAAGAAATAAAAAATCAGTTCAGCCATAGAACTGAGAAGAACAAAAAATGGATACATTAGCAAAGAACATAGTGCTGGAATCCATGAATCATTGAAGCCGGAAATCACGTCTGCGTATTCGTGGCACGAGAGATGGGAGATTGCTAGATAATTTGTCCCTGTTCCTGTCTTGAGAGTGGCAGGAAATTTTATTCCACTCCAAGAATTGGGTCTGCATTTGCCCCTTTTGAAATATCGGCGATGCATAGGAAATTATCCGTGTTAATGAATATATCACTGCCCGATTTTGTCACTGAATTTTCATAGCGGGAGTGTCTGCTACAATTTTCCGCTTTTATGGAGTGTGCCAATGGAGACTCCCATCAGAACAAGCAGATGGATGATTGAACATTGACGATGTAGTTGTGGCGTGTTCTGCGTCCCAGCTGATGTATGCACGATCGGGTCCGAAAATGGACTAGGAATGGGAGCTAGGACGTGGCTGTGACATGTAGCCTTGATGCTGTTTCAGCCAGTGTTTTAGACCCCTGTAAATCTTTTATCAAAGCAGGAAGTTGCCATTCAAAGTTCGTTCATTTTCTCGTATTATTCGTTAAGAATCGGTCATATTTCTGCTCGGCCTGTAGCTTTTCTGTGTCATTTAAGGTGATATTTTCTTCCAGTCACGTGATATGTTTCCCTTAAATGAGACGGCTTGTCGAAGGACCATGGTTGTCCAAACGTCTCTAAATATATGGAGCTTTTTTGTGTTGTAAATATTGGAGATTCTGAGGCCGTAGTTTCTGTGTCGAGGGCTGTAACTACGAGAATAAGCAAATAAATAAATCATGAACAATTGGGCGAGATATAACTTCCCGCCGTCCCACCTGTTCAGGTCAATTGAGCATCTGGAGAAATCCTGAATCGATGTGGAAATCATGCATCCTTCCCTCAGAAGCACATCGAAACTGTTGGTCGCCGGCAGAGATCAGCCACGGGCCCCTTACCTGTAAGCATATAGTTTAGACACTGAATCCTCCAGCCATGAAATGTAAGCTGGGATTTTCTATACCATCGTTTGCATCCAGCTTATGTATTTACTCTCATCACGTGGTCGTTTCATCCGACATGGTTATGAAAAACGAGCTGCTGCGGATGCTGTAAACCTTGGGGTTTTGCCCCAGAAAAGTTTGTCTGTCTGCTCGGTCTTATTTTCATAACGAAAATGTTAAAAATATCTTAGAAGCATTACCTGTACAGCTTGGGAAAGTTCTTATTGCATCGAAAGAAAGATTCTATCCCAGGTTCATATACCCTGCAGCATCAACTATGATCATTACAGACTTGTATTTGATGGCTGGGTAATAGAACTCACAGCCATCTGTCTAAGAAGCAGACTCTATTGATTCGACCACCCTAGATATGTTTACAGTTACAGTATCCTTCCCGTGCCACTAAACAATGGGCCCACATGGTAGTTCGCCAAAGTGTCCTGTCTTCGGCGAGTTTTTCAATCTCATCAAGGGATGTTATGTCCACTGAACTGGCCTCTCTTAACAGTGTCTTCTTTAGAGTTTCACGTGGTCGACCTCTTTTTCTTCAGCCTGTTGTGCTCCACTTGATAGCTTGTTTGGGGATTCTCAGTTTGCTGCTTCTCATCACATGGCCGACATATGTCCATCTTCTTTTTCTGATCACCCATGAGACAGGTTGTTGTTTGCTCATCTGTCTTATCTCTGCGTTCTTGAATTCGTTCCACTTTATACTATGTTTACGAGTATTTATTTATTTATTTGTCTGCAGGAGTTGCCAGCTACGAGAATAAGCAAATAAATAAATCATGAACAATTGGGCGAGATATAACTTCCCGCCGTCCCACCTGTTCAGGTCAATTGAGCATCTGGAGAAATCCTGAATCGATGTGGAAATCATGCATCCTTCCCTCAGAAGCACATCGAAACTGTTGGTCGCCGGCAGAGATCAGCCACGGGCCCCTTACCTGTAAGCATATAGTTTAGACACTGAATCCTCCAGCCATGAAATGTAAGCTGGGATTTTCTATACCATCGTTTGCATCCAGCTTATGTATTTACTCTCATCACGTGGTCGTTTCATCCGACATGGTTATGAAAAACGAGCTGCTGCGGATGCTGTAAACCTTGGGGTTTTGCCCCAGAAAAGTTTGTCTGTCTGCTCGGTCTTATTTTCATAACGAAAATGTTAAAAATATCTTAGAAGCATTATCTGTACAGCTTGGGAAAGTTCTTATTGCATCGAAAGAAAGATTCTATCCCAGGTTCATATACCCTGCAGCATCAACTATGATCATTACAGACTTGTATT